>CM060882.1:186419835-187019835 GCA_030762935.1 Hymenopus coronatus | reverse complement strand
TTTTTACCAAGAAATACACTCACATTGATATTTCCAGACTTTGTGGAGGGTAGGGAATAAAATCCCCCCCACTCCCGACTGAGTAGTCAATGTTGAGAGTTTAGAACACTGGTCACTCAAGTATACAATTTCTAACACAGCATCACTATAGTGGAGGGCAATGTAGGTTAGCAATTAACTGACCTATTTATCTGAAATGTCATAATCCTGCTGGAGAATAAAAACTGGTTTCTCCACTGATACAATTATAATGGAGTCCATTTGTATTTCACTTTGTCCGTTCTAGCTGATGAACATACTGAACCAGAACCACAAATAGTTTTTTATGTCAACATACTGCTTAAATCTACAACAACTATAAGATGCTACTGTGGGTTCTGCATCAGCACTAAAATGTATCTTATGATTAAAGTTTGTTGAAACCTTGCTCAACACTCAGCAAGAAAATATTCCCTCCAGCAGATTACTCATCAGGCAATTATTACTCACAATAAGCAATCATTGTTTTTTGTTATCTATGTACTAGATGTGACAAGTCTGTTTACAGTCTCATTTTTGACCCATTTACTAAAACTCTGATAGTTCATTATCTATGTACTAGATGTGATAAGTCTGTTTACAGTCTCATTATTGACCCATTTACTAAAACTCTGATAGTTTGTTATCTATGTACTAGATGTGACAAGTCTGTTTACAGTCTCATTATTGACCCATTTACTAAAACTCTGATAGTTCATTATCTATGTACTAGATGTGATAAGTCTGTTTACAGTCTCATTATTGACCCATTTACTAAAACTCTGATAGTTTGTTATCTATGTACTAGATGTGACAAGTCTGTTTACAGTCTCATTATTGACCCATTTACTAAAACTCTGATAGTTTGTTATCTATGTACTAGATGTGACAAGTCTGTTTACAGTCTCATTATTGACACATTTACTAAAACTGTGATACTTTGTTATCTACGTACTAGATGTGACAAGTCTGTTTACAGTCTCATTATTGACACATTTACTAAAACTGTGATACTTTGTTATCTACGTACTAGATGTGACAAGTCTGTTTACAGTCTCATTATTGACCCATTTACTAAAACTCTGATAGTTTGTTATCTATGTACTAGATGTGACAAGTCTGTTTACAGTCTCATTATTGACCCATTTACTAAAACTCTGATAGTTTGTTATCTATGTACTAGATGTGACAAGTCTGTTTACAGTCTCATTATTGACACATTTACTAAAACTGTGATACTTTGTTATCTACGTACTAGATGTGACAAGTCTGTTTACAGTCTCATTATTGACACATTTACTAAAACTGTGATACTTTGTTATCTACGTACTAGATGTGACAAGTCTGTTTACAGTCTCATTTTTGACCCATTTACTAAAACTCTGATAGTTCATTATATATGTACTAGATGTGACAAGTCTGTTTACAGTCTCATTATTGACCCATTTACTAAAACTCTGATAGTTCATTATATATGTACTAGATGTGACAAGTCTGTTTACAGTCTCATTTTTTACCCATTTACTAAAACTCTGATAGTTCATTATATATGTACTAGATGTGACAAGTCTGTTTACAGTCTCATTATTGACCCATTTACTAAAACTCTGATAGTTCATTATATATGTACTAGATGTGACAAGTCTGTTTACAGTCTCATTATTGACCCATTTACTAAAACTGTGATACTTTGTTATCTATGTACTAGATGTGACAAGTCTGTTTACAGTCTCATTATTGACCCATTTACTAAAACTCTGATAGTTTGTTATATATGTACTAGATGTGATAAGTCTGTTTACAGTCTCATTATTGACCCATTTACTAAAACTGTGATAGTTCGTTATATATGTACTAGATGTGACAAGTCTGTTTACAGTCTCATTATTGACCCATTTACTAAAACTGTGATACTTTGTTATCTATGTACTAGATGTGACAAGTCTGTTTACAGTCTCATTATTGACCCATTTACTAAAACTCTGATAGTTCGTTATATATGTACTAGATGTGACAAGTCTGTTTACAGTCTCATTATTGACCCATTTACTAAAACTGTGATAGTTCGTTATATATGTACTAGATGTGACAAGTCTGTTTACAGTCTCATTATTGACCCATTTACTAAAACTGTGATACTTTGTTATCTATGTACTAGATGTGACAAGTCTGTTTACAGTCTCATTATTGACCCATTTACTAAAACTGTGATAGTTTGTTATCTATGTACTAGATGTGACAAGTCTGTTTACAGTCTCATTATTGACCCATTTACTAAAACTTTGATAGTTTGTTATCTATGTACTAGATGACTTCAGGAATTATGTTGATCCATGACAACGCTCTTCCACACACTGCTGGCACAACCCATCGGCTCCTTAAACAATTCAATGGGACATTTTCGATCATCCGACGTACAGTCCTGACCTGGCACCTAGCAACTTTCACCTTTTCCCTGAACTGAAGCAGGAGGGCAGCACCTTCAAACCAACCAAGATCTTCAAAACACGTCAATGCTCATTTGAAATCATTGGGGGCAACATTTTTTGAAGTGGGTATTGCAAAGCTTGTGCACAGGTACAATAAAAGTCTCAATCTTTTTGGTGACTATGTGAAAAGTAACCATAAGTGTACAAAACTTCTAGTAATAAGATAATTGTTTTCTATACACTTGTCTTTTATTTATAGCCTATTGGAGGTTGAAAAAAAAAAAAAAACGGCCTCTCATATATATTAAAAGACTATGCTTACTTCCCAGTGCTAGAAAAAACATTTGTTCACAAAATACAAGAAATACTGCTGGAAGGTATATCCAAAATTATAGCTCCCCAAAAAACCCCATAGCAGGAAAATAAAAACACCCTAAAGTTTAACCAAAAGCTCCAAAAACTTCTATATAACAAGCAGCAAAAAAAGTGTCTTCAATCTCATTTTTTACTTTTGACCTTTGCCTTTCCCATTTACCATCTCTATTTCTATCTTGACCTCCACACTCACATACCTTCTGTCAAGAAAATACCGGGAATTCATCATTAAAAAATTCTGTTTAAAAGGGGATTCGAAATTATTGTTGTTGCTAAGTTGGTATAACTATCCTCTATACCCACGCAGTGTTTGTCATCTGTTATCCAGTTTGTTTACAGTACACCATTTTGTTAGTTCATCTCAAAGGTGATTTGCGATTTTACGATGGATACAAATATTGAACAAAGAATATGCCTCAAATTTTGCACTGCAAATGTGCCAAATTGCTGAAAATGTTACAGAGGGCTTACGGTGCATCGACTTTATCAAAAACACGTGCATATGAGTGGTACAGTGCATTCAAAAGTGGTCGAGATGTGGTGGAAGATTTGCCTCGCTCTGGTCGCCCATAAACGGTTTCAACTGAACTGAACATTGCTAAAGTGAAGAAAATGGTGTCTGAAAATCGTGATTTAGGTCTGAGAGATATTGTTTGGGCACGACACCCGTTGCAGCTCGGTTAGTTCCAAAAGATTTGAATTTTCTACAAAAACTCAATCGCATAAGGATTGCTGAAGACATGCTAGAACGACCCCACATTCATGAAACGCATTGTAACTGGTGATGAGACGTGAGTTTACGAGTTTGACACTCAAACCAGTCAACAAACTTCCGAATTGCGCCTTCCAGCTGAACCGAAACCTAAAAGGGCACGTCAAACTCGATCAAAACTGAAGGTCATGTTGACAGTTTTTTTTCGATTATCACAGTGTCGTGCACTCAGAGTTCTTGCCAGAAAGTTAGATGGTAAATAAAGACTATTACGGGAGCGTTATGCGGCGTTTGAGAAACAAATACGGCAAAAAAGGCCAGATTTGTGGAACAACAACTCATGACTTCTGCACCAGCTCATAAGGCTATTATTGTGAATGAATTTCTGGCCAAAAACTCAACAAATTTCATCGAACAACTACCATATTCACCTGATCTGGCTCCAGCTGATTTCTTTCACTTTCCAAAACTTAAGTTACCACTTTGAGGCACCCATTTTCAGTCGATAGAAGACATAAAGGAAAATTTGCGGCGACAATTGACATTGATCCCTAAAAGTGCCTATAAAAAAATGTTTTAATGAGTGGATTATTCGTTGGCATAAATGTATAATTTCAGAAGGGGCCTACTTTGAAGGCGATAAAAAAAAATTGGATGAATAATTCATTTTTTGTTTTATTGGCAAAACCCCGGAACTTTCTTGACACAGTAGCATATCTCTATTGATCATTAAGTCTGATATTGTTATTTTTATTTCCTTGCAATTTTCACTACTGAGTTTTGATGTCATGATGTTTTTCAACATTTCAGCTATGCATGTTTCCACTGAAATACAATGTGATATATCAATGCCGTCTCCTTTCCCCACTCATGTGTGCTTAATGTCATATGTAACATAAATTCTGTCTTCACATACGTCCTAAACTATCACCACTGACGGCTGTGCCCACTAGTGTCACCATGCATATAGCAATCACCTTACAGTGCCTGTGACATTGACAGATGTCACTCATGACTACACTAAAACACTGACAGATGTCACTCATGACTACACTAAAACACTCTCAGATGTCACTCATGACTATACTAAAACACTGACAGAAGCCAAAAAGAGAGGACCTCACAGTGCCTGTGTCACTGACATATGTCACTCCACTTTCTTTAGGAAACATTCCCCACAACTTTCAGGAAAACAATTCACATGGCAGTGTAAAAAGTGCAATATAAGGGATATGCTGCATCCCATTTTGTAATAAAATGCCGGCAAATCTCTAGCAAGGTCCTCATAAATATTTTTTATGACTTCTCTGAAACAAATCCATGCCTGTTTCTCAACATCATTTAAAAGGTGTTCAAATATCTCATCTTGGTGAAGTTGACAAAAACTCCTTCCAGCTTGGCCTCATTAATTCTTGGAAATGTTGTAACTCGGTATTTGAATGACAGTCCATTTTGGTCCAACTTTTTAGCAAAATTTTTGATTAGACCAAGTTTTAAACGTAGTGGAGGAATTAAAATGTTCTCAGATTCCACCGGAAATTCATGTTTAACGTTCATTATCTTGACATAAAGACATTAACATATGAAAGAAGAGTGTTTAGTGTAGCCTAGTTGGAGTCCAGTTTCTTTCAAGTCTGCACATATTTTCTATTTATTTGTGTTGTAAGGAGTTTCAGATTTCTTCATAACCAATAGGAATTGATTGCCATTATGGAGTAATACAGCACCTACCTACCACTGATGAGAACAGTAATTGTCTTCCTCAGAAAAAGAAGTTTCTGATGGCTAAAAGCTCTGTCAGGGATGCAGGACAAGTAGCACAGTACCTGTGTAGTGTAGTCTTCTTTTTGTCACTCATCAAAGTCATTTGTTGGCTCCAGCCAAATAACTGGAATGGCACAAGCTATCCAGAAAATTTGTGTAACAGATATGCGAAGCCCAAGTGTCTCCTAATTTATAGAATTCACCAAAATAAAGATTGTAAGCTGTTTTTGTTATCATTCTTAACAACAGGTAAAATGTAATATTAAATCAAACGTCATAAACTGTGTGATAGTTTTTAAGACTGTAAATGAATTTTTGTTTTGTGTGTTTACAAACAGACATATATGTTAGTTCCTTCCCTCATAATAACAAAGCTAAGATAAAAACCACCTGAGTGTAAAATAAGAACTGAAGCTTTCCTGGTGACATATTAATTCAAAATCTTCTCGGGCTTCTAACCAGGTAAAAACTTGGCTTGATACCAACGTTTCAAAGAAGTGCATCTTCCTCGTCTTCAGGGTGAATCGATGGATTGAGCTTGCAGAGACTGGTATTTATAAGAGCTGGAATGAAGTGAACCAATCAGATGTTAGCTTCATTCCAGCTCTTATAAATACCAGTCTCCGCAAGCTCAATCCACCACCTAAGTGTGTTTATTCAAAATCTTTCTACATAATTACAACTTACCAGCATCAGTAATGTGCCATACTATAAAAAATAAGCAACAATAACATCTTTATCATAAGGGGTGCTCAATTAATTAAAAATTGTATGCAACACTCATGTTACAATTTTCATGTTGACTAGCAGCATTTTCAGCACCACGTGAAATAGAGTATGACATTCAACTTTTAATACACATGCTAAAAGCTGAGAAAGAACATACATCGTCAACTTTATCTACTGTTTGTGAGTTCCATACCAGAGGAGTAGCCAGGCAATAGAGGTGATGATGTAGGACA
This sequence comes from Hymenopus coronatus, assembly GCA_030762935.1. Lineage (NCBI taxonomy): Eukaryota > Metazoa > Arthropoda > Insecta > Mantodea > Hymenopodidae > Hymenopus > Hymenopus coronatus. The sequence continues at coordinate 187,013,575 of CM060882.1, read as the reverse complement.
GTTCTGTTGGGTATGAAGCCTTAGGAAAAACAACACATTAGTGCACTACTGAGCTTCCATTTCTAAACCTAAGCTAACTCTGTCAAGCAAGATCTCACACCTACTTTATTTTCAATCAAACATATTGTTTCAATCCAGCCCACCTCTCTCTCCCTTCCTCTCCCTCCCCCTCCTTATCTCTCACGTGACTTGGCTGACATCTCAAAAGCAGCAGAGCCTGAGGTTCTCTGCCAAGCTGATACCCATTATTTGATCCAGTTATATGCTAACCTTGTCAAATCTGGAAACCAGAGGACTCTGTCGTTTGCTGGCAATGACCTGATGTCCCCATACTTGATTTAAACCAAATAAACTGATATCCATTATTTTGACCCACTTCATACACACTAAACCTAACCTCACCTCGTTCAAATGTATGGCTCGCTATGGCCTGCTGGCCTCATCAATAGCAAAACTATTACTAATTGGTGGTTATGGTAGTTAATGCTAAAGTAACCCCCTCATGGACATTTCTGAAAATCACTACTAATGTTGCTTTTCTAGTATTTTCAAGGAAATAGTACATTTCACATCTTGAAACTAGAGTGAGAATATACAGGAAAAATCTTTTAGAAGATAGCAGGTAGACAAAACCCTCAACATCTGACGCACTTCCAACAAGTCCACTAAAACTACATTGGAAAACTAACAAAAAAACATTCAAAATTACAAAGTCTCAACCAAATGTAGCCATTCTGAGTATCATTGTGTATATGGATTCAATTGCGCAGAAACAACATGGAGTTAGAACAACCCCAAACTTTCTCGTAAGCATTGGTATATGCAAAACTTGATAATACATGTGTAGCTCCAGTGCAGCTTTTTGACTAGTTTTAAGATCAGTTAACCCATTTTTGCAAGCTTGGTCTGCAGAACACTACAAAAATTGTGTTTTAAGGCATTACAGCTTAAATTCTAGACCTAGTTGCTACAAAGCTAATTCATGATTGCTACTTTGCACACATTGCTGATAAAATTTTAAATTAAATTAGCTTACTAATTCTTTTGTCTTTCTACAACAACACTTTACAAAAAATCAGCACATCTCATCACTGCTTTTATTTTAAATTCAAGTGACTTCAAAATTGTAAAACTTCAGTTTTATGATCCTTTCTCTTTTAACATTGAATTGCATTCTGCAAAATAAAGCTTTTCCAACAAATTAAACATTTAAACCTTTAATGAATTTAAAAACCTTTTGTGTTCATTGCTTGAAAGTGCACCAGCAGATACAGATTCATTACAACATGGTATTATTGCATAAGTTGAAATATTCAAGAAAAGTTGCACATTAAATGTGAACATGGTGAACTTTGCTTATCAAAAACTTATTTCTTGACGCAGTAGCAGCAACTAAAAGTTAATTTGTAAAATACTTACTGAGGCACCACTGGTGCAATCATCATTTCCTGTTTTGTTTCCAAAAGCTGCATCTGTGCATGGATGGTAAAGGAATGTTTTGCCACCAATGGTTGCATTTAACCTGAAAACATTATTATGCCATTATTTCATACATGTAGAAGTCGCACAACTGTGTCATGTTGCCTGTGGCAAATCATAAATCAACTAACATTTACCACTGAGGCATAACTTTATTATATTTCAATATTTGAATAACAACAATTTTTTGTATAATCAACATATTTTAATAATAAAAATGTCTCAGTTATTCCCTGATGCGTTTATTTTTTAAAGCCAAGGGATTGATCACGAACCAAGCCTATGCTTACAAAGTGAAGTATACTTCTCGCCATAGTAAGATGGCCTCAGTATTAGTGGAAGGGGGCATCTTGCGATATGAGATTAGATTAGAAAGCATTCTGTATGCTCATTTAGGCCAGGAAGCCTCTGAACATAGAACTTGTCTTGGGATATATATGTATATATATGTTTATATACTACGAAAAAAACAAAACAAAAACAAAAAGCAATGTATAAAGCTCTAGTGCTAAAAGCATGGGTTACAAAAACAGCAAATTGGACATATAATCACATCATTTGCTTTTGAGGCTGTACGCCACTGCACTATACTTAATGTGCTCTAAAAAGCATATGTACTTTTTTTTTTTTTTTCCATGCACTTAAAAACATAGAGTATCAAAAATTAGTGTTAAAATGTATAAATAAATATAATTTCACTATATGTAACACTAATGCATTGTCAGATGATAGTTTTCTAATTATTAACATAATAGTTACTACTAGTAATTATATTAAACTAAAATATGATTATTGTATTATGAACTCTTCAGAAATATCAACAAATTACATATTTACAAATATGTTATGGAATTTACAATACAAAAATTTACAATTATGTACTAGTGTAAAATATCAAAGCATCCGGCTTTACAGACCTTGTGTCATTGTTAAATACTAAAAAATTCATTTGACACATTCGTGCAAGATCTCATAGCCTGTTTCATATACATCAGTTTAATTTGAATATAAAACACACACTAATATACACAAAATGCATTACATTATAATACTTATAAATACAATGATTATTACAGCATTGTCACAGATTTGTCACTTAAATATCCATCTACAAGGTAAAATGATTTATTGCAAAGGTACTCCTAGAGAGAAACCTTAAAAGCCCTGAAATTCCCAAAATTTTCTTTGAGATTACTGGGGAGAGCATTAAATATCTTGATTCTTTCATAATATACTCCTTTCTGAAAGCAACGAAGATTGGCATTGGGACGATGAATATATCCCTTTTGTCTAGTATTAATGTTAATTTCCATGTTTGTTATAAAACTATGTTGATTAACTGCATAGACTTTTAAAATGGATAATATATTAATACAGGTATGCTTTTTTACCTACCGGTGTACCTGCAAAAAGACTCAAAAACACTTATATAGTAATATTATGTTTTAACTGTTGCGTTTTTATAGAGTACTTCAATAGCAAGATGAAGCTTTACAGCAGGTTTGCAGTAATACTCTTTTTTTTTTTCTTTTTTTTTTGAAGAACCTCTACAATAATTAGATACTATGGGCTGCGTTACGTAGTGTAACAATTATTATAGCTTTAAGCATTGAAATATTATGAAAGTTTCCTCTGCACGATTCATGGAAGACAATAGCTCAGTTAAAATCCCTTTTACTGCATAATCAAAATAAACGTAATGCGGATTCATTTGGCAGACCCAAATGAAAAAAAAAAAAAAAATCTCATAAAATACACTGACATGTCATAAATTATATAAAATTACTTCCTGTTCAATTTAACGAGCAAACGCGAATGCAAAAAATATATTTTGATGTCACCTCTATGACATATAAAACATAACCTCTCTTGTCGCAATTTGTTCTTACCACGAATTTTCTTTGCTTAGAGATGTAAAGTTCAGTCCTTTTCCTGTTGGTGAGAGGCAGGTACAACCACTTACTATTTTGCATTCCATCACACTATCTGCAGAACATAATACAAAGAAAACGGTAAGAAAAATATATTGGATTATGATGTACTGCGCCATTGTTTTATATTCGTATTATGTTTCACATGACTGAGCTACCGAGATCGACTGAAGTGAACCGGACCGGTTTGGATTGGCATGGGTAGCGCTCACGTGACTGTTGTCAGGCAACTCAAGAACCTTGCTTGCTTTTTTGGTTGCTGCTAAACGATTTGCAGGCGTTTGGATAATTATATAATCTATTTTCGTGTTATTTTTAGGAGCAATGAAAAAGAGATTCAGGCATACAATCAGAATAAGCTAACTCAGAGCGATGTTCCCTTTTAGTGATGAAACCTCTGGATATATTACCTTAATTTTTTCGTTTAATGTTCAGAGAAGAATAAATGCAGTCATTTTTACTTTCTCTATGATGTACACGAGGGTCACCCTGAAAGTTTTAAGAATGGTCAACAATAAGTCTGGTAAGCTAAAGCTTTAGATTGGAGTTCAGATGTGCAAGCCTGGGTGACAATACTTTGTACTTCTGTGCAGTTGCGGCTGGTGACTTAAATGACAGGGGGTTCACCACTTTTACTGCTTAATGAAGTTTACCTTTCCAAATAATTTGACTTTCTAAATTATTTAAAATATATATATATAGTTCTAAAATTACCTTAAAATGATCCTGAAGACGTTGATAGATTTGAATCTCCTGTGGAGGTATGTTTATAGAGAAAATCCATCCTCCTTTCCTTTTTCGTGGCGAATCTGTCTATGACTGTCGTTGAAATGTGGAAGCTTGTGAATCATTTCCAAGAGTAGACAACCTATCTTCATCCATGGTGCTTCTAAGAAACATTTTGATCCGCTTCAAAGTGGAGAAACGCCTCTCTGCTTCACACGTTGTCATTGGGACAGTAGCTACCAATTTCAGCAATTTGATAACGTCTCCAAAGGGTTCTTGAAGGCTATTTTCAATTAAAAACTTCTGAAGTGCTACTGAACTTTTCATTTCCTGAAAATCATCTCGAGAATAAATGACCTGTAGTTCTGTTTTTAACTTAGGTTTATTTAAAAATGGATAAGACTGCACAACAGCAGAAAGCATTTTTTTTTTTTTTTTTTTCAGGAAATGCATTCTTTAGTGTAGGGAAGAAGTGCTGGTCAAGTAAATTAGAGGTCAATAATTGGCTGGAGAATTCAAACCTTTGTTTGCTCTGCTGAATTATGTCACATACTTCTTTAACTGCTACATTCCTTGTTATGTACACTTCCTCGCATCATCTTTTTACTACATTTGGTTCTTCCTTGATTATGATATTATCAACATTATCAACAATCGAAATTTCATATTCGAATGCTGCTATTGCTTGCTTTATTGATACAGGATCAGTGGTACGCTTTTGTAATTGGCTGTACAAGATATCCACGTGGGGCATTATTTTATAAAATACCTCTAACCAAAAGGAACATTTTGGCTGTTGCAGTTTCAACCTTAGACCATAGACTTGATTGACAGTTGTCGTCTGGTTGCTGGTGTCTTCAATTCGTTGGAGACATTCTAGAATGTCCTCTTTATTTTCATGAATTGTAAGAACTGTTCTGGATTTAAAGTTCCATCTTGTGGCTTCATAATCGCATCTAGAACAGCCACTCTTTGAGGTGAATGAGAGAAGAATATTGGCACTTCTGCAACAGTTTTACATGTTTATTTTGACTGGTAGCTTGGGCAAGAATTAAGTTCAATTGGTGAGCATAACAATGCACATAATACGCGAAATGATACTCTTCTCTTACGATTGTTTGCACCCCTGCATGTTGGCCGCGCATGACTCTAGCACCATCATAACTTTGAGATATTACTTTTTCTTTCTGTTCTTGTACAACATTGGCGAGGACATTTTTAATGCAAGCTGCTAAGGAGGAAGCGTCATTACCAGGTGGATTTAAAAATGTCCAAAATCTTACAATAGATAACAGATAACGAAATACTATAACCAATTGAAATTTAGAAGATACATCAGATGTTTTATCTGCTATCACAGACACGAAATCTGCCTTGGCTATTTCAACATTAATTTCCTCACGACACACATGTAACATACATTCTAGTAAACCATTTTGTATATCCTTGGATGTGCCCTTAAAGACTATAACATTGCTCATGTGCTCTTTTACAACTGCATCTAAAGCTGAAGTAAAATTTATTAGCCCTCTGAATATTTCAGGATTGTTAGATTCTGCTGTTTCATCATGTCCAGTAAGGCAAGCTCAAACTCACCGTAGAATTTAATACAATTAATTATTTTGGAAAGAGCATAGCTCGGCTTTTAGACAGAACATAGAAAGACACAATAAACAATTGCTAAGTTGCGGGCCTAATTTCCGTTTTTCCAAGGACTGATAAATCTAAATAAGCATTCTTATGTGCAATAGATTCCTCCTGCATTTTAATTTTCTATGCTAGATGACTTAGATCTGACACGCCATGGCATGTCCAGTTTGTATCTTTGCCTTTAGCAAACAGTAAGTACGGAAAACAAAATAACTTATTTGCAGTAATGCAACTGCAAATCCAACTATTTCTTTTGTATATATTTACATTGAAAGACCTGCAAAATGTCTTACCTCGGCTGGTTTGCGCTTGTTTTAATTGGAACTGAGGTATTGACCTGCCAAACTTCTTAACTTTACACTTCTCTTCTAAGCTTAAAGCTGTGAAGTTTGTTTTTAAAAGGTATTGAACGCTGTTCATTCTTCTTTGAAAACAAACTCGAACAGATGAATATGCATATGAACAGCAAAGCACAAGTATATAACCGAATGCACTGTTACATATGTATATTATTACAATGAAAACATGTGCTATTTGTTGCAGTCCTGCGTTTCCGCCAGAGCCGACTCGCAGCAGAGCTGGTCATCACTCCAGCTCAAATCCAGTATTGTTAGCGACGTTTTCCCTTACCCCGCTCCGCCGAAGAAGCACCCACAAACTTACTCTCGGAGGTTCAGAAGAGAGATTGAACCCGGGCAGCGCGTTGGAACGTATGCAAAGACTTGAAGGCTTTTCATTCGATAAAATAGTTTGGAAATGCAAATAAAATGAATAATACGAGAAACAATAATTATGTAAATTATAAATTTATGTGTTTTAAAATGCAACTTTTTTCCGGGGGTTCACTGAACCACTGAACACATAGGACGCGCCGCCCCTGCTTCTGTGCATTGTTGGACCACGAGAAGAAGGTGACCGAGTTCTGAGATATGAGAGGGAGCTTATTGCGTGAGTAGTCGATTGTTTACTACGTGTGTGTATATTATTATTATTGTTGTTGTTGTTGTTTCTATGTGAGTCACCCATGCTGCCAGGCCACGCCGTGCCCGAGTGGTTAGACCATTCGTCTCTCACCAAGGCGGGCTATCTTTTGTGGACCCCTAATCTGTGACAGGCAATATAAGGAACTAGCTTTTCAGCTGCAGTGCTGTCAATAATGCGCAAACGCTTGTGTTATGGCATTCACTTGGTGACATTGGCTATCAGTCTCCCCATCCATCTGGGCTGCTAGAACTGCTATTGAGTACGCGTGTAATCGCCTGGGTTCTGAGATATGAGAGGGAGCTTATTGCGCGAGTAGTCGATTGTTTACTACGTGTGCGTATATTATTATTATTATTATTATTATTATTATTATTGTTGTTGTTGTTGTTGTTTCTATGTGAGTCACCCATGCTGAAGGACCACGCCGTGCCCGAGTGGTTAGACCACTCGTCTCTCACCAAGGCGGCCTGGGTTCTGAGATATGAGAGGGAGCTTATTGCGCGAGTAGTCGATTGTTTACTACGTGTGCTTATATTATAATTATTATTATTATTTTTATTATTATTATTATTATTATTGTTGTTGTTTCTATGTGAGTCACCCATGCTGAAGGACCACGCCGTGCCCGAGTGGTTAGACCACTCGTCTCTCACCAAGGCGGCCTGGGTTCTGAGATATGAGAGGGAGCTTATTGCGCGAGTAGTCGATTGTTTACTACGTGTGCTTATATTATAATTATTATTATTTTTATTGTTATTATTGTTGTTGTTGTTGTTGTTTCTATGTGAGTCACCCATGCTGCCAGACCACGCCCTGCCCAAGTGGTTAGACCACTCGTCTCTCACCAAGGCGGCCTGGGTTCGATCCCAGGCGATTGGATTTGTGGTGGACAAAATGGTGCAGGGCCGGTTTTTCCAGTTTCCCCCGCCATCTCTGTGTTCTATCTTCCTTGCATGCATCATCAGTGCCATCACCTGCGGACGTTAATTATCATTTTAAAACAGCAAGTCGCCACATCTCACTGCCGCGACACGCATTCCCAGCTTTCCTATTGCTAGCGTACGATAACAATGAAATTGCAGCGGGCGCAAAATCTGACGCTACCAAGACTAGCTTGCTCAAGTCAAAACATTGTACAGTTTGCATCTGTTGTATTTTAAAATAGTGTTTACTTTGTTTTTGTCACATTAATTACCATGTCTCCTACGTTAAGTGGCAAAGTATTCGGAAACAAAAGTCAGATTCAAGGATATCGACATACACTATTGGATTGTTTGTTCTCGTGATATCGCATGTCATGTTCGCTGTCAACCACCCTTATGCCACAAGACAGAATACTATTTAGAGAGTTCAAATATCGTAGAGGATAAGTTACTCGGATTAGGCTTTTTGTCGGGTTTTCCCATATGCTGAGAAGATGAATGTCGAGTAACTGTAAGCTCACCGTCCGATATGACCAACCAAGTTAAAGGACATAAATGAATATAAAAGAACAAAGGAATAGCCAGGACACAAATATAAGTGGAAACGTTAAGGTAAATTGAGTGACAGGCAGCATGAACTGTTTTGTAATGGAAGAAACTGATTCATAAGGGTGTGCACATTAGGCGTTCTTCTTTATTCGATATTAACGTACAGCGAATGAGGACGCGAGGAACAGCTGTGATGTAGTACATGAGCGGTGACACGTTCCTCTTTACTCAATATTACCGTACAGTGAATCAGGACGTGAAGAACAGTTGTGATGTAGTACACAAGCGGTGAACGTTCTTCTTTATTCACTATTATCGTACAGTGAATGAGGACGTGTGGAACGGTTCTGATATAGTACACAAGCGGTGAACGTTCTTCTTTATTCAATATTATCGTACAGTGAATGAGGACAAGTGGAACAGTTGTGATGTAGTACACAAGCGGTGAACGTTCTTCTTTATTCAATATTATCGTACAGTGAATCAGGACGTGTGGAACGGTTGTGATGTAGTACACAAGCGGTAAACGTTCTTCTTTATTCAATATTATCGTACACTGAATGAGGACGCGAAAAATAGCTGTGATGTAGTACATGAGCGGTGAAACGTTCTTCTTTATTCAATATTACCGTACAGTGACTGAGGACGTGAGGAACAGATGTGATGTAGTACACAAGCGGTGAACGTTCTTCTTTATTCAATATAATCGTACAATGAATGAGGACGTGTGGAACGGTTGTGATGTAGTACACAAGCGGTGACACGCTCTTTTTATTCAATGTTACCGTACAGTGAATGAGGACGTGTGGAAAAGTTGTGATGTAGTACACAAGCGGTGACACGCTCTTCTATATTCAATAATACCGTACGGTGAATCAAGACCCGTGGAACAGTTGTAATGTAGTACATAAGCGGTGAACGCTCTTCTTTATTCAATATTACCGTACAGTGAATGAGGACGTGAGGAACAGTTGTGATGTAGTACACAAGCGATGACACACTCTTCTTTATTCAATATTACTCTACAGTGAATGAGAACGTGTGGAACAGTAGTGATGTAGTACATGAGCGGTGACACATCTTCTTTATTCAATATTACCGTACAGTGAGTGAGAACGTGTGGAATTGCTGTGACGTAGTACATGAGCGGTGACACGCTCTTCTTTATTCAATATTACCGTACAGTGAATGAGGACGAGTGGAACAGTTGTGATGTAGTACAAGAGCGGTGACACGCTCTTCTTCAATCAATATTACCGTACAGTGAATGAGGACGTGTGGAACAGTTATGATGTAGCACATGAGCGCTGACACGTTCTACTTTATTCAATGTTACCGTACAGTGAATGAGGACGTGTGGAACAGTTGTGATGAATTACATAAGCGGTGACACACTCTTCTTTATTCAATATTATCGTATAATTAATGAGCACGTGTGAAACAGTTGTGATGTAGCACATGAGCGGTGACACGTCTTCCTTATTCAATATTATCGTACAGTGAACGAGGACGTGTGGAACAGCTGTGATGTAGCACATGAGCGGTGACACGCTCTCCTTTATTCAATATTATCGTACAGTGAATGTGGACATGTGGAACAGTGGTAATGTAGTATACATGCGGTGACACGCTCTTCTTTATTCAATGTTACCGTTCAATAAATGAGGATTTCTGGAACAATTGTGATGTAGTACACAAGCGGTGACACGCTCTTTGTTATTTAATATTGCCGTACAGTGCATGAGGACGTGTGGAACAGTTGTGATGTAGTACATGAGCAGTGACACGCTCTTCTTTATACAATATTACCGTACAAGCGGTGAACGTTCTTCTTTATTCAATATTAAGGTACAGTGAATGAGGACGTGTGAAACAGTAGTAAAGTAGTACATAAGCAGTGACATGCTCTTCTTTATTCATTATTACCGTACACTGAATGAGGACGTGTGGAACAGTTGTGATGTAGTACACAAGCGGTGACACGCTTTTCTTTATTCAATATTACTTTACAGTGAAGGAGGACGTGTGGAATAATTGTGGTGTAGCACATGAGCGGTGACACGCTCTTCTTTATGCAATATTACCGTAAAATGAATGAGGACGAGTGGAACAGTTGTGATGTAGTACACAAGAGGGGACACGCTCTTCTTTATTCAATATTACTTTACAGTGAATGTAGGACGTCTGGAACAGTTGTGATGTAGTACATAAAGGGTGACACGCTCCTCTTTATTCAATATTACTTTACAGTGAATGAGGACGTGTGGAACAGTTGTGATGAAGTACATGAGCGGTGACACGTCTTCTTTATTAAATATTATCGTACACTGAATGAGGACGTGTGGAACATTTGTGAAGTAGTACATAAGCGGTGATACGCTCTTATTTATTCAATATTACTTTACAGTGAATGAGGACGTGTGGAACAGTTGTGATGAAGTACATGAGCGGTGACAGGTCTTCTTAATTCAATATTAGCGTATAGTGAATGAGGACGTATGGAACAGCTGTTATGTAGCTCATGAGCGGTGACATGCTCTTCTTTATTCAATTTTACTGTACAGCGAAAGAGGACAAGTGGAACTGTTGTGATGTAGTACATAAGCGTGACACGTTCTTCTTTATTCAATATTACCATACAACGAATGAGGACGAGTAGAACAGTTGTGATGTAGTACATGAGCGGTGACACGCTCTTCTTTATTCAATGTTATCGTACAGTGAATGAGGACGTGTGGAACAGCTGTGATGTAGTACAAAAGCGGTTACACGCTCTATTTTACTCAATATTATCGTACAGTGAATGAGGACGTGTGGAACAGTTGTGATGTAGCACATGAGCGGTGACACGCTCTTCTTTATTCTATTTTACCGTACAGTGAATGAGGACGTGTGGAACAGTTGTCATGTAGTACATAAGCGGTGAACGTTCTTCTTTATTAAATATAATCGTACAATGAATGAGGACATGTGGAACGGTTGTGATGTATTACACAAGCGGTGACACGCTCTCTTTATTCAATGTTACCGTACAATGAATGAGGACGTGTGGAAAAGTTGTGATGTAGTACATAAGCGGTGAACGCTCTTCTTTATTCAATATTACCGTACTGTGAATGAGGATGTGAGGAACAGTTGTGATGTAGTACACAAGCGATGACACACTCTTCTTTATTCAATATTACTCTACAGTGAATGAGGACGTGTGGAACAGTTGTGATGTAGTACATGAGCGGTGACACATCTTCTTTATTCAATATTACTCTTCAGTGGATGAGGACGTGTGGAACAGTTGTGATGTAGTACATGAGCGGTGACACATCTTCTTTATTCAATATTACCGTACAGTGAATGAGAACGTGTGGAATTGCTGTGATGTAGTACATGAGCGGTGACACGCTCTTCTTTATTCAATATTACCGTACAGTGAATGAGGACGAGTGGAACAGTTGTGATGTAGTACACAAGCGGTGAACGTTCTTCTTTATTCATTATTATCGTACAGTGAATGAGGACGTGTGGAACGGTTCTGATATAGTACACAAGCGGTGAACGTTCTTCTTTATTCAATATTATCGTACAGTGAATGAGGACATGCGGAACAGCTGTGATGTAGTACACAAGCGGTGAACGTTCTTCTGTATTGAATATTATCGTACAGTGAATGAGGACGTGTGGAACGGTTGTGATGTAGTACACAAGCGAAATACGTTCTTCTTTATTCAATATTATCGTACACTGAATGAGGACGCGAAAAATAGCTGTGCTGTAGTACATGAGCGGTGACACGTTCTTCTTTATTCAATATTACCGTAGAGTGACTGAGAACGTGACGAACAGCTGTGATGTAGTACACAAGCGGTGAACGTTCTTCTTTATTCAATATAATCGTACAATGAATGAGGACGTGTGGAACGGTTGTGATGTAGTACACAAGCGGTGACACGCTCTTTTTATTCAATGTTACCGTACAGTGAATGAGGACGTGTGGAAAAGTTGTGATGTAGTACACAAGCGGTGACACGCTCTTCTATATTCAATATTACCGTACGGTGAATCAAGACCCGTGGAACAGTTGTAATGTAGTACATAAGCGGTGAACGCTCTTCTTTATTCAATATTACCGTACAGTGAATGAGGACGCGAGGAACAGTTGTGATGTAGTACACAAGCGATGACACACTCTTCTTTATTCAATATTACTCTACAGTGAATGAGAACGTGTGGAACAGTTGTGATGTAGTACATGAGCGGTGACACATCTTCTTTATTCAATATTACCGTACAGTGAAGTAGGACGTGTGGAACAGTTATGATGTAGCACATGAGCGGTGACATGTTCTTCTTTATTCAATGTTACCGTACAGTGAATGAGGACGTGTGGAACAGTTATGATGTAGTACAAGTGCGGTGACACGCTCTTCTTCAATCAATATTACCGTACAGTGAAGTAGGACATGTGGAACAGTTATGATGTGGCACATGAGCGGTGACACGTTCTTCTTTATTCAATGTTACCGTACAGTGAATGAGGACGTGTGAAACAGTTGTGATATAGTACATAAGCGGTGATACACTCTTCTTTATTCAATATTATCGTATAATAAATGAGCACGTGTGAAATAGTTGTGATGTAGCACATGAGCGGTGACACGTCTTTCTTTTTCAATATTATCGTACAGTGAACGAGGACGTTTGGAACAGCTGTGATGTAGCACATGAGCGGTGACACGCCCTCCTTTATTCAATATTATCGTACAGTGAATGTGGACGTGTGGAACGGTGGTAATGTAGTATACAAGCGGTGACACGCTCTTCTTTATTCAATGTTACCGTTCAATAAATGAGGACTTCTCGAACAATTGTGATGTAGTACACAAGCGGTGACACGCTCTTTTTTATTTAATATTGCCGTAGAGTGCACGAGGACGTGTGGAACAGTTGTGATGTAGTACATGAGCAGTAACACGCTCTTCTTTATACAATATTACCGTACAGGCGGTGAACGTACTTCTTTATTCAATATTATGGAACAGTGATTGAGGACTTGTGAAACAGTAGTAAAGTAGTACATAAGCGGTTACATGCTCTTCTTTATTCAATATTACCGTACACTGAATGAGGACGTGTGGAACAGTATTGATGTAGTACACAAGCGGTGACACACTCTTCTTTATTCAATAATACTTTACTGTGAATGAGGACGTGTGGAATAATTGTGGTGTAGCACATGAGCGGTGACACGCTCTTCTTTATGCAATATTACCGTAAACTGAATGAGGACGAGTGGAACAGTTGTGATGTAGTACACAAGAGGGGACACGCTCTTCTTTATTCAATATTACTTTACAGTGAATAAGGACGTGTGGAACAGTTGTGATGTAGTACATAAACTGTGACACGCTCTTATATATTCAATATTACTTTACAGTGAATGAGGACGTGCTGAACAGTTGTGATGAAGTACCTGAGCGGTGACACCTCTTCTTTATTAAATATTACCGTACACTGAATGAGGACGTGTGGAACATTTGTGAAGTAGTACACAAACGGTGATACGCTCTTATTTATTCAATATTACTTTACAGTGAATGAGGACGTGTGCAACAGTTGTGATGAAGTACATGAGCGGTGACAGGTCTTCTTTATTCAATATTAGCGTACAGTGTATGAGGACGTATGGAACAGCTGTTATGTAGCTCATGAGCGGTGACACGTCTTTCTTTTTCAGTATTATCGTACAGTGAACGAGGACGCGTGGAACAGCTGTGATGTAGTACATAAGCGGTGACACGTTCTTCTTTATTCAATATTACCATACAACGAATGAGGACGAGTAGAACAGTTGTGATGTAGTACATGAGCGGTGACACGCTCTTCTTTATTCAATGTTATCGTACAGTGAATGAGGACGTGTGGAACAGCTGTGATGTAGTACATGAGCGGTGACACATCTTCTTTATTCAATATTACTCTTCAGTGAATTTGGACGTGTGGAACAGTTGTGATGTAGTACATGAGCGGTGACACATCTTCTTTATTCAATATTACCGTACAGTGAATGAGAACGTGTGGAATTGCTGTGATGTAGTACATGAGCGGTGACAAGCTCTTCTTTATTCTATATTACCGTACAGTGAATGAGGACGTGAGGAACAGTTGTGATGTAGTACACAATCGGTGAACGTTCTTCTTTATTCACTATTATCGTACAGTGAATGAGGACGTGTGGAACGGTTCTGATATAGTACACAAGCGGTGAACGTTCTTCTCTATTCAATATTATCGTACAGTGAATGAGGACATGCGGAACAGTTGTGATGTAATACACAAGCGGTGAACGTTCTTCTTTATTCAATATTATCGTACAGTGAATGAGGACGTGTGGAACGGTTGTGATGTAGTACACAAGCGAAAAACGTTCTTCTTTATTCAATATTATCGTACACTGAATGAGGACGCGAAAAATAGCTGTGCTGTAGTACATGAGCGGTGACACGTTCTTCTTTATTCAATATTACCGTAGAGTGACTGAGGACGTGAGGAACATCTGTGATGTAGTACACAAGCGGTGAACGTTCTTCTTTATTCAATATAATCGTACAATGAATGAGGACATGTGGAACGGTTGTGATGTAGTACACAAGCGGTGACACGTTCTTTTTATTCAATGTTACCGTACAGTGAATGAGAACGTGTGGAAAAGTTGTGATGTAGTACACAAGCGGTGACACGCTCTTCTATATTCAATATTACCGTACGGTGAATCAAGACCCGTGGAACAGTTGTAATGTAGTACATAAGCGGTGAACGCTCTTCTTTATTCAATATTACCGTACAGTGAATGAGGACGTGAGGAACAGTTGTGATGTAGTACACAAGCGATGACACACTCTTCTTTATTCAATATTACTCTACAGTGAATGAGAAAGTGTGGAACAGTTGTGATGTAGTACATGAGCGGTGACACATCTTCTTTATTCAATATTACCGTACAGTGAAGTAGGACGTGTGGAACAGTTATGATGTAGCACATGAGCGGTGACACGTTCTTCTTTATTCAATGTTACCGTACAGTGAATGAGGACGTGTGGAACAGTTGTGATGTAGTACAAGTGCTGTGACACGCTCTTCTTCAATCAATATTACCGTACAGTGAAGTAGGACGTGTGGAACAGTTATGATGTAGCACATGAGCGGTGACACGTTCTTCTTTATTCAATGTTACCGTACAGTGAATGAGGACGTGTGGAACAGTTAGGATATAGTACATAAGCGGTGATACACTCTTCTTTATTCAATATTATCGTATAATAAATGAGCACGTGTGAAACAGTTGTGATGTAGCACATGAGCGGTGACACGTCTTTCTTTTTCAATATTATCGTACAGTGAATGAGGACGTTTGGAACAGCTGTGATGTAGCACATGAGCGGTGACACGCTCTCCTTTATTCAATATTATCGTACAGTGAATGTGGACGTGTGGAACGGTGGTAATGTAGTATACAGGCGGTGACACGCTCTTCTTTATTCAATGTTACCGTTCAATAAATGAGGACTTCTCGAACAATTGTGATGTAGTACACAAGCGGTGACACGCTCTTTTTTATTTAATATTGCCGTAGAGTGCATGAGGACGTGTGGAACAGTTGTGATGTAGTACATGAGCAGTGACAAGCTCTTCTTTATACAATATTACCGTACAAGCGGTGGACGTACTACTTTATTCAATATTATGGAACAGTGATTGAGGACTTGTGAAACAGTAGTAAAGTAGTACATAAGCGGTGACATGCTCTTCTTTATTCAATATTACCGTACACTGAATGAGGACGTGTGGAACAGTATTGATGTAGTACACAAGCGGTGACACACTCTTCTTTATTCAATAATACTTTACTGTGAATGAGGACGTGTGGAGTAATTGTGGTGTAGCACATGAGCGGTAACACGCTCTTCTTAATGCAACATTACCGTAAACTGAATGAGGACGAGTGGAACAGTTGTGATGTAGTACACAAGAGGGGACACGCTCTTCTTTATTCATTATTACTTTACAGTGAATGTAGGACGTCTGGAACAGTTGTGATGTAGTACATAAACGGTGACACGCTCTTATATATTCAATATTACTTTACAGTGAATGAGGACGTGTGGAACAGTTGTGATGAAGTACATGAGCGGTGACACCTCTTCTTTATTAAATATTACCGTACACTGAATGAGGACGTGTGGAATTGCTGTGATGTAGTACATGAGCGGTGACAAGCTCTTCTTTATTCTATATTACCGTACAGTGAATGAGGACGTGAGGAACAGTTGTGATGTAGTACACAAGCGGTGAACGTTCTTCTTTATTCACTATTATCGTACAGTGAATGAGGACGTGTGGAACGGTTCTGATATAGTACACAAGCGGTGAACGTTCTTCTCTATTCAATATTATCGTACAGTGAATGAGGACATGCGGAACAGTTGTGATGTAATACACAAGCGGTGAACGTTCTTCTTTATTCAATATTATCGTACAGTGAATGAGGACGTGTGGAACGGTTGTGATGTAGTACACAAGCGAAAAACGTTCTTCTTTATTCAATATTATCGTACACTGAATGAGGACGCGAAAAATAGCTGTGCTGTAGTACATGAGCGGTGACACGTTCTTCTTTATTCAATATTACCGTAGAGTGACTGAGGACGTGAGGAACATCTGTGATGTAGTACACAAGCGGTGAACGTTCTTCTTTATTCAATATAATCGTACAATGAATGAGGACATGTGGAACGGTTGTGATGTAGTACACAAGCGGTGACACGTTCTTTTTATTCAATGTTACCGTACAGTGAATGAGGACGTGTGGAAAAGTTGTGATGTAGTACACAAGCGGTGACACGCTCTTCAATATTCAATATTACCGTACGGTGAATCAAGACCCGTGGAACAGTTGTAATGTAGTACATAAGCGGTGAACGCTCTTCTTTATTCAATATTACTGTACAGTGAATGAGGACGTGAGGAACAGTTGTGATGTAGTACACAAGCGATGACACACTCTTCTTTATTCAATATTACTCTACAGTGAATGAGAAAGTGTGGAACAGTTGTGATGTAGTACATGAGCGGTGACACATCTTCTTTATTCAATATTACCGTACAGTGAAGTAGGACGTGTGGAACAGTTATGATGTAGCACATGAGCGGTGACACGTTCTTCTTTATTCAATGTTACCGTACAGTGAATGAGGACGTGTGGAACAGTTGTGATGTAGTACAAGTGCTGTGACACGCTCTTCTTCAATCAATATTACCGTACAGTGAAGTAGGACGTGTGGAACAGTTATGATGTAGCACATGAGCGGTGACACGTTCTTCTTTATTCAATGTTACCGTACAGTGAATGAGGACGTGTGGAACAGTTAGGATATAGTACATAAGCGGTGATACACTCTTCTTTATTCAATATTATCGTATAATAAATGAGCACGTGTGAAACAGTTGTGATGTAGCACATGAGCGGTGACACGTCTTTCTTTTTCAATATTATCGTACAGTGAATGAGGACGTTTGGAACAGCTGTGATGTAGCACATGAGCGGTGACACGCTCTCCTTTATTCAATATTATCGTACAGTGAATGTGGACGTGTGGAACGGTGGTAATGTAGTATACAGGCGGTGACACGCTCTTCTTTATTCAATGTTACCGTTCAATAAATGAGGACTTCTCGAACAATTGTGATGTAGTACACAAGCGGTGACACGCTCTTTTTTATTTAATATTGCCGTAGAGTGCATGAGGACGTTGTAACAGTTGTGATGTAGTACATGAGCAGTGACAAGCTCTTCTTTATACAATATTACCGTACAAGCGGTGGACGTACTACTTTATTCAATATTATGGAACAGTGATTGAGGACTTGTGAAACAGTAGTAAAGTAGTACATAAGCGGTGACATGCTCTTCTTTATTCAATATTACCGTACACTGAATGAGGACGTGTGGAACAGTATTGATGTAGTACACAAGCGGTGACACACTCTTCTTTATTCAATAATACTTTACTGTGAATGAGGACGTGTGGAGTAATTGTGGTGTAGCACATGAGCGGTGACACGCTCTTCTTTATGTAACATTACCGTAAACTGAATGAGGACGAGTGGAACAGTTGTGATGTAGTACACAAGAGGGGACACGCTCTTCTTTATTCATTATTACTTTACAGTGAATGTAGGACGTCTGGAACAGTTGTGATGTAGTACATAAACGGTGACACGCTCTTATATATTCAATATTACTTTACAGTGAATGAGGACGTGTGGAACAGTTGTGATGAAGTACATGAGCGGTGACACCTCTTCTTTATTAAATATTACCGTACACTGAATGAGGACGTGTGGAACATTTGTGAAGTAGTACACAAACGGTGATACGCTCTTATTTATTCAATATTACTTTACAGTGAATGAGGACGTGTGCAACAGTTGTGATGAAGTACATGAGCGGTGACAGGTCTTCTTTATTCAATATTACTCTACAGTGAATGAGGACGTATATAGCAGCTGTTATGTAGCTCATGAGCGGTGACACGTCTTTCTTTTTCAGTATTATCGTATAGTGAACGAGGACGCGTGGAACAGCTGTGATGTAGTACATAATCGGTGACACGTTCTTCTTTATTCAATATTACCATACAACAAATGAGGACGAGTAGAACAGTTGTGATGTAGTACATGAGCGGTGACACGCTCTTCTTTATTCAATGTTATCGTACAGTATATGAGGACGTGTGGAACAGCTGTGATGTAGTACATGAGCGGTGACACATCTTCTTTATTCAATATTACTCTTCAGTGAATGAGGACGTGTGGAACAGTTGTGAGGTAGTACATGAGCGGTGACACATCTTCTTTATTCAATATTACCGTACAGTGAATGAGAACGTGTGGAATTGCTGTGATGTAGTACATGAGCGGTGACAAGCTCTTCTTTAATCAATATTACCGTACAGTGAATGAGGACGAGAGGAACAGTTGTGATGTAGTACACAAGCGGTGAACGTTCTTCTTTATTCACTATTATCGTACAGTGAATGAGGACGTGTGGAACGGTTCTGATATAGTACACAAGCGGTGAACGTTCTTCTTTATTCAATATTATCGTATAGTGAATGAGGACATGCGGAACAGTCGTGATGTAGTACACAAGCGGTGAACGTTCTTCTTTATTCAATATTATCGTACAGTGAATGAGGACGTGTGGAACGGTTTCGATGTAGTACACAAGCGAAAAACGTTCTTCTTTATTCAATATTATCGTACAGTGAATGAGGACGCGAAAAATAGCTGTGCTGTAGTACATGAGCGGTGACACGTTCTTCTTTATTCAATAATACCGTAGAGGGACTGAGGACGTGAGGAACAGCTGTGATGTAGTACACAAGCGCTGAACGTTCTTCTTTATTTAATATAATCGTACAATGAATGAGGACGTGTGGAACGGTTGTGATGTAGTACACAAGCAGTGACACGCTCTTTTTATTCAATGTTACCGTACAGTGAATGAAGACGTGTGGAAAAGTTGTGATGTAGTACACAAGCGGTGACACGCTCTTCTATATTCAATATTACCGTACGGTGAATCAAGACCCGTGGAACAGTTGTAATGTAGTACATAAGCGGTGAACGCTCTTCTTTATTCAATATTACCGTACAGCGAATGAGGACGTGAGGAACAGTTGTGATGTAGTACACAAGCGATGACACACTCTTCTTTATTCAATATTACTCTACAGTGAATGAGAACGTGTGGAACAGTTGTGATGTAGTACATGAGCGGTGACACATCTTCTTTATTCAATATTACCGTACAGTGAAGTAGGACGTGTGGAACAGTTGTGATATAGTACATAAGCGGTGATACACTCTTCTTTATTCAATATTGCCGTAGAGTGCATGAGGACGTGTGGAACAGTTGTGATGTAGTACATGTGCAGTGACACGCTCTTCTTTATACAATATTACCGCACAAGCGGTGAACGTTCTTCTTTATTCAATATTATGGAACAGTGATTGAGGACTTGTGAAACAGTAGTAAAGTAGTACATAAGCGGTGACATGCTCTTCTTTATTCAATATTACCGTACACTGAATGAGGACGTGTGGAACAGTATTGATGTAGTACACAAGCGGTGACACACTCTTCTTTATTCAATAATACTCTACTGTGAATGAGGACGTGTGGAATAATTGTGGTGTAGCACATGAGCGGTGACACGCTCTTCCTTTTTGCAATATTACCGTAAACTGAATGAGGACGAGTGGAACAGTTGTGATGTAGTACACAAGAGGGGACACGCTCTTCTTTATTCAATATTACTTTACAGTGAATGTAGGACGTCTGGAACAGTTGTCATGTAGTACATAAACGGTGACACGCTCTTATATATTCAATATTACTTTACAGTGAATGAGGACGTGTGGAACAGTTGTGATGAAGTACATGAGCGGTGACACGTCTTCTTTATTAAATATTACCGTACACTGAATGAGGACGTGTGGAACATTTGTGAAGTAGTACACAAACGGCGATACGCTCTTATTTATTCAATATTACTTTACAGTGAATGAGGACGTGTGCAACAGTTGTGATGAAGTACATGAGCGGTGACAGGTCTTCTTTATTCAATATTAGCGTACAGTGAATGAGGACGTATGGAACAGCTGTTATGTAGCTCATGAGCGGTGACATGCTCTTCTTTATTCAATTTTACTGTACAGCGAAAGAGGACAAGTGGAACTGTTGTGATGTAGTACATAAGCGGTGACACGTTCTTCTTTATTCAATATTACCATACAACGAATGAGGACGAGTAGAACAGTTGTGATGTAGTACATGAGCGGTGACACGCTCTTCTTTATTCAATGTTATCGTACAGTGAATGAGGACGTGTGGAACAGCTGTGATGTAGTACAAAAGCGGTTACACGCTCTATTTTACTCAATATTATCGTACAGTGAATGAGGACGTGCGGAACAGTTGTGATGTAGCACATGAGCGGTGACACGCTCTTCTTTATTCTATTTTACGGTACAGTGAATGAGGACGTGTGGAACAGTTGTCATGTAGTACACAAGCGGTGAACGTTCTTCTTTATTCAATATAATCGTACAATGAATGAGGACATGTTGAACGGTTGTGATGTATTACACAAGCGGTGACACGCTCTCTTTATTCAATGTTACCGTACTGTGAATGAGGACGTGTGGAAAAGTTGTGATGTAGTACATAAGCGGTGAACGCTCTTCTTTATTCAATATTACCGTACAGTGAATGAGGATGTGAGGAACAGTTATGATGTAGTACACAAGCGATGACACACTCTTCTTTATTCAATATTACTCTACAGTGAATGAGGACGTGTGGAACAGTTGTGATGTAGTACATAAGCGGTGACACATCTTCTTTATTCAATATTACTCTTCAGTGAATGAGGACGTCTTGAACAGTTGTGATGTAGTACATGAGCGGTGACACATCTTCTTTATTCAATATTACCGTACAGTGATTGAGAACGTGTGGAATTGCTGTGATGTAGTACATGAGCGGTGACACGCTCTTCTTTATTCAATGTTACCGTACAGTGAATGAGGACGTGTGAAACAGTTGTGATATAGTACATAAGCGGTGATACACTCTTCTTTATTCAATATTATCGTATAATAAATGAGCACGTGTGAAATAGTTGTGATGTAGCACATGAGCGGTGACACGTCTTTCTTTTTCAATATTATCGTACAGTGAACGAGGACGTTTGGAACAGCTGTGATGTAGCACATGAGCGGTGACACGCCCTCCTTTATTCAATATTATCGTACAGTGAATGTGGACGTGTGGAACGGTGGTAATGTAGTATACAAGCGGTGACACGCTCTTCTTTATTCAATGTTACCGTTCAATAAATGAGGACTTCTCGAACAATTGTGATGTAGTACACAAGCGGTGACACGCTCTTTTTTATTTAATATTGCCGTAGAGTGCACGAGGACGTGTGGAACAGTTGTGATGTAGTACATGAGCAGTAACACGTTCTTCTTTATACAATATTACCGTACAGGCGGTGAACGTACTTCTTTATTCAATATTATGGAACAGTGATTGAGGACTTGTGAAACAGTAGTAAAGTAGTACATAAGCGGTGACATGCTCTTCTTTATTCAATATTACCGTACACTGAATGAGGACGTGTGGAACAGTATTGATGTAGTACACAAGCGGTGACACACTCTTCTTTATTCAATAATACTTTACTGTGAATGAGGACGTGTGGAATAATTGTGGTGTAGCACATGAGCGGTGACACGCTCTTCTTTATGCAATATTACCGTAAACTGAATGAGGACGAGTGGAACAGTTGTGATGTAGTACACAAGAGGGGACACGCTCTTCTTTATTCAATATTACTTTACAGTGAATAAGGACGTGTGGAACAGTTGTGATGTAGTACATAAACTGTGACACGCTCTTATATATTCAATATTACTTTACAGTGAATGAGGACGTGCTGAACAGTTGTGATGAAGTACCTGAGCGGTGACACCTCTTCTTTATTAAATATTACCGTACACTGAATGAGGACGTGTGGAACATTTGTGAAGTAGTACACAAACGGTGATACGCTCTTATTTATTCAATATTACTTTACAGTGAATGAGGACGTGTGCAACAGTTGTGATGAAGTACATGAGCGGTGACAGGTCTTCTTTATTCAATATTAGCGTACAGTGTATGAGGACGTATGGAACAGCTGTTATGTAGCTCATGAGCGGTGACACGTCTTTCTTTTTCAGTATTATCGTACAGTGAACGAGGACGCGTGGAACAGCTGTGATGTAGTACATAAGCGGTGACACGTTCTTCTTTATTCAATATTACCATACAACGAATGAGGACGAGTAGAACAGTTGTGATGTAGTACATGAGCGGTGACACGCTCTTCTTTATTCAATGTTATCGTACAGTGAATGAGGACGTGTGGAACAGCTGTGATGTAGTACATGAGCGGTGACACATCTTCTTTATTCAATATTACTCTTCAGTGAATTTGGACGTGTGGAACAGTTGTGATGTAGTACATGAGCGGTGACACATCTTCTTTATTCAATATTACCGTACAGTGAATGAGAACGTGTGGAATTGCTGTGATGTAGTACATGAGCGGTGACAAGCTCTTCTTTATTCTATATTACCGTACAGTGAATGAGGACGTGAGGAACAGTTGTGATGTAGTACACAAGCGGTGAACGTTCTTCTTTATTCACTATTATCGTACAGTGAATGAGGACGTGTGGAACGGTTCTGATATAGTACACAAGCGGTGAACGTTCTTCTCTATTCAATATTATCGTACAGTGAATGAGGACATGCGGAACAGTTGTGATGTAATACACAAGCGGTGAACGTTCTTCTTTATTCAATATTATCGTACAGTGAATGAGGACGTGTGGAACGGTTGTGATGTAGTACACAAGCGAAAAACGTTCTTCTTTATTCAATATTATCGTACACTGAATGAGGACGCGAAAAATAGCTGTGCTGTAGTACATGAGCGGTGACACGTTCTTCTTTATTCAATATTACCGTAGAGTGACTGAGGACGTGAGGAACATCTGTGATGTAGTACACAAGCGGTGAACGTTCTTCTTTATTCAATATAATCGTACAATGAATGAGGACATGTGGAACGGTTGTGATGTAGTACACAAGCGGTGACACGTTCTTTTTATTCAATGTTACCGTACAGTGAATGAGAACGTGTGGAAAAGTTGTGATGTAGTACACAAGCGGTGACACGCTCTTCTATATTCAATATTACCGTACGGTGAATCAAGACCCGTGGAACAGTTGTAATGTAGTACATAAGCGGTGAACGCTCTTCTTTATTCAATATTACCGTACAGTGAATGAGGACGTGAGGAACAGTTGTGATGTAGTACACAAGCGATGACACACTCTTCTTTATTCAATATTACTCTACAGTGAATGAGAAAGTGTGGAACAGTTGTGATGTAGTACATGAGCGGTGACACATCTTCTTTATTCAATATTACCGTACAGTGAAGTAGGACGTGTGGAACAGTTATGATGTAGCACATGAGCGGTGACACGTTCTTCTTTATTCAATGTTACCGTACAGTGAATGAGGACGTGTGGAACAGTTGTGATGTAGTACAAGTGCTGTGACACGCTCTTCTTCAATCAATATTACCGTACAGTGAAGTAGGACGTGTGGAACAGTTATGATGTAGCACATGAGCGGTGACACGTTCTTCTTTATTCAATGTTACCGTACAGTGAATGAGGACGTGTGGAACAGTTAGGATATAGTACATAAGCGGTGATACACTCTTCTTTATTCAATATTATCGTATAATAAATGAGCACGTGTGAAACAGTTGTGATGTAGCACATGAGCGGTGACACGTCTTTCTTTTTCAATATTATCGTACAGTGAATGAGGACGTTTGGAACAGCTGTGATGTAGCACATGAGCGGTGACACGCTCTCCTTTATTCAATATTATCGTACAGTGAATGTGGACGTGTGGAACGGTGGTAATGTAGTATACAGGCGGTGACACGCTCTTCTTTATTCAATGTTACCGTTCAATAAATGAGGACTTCTCGAACAATTGTGATGTAGTACACAAGCGGTGACACGCTCTTTTTTATTTAATATTGCCGTAGAGTGCATGAGGACGTGTGGAACAGTTGTGATGTAGTACATGAGCAGTGACAAGCTCTTCTTTATACAATATTACCGTACAAGCGGTGGACGTACTACTTTATTCAATATTATGGAACAGTGATTGAGGACTTGTGAAACAGTAGTAAAGTAGTACATAAGCGGTGACATGCTCTTCTTTATTCAATATTACCGTACACTGAATGAGGACGTGTGGAACAGTATTGATGTAGTACACAAGCGGTGACACACTCTTCTTTATTCAATAATACTTTACTGTGAATGAGGACGTGTGGAGTAATTGTGGTGTTGCACATGAGCGGTGACACGCTCTTCTTAATGCAACATTACCGTAAACTGAATGAGGACGAGTGGAACAGTTGTGATGTAGTACACAAGAGGGGACACGCTCTTCTTTATTCATTATTACTTTACAGTGAATGTAGGACGTCTGGAACAGTTGTGATGTAGTACATAAACGGTGACACGCTCTTATATATTCAATATTACTTTACAGTGAATGAGGACGTGTGGAACAGTTGTGATGAAGTACATGAGCGGTGACACCTCTTCTTTATTAAATATTACCGTACACTGAATGAGGACGTGTGGAATTGCTGTGATGTAGTACATGAGCGGTGACAAGCTCTTCTTTATTCTATATTACCGTACAGTGAATGAGGACGTGAGGAACAGTTGTGATGTAGTACACAAGCGGTGAACGTTCTTCTTTATTCACTATTATCGTACAGTGAATGAGGACGTGTGGAACGGTTCTGATATAGTACACAAGCGGTGAACGTTCTTCTCTATTCAATATTATCGTACAGTGAATGTGGACATGCGGAACAGTTGTGATGTAATACACAAGCGGTGAACGTTCTTCTTTATTCAATATTATCGTACAGTGAATGAGGACGTGTGGAACGGTTGTGATGTAGTACACAAGCGAAAAACGTTCTTCTTTATTCAATATTATCGTACACTGAATGAGGACGCGAAAAATAGCTGTGCTGTAGTACATGAGCGGTGACACGTTCTTCTTTATTCAATATTACCGTAGAGTGACTGAGGACGTGAGGAACATCTGTGATGTAGTACACAAGCGGTGAACGTTCTTCTTTATTCAATATAATCGTACAATGAATGAGGACATGTGGAACGGTTGTGATGTAGTACACAAGCGGTGACACGTTCTTTTTATTCAATGTTACCGTACAGTGAATGAGGACGTGTGGAAAAGTTGTGATGTAGTACACAAGCGGTGACACGCTCTTCAATATTCAATATTACCGTACGGTGAATCAAGACCCGTGGAACAGTTGTAATGTAGTACATAAGCGGTGAACGCTCTTCTTTATTCAATATTACTGTACAGTGAATGAGGACGTGAGGAACAGTTGTGATGTAGTACACAAGCGATGACACACTCTTCTTTATTCAATATTACTCTACAGTGAATGAGAAAGTGTGGAACAGTTGTGATGTAGTACATGAGCGGTGACACATCTTCTTTATTCAATATTACCGTACAGTGAAGTAGGACGTGTGGAACAGTTATGATGTAGCACATGAGCGGTGACACGTTCTTCTTTATTCAATGTTACCGTACAGTGAATGAGGACGTGTGGAACAGTTGTGATGTAGTACAAGTGCTGTGACACGCTCTTCTTCAATCAATATTACCGTACAGTGAAGTAGGACGTGTGGAACAGTTATGATGTAGCACATGAGCGGTGACACGTTCTTCTTTATTCAATGTTACCGTACAGTGAATGAGGACGTGTGGAACAGTTAGGATATAGTACATAAGCGGTGATACACTCTTCTTTATTCAATATTATCGTATAATAAATGAGCACGTGTGAAACAGTTGTGATGTAGCACATGAGCGGTGACACGTCTTTCTTTTTCAATATTATCGTACAGTGAATGAGGACGTTTGGAACAGCTGTGATGTAGCACATGAGCGGTGACACGCTCTCCTTTATTCAATATTATCGTACAGTGAATGTGGACGTGTGGAACGGTGGTAATGTAGTATACAGGCGGTGACACGCTCTTCTTTATTCAATGTTACCGTTCAATAAATGAGGACTTCTCGAACAATTGTGATGTAGTACACAAGCGGTGACACGCTCTTTTTTATTTAATATTGCCGTAGAGTGCATGAGGACGTTGTAACAGTTGTGATGTAGTACATGAGCAGTGACAAGCTCTTCTTTATACAATATTACCGTACAAGCGGTGGACGTACTACTTTATTCAATATTATGGAACAGTGATTGAGGACTTGTGAAACAGTAGTAAAGTAGTACATAAGCGGTGACATGCTCTTCTTTATTCAATATTACCGTACACTGAATGAGGACGTGTGGAACAGTATTGATGTAGTACACAAGCGGTGACACACTCTTCTTTATTCAATAATACTTTACTGTGAATGAGGACGTGTGGAGTAATTGTGGTGTAGCACATGAGCGGTGACACGCTCTTCTTTATGCAACATTACCGTAAACTGAATGAGGACGAGTGGAACAGTTGTGATGTAGTACACAAGAGGGGACACGCTCTTCTTTATTCATTATTACTTTACAGTGAATGTAGGACGTCTGGAACAGTTGTGATGTAGTACATAAACGGTGACACGCTCTTATATATTCAATATTACTTTACAGTGAATGAGGACGTGTGGAACAGTTGTGATGAAGTACATGAGCGGTGACACCTCTTCTTTATTAAATATTACCGTACACTGAATGAGGACGTGTGGAACATTTGTGAAGTAGTACACAAACGGTGATACGCTCTTATTTATTCAATATTACTTTACAGTGAATGAGGACGTGTGCAACAGTTGTGATGAAGTACATGAGCGGTGACAGGTCTTCTTTATTCAATATTACTCTACAGTGAATGAGGACGTATATAGCAGCTGTTATGTAGCTCATGAGCGGTGACACGTCTTTCTTTTTCAGTATTATCGTATAGTGAACGAGGACGCGTGGAACAGCTGTGATGTAGTACATAATCGGTGACACGTTCTTCTTTATTCAATATTACCATACAACAAATGAGGACGAGTAGAACAGTTGTGATGTAGTACATGAGCGGTGACACGCTCTTCTTTATTCAATGTTATCGTACAGTATATGAGGACGTGTGGAACAGCTGTGATGTAGTACATGAGCGGTGACACATCTTCTTTATTCAATATTACTCTTCAGTGAATGAGGACGTGTGGAACAGTTGTGAGGTAGTACATGAGCGGTGACACATCTTCTTTATTCAATATTACCGTACAGTGAATGAGAACGTGTGGAATTGCTGTGATGTAGTACATGAGCGGTGACAAGCTCTTCTTTAATCAATATTACCGTACAGTGAATGAGGACGAGAGGAACAGTTGTGATGTAGTACACAAGCGGTGAACGTTCTTCTTTATTCACTATTATCGTACAGTGAATGAGGACGTGTGGAACGGTTTCGATGTAGTACACAAGCAAAAAACGTTATTCTTTATTCAATATTATCGTACAGTGAATGAGGACGCGAAAAATAGCTGTGCTGTAGTACATGAGCGGTGACACGTTCTTCTTTATTCAATAATACCGTAGAGGGACTGAGGACGTGAGGAACAGCTGTGATGTAGTACACAAGCGCTGAACGTTCTTCTTTATTTAATATAATCGTACAATGAATGAGGACGTGTGGAACGGTTGTGATGTAGTACACAAGCAGTGACACGCTCTTTTTATTCAATGTTACCGTACAGTGAATGAAGACGTGTGGAAAAGTTGTGATGTAGTACACAAGCGGTGACACGCTCTTCTATATTCAATATTACCGTACGGTGAATCAAGACCCGTGGAACAGTTGTAATGTAGTACATAAGCGGTGAACGCTCTTCTTTATTCAATATTACCGTACAGCGAATGAGGACGTGAGGAACAGTTGTGATGTAGTACACAAGCGATGACACACTCTTCTTTATTCAATATTACTCTACAGTGAATGAGAACGTGTGGAACAGTTGTGATGTAGTACATGAGCGGTGACACATCTTCTTTATTCAATATTACCGTACAGTGAAGTAGGACGTGTGGAACAGTTGTGATATAGTACATAAGCGGTGATACACTCTTCTTTATTCAATATTGCCGTAGAGTGCATGAGGACGTGTGGAACAGTTGTGATGTAGTACATGTGCAGTGACACGCTCTTCTTTATACAATATTACCGCACAAGCGGTGAACGTTCTTCTTTATTCAATATTATGGAACAGTGATTGAGGACTTGTGAAACAGTAGTAAAGTAGTACATAAGCGGTGACATGCTCTTCTTTATTCAATATTACCGTACACTGAATGAGGACGTGTGGAACAGTATTGATGTAGTACACAAGCGGTGACACACTCTTCTTTATTCAATAATACTCTACTGTGAATGAGGACGTGTGGAATAATTGTGGTGTAGCACATGAGCGGTGACACGCTCTTCCTTTTTGCAATATTACCGTAAACTGAATGAGGACGAGTGGAACAGTTGTGATGTAGTACACAAGAGGGGACACGCTCTTCTTTATTCAATATTACTTTACAGTGAATGTAGGACGTCTGGAACAGTTGTCATGTAGTACATAAACGGTGACACGCTCTTATATATTCAATATTACTTTACAGTGAATGAGGACGTGTGGAACAGTTGTGATGAAGTACATGAGCGGTGACACGTCTTCTTTATTAAATATTACCGTACACTGAATGAGGACGTGTGGAACATTTGTGAAGTAGTACACAAACGGCGATACGCTCTTATTTATTCAATATTACTTTACAGTGAATGAGGACGTGTGCAACAGTTGTGATGAAGTACATGAGCGGTGACAGGTCTTCTTTATTCAATATTAGCGTACAGTGAATGAGGACGTATGGAACAGCTGTTATGTAGCTCATGAGCGGTGACATGCTCTTCTTTATTCAATTTTACTGTACAGCGAAAGAGGACAAGTGGAACTGTTGTGATGTAGTACATAAGCGGTGACACGTTCTTCTTTATTCAATATTACCATACAACGAATGAGGACGAGTAGAACAGTTGTGATGTAGTACATGAGCGGTGACACGCTCTTCTTTATTCAATGTTATCGTACAGTGAATGAGGACGTGTGGAACAGCTGTGATGTAGTACAAAAGCGGTTACACGCTCTATTTTACTCAATATTATCGTACAGTGAATGAGGACGTGCGGAACAGTTGTGATGTAGCACATGAGCGGTGACACGCTCTTCTTTATTCTATTTTACGGTACAGTGAATGAGGACGTGTGGAACAGTTGTCATGTAGTACACAAGCGGTGAACGTTCTTCTTTATTCAATATAATCGTACAATGAATGAGGACATGTTGAACGGTTGTGATGTATTACACAAGCGGTGACACGCTCTCTTTATTCAATGTTACCGTACTGTGAATGAGGACGTGTGGAAAAGTTGTGATGTAGTACATAAGCGGTGAACGCTCTTCTTTATTCAATATTACCGTACAGTGAATGAGGATGTGAGGAACAGTTATGATGTAGTACACAAGCGATGACACACTCTTCTTTATTCAATATTACTCTACAGTGAATGAGGACGTGTGGAACAGTTGTGATGTAGTACATAAGCGGTGACACATCTTCTTTATTCAATATTACTCTTCAGTGAATGAGGACGTCTTGAACAGTTGTGATGTAGTACATGAGCGGTGACACATCTTCTTTATTCAATATTACCGTACAGTGATTGAGAACGTGTGGAATTGCTGTGATGTAGTACATGAGCGGTGACACGCTCTTCTTTATTCAATATTACCGTACAGTGTATGAGGACGAGTGGAACAGTTGTGATGTAGTACATATGCGGTGACAAGTTCTTCTTTATTCAATATTACCGTACCGTGAATGAGGACGTGTGGAACAGTTGTGATGTAGTATAAGTGCGGTGACACGCTCTTCTTCAATCAATATTACCGTACAGTGAAGTAGGACGTGTGGAACAGTTATGATTTAGCACATGAGCGGTGACACGTTCTTCTTTATTCAATGTTACCGTACAGTGAATGACGACGTGTGGAACAGTTGTGATGAAGTACATAAGCGGTGACACGCTCTTCTTTATTCAATATTACCGTACAGTGAATGAGGACGAGTGGAACAGTTGTGGTGTAGTACAAGGGCGGTGACACGCTCTTCTTCAATCAATATTACCGTACAGTGAATGAGGACGTGTGGAACAGTTATGATGTAGCACATGAGCGGTGACACCTTCTACTTTATTCAATGTTACCGTACAGAAAATGAGGACGTGTGGAACAGTTGTGATGAAGTACATAAGCGGTGACACACTCTTCTTTATTCAATATTATCGTATAATGAATGAGCACGTGTGAAACAGTTGTGATGTAGCACATGAGCAGTGACACGTCTTCCTTATTCAATATTATCGTACAGTGAACGAGGACGTGTGGAACAGCTGTGATGTAGCACATGAGCGGTGTAACGCTCTCCTTTATTCAATATTATCGTACAGTGAATGTGGACGTGTAAAACAGTGGTAATGTAGTATACAAGCGGTGACACGCTCTTCTTTATTCAATGTTACCGTTCAATAAATGAGGACTTCTGGAACAATTGTGATGTAGTACACAAGCGGTGACACGCTCTTTTTTATTCAATATTGCCGTGCAGTGCATGAGGGCGTGTGGAACAGTTGTGATATAGTACATGAGCAGTGACACGCTCTTCTTTATACAATATTACCGTACAAGCGGTGAATGTTCTTCTTTATTCAATATTAAGGTACAGTGATTGAGGACGTGTGAAACAGTAGTAAAGTAGTACCTAAGTGGTGACATGCTCTTCTTTATTCAATATTACCGTTCACTGAATGAGGACGTGTGGAACAGTTGTGATGTAGTACACAAGCGGTGACACGCCTTTCTTTATTCAATATTACTTTACAGTGAATGAGGACGTGTGGAATAATTGTGGTGTAGCATGAGCGGTGACACGCTCTTCTTTATGCAATATTACCGTAAACTGAATGAGGACGAGTGGAACATTTGTGAAGTAGTACATAAGCGGTGATACGCTCTTATTTATTCAATATTACTTTACAGTGAATGAGGACGTGTGGAACAGTTGTGATAAAGTACATGAGAGGTGACAGCTCTTCTTTATTCAATATTAGCGTACAGTGAATGAGGACGTATGGAACAGCTGTTATGTAGCTCATGAGCGGTGACATGCTCTTCTTTATTCAATTTTACTGTACAGCGGAAGAGGACAATTGGAACTGTTGTGATGTAGTACATAAGCGGTGACACGTTCTTCTTTATTCAATATTACCATACAACGAATGAGGACGAGTAGAACAGTTGTGATGTAGTACATGAGCGGTGACACGCTCTTCATTATTCAATGTTATCGTACAGTGAATGAGGACGTGTGGAACAGCTGTGATGTAGTACAAAAGCGGTTACACGCTCTGTATTACTCAATATTATCGTACAGTGAATGAGGACGTGTGGTACAGTTGTGATGTAGCACATGAGCGGTGACACGCTCTTCTTTATTCTATTTTACCGTACAGTGAATGAGAACGTGTGGAATTGCTGTGATGTAGTCCATGAGCGGTACACGCTCTTCTTTATTCAATATTACCGTACAGTGAATGAGGACGAGTGGAACAGTTGTGATGTAGTACATATGCGGTGACAAGTTCTTCTTTATTCAATATTACCGTACCGTGAATGAGGACGTGTGGAACAGTTGTGATGTAGTACAAGTGCGGTGACACGTTCTTCTTTATTCAATGTTACCGTACAGTGAATGAGGACGTGTGGAACAGTTGTGATGAAGTACATAAGCGGTGATACAATCTTCTTTATTCAATATTATCGTATAATGAATGAACACGTGTGAAACAGTTGTGATGTAACACATGAGCGGTGACACGTCTTTCTTTTTCAATATTATCGTACAGTGAACGAGGACGTATGGAACAGCTGTGATGTAGCACATGAGCGGTGACACGCTCTCCTTTATTCAATATTATCGTACAGTGAATGTGGACGTGTGGAACGGTGGTAATGTAGTATACAAGCGGTGACACGGATTTCTTTATTCAATGTTACCGTTCAATAAATGAGGACTTCTAAAACAATTGTGATGTAGTACACAAGCGGTGACACGCTCTTTTTTATTTAATATTGCCGTAGAGTGCATGAGGTCGTGTGGAACAGTTGTGATGTAGTATATGAGCAGTGACACGCTCTTCTTTATACAATATTACCGTACAAGCGGTGAACGTTCTACTTTATTCAATATTATGGAACAGTGATTGAGGACTTGTGAAACAGTAGTAAAGTAGTACATAAGCGGTGACATGCTCTTCTTTATTCAATATTACCGTACACTGAATGAGGACGTGTGGAACAGTATTGATGTAGTACACAAGCGGTGACACACTATACTTTATTCAATATTACTTTACTGTGAATGAGGACGTGTGGAATAATTGTGGTGTAGCACATGAGCGGTGACACGCTCTTTCTTATGCAATATTACCGTAAATTGAATGAGGACGAGTGGAACAGTTGTGATGTAGTACACAAGAGGGGACACGCTCTTCTTTATTCAATATTACTTTACAGTGAATAAGGACGTGTGGAACAGTTGTGATGAAGTACATGAGCGGTGACACGTCTTCTTTATTAAATATTACCGTACACTGAATCAGGATGTGTGGAAAATTTGTGAAGTAGTACACAAGCGGTGATACGCTCTTATTTATTCAATATTACTTTACAGTGAATGAGGACGTGTGCAACAGTTGTGATGAAGTACATGAGCGGTGACAGGTCTTCTTTATTCAATATCAGCGTACAGGTAATGAGGACGTATGGAACAGCTGTTATGTAGCTCATGAGCGGTGACATGCTCTTCTTTATTCAATTTTACTGTACAGAGAAAGAGGACGAGTGGAACGGTTGTAATGTAGTACATAAGCGGTGACACGTTCTTCTTTATTCAATATTACCGTACAACGAATGAGGACGAGTAGAACAGTTGTGATGTAGTACATGAGCGGGGACACGTTTTTCTTTATTAAATGTTATCGTACAGTGAATGAGGACGTGTGGAACGGTTGTGCTGTAGTACACAAGCGGGAAACGTTCTTCTTTATTCAATACTATCGTACACTGAATGGGGACGCGAAAAATAGCTGTGATGTAGTACATGAGCGGTGACACGTTCTTCTTTATTCAATATTACCGTACAGTGACTTAGGACGTGAGGAACAGCTGTGATGTAGTACACAAGCGGTGAACGTTCTTCTTTATTCAATATAATCGTACAATGAATGAGGACGTGTGGAACGGTTGTGATGTAGTACATAAGCGGTGACACGCTCTTTTTATTCACTGTTACCGTACAGTGAATGAGGACGTGTGGAAAAGTTGTGTTGTAGTACACAAGCGTTGACACGCTCTTCTATATTCAATATTACCGTACGGTGAATCAAGACCCGTGGAACAGTTGTAATGTAGTACATAAGCGGTGAACGCTCTTCTTTATTCAATATTACCGTACAGTGAATGAGGACGTGAGGAACAGTTGTGATGCAGTACACAAACGATGACACACTCTTCTTTATTCAATATTACTCTACAGGGAATGAGAACGTGTGGAACAGTTGTGATGTAGTACATGAGCGGTGACACATCTTCTTTATTCAATATTACCGTACAGTGAATGAGGACGAGTGGAACAGTTGTGATGTAGTACATATGCGGTGACAAGTTCTTCTTTATTCAATATTACCGTACCGTGAATGAGGACGTGTGGAAAAGTTGTGATGTAGTACAAGAGCGGTGAGACGCTCTTCTTCAATCAATATTACCGTACAGTGAATGAGGACGTGTGGAACAGTTTTGATGTAGCACATTAGCGGTGACACGTTCTACTTTATTCAATGTTACCGTTAAGTGAATGAGGACGTGTGGAACAGTGGTAATGAAGTACATAAGCGGTGACACACTCTTCTTTATTCAATATTATCGTATAATGAATGAGCACGTGTGAAACAGTTGTGATGTAGCACATGAGCGGTGACACGTCTTCCTTATTCAAAATTATCGTACAGTGAACGAGGATGTGTGGAACAGCTGTGATGTAGCACATGAGCGGTGACACGCTCTCCTTTATTCAATATTATCGTACAGTGAATGTGGACGTGTGGAACAGTGGTAATGTAGTATACAAGCGGTGAACGCTCTTCTTTATTCAATGTTACCTTTCAATAAATGAGGACTTCTGGAACAATATTGATGTAGTACACAAGCGGTGACACGCTCTTTTTTATTTAATATTGCAGTACAGATCATGAGGACGTGTGGAACAGTTGTGATGTAGTACACGAGCATTGACACGCTCTTCTTTATACAATATTACCGTACAAGCGGTGAACGTTCTTCTTTATTCAATATTATGGTACAGTGATTGAGGACGTGTGAAACAGTAGTAAAGTAGTACATAAGCGGCGACATGCTCTGCTTTATTCAATATTACCGTACACTTAATGAGGACGTGTGGAACTGTTGTGATGTAGTACACAAGCGGTTACACGCTTTTCTTTATTCAATATTACTTTACAGTGAATGAGGACGTGTGTAATAATTGTGGTGTAGCACATGAGCGGTGACAGGCTCTTTTTTATGCAATATTACCGTAAACTGAATGAGGACGAGTGGAACAGTTTTGATGTAGTACACAAGAGGGGACACCCTCTTCTTTATTCAATATTACTTTACAGTGAAAGAGGACGTGTGGAACAGTTGTGATGAAGTACATAAGCGGTGACACACTCTTCTTTATTCAATATTATCGTATAATTAATGAGCACGTGTGAAACAGTTGTGATGTAGCACATGAGCGGTGACACGTCTTCCTTATTCAATATTATCGTACAGTGAACGAGGACGTGTGGAACAGCTGTGATGTAGCACATGAGCGGTGACACGCTCTTCTTTATGCAATATTACCGTAAACTGAATGAGGACGAGTGGAACAGTTGTGATGTAGTACACAAGAGGGGACACGCTCTTCTTTATTCAATATTACTTTACAGTGAATGTAGGACGTCTGGAACAGTTGTGATGTAGTACATAAAGGGTGACACGCTCCTCTTTATTCAATATTACTTTACAGTGAATGAGGACGTGTGGAACAGTTGTGATGAAGTACATGAGCGGTGACAGGTCTTGTTTATTCAATATTAGCGTACAGTGAATGAGGACGTATGGAACAGCTGTTATGTAGCTCATGAGCGGTGACATGCTCTTCTTTATTCAATTTTACTGTACAGCGAAAGAGGACAAGTGGAACTGTTGTGATGTAGTACATAAGCGTGACACGTTCTTCTTTATTCAATATTACCATACAACGAATGAGGACGAGTAGAACAGTTGTGATGTAGTACATGAGCGGTGACACGCTCTTCTTTATTCAATGCTATCGTACATTGAATGAGGACGTGTGGAACAGCTGTGATGTAGTACAAAAGCGGTTACACGCTCTATTTTACTCAATATTATCGTACAGTGAATGAGGACGTGTGGAACAGTTGTGATGTAGCACATGAGCGGTGACACGCTCTTGTTTATTCTATTTTACCGTACAGTGAATGAGGACGTGTGGAACAGTTGTCATGTAGTACACAAGCGGTGAACGTTCTTCTTTATTCAATATAATCGTACAATGAATGAGGTCATGTGGAACGGTTGTGATGTATTACACAAGCGGTGACACGCTCTCTTTATTCAATGTTACCGTACAGTGAATGAGGACGTTTGGAACAGTTGTGATGTAGTACATGAGCGGTGACACATCTTCTTCATTTTATATTACTCTTCAGTGAATGAGGACGTGTGGAACAGTTGTGATGTAGTACATGAGCGGTGACAAATCTTCTTTATTCAATATTACCGTACAGTGAATGAGAACGTGTGGAATTGCTGTGATGTAGTACATGAGCGGTGACACGCTCTTCTTTATTCAATATTACCGTACAGTGAATGAGGACGAGTGGAACAGTTGTGATGTAGTACATATGCGGTGACAAGTTCTTCTTTATTCAATATTACCGTACTGTGAATGAAGACGTGTGGAACAGTTGTGATGTAGTACAAGTGCGGTGACACGCTCTTCTTCAATCAATTTTACCGTACAGTGAATGAGGACGTGTGGAACAGTTATGAGGTAGCACATGAGCGGTGACACGTTCTTCTTTATTCAATGTTACCGTACAGTGAATGAGGACGTGTGGAACAGATGTGATGAAGTACATAAGCGGTGATACACTCTTCTTTATTCAATATTATCGTATAATGAATGAACACGTGTGAAACAGCTGTGATGTAGCACATGAGCGGTGACACGTCTTTCTTTTTCAATATTATCGTACAGTGAACGAGGACGTGTGGAACAGCTGTGATTTAGCACATGAGCGGTGACACGCTCTCCTTTATTCAATATTATCGTACAGTGAATGTGGACGTGTGGAACGGTGGTAATGTAGTATACAAGCGGTGACACGCTCTTCTTTATTCAATGTTACCGTTCAATAAATTAGGACTATTCGAACAATTGTGATGTAGTACACAAGCGGTGACACGCTCTTTTTTATTTAATATTGCCGTAGAGTGCATGAGGACGTGTGGAACAGTTGTGATGTAGTACATGAGCAGTGACACGCTCTTCTTTATACAATATTACCGTACAAGCGGTGAACGTTCTTCTATATTCAATATTATGGAACAGTGATTGAGGACTTTTGAAACAGTAGTAAAGTAGTACATAAGCGGTGACATGCTCTTCTTTATTCAATATTACCGTACACTGAATGAGGACGTTTGGAACAGTATTGATGTAGTACACAAGCGGTGACACACTCTTCTTTATTCAATATTACTTTACTGTGAATGAGGACGTGTGGAATAATTGTGGTGTAGCACATGAGCGGTGACACGCTCTTCTTTATGCAATATTACCGTAAACTGAATGAGGACGAGTGGAACAGTTGTGATGTAGTACACAAGAGGGGACACGCTCTTCTTTATTCAATATTACTTTACAGTGAATGTAGGACGTCTGGAAAAGTTGTGACGTAGTACATAAACGGTGACACGCTCTTATTTATTCAATATTACTTTACAGTGAATGAGGACGTGTGGAACAGTTGTGATGAAGTACATGAGCGGTGACACGTATTCTTTATTAAATATTACCTACACTGAATGAGGACGTGTGGAACATTTGTGAAGTAGTACACAAGCGGTGATACGGTCTTATTTATTCAATATTACTTTACAGTGAATGAGGACGTGTGCAACAGTTGTGATGAAGTACATAAGCGGTGACAGGTCTTCTTTATTCAATATCAGCGTACAGTGCATGAGGACGTATGAAACAGCTGTTATGTAGCTCATGAGCGGTGACATGCTCTTCTTTATTCAATTTCACTGTACAGCGAAAGAGGACGAGTGGAACGGTAGTGATGTAGTACATAAGCGGTGACACGTTCTTCTTTATTCAATATTACCGTACAACGAATGAGGCCGAGTAGAACAGTTGTGATGTAGTACATGAGCGGTGACACGCTCTTCTTTATTCAATGTTATCGTACAGTGAATGAGGACGTGTGGAACGGTTGTGATGTAGTACACAAGCGGGAAACGTTCTTATTTATTCAATATTATCGTACACTGAATGAGGACGCGAAAAATAGCTGTGATGTAGTACATGAGCGGTGACACGTTCTTCTTTATTCAATATCACCGTACAGTGACTGAGGACGTGTGGAAAAGTTGTAATGTAGTACACAAGCGTTGACACGCTCTTCTAAATTCAATATTACCGTACGGTGAATCAAGACCCGTGGAACAGTTGTAATGTAGTACATAAGCGGTGAACGCTCTTCTTTATTCAATATTACCGTGCAGTGAATGAGGACGTGAGGAACAGTTGTGATGTAGTACACAAGCGATGACAGACTCTTCTTTATTCACTATTACTCTACAGTGAATGAGAACGTGTGGAACAGTTGTGACGTAGTACATGAGCGGTGACACATCTTCTTTATTCAATATTACCGTACAGTGAATGATAACGTTTGGAATTGCTGTGATGTAGTACATGAGCGGTGACACGCTCTTCTTTATTCAATATTACCGTACAGTTAATGAGGACGAGTGGAACAGTTGTGATGTAGTACATATGCGGTGACAAGTTCTTCTTTATTCAATATTACCGTACCGTGAATGAGGACGTGTGGAACAGTTGTGATGTAGTACAAGAGCGGTGACACGCTCTTCTTCAATCAATATTACCGTACAGTGAATGAGGACGTGTGGAACAGTTATGATGTAGCACATGAGCGGTGACACGTTCTACTTTATTCAATGTTACCGTACAGTGAATGAGGACGTTTCGAACAGTGGTGATGAAGTACATAAGCGGTGAGACACTCTTCTTTATTCAATATTATCGTATAATGAATGAGCACGTGTGAAACAGTTGTGATGTAGCACATGAGCGGTGACGCGTCTTCCTTATTCAATATTATCGTACAGTGAACGAGGACGTGTGGAACAGCTGTGATGTAGCACATGAGCGGTGACACGCTCTCCTTTATTCAATATTATCGTACAGTGAATGTGGACGTGTGGAACAGTGGTAATGTAGTATACAAGCGGTGAACGCTCTTCTTTATTCAATGTTACCGTTCAATAAATGAGGACTTCTGGAACAATAATGATGTAGTAGACAAGCAGTGACACGCTCTTTTTTATTTAATATTGCCGTACAGTGCATGAGGACGTGTGGAACAGTTGTGATGTAGTACATGAGCAGTGACACGCTCTTATTTATACAATATTACCGTACAAGCGGTGAACGTTCTTCTTTATTCAATATTATGGTACAGTGATTGAGGACGTGTGAAACAGTAGTCCAGTAGTACATAAGCGGTGACATGCTCTTCTTTATTCAATATTACCGTACACTGAATGAGGACGTGTGGAACAGTTGTGATGTAGTACACAAGCTGTGACACGCTTTTCTTTATTCAATATTACTTTACAGTGAATGAGGACGTGTGGAATAATTGTGGTGTAGCACATGAGCGGTGACAGGCTCTTTTTTATGCAATATTACCGTGAACTGAATGAGGACGATTGGAACAGTTGTGATGTAGTACACAAGAGGGGACACCCTCTTCTTTATTCAATATTACTTTACAGTGAATGTAGGACGTCTGGAACAGTTGTGATGTGGTACATAAAAGGTGACACGCTCTTCTTTATTCAATATTACTTTACAGTGAATGAGGAATTGTGGAACATTTGTGATGAATTACATGAGCGGTGACACGTCTTCTTTATTCAATATTAGCGTACAGTGAATGAGGACGTATGGAACAGCTGTTATGTAGCTCATGAGCGGTGACATGCTCTTCTTTATTCAATTTTACTGCGCAGCGAAAAAGGAAGAGTGGAACCGTTGTGATGTAGTACATAAGCGGTGACACGTTCTTCTTTGTTCAATATTATGGTACAGTGATTCAGGACGTGTGAAACAGTAGTAAAGTAGTACATAAGCGGTGACATGCTCTTCTTTATTCAATAATACCGTACATTGAATGAGGACGTGTGGAACAGTTGTGATGTAGTACAAAAGCGGTTACACGCTCTATTTTACTCAATATTATCGTACAGTGAATGAGGACGTGTGGAACAGTTGTGATGTAGCACATGAGCGGTGACGCGCTCTTCTTTATTCAATTTTACCGTACAGTGAATGAGGACGTATGGAACAGTTGTCATGTAGTCCACAAGCGGTGAACGTTATTCTTTATTCAATATAATCGTACAATGAATGAGGACATGTGGAACGGTTATGATGTATTACACAAGCGGTGACACGCTCTTTTTATTCAATGTTATTGTACAGTGAATGAGGACGTGTGGAAAAGTTGTGATGTAGTACATAAGCGGTGAACGCTCTTCTTTATTCAATATTACCGTACAGTGAATGAGGACGTGAGGAACAGTTGTGATGTAGTACACAAGCGATGACACACTCTTCTTTATTCAATATTACTCTACAGTGAACGAGAACGTGTGGAACAGTTGTGATGTAGTACGTGAGCGGTGACACATCTTCTTTATTCAATATTACTCTACAGTGAATGAGGACGTGTGGAACAGTTGTGATGTAGTACATGAGCGGTGACACATCTTCTTTATTCAATATTATCGTTTAGTAAATTAGGACATGTGGAACAGTTGTGATGTAGTACGTAAGCTGTTACACGTCTTCTTTATTCAATATTAACGTACAATGAATGAGGACGTGTAGAACAGTTGTGATGTAGTACATGAGCCGTGACACGTTATTCTTTATTCAATATTTGCGTACAGTGAATGAGGACGTGAGGAACAGTTGTGATTTAGCACATTAGTGGTGACACGCTCTTGTTTATTCAATATTTTCGTACAGTGAATGCGGTCGCGTGGAACAGTTGTGATGTAGTACAAAAGCGGTGACACGCTCTTCTTTATTCAATATTACCGTACTGTGAATGAGGATGTGAGGACCAGCTGTTATGTAGTACATGAGCGGTGACACGCTCTTCTTTATGCAATGTTACCGTATAGTTAATGAAGACGTGTGGAACAGATGTGATATAGTACAGAAGTGGTGACACGCTCTATTTTACTCCAATTAATCGTACAGTGAATGAGTACGTGTGCAACAGTTGTGATGTAGCACATGAGCGGTGACATGCTCTTCTTTATTCAATATTACCGTACAGTGAATGAGAACGTGTGGTACAGTTGTGATGTAGTACACAAGCGGTGAACATTCTTCTTTATTCAATATTATCGTACAGTGAAAGAGGTCGTGTGAAACGGTTGTGTTTTAGTACATGAGCGGTGCCACACTCTTGTTTATTCAATATTACCGTACAGTGAATTAGGACGTGATGAACAGTTGTGATGCAATACTTGAGTGTTGACACGTTCTTCTTTGTTCAATATTACCGTACAGTGAGTGAGGACGTGTGGAAAAGTTGTGATGTGGTACAAGAGGGATGACATGCTTTTCTTTACTGAATATTATCGTACAATGAATGAGGACGTGTGCAACAGTTGTGATGTAGTACATGAGCGGTTACACGCACTTCTTTATTGAATATTATCGTAGAGTGAATGCGGACATGTGGAACAGTAGTGTTGTAGCACATAAGGGGTGACACGCTCTTCATTATTGAATATTATCGTACAGTGACGACGACGTGTGGAACAGTTGTGATGTAGTACATGAGCGGTGACACGCTCTTCTTTATTCAATGTTATCGTATAAAGAATGAGCACGTGTGGAACAGTTGTGATGTAGCACATGAGCGGTGACACGTCTTCCTTATTCAATATTATCGTACAGTGAACAAGGACATGTAGCACAGTTGTGATGTAGCACATGATCAGTGACACGATCTTCTTTATTCAATATCATCGGACAGTGAATGTGGACGTATGGAACAGTGGTAATGTAGTGCATAAGCGGTGACACGCTCTTCTTTATTCAATATTAGCGTACACTGAATGAGGACGTGTGGATCATTTGTGATGTGGCACATGAGCGGTGACACGCTCTTGTCTATTCAATATTACCGTACAGCGAATGAGGACGAATGAAACAGTTGTGATGTAGTACATAAGCGCTGACACTTTCTTCTTTATTCAATATTACCGTACAATGAATGAGGACGTGTAGAACAGGGTTGATGTAGAAATAGAGCGGTGACAGGCTCTTCTTTATTCAATATTACCATACAGTGAATGAGGACGTGCGGAACTGTTGTGATGTAGTACATTAGCGGTGACACGTTCTTCCTTATTCAATATTACCGTACAGTGAATGATGACGTGTGGAACACATGAGATGTAGCGCATGAGCGGTGAAAGTTCTTCTTTATTCAAAATTATGGTATAATGATTGGGGACATGTGGAACAGTTGTGATGTAGTACATGAGCGGTGACACGCTCTTCTTTATTCAATATTACCGTACAATCAATGAGGACGTGTGGAACAGTTGTGATGTACATGAGCGGTGACACGCTCTTTTTTATTCAATGTTACCGTACAGTGAATGAGGTACTGTGGAACAGTTGTGATGTAGTACAAAAGCGGTGACACGCACTATTTTACTCAATATTATCGTACAGTTAATAGGACTTATGGAACAGCTGTTATGTGGCACATGAGCGGTGACACGCTATTCTTTATTAAATATTACCGTACAGTGAATGAGGCCGTGTGGACCAGTTGTGATGTAGTACACAAGCGGTGAACGTTCTTCTTTATTCAATATTACCGTACAGTGAATGAGGA
Organism: Hymenopus coronatus; assembly: GCA_030762935.1. Taxonomy (NCBI): domain Eukaryota; kingdom Metazoa; phylum Arthropoda; class Insecta; order Mantodea; family Hymenopodidae; genus Hymenopus; species Hymenopus coronatus. Next base: position 186,970,094 of record CM060882.1, on the reverse strand, counting down.
CGTGTAGAATTTATATGATGTTGCTCATTTGCGGTGACACGCTCTTCTTTATTCAACATTATCGTTAGTGAATTAGGACGTATGGAACAGTTGTGATGTAGTAAATAAGCTGTTACTCGTCTTCTTCATTCAATATTAACGCACAATGTATGAGGACGTGTAGAACAGTTGTGATGTAATACATGAGCGGTGACACGCTCTTCCTTATTTAATGTTACCGTACAGTGAATAAGGACGTGTGGAACAGTTGAGATGTAGCGCGTAAGCGGTGACAGGCTCTTCTTTATTCAATACTATCGTACATTGAATGAGGACGTGTGGAACAGTTGTGATTTAGCACATGAGGGGTGACACGTCTTCCTTATTCAATATTATCGTACAGTGAATGCGGTCGTGTGGAACAGTTGTGATGTAGTACATAAACGGTGATACGCTCTTCTTTGTTTTATATTACCGCACAATGAATGAGGACGTGTGGAACAGTTGTGATCTAGTACATAAACGGTGACACGCTCTTCTTTATTCAATATTACCGTAATGTGAATGAGCATGTGAGGAACAGCTGTGATGTAGTACATGAGCGGTGATATGCTTTTCTTTATTCAATGTTACCGTACAGTGAATGAGGACGTGTGGAACAGTTGTGATGTAGTACAGAAGCCGTGACACGCTCTATTTTACTCAATATTATCGTACGGTGAATGAGGACGTATGGAACAGCTGTGATGTAGTACACAAGCGGTGAATGTTCTTCTTTATTCAATATTATCGTACAGTGAATGAGGTGGTGCGAATCGGTTGTGATGTAGTTATTGAGCAGTGCCACGCTGTATTTTATTCAATAATACCGTACAATGAATGAGGAGTTGAGGAACATTTGTGATGTAGTACTTGAGTGTTGATATGTTCTTCTTTATTCAATATTACCGTACAGTGAATGAGGAAGTGTGAAACAGTTGTGATGTAGTACATGAGCGGCGCCACGCTCTACTTTATTGGATATTATCGTACAGTGAATGAGGACGTGTGGAACAGTTGTGATTTAGCACATGAGCGGTGATACGCTCTTCTTTATTCAATATTACCGTATAGTGAAGTAGGACGTGTGGAACAGTTGTGATGTAGTGCTCAAGCGGTAAACGTTCTTCTTTATTCAATATTATCGTACAGTGAATGTGGTCGTGTTAAACGGTTGTGTTGTAGTACATGAGAGGTGCCACGCTCTTCCGTATTCAATATTACCGTACAGAGTATGAGGACGTGAGGAACAGTTGTGATGCAGTACTTGAGTGTTAACACGCTCTTCTTTGTTCTATATTACCGTACAGTGAATGAGGACGTGTGGAACAGTTGTGATGTGGGATCATGAGCGGTGACATGCATTTCTTTATTGAATATTATAGTACAGTGAATGAGTACGTGTGGAATAGTTGTGATGTAGCACATGAGCGGTGACACCCTCTTCTTTATTCGATATTAATGTCCTAAGAATTGGGTCGTGTGGATGTGTGTACATGAACGGTGACACCCTCTTCTTTATTCAATATTACCGTACAGTGAATGAGGATGTGTGGAACACTTGTGATGTAGTAAATGAGCGGTGACACGCTCTACATTAATCAATATTACCGTTCAGTGAATGAGGACGCGTGGAACAGTTGTGATGTATCACATGAGCGGTGACACGCTCTTCCTTATTCAATATTACCGTACAGTGAGTGAGGACGTGTGGAAGAGTTGTGATGTAGTACATGAGCGGTGACACGCTCTTCTCAATTCAATATTACCGGACAATGAATGAGGAGATGTGGAACAGTTGTGATGTAGTACATAAGCGGTGACACGCTCTTCTTTATTCAACATTACCGTCAATGAATGAGGATGTGTGGAACATTTGTAAGGTGATACACAAGCGGTATTACGCTCTTCTTTAGTAAATATTACCGTACAGTGAATGGGGACGTGTGGAACAGTTGTGATGTAGTACATGAGCAGTGACATGTTCCTCTTTATTCAATATTAACGTACAGTGAAGGAGGTTGTGTTAAACGGTTGTGATGTAGTATATGAGCGGTGCCACGCTCTTCTTTATTCAATATTACCGTACCGTGAATGAGGACGTGAGGAACAGTTGTTATGTAGTACTTGGGTGTTGACACGTTCTTCTTTATTCAATATTATCGTACAGTGATCGTTGACGTGTGGAACAGTTGTGATGTGGTACATGACTGGTTACACGCAGTTCTTTATTGAATATTATGGTACAGTGAATGAGGACGTGTGGAACAGTAATGATGTAGTACATGAGCGGTGACACGCACTTCTTTATTGAATATTATCGTACATGAATGAGGTCTTGTGGAACAGTACTTATGTAGCACTTGAGCGGAGACACGCTCTTTTTTATTCTATATTACCGTACACTGAATGAGGACGTGTGGAACAGTCTTGATGTAGTACACAAGCGGTGAACGTTCTTCTTTATTCAATATTATCGTATAATGAATAAGCACGTGCGGAACAGTAGTGATGTAGCAAATGAGCGGTGACACGTCTTCCTTATTCAATATTATCCTACAGTAAATGAGAAAGTGTGGAACAGTTGTGATGTAGTACAAGAGCGGTGACACGCTCTTCTTTATTCAATATTACCATAGAGTGAATGTGGGTTTGTGGAACTTGTGCGAAGTACTACATTTGTGGTGACACGATGTTCTTTATTCAATATTAAGTTACAGTAAATGAGGAGGTGTGGTACAGTTGTGATGTATTACATGTGCGGTGACATGCTCTTCTTCATTCAATATTACCGCACAATGAATGAGTACGTGTGGAATAGTTGTGATGTTGCACATGAGCGTTGACACGTCTACCTTATTCAATATTATCGTACAGTTGATATGGACGTGTGGAACAGAGTTGATGTAGCACATAAGCGACGACACGCTTATCTTTATTCAGTATTATTGTACAGTGAATGAGGACGTGTAGAACAGTTGCGATATAGTTCATGAGTGGTGACACCTTCTTCTTTGTTCAATATTACCGTAGTGTAAATGAGGACGTGTGGAACAGCTGTGATGTAGCATATCAGCGGTGACACGCTCTTCATTATTCAATATTACCGTACAATGAATGAGGACGTGTGGAACAGTTGTGATGTAGCACATGAGGGGTGACACCCTCATCTTTATCCGATATTAATGTCCATGAATGAGGACGTGTGGAACACTTGTGCTGTAGTACATGAGCGGTGACTCGCTCTTCATTTATCAATATTACCGTTCAGTGAATGAGGACGTGTGAACCGTTTTGATGTATCACATGAGCGGTGACACGCACTTCTTTATTCAATATTACCGTAAGTAAATGAGGACGTGTGGAACAGTTGTGATGTACACCAGCGGTGAACGTGTTTCTATTTTCAATATTACAGTGAATGAGAACGTGTGGAATGGTTGTGATGTAGTACATGAGAGGTGACACGCTCTTCTTTATTCAATGTTACCCTACAATGAATCAGGACGTGTTGAACAGTTGTGATGTAGTACATGAGAGGTGACACGCTCTTCTTTATTCAATGTTACCCTACAATGAATGAGGACGTGTTGGACAGTTGTGATGTGGTACATGAGAGGTGACACGCTCTTCTTTATTCAATATTATCGTACAATGAATGAGGACGTGTTGAACAGTTGCGCTGTAGTACATGAGAGGTGACACGCTCTTCTTTATTCAATGTTACCCTACAATGAATGAGGACGTGTTGAACAGTTGTGATGTAGTACATGAGAGATGACACGCTCTTCTTTATTCAATATTATCGTACAATGAATGAGGACGCGTGAATCAGTTTTGATGTAGCACATGACCGGTGACACTCTCTTCTTTATTCAATATTACCGTTCAGTGAATGATGATTTGTGGAACATTTGTGATGTAGTACATGAGCGGTGACTCGCTCTTCTTTATTTAATAGTACCGTACAATGAATGGGGACGTGTGGAACAGTTTTGTTGTAGCACACGAGCGGTGACATGATCTTCCTTATTTAATATTACCATACTGTAAATGAGGACATGTGGAGCACATGTGATGTAGCACATGAGCGGTGACACGCTCTTCCTTATTCAATAATTCGTACAGTGTATGAGGACGTGTGTAACAGTTGTGATCTTGTACATGAGCGGTGACAGGCTGTTCTATATTCAATATTACCGTACAATAAATTTAGGATGTGTGGAACAGTGGTGATGTAGTCCACAATCGGTGAACGTTCTTCTTTATTCAATATTACTTTACAGTGAATGAGGACGTGAGGACCAGTTGTAATGTAGTACATGAGCGGTGACACGTCTTCTTTATTCAATATTACCGTACAGTGAATGAGGACAAGAGGAACAGTTGTGATGTAGTACATAAACGGTGTCACGCTCTTCTTTATTCAATATTATTGTACAGTGAATGAGGACGTGTGGAATTGTTGTGATGTAGTATATGAGCAGTGACACGCTCTTCTTTATTCAATATTAACGTCAATGTATGATGATGTGTGGAACATTTGTGATATGGTACACAATCGGTGACACGCTTTCCTATATTCAATATTACCGTAAATTGAATGGGGACGTGTGGAACAGTTGTGTTGTAGTACATGAGCAGTGACACGCTGTTCTTTATTCAATATTACCTTACAGTGAATGAGGACTTTTGTAACAGTTGTGATGTAGTACACGAGCGGTGACACGCTCTTCTTTATTCAATATTACCGTAAGTTGAATGAGGACGTGTGGAACAGTTGTGATGTAGCACATGAGCGGTGACTCACCTTTCTTTGTTCAATATTACTGTACAGTGAATGAGGACGTGTGGAATTTATGTGATATAGTACATAAGTGGTGACACGCTCTCCTTTATTCAATATTATCGTTTAGTGAATTAGGACGTGTGGAAGAGTTGAGATGTAGTACATAAGCTGTAACACGTCTTCTTTATTCAATATTAACGTACAATGAATGAGTACGTTTAGAACAGTTGTGATGTAGTACATGAGCGGTGACACTCTCTTCCTTATACAATATTACCATACACTGAATGAGGACGTGTGGAACAGTTGTGATGTAGCACATGTGCGTGACACCCTCTTCATGATTCAATATTAATGTCCAGTGAAAGAGGACTTGTGGAACACTTGTGATGAAGGACATGAGCGGTGACACCCTCTTATTTATTCAATATTACCGTACAGTGAATGAGGATGTGTGGAACATTAGTAAAGTAGTACATGAGCGGTGACACGCTCTTCATTATTCAATATTACCGTTCACTTAATGAGGATGTGTGGAACAATTGTGATATATCACATGAGCGGTGACACGCACTTCTTTATTCAATATTACTGTACAGTGAATGAGGACGTGTGGAACAGTTTTGATGTAGCACATGAGTGGTGACACGCTCTTCTTTAGTCAATATTACCGTACAGTGAATGAGGACGTGTGGAACAGTTGTGATGTAGTACATGAGCGGTGACTGGCTCTTCTTTATTCAATATTACCGTACAATGAATGAGGAGGTGTGGAACAGTTGTGATGTAGTACATGAGCGGTGACACGCTCTTCTTTATTCAATAATACCGTCAATGAATGAGGATGTGTGGAACATTTGTGAGGTGGTACATAAACGGTGACACGTTCTTCTTTATTCAATATTACCTTACAGTGAATGAGGACATGTGGAACAGTTGTGATGTAGTATGAATGATTGAATAAGTGTATTTATTGACATAGCAATATCATACATTGAATTTCAACAAAATCACGGGTCCATAGAGCGTCCGTGCTTTTGTAATACACATTACAAGCTATATTAAAACAACAACAACAACAAAGAATTAAAAGAGTAAACACGAAAATAAAAAGACAAAGAAAATTCAGAGTCCAAAGCATTATTAAGCATCTATAAAGAATTAAGCGTGAACCCGAAAATAAAAATATAAAGATATTCAAATATAGCAATTTGAATTTACAGCACAGAGTACACCTTAATAAATGCACCCTCTTATAATAGAAAATTACGCTTAAAAGACATATATACACATAATATATACAACATATATAAAACCACAGCACAACAGTGACCTAAGTATGACATCATATATATATATATATATATATATATATATATATATATATATATGTATGTAGAACAATGTAGTTACTTTTGTTTAGGTGATCTTATCCCCCCTTCTCTATTGGCAGCCTCCTCAGATCTCAGTTGTCTTGCCTTAAGTATAAATTTACCTACCCGTCCATGTTTTCCGTGCCTGCCAGTGGCATCCAACATGCTTCTAGCCCTACTTTTGCAGTGGTAAAAAATCGCGGCAAATATTTTTCCTAGCATTCCTCCGTACCCCTACATCTTGCCAAGATGTGAGTCCACGACTCTTCCTCCTTGCAAATGGGACATATTCTCGTCAGAAATGTTCGTGCTCCTCCATGTTCCTAGTCTAATCCGCGCGAGCCCCTCTCTAATGAGTTTGGTACCTGTTTTGATGTATTGCTCCATACCCCACTCCGTTTTCAGCCCAGACTGTACTTCTAATGACACCTTCTCTGTGCATTGCGGAATTATTTGCTGTCTGTCAATATCAGAGAGGCGATTCTTAATTTTCCTCCAAATACTTCGCCTGTTTTCCTGCCCCGCCATCCAAATGTCTCCCATCCCAGTGGTTTCCAACCCTTTCTTTAATTTTGATGCCCACGTCGAATTACCTTCCATTCGCAACTGTTCACGGTAGCAGACTGCCCTAATTAGAGATTGGTTTCCGTGAGCGATTCTCAGCCAATATTTAACTGCTCTGATTTTGCACTCTATCGTTTCACTATGTGCCCCGAATTCCCTCATTATTCCGCAGTTTGCCATACCCCTCCCTACACCCAGAATTCCTTTCAAAAATTGGGTCCTCACTTGATCCACATTCCCTGTTTGTTCCCACCCCCATATTTCTCCTCCGTATGTCATTGTGGATCTAACTGTCGCTCCGTATACAGTTTCCATGAAGGTTATGGATATATTCGGTATTCTGTAGCGTATCCGGAGAGCTTCCGTCGCTTTCACCCTTGCCTTGTGTTTCGTAATGTCAATGTGTTTTGTCCATTTTCCGTTCATTGTGAATGTGAGTCCTAAGTACACAAAAGATTTAACATTGTCCAGTATTTGTCCTGCATATGTCCAAGTCTCCTCCCTGCTATAAACACAACCCTTTTTGAAAGTCATTGCCTTAGTCTTATTCACATTAACAGTAAGTGGTCATTCATCGCAATAATTCTTAAGTTTGTCCAGTCCTCATTGCAATCCGTTTACTGTCGTAGAGCACAATACTAAATCGTCTGCGTATAAAAGTGTTGGGATCTGCAAATCCGCTACTACTGGTGCTTTGATATTCTCTGCTATCATTGTATCAGTAATATCATCCACAAAGGAGATTAAATAGCAAGGCAGATAAAATACAACCCTGCCTCACTCCCCTATAGCTTCGGCAGCTCTCGGACACTCTCTTTCTGTCGTACTTCACACAGAATTCGACATTTTGATACATTGCCTGCAATGCTCTAACCATTTTACTTGATAACCCCTTTCTGCCTAGTTTGTACCATAATGCATTTCGATTGATAGAGTCTAATGCCTTCTTAAAGTCCACAAAAGCACAATGAAGCTTTCCCCGCTTAATTAACAGTTGCTTCGTCCTTAAAGTGTCTAATATAAAAGCGGCATCTATGGTACTGTGTCCTTCTCTGAAACCCATTTGAAATTTTGAAAGTTTGACAATTTAGATTCCCAGCCCTTTATCCGGTTATATAACACTCTACAATAAATTTTCTCCATAATTGGCAAAAGAGTAACCTCACTATAGTTATCCGGATTTCCAACAGTTCCCTTCCCTTTATAAATGGGATGAATAATGCCCTTTCTCCAACAGGTAGGGTAATTCCCCTCAATAAACAATCTGTTACATATCTGGAGCATACTCCTACCAAACTCTTTAACATTGGCTGCGGCTTTAAAAACTTCCGGGGGCAGCCCATCCAACCCTGGAGCTTTGCCTCCCTTCAGACTCCTCAGCGCCTGTGCTATTTCTCGTGCTGATATTTGCTCGTCCAGTATTGGGATCTCAAGATTTCCCAAAATTTGCACTTCCTTCATAAAAATTCCTTCCCTTTCACCTTTCCCGAATATTCCCATAAAATGCATTGCCCATTTTCTGGGAGAAATTTCGTTGGGCGCCTGATGGTTGCCTCTTAAATGTTTTACTACTTGCCACATCTCAGCATTATCCCCCCGCGTTAAAATATTACTAATTTTCTGAGTAATTTTGTCTTGCCACGTAGTTCTCTTTTCCCGTAAGAGCTGTTTATACTCCCTTCGCTTTTTTGTAAAAAATTTCCTAATGTCATCCCTTCTGAATTTTGACAGAGCCTCCTCTGCTTGTTTCTTTACAGCTCTGCATTGCTGGTCATACCAGCCATTGAATCGTTTTAACTTACCATGCATTTGGACTTTCATTGTCCCCGCAGCCGTTGCTATTATATGCGTTAGTTCCTCCGCTGTGTCTGCGTTCCTTTCCCCTAATCTTCTTTCTAATTTATCAACAAATACTTCTTTTTCTACCGGTTTCCATATAAATTTACTAATGAATTTCCCTTCGTCCCCCTGCCCCTCTTCAGGTGCTAGCGCCGCCATGGCCGTCTCTATATTCAGTTCCAGGGCAACCGGACAGTGATGCGACTCGATACGATCCCCCACCCAAAAATTTCTAATTCTGCCAATTAAACCCTGACTTATTAAAATAAAATCTATTACACTACCCCCATTTTCATTTATGAAAGTGAGTTCTCCCTCTCGATCCTCACCGTACTTGCCATTCATTATTTCTAAAGACAAGGAATCGCAGAAAGCAAGTAATTGTCTGCCCTCCCCATTAATAAAACTATCCTTGCTCTTTCGTTGACCTTCGCGGAATTCCTCCCCCCATTGGTGACCCCCCGTTAGAGAAATATTCTCCCCTCCTAACCTCGCATTAAAATCTCCTAAAAGAATTAATTCAGCTCCTGGAAACTTTTCCTGTAACTCCACTAGCGTTTCGGTTAAGTCACTGAAGAAATTCCTGTTTGCATACTTGGACATTGCTGACTGGTTGTATAATCCTATAACTATTATATGTACTCCCCCCTGTGCCAAACATACAGCAATCACCCCTTCCAAACTGATTTCTAATTTAGTTATCTCAGTCTCCAGCTCAGACCTGAATGAAACTGATACCCCCCCTGGCCACCTTCCCCTCCTTCCCCCATGTCTCCCTTCCCCAACTAAAACTATGGAAATTAGCAAGTGTTACATTTTCTCCGTTTTTCAACCAAGTTTCTGTTAGACATACAACGTCAAAATCACTAAGGAAATACAAGAAATTCTCGCTATCCAACCTTTTTTTGAAGCCTTCGATGTTCCATGTGACAATCCTCAGAGAAGGGATTGGGTCCCATTGTTTCTTGCTGTTGGTCTTCCTACAACTTGGCTGACCCTTTGTCGAGCTGTTGTCAGCCTAACGGCACGGAGGGGCGTTGTTGTTGGCTTCTCCGGCGAAGACTGTCTCACCCCTGTCGACATAACTTAAGGCACCTGCTGAGGGATCTGCTATCTGCTGGGCTGATGCACTGGCTACCTGCTCTTGCTGCCCTGTCCTGGGTTGGGTTTCCGCACTGCTTCTAGGCTTTTTCCATGCGCTCCAGCTCCTGTCGATTCCAAACTCGCCCGTTAATGAAGAGCTTGTCATAGCGCAATACGGCATGACAGCCCTGCTTCCTGGCCTCAATCATGTGTCCCTTTAAGAACTCTCTCTCTCTCTCTCTCTCTCTTCTCTTACACGCTGGCTAAAGTCCTCGCTAATGCTTATTCCCGTTCCCCGTAAATAACGAGCATCTCGAAGGATGGCCACCTTGAGTTTATAATGGGCCAGTTTACACACAATAGGTCGCCTTACATTGCCACGTCGACCTACACGATGGGCTCTCTCCACATCAAACTCACAGAGTTCGATTCCTATTAGTGAGATGACACTTTTTTACTACTCCCTCCGTCATCTCCCAACTATCTCCCGGTTCTTCTGTCACACCATATAGCACAATATTATTTCTACGAGATTGGTTCTCTAAATAATCCATTTTCTCTTCCAGAGCACGCATTCGAACTGACACATTCTCCACGGCACTTTCCAGCGACTTTAGGCGGCACTTTTCAAATCCTAAACGCATTTCTTGCCTCAACTGTCCAATGAGTTCTCGTACGCTTTCCACTGTCGAACTTCTTTCAGGTAGCTACGAGCAAGACACAAAACACGACCGTCCTCTTTCACACTCGGACTGCAACTCCCATGAGCGGTGACACGCTCTTCTTTATCCAAAATTACCGTACATTGAATGAGGACGTGTGGAACAGTTGTGATGTAGTACATGAGCGGTGACACGCTCTTGTTTATTCAATATTACCGTACAGTGAATGAGGACGTGTGGAACAGTTGTGATGTAGTACACAAGTGGTGAAAGCTCTTCTTTATTCAATATACCGTACAGTGAATGAGGACAGGAGGAACAGTTGTGATGTAGTACATAAACGGTGACACGCTCTTCTTTATTCAATATTATTGTACAGTGAAAGAGGACAATTGTGATGTAGCACATGAGCGGTGACACGCTCTTCTTTATTCAATATTACCGTACAGTAAATGAGGACGTGTGGAACTCTTGTGATGTAGTACATGAGCGGTGACACGCTCTTCTTTATTTAATATTAACGTCAATGAATGAGGATGTGTGGAACATTAGTGAGATGGTACACAAGCGGTGACACGCTTTTCTATATTCAATATTACCGTAAAGTGAATGGGGACGTGTGGAACAGTTGTGTTGTAGTACATGAGCAGTGTCACGCTGTTCTTTATTCAATATTACCGTACAGTGAATGAGGACGTTTGGAAAAGTTGTGATGTAGTACACGAGCGGTGACACTCTCTTCCTTATACAATATTACCATACACTGAATGAGGACGTGTGGAACAGTTGTGACGTAGCACATGAGCGGTGACTCGCTCTTCTTTGTTCAATTATACTGTACAGTGAATGAGGACGTGTGGAATTTATGTGATGTAGTATATAAGTGGTGACACGCTCTCCTTTATTCAATATTATCGTTTAGAGAATTAGGACGTGTGGAAGAGTTGAGATGTAGTACATAAGCTGTTACACGTCTTCTTTATTCAATATTAACGTACAATGAATGAGTACGTGTAGAACAGTTGTGATGTAGTACATGAGCGGTGACACTCTCTTCCTTATACAATATTACCATACACTGAATGAGGACGTGTGGAACAGTTGTGATGTAGCACATGAGCGGTGACACCCTCTTCTTTATTCAATATTAATGTCCAATGAATGAGGACGTGTGGAACATTTGTGATGTAGTACATGAGCGGTGACACGCTCTTCATTATTCAATATTACCGTTCAGTGAATGAGGATGTGTGGAACAGTTGTGATATATCACATGAGCGGTGACATGCACTTCTTTATTCAATATTACTGTACAGTGAATGAGGACGTGTGGAACAGTTTTGATGTAGCACATGAGCGGTGACACGCTCTTCTTTATTCAATATTACCATACAGTGAATGAGGACATGTGGAACAGTTGTGATGTAGTACATGAGCGGTGACTCGCTCTCCTTTATTCAATATTACCGTACAATGAAGGAGGAGGTGTGGAACAGTTGTGATGTAGTACATGAGCGGTGACACGCTCTTCTTTATTCAATTTTACCGTACAGTGAATGAGGATGTGTGGAACAGGTGTGATGTAGTACACAAGCGGTGACACGCTCTTCTTTATTCAATATTAACGTACAGTGAATGAGGATGTGTGGAACAGCTGTGATGTAGCACTTGAGCGGTGACACGCTCTTCTTTATTCATTATTACCGTACAGTGAATGAGGATGTGTGAAACCGTTGTGATGTAGCACATGAGCGGTGACACGCTCTTCTTTATTCAATTTTACCGTACAGTGAATGAGGGTGTGTGGAACAGGTGTGATGTAGTACACAAGCGGTGACACGCTCTTCTTTATTCAATATTAACGTACAGTGAATGAGGATGTGTGGAACAGCTGTGATGTAGCACTTGAGCGGTGACACGCTCTTCTTTATTCAATATTACCGTACAGTGAATGAGGACGTGTGAAACAGTTGTGATGTAGCACATGAGCGGTGAGGCGTTCTTCTTTATTCAATATTACAGTACAGTGAATGAGGACTTGAGGAACAGTTGTGATATAGTACATGAGCGGTGATACGTCTTCTTTATTCAATGTTACCGTACAGTGAATGAGGACGTGAGGTACAGTTGTGATGTAGTACATGTGCGGTGACACGTCTTCTTTATTCAATGACACCGTACAGTGAATGAGGATGTGTGGAACAGTTGTGATATAGTACATGAGGGGTGACACGTCTTGTTTATTCAATGTTACCGTACAGTGGATGAGGACGTGTGGAACAGCTGTGATATAGACCATGAGCGGTGACACGCTCTTCTTTATTCAATATTACCGTACAGTGGATGAGGACGTGTGGAACAGCTGTGATATAGACCATGAGCGGTGACACGCTCTTCTTTATTCAATGTTACCGTACAGTGGATGAGGACGTGTGGAACAGCTGTGATATAGACCATGAGCGGTGACACGTCTTCTTTATTCAATATTACCGTACAGTGAATGAGGACGTGTGGAACACCTGTGATATAGTACATGAGTGGTGACACGTCTTCTTTATTCAATATTACCGTACAGTGAATGAGGACGTGTGGAACAGCTGTGATATAAACCATGAGCGGTGACACGCTCTTCTTTATTCACTATAATCGTACAGTGAATGAGGACATGTGGAACAGTTGTGATATAGTACATGAGTGGTGACACGTCTTCTTTATTCAATATTACCGTACAGTGAATGAGGACGTGTGGAACAGTTGTGATGTAGCACATGAGCTGTGACATGCTCTTCTTTATTCACTATAATCGTACAGTGAATGAGGACATGTGGAACAGTTGTGATATAGTACATGAGTGGTGACACGTCTTCTTTATTCAATATTACCATACAGTGAATGAGGATGTGTGGAACAGTTGTGATATAGTACATGAGTGGTGACACGTCTTCTTTATTCAATATTACCGTACAGTGAATGAGGACGTGTGGAACAGTTGTGATGTAGTAAATGAGGGGTGACACGTCTTGTTTATTCAATGTTACCGTACAGTGGATGAGGACGTGTGGAACAGCTGTGATATAGACCATGAGCGGTGACACGCTCTTCTTTATTCACTATAATCGTACAGTGAATGAGGACATGTGGAACAGTTGTTATGTAGTACATGAGCTGTGACACGTTCTTCTTTATTCAATGTTACCGTACAGTGAATGAGGATGTGTGGAACAGTTGTGATGTAGCACATGAGCAGTGACATGCTCTTCTCCAGCAGTCGACTCATTTTCACATGTCCAGATCTGTACTTTCTCTACTCGTACTATATACATATTGTATACAGAAGGTGTTGCATTCCACCCAAAATTTCGATATCGAGATTCCACCGGAAATACACGTTTTATGGTCCGTTATCCAAAAAATGGATAAAGGTCTGCGTGTGTGTGGTTCCGTGTGTCTGTTAAAATTCGGTAAAACACCAAAGTCAGTATTTTAGTTTAGTATCTTCCAAGGATTAGACACGAACATTTTCAAGACAATCCTCCCACTCCAACTACCCTTTATATGTAACACTTTTTGGAAAATTTTGCTTTCTGAAAAATGGTTCTATCTATTTTTATTAAAATGGCATATGTTTAAGATATTTTCATAACAAACGAAATGTATATCTTGAATTTTCTGAAGACCTTTTCATTCATAATGAGTTTTGTACAAGCTAGTAAACCTTAAGAGATAGATAAAAACTAACTAAAATATACATATTAAAACACACAAGTTACGTCATACCCAGTTGTTGTTGTTTTTTTTAGAGCTCACCGTTTTTGACATATTCCGAGGCATTGGTTTCAGTTTTAAGATACTTTAACTTTTCTCAAACGAGACATTTTTCTTCTCATCTCTCTTTTGTTTGCTCCTAGCAAGCCAAGAGGGCAAATTTCGTTTGCTTCACTTTGCGACCGGATTGTAAAAGATTTAAGTATTGCTCTAGCCTAGTGGATTCCCTTATTTCTATTTTATTTACAAGGAAACAAGTAATTAGCCCAATTCTGACGATGTTTATCTTGATTAGCGTGATAAGGATGAAAGAATAATCTTTTGTAAGAAAAGTTTTTGTGGAGAAAAGTCACGTGGATAGACCAAATCAGATTTGTTTATTTCCTTCATCTACTACGCAGGAGAGTTATCCAATGGGAACAATCTCTTTAATTGTTACACATAAACGGACAAAAAACTAAAGCTATGAGAATACATAGTAAAATAGACACTAACATCAAAATGGAGATTGAAGTGATATGCGCTACACAGATATGAGAATTAGAAAAACAAAATCTGTTTTTGTACAGTTATCCTCCTTATGGAAATAAAAACAAATATCTTTAAAATGGAATGAACCATTTCAGAAAAGGATCTATGGAAAATAACTAACAATAGGAATTTTTGAAAGAGGTGAAATATAGGAGGACACGTGATGAGGAGAGAAGATGTTAGAGGGCTAAAACAACTTTCGATTGGAACCCTCTAGGTTCATCTGGGAGATCAGATAGACCAAGAATTACATAGTACAGGGCAGTTAAAGAAGAGGCACAAGTTTCAGGAAAGAGCTGGAAGGTATTGTCAAAGAACAGAAAACGCTGGTGTGCCCTATGCTTCCCAGAGGAGTGACAGGACTTTCCTATTGCTACTGCTACCACTGCCGCCACCACCAGCAACACTACTACTACTACACTGCCGCCGCTGCTACTACTACTTCCTCTAGAAGGCCTGCAATGCAGGTACGGGCAAGGCAATCATCGTCGACACCTTGTTCTTCACTCTTCCCTAACATTGATTGATTGTAACGCTGACTCCTGGCAAGGTCTAAATGGCTATATGGAAGAGTTTAAGTTAAGGATCCCCAGAACCGGTCGGGACGAGAACACAACCATCTTGATCGTCACTCTTCCCTAACATTGATTGATTGTAACGCTGACTCCTGGCAAGGTCTAAATGGCTATATGGAAGAGTTTAAGTTAAGGATCCCCAGAACCCGTCGGGACGAGAACACAACCATCTTGATCGTCACTCTTCCCTAACATTGATTGATTGTAATCGCTGACCCCTGGCAAGGTCTAAATAGCTATATGGAAGAGTTTAAGTTAAGGATCCCCAGACCCGGTCGGGACGAGAACACAACCATCTTGATCGTCACTCTTCCCTAACATTGATTGATTGTAATCGCTGACCCCTGGCAAGGTCTAAATAGCTATATGGAAGAGTTTAAGTTAAGGATCCCCAGAACCGGTCGGGACGAGAACACAACCATCTTGATCGTCACTCTTCCCTAACATTGATTGATTGTAACGCTGACTCCTGGCAAGGTCTAAATGGCTATATGGAAGAGTTTAAGTTAAGGATCCCCAGAACCGGTCGGGACGAGAACACAGCCATCTTGATCGTCACTCTTCCCTAACATTGATTGATTGTAACGCTGACTCCTGGCAAGGTCTAAATGGCTATATGGAAGAGTTTAAGTTAAGGATCCCCAGACCCGGTCGGGACGAGAACACAACCATCTTGATCGTCACTCTTCCCTAACATTGATTGATTGTAACGCTGACTCCTGGCAAGGTCTAAATGGCTATATGGAAGAGCTTAAGTTAAGGATCCCCAGACCCGGTCGGGACGAGAACACAACCATCTTGATCGTCACTCTTCCCTAACATTGATTGATTGTAACGCTGACTCCTGGCAAGGTCTAAATGGCTATATGGAAGAGCTTAAGTTAAGGATCCCCAGACCCGGTCGGGACGAGAACACAACCATCTTGATCGTCACTCTTCCCTAACATTGATTGATTGTAATCGCTGACCCCTGGCAAGGTCTAAATAGCTATATGGAAGAGTTTAAGTTAAGGATCCCCAGACCCGGTCGGGACGAGAACACAACCATCTTGATTGTCACTCTTCCCTAACATTGATTGATTGTAATCGCTGGCCCCTGGCAAGGTCTAAATAGCTATATGGAAGAGTTTAAGTTAAGGATCCCCAGAACCGGTCGGGACGAGAACACAACCATCTTGATCGTCACTCTTCCCTAACATTGATTGATTGTAACGCTGACTCCTGGCAAGGTCTAAATGGCTATATGGAAGAGTTTAAGTTAAGGATCCCCAGAACCGGTCGGGACGAGAACACAGCCATCTTGATCGTCACTCTTCCCTAACATTGATTGATTGTAACGCTGACTCCTGGCAAGGTCTAAATGGCTATATGGAAGAGTTTAAGTTAAGGATCCCCAGAACCGGTCGGGACGAGAACACAACCATCTTGATCGTCACTCTTCCCTAACATTGATTGATTGTAACGCTGACTCCTGGCAAGGTCTAAATGGCTATATGGAAGAGTTTAAGTTAAGGATCCCCAGAACCGGTCGGGACGAGAACACAGCCATCTTGATCGTCACTCTTCCCTAACATTGATTGATTGTAACGCTGACTCCTGGCAAGGTCTAAATGGCTATATGGAAGAGCTTAAGTTAAGGATCCCCAGACCCGGTCGGGACGAGAACACAACCATCTTGATCGTCATTCTTCCCTAACATTGATTGATTGTAATCGCTGACCCCTGGCAAGGTCTAAATAGCTATATGGAAGAGTTTAAGTTAAGGATCCCCAGACCCGGTCGGGACGAGAACACAACCATCTTGATTGTCACTCTTCCCTAACATTGATTGATTGTAATCGCTGGCCCCTGGCAAGGTCTAAATAGCTATATGGAAGAGTTTAATTTAAGGATCCCCAGAACCGGTCGGGACGAGAACACAACCATCTTGATCGTCACTCTTCCCTAACATTGATTGATTGTAACGCTGACTCCTGGCAAGGTCTAAATGGCTATATGGAAGAGTTTAAGTTAAGGATCCCCAGAACCGGTCGGGACGAGAACACAGCCATCTTGATCGTCACTCTTCCCTAACATTGATTGATTGTAACGCTGACTCCTGGCAAGGTCTAAATGGCTATATGGAAGAGTTTAAGTTAAGGATCCCCAGACCCGGTCGGGACGAGAACACAACCATCTTGATCGTCACTCTTCCCTAACATTGATTGATTGTAACGCTGACTCCTGGCAAGGTCTAAATGGCTATATGGAAGAGTTTAAGTTAAGGATCCCCAGACCCGGTCGGGACGAGAACACAACCATCTTGATCGTCACTCTTCCCTAACATTGATTGATTGTAACGCTGACTCCTGGCAAGGTCTAAATAGCTATATGGAAGAGTTTAAGTTAAGGATCCCCAGAAGCGGTCGGCAGTGGTGACGAGAAGGCAGCCAGCTCAACGACGGTGCTCAACTGGAGATTAGACAGTGAACGAATCTCAGGCGCTGTACAAGGTGGTTGAGTAAATCCGGCATGTTTGAACCTGGGAAGGAAATTCTGAACAGAGAAATCAAAAGGAAAGGAATAGATAGCCCTGACAAATCATTAAAGAATAGAGAAGAACATGACTTGTTTCTTTAAAAATCTGATGTGTACCATTCACATGACTTTCTCCATATGCCTGCAACAAATAATTCTTAAAAAGCTTATACTTCTATTTACTTTATGCTAATCAGAAAAAATTAGCAGAAATAGTCTTATTACTCGCATCCTTGTAATTAGAAGCGAAATAAGGGACAACCGTAGGTTAAAGTGATAGTCAAAAGCTGGTTGCTATGTCAATGAAGTTCCTTTGTTTATATGAATAGGAGTTGACAAGTTCCAGTATGAGAAAAGTATAAGTTTTTCATAGCAGAAACCAAAAATAAGGAATGTCTCAAAAACGACGAACTCACGAAAAAAATGTATATAACATAAATTGTGTGTTTTAACGTGCTCTACATTTTTTGTGGAGTAAGTTTTTGTCCATCTCTTACGGTTTAGCAGTTATTCAAAATTCAGTAAAATTCTTCCAGAATAAACTACTCTTGAGAGGGTATTCCCAGAAAATTCAAAATATACATTTTATTTGTCAGGTAAATACCTTTAATATACGAAATTTTAATCAAAATCGTTAGAACCATTTTTGAGAAACTCAAAATTTTCGAAAAAAGGTTCCATGTAAAGAGTAGTTTGGGGTGGGGGGATTTTTCTCAAAATCTTCGTGTCGCATCCCTGGAAGATACAAAACGTAATTACCAAGTTTGGTATTTTACCGACTTTTCGTTTTTGAGCTATCGTGTTCACAGACACACGGACACACACACACACACACACACACACACACACACGGACCTTTTTGTGAAAATGCTTTTTTTGAATATTGGGGACCCTAAAACATATATTTCCGGTGAAATCTCGATATCGAATTTTGGGTGGAGTGCAATACCTTCTCTATACATCATGTACATAGTGCGTATAGAGAAAGTAATAACGAAAGAAGTCGTTCTAAGATAGTAAACGATATTCCTAATACTAAAAATCTGATGTATTCCATTCACATGACTTTCTCTATATTTCTGCAACAAATTATTCTTAAAAAGCTTATACTTCCATTTACTTAATGCTAATCAGGAGAAACCTGATGTGTTACACTCACATGACTTTTTCTATATCTTTGTAAATTATTATTGTTAATAAGCTTATCTTTTATTTATTTCATACTAATCGAGAAAAATTAGCAGAAATAATCTTATTTCTTGCTTTATAGTAAGTAGAACCGAAATAAGGGAGTACCATAGGTTAAAGTGAAAGCCAAAAACTGGTTGATATGTGACTGATGTTCCTTTGTTTGTATTGACAGGAGTTGACAAATTCCTGTATGAGAAAAGTTTAAGTTTTTCAAATCTGAAACCAATAAAGAGGAATATCTCAAAAACGATCAACTCCATAAATTGTGTGTTTTAACGTACTCTACATTTTTTATGGATTAAGTTTTTGTCCATCTCTTACGGTTTAGTAGTTATGAAAAATTCATCCAGAATAAAGTAGTCTTCAGAGGCTATTCCTAGAAATTTCAGAATATACATTTTATTTGTCAGGTAAATAACTTTAATATACGATATTTTAATCAAAATCGTTAGAGCCCTTTTTTAGAAAATCAAAATTTTCGAAAAAAGTTCCATGTAAAGGGTAGTTTGGGGTGGGGGAAGTTTTCTCAAAATCTTCGTGTCGCATCCCTGGAAGATACTAAACTTAAATACCAAGTTTGGTATTTTACCGACTTTTCGTTTTTGAGTTATCGTGTTCGCAGACACACGGACCCACGGACACACACACACACGGACCTTTTTCTGAAAATACTTTTTATGGATACAGGAGACCCTAAAACATATATTTCCGGTGAAATCTCGGTATCGAATATTTCGGTGGAGTGCAATGCATTCTCTATTCACTATGTACATAGCATAGAGAACGTAAAAATTAGCAGAAATAGTCATATTTTTTTAACGTCCTTTAACCTGGTTTGGTCATATCGGACGATGAATGCAATTGATGATATGATGCTCAAATGATCTCCGGGTCCATGGAGCTTAAAGTTACTCGACATTCGTCTTCTCAGGATAAGGGAAAACTCCGAAAAAAATCTTAGCCGGGTAATTCACCCTAGGCGAGATTCGACTGACGACCTTTTGAACGTGAGACAGACATGCTACAACCACGCTACCCAGGCGGGCAAATAGTCATATTACTTGCTTCCTTGTAAGTAGAAGTGAAATAAGGCAGTACCATAAGTTCAACTGATAGTAAAAAGCTGGTTGCTATGTCACTGAAAATCTTTTGTTTGTGTGGACAGCAGTTGACAAATTCTTGTATGAGAAATATATTAGTTTTTCAAAGCAGAAACCAAAAACAAGGAATATCTCAAAACGATGAACTCCATGAAAAAAAAGTATAAACCATAAATTGTGTGTTTTAATCTGCTCTACATTTTTCGTGTAGTAAGCTTTTGTCCATCTCTTACGGTTAAGCAGTTATTCAAAATTCCGTAAAATTCATCCAGAATAAAGTACTCTTCAGAAGCTATTTCCAGAAAATTCAAGATATACATTTTATTTGTCAGGTAAATATATTTAACATACGAAAGTTTAATCAAAATCATTAGAGCCATTTTTGAGAAAATCAAACTTTTCGAAAAAAAGTTCCATGTATAGGATAGTTGGGGGTGGGGGGATTTTTCTCAAAATCTTTGTGTCGTATCGCTGAGAGATATTAATCTTAAATACCCAAGTTTGATATTTTACCGACTTTTCGTTTTTGGGTTAACGTGTTCACAGGCACACGGACACACACACGGACCTTTTTCCGAAAATGATTGTTTTAGATAAAGGGGACCCTAAAACATATATTTCCGGTGTAATCTCGGTATCGAATTTTTGGGTGGAGTGTAATACCTTCTCTATACACTATGTTAATAGTGCGTATAGAGAAAGTAAAAACAAAATAAAAGATGCAATTAAAACTCTTGATGATTATATCAAAAGAATACCTGTACAATGTCAAGATAAGCGGAGATAAAGGAACGTGTGAGGCAAGTAGCCAAACAATGAATAAACAGAAAAACAACAGAAAATTGCTGAGATAACAAATGAATTGAAAAAGGATTTAGTTGGGCATGAAATACAAAAACTAACAGAAGAGAAGGAGGTGTTTACAATGAGCCACTGGATAAAAGGAGAGGTGCTTAAGGAGGAAGATGAAGATCTAATCATCATTACCAAAGGGATAGACGATAGAGAAGAAAAGATCATGAATAAACTCTTATATATAAACCCTCGGATTGTGAAAACAATAGAAGATATATCCAGGAAAGATGCTATTTAATATAACATCTAAAGAGACAATGGGAGGAGATCTAGAGAGCAAGAGATTTAATGCTACTGAACAAGAAGGCAGATCACAGATCCATCTAATGGCAAACTTAAAACAGATTTTGAACATAATCAAGGAGAACTAAAACCGCATGCACAGCTACATAAACACAAGATGTTGGCGTACCTTGGTAGAAGAAAATGAATATCCAAATACGCAAAGAAAGAAGGGAAATCTTCAACTCAAGATGACCAAGTGGAAGAAACTAGAAGAAGAAAAACAAGAAATGACGACACGATAATTAATAAGCCAATTGGAGAAAGCACTTATGCTTAAATTTTAAAAAATATAAAACCAAATGTATCACACTAAAGGAGTTATCAAAAGAGTAAAAGTAGAAATGGTAATATCTGACTGAAAATAAAAGGAAACCATGTAAAAACCTGTTCGCTGATTATCTAAAAAATTTTGCAGAGGTGCAAGTGCAGCCAATGAAGAAACCCCTAATGATCCTGGTCATAGACGAGACTGCCCAGAAGTAAACGAAGTCGTGAAACTGGAGTTTAATCCAAATGAGGAAATGTTTAATTTGAAACTGGCAGAAAAGCCAAATACACATACATATGCTACCCCTACTCCTAAAACTCCTACTCCACCTACTCATAATCCTACCCCTACGCCTCCTTCTCCTACAAGTCATACTCCAACTCCTACTCCAACTACACCTACTCCTATAACTCATACTCCTACTACTATTACTCCTATACCTCTACTCCTACTGCTACACCTCATACTCCTACTACTCCTACTCCTATACCTCTACTCCTACTCCTATACCTCATACTCCTACTACTCCTAATACTATACCTCTACGCCTACTCCTACACCTCATACTCCTACTATTCCTATTCCTACACCTCATACTCCTACTCCTATACCTCTACTTCTACACCTACACCTCATACTCCTACTACTCCTACTTCTACACCTCATACTCCTGCTCCTATACCTCTACTCCTACCCCTACACCTCATACTCCTACTACTCCTACTCCTATACTTCTACTACTACTCCTACACCTCATACTCCTACTCCTACACCTCATACTCCTACTCCTACACCTCATACTCCTACTACTCGTACTCCTACACCTCATACTCCTACTACTCGTACTCCTACACCTCATACTCCTACTACTCGTACTCCTACACCTCATACTCCTACTACTCGTACTCCTACACCTCATACTCCTACTCCTATACCTCTACTCCTACTCCTACACCTCATACTCCTGCTACTCATACTCCTACACCTCATACTCCTAATTCTATACCTCTACTCCTACTCCTACACCTCATACTCCTACTACTCCTACACCTCATACTCCTATACCTCTACTCCTACTGCTACACCTCATACTCCTACTACTCCTACTCCTATACCTCATACTCCTACTACTCCTACTCCTATACCTCTACTCCTACTTCTACACCTCATACTCCTATTATTCCTATTCCTACACCTCATACTCCTACTCCTATACCTCTACTCCTACTCCTATACCTCTACTCCTACACCTACACCTCATTCTCCTACTACTCCTACACCTCAACTCCTACTCCTATACCTCTACTCCTACACCTACACCTCATACTCCTACTACTCCTACACCTCATACTCCTACTACTCCTACACCTCATACTCCTACTACTCCTACACCTCATACTCCTACTCCTATACCTCTACTCCTACTCCTATACCTCTACTCCTACACCTACACCTCATACTCCTACTACTCCTACACCTCATACTCCTATACCTCTACTCCTACTGCTACACCTCATACTCCTACTACTCCTACTCCTATACCTCATACTCCTACTACTCCTATACCTCTACTCCTACTTCTACACCTCATACTCCTATTATTCCCATTCCTACACCTCATACTCCTACTCCTATACCTCTACTCCTACTCCTATACCTCTACTCCTACACCTACACCTCATTCTCCTACTACTCCTACACCTCATACTCCTACTCCTATACCTCTACTCCTACTCCTATACCTCTACTCCTACACCTACACCTCATACTCCTACTACTCCTACACCTCATACTCCTACTCCTATACCTCTACTCCAACTGCTACACCTCATACTCCTACTACTCCTGCTCCTATACCTCATACTCCTACTACTCCTACTCCTATACCTCTACTCCTACTTCTACAACTCATACTCCTATTATTCCTATTCCTACACCTCATACTCCTACTCCTATACCTCTACTTCTACACCTACACCTCATTCTCCTACTACTCCTACTTCTACACCTCATACTCCTACTCCTATACCTCTACTCCTACTCCTACACCTCATACTCCTACTGCTCCTACGCCTATATATCTACTCCTTCTCCTTCACCTCATACTCCTACTCCTACACCTCATACTCCTACTACTCGTACTCCTACACCTCATACTCCTACTCCTATACCTCAACTCCTACTCCTGCACCTCATACTCCTACTACTCGTACTCCTACACCTCATACTCCTACTCCTATACCTCTACTCCTACTCCTACACCTCATACTCCTACTACTCCGACTCCTACACCTCATACTCCTAATTCTATGCCTCTTCTCCTACTCCTACACCTCATACTCCTACTACTCCTACTCCTACACCTCATATTCCTACTCTTATACCTCTACTCCTACTCCTACAACTCATACTCCTACTACTCCTACTCCTACAACTCCTACTCCTACTACTCCTACACCTCATACTCCTACTACTCCTACTCCTACTACTCCTACTCCTACAACTCCTACTACTCCTACTCCTACACCTCATACTCCTACTACTCCTACTCCTACACCTCATATTCCTACTCTTATACCTCTACTCCTACTCCTACACCTCATACTCCTACTACTCCTACTTCTACAACTCCTACTCCTACTACTCCTACTCCTACAACTCACAGTCCTACTACTCCTACTCCTACAACTCATACTCCTACTACTCCTATTCCTATACCTCTACTCCTACTCCTACACCTCACAGTCCTACTACTCCTACTCCTACAACTCATACTCCTACTACTCCTACTCCTATACCTCTACTCCTACACCTCATACTCCTACTACTCCTATTCCTATACCTCTACTCCTACTACTCATACTTCTACAACTCAAACTCCTACTACTCCTACACCTACACCTCATACTCCTACTACTCCTACACTCACACCTCATACTCCTACTACTCCTACTTCTACAACTCATACTCCTACTACTCCTACACCTACACCTCATACTCCTACACCCCACACTCCTACTCCTACACCTCTACTCCTACACCTCATACTCCTACTACTCCTACTCCTGCATCTCATACTCCTACTACTCCTACTCCTACACCTCAAGCTCCTACTACTCCTACTCCTGCATCTCATACTCCTACTACTCCTACTCCTGCATCTCATACTCCTACTACTCCCACTCCTACAACTCATACTCCTACTACTCCTACTCCTACACCTCAAGCTCCTACTACTCCTACTCCTGCATCTCATACTCCTACTACTCCTACTCCTGCATCTCATACTCCTACTACTCCCACTCCTACAACTCATACTCCTACTACTCCTACTCCTACACCTCAAGCTCCTACTACTCCCACTCCTACAACTCATACTCCTACTACTCCTACTCCTACACCTCAAGCTCCTACTACTCCTACTCCTGCATCTCATACTCCTACTACTCCTACTCCTGCATCTCATACTCCTACTACTCCCACTCCTACAACTCATACTCCTACTACTCCTACTCCTACACCTCAAGCTCCTACTACTCCTACTCCTACACCTCATACTCCTACTTATACACCTCATATTCCTACTCCTATACCCCTGCTCTACTCCTACACCTCATACTCCAACTACTCCTACAACCCTTACTCCTACTACTCCTACTCCTACACCTCATACTCCTACTCCTACACCTCTACTCCTACACCTCATACTCCTACTACTCCTACTCCTGCATCTCATACTCCTACTACTCCCACTCCTACACCTCATACTCCTACTACTCCTACTCCTACACCTCATACTCCTACTACTCCTACTCCTACACCTCATACTCCTACTACTCCTACTCCTACACCTCATACTCCTACTCCTGCATCTCATACTCCTACTACTCCCACTCCTACACCTCATACTCCTACTACTCCCACTCCTACACCTCATACTCCTACTACTCCTACTCCTACACCTCAAGCTCCTACTACTCCTACTCCTACACCTCATACTCCTACTTATACACCTCATATTCCTACTCCTATACCCCTGCTCTACTCCTACACCTCATACTCCAACTACTCCTGCAACCCTTACTCCTTCTACTCGTACTCCTACACCGCATACTCCTACCCCTACACCTCATACTCTTACTACTCCTACTCCTATACCTCTACTACTACCCCCCAGGGGCCTACTACGGTAGGTACGGGTTAGGCGCACCCGGGGTCCCGAACCACCTTGACTCACTCCGTGGGCAACCTCAGAGTGGTGAGGGAGTCAGGTCAAAATGCCCACCCACGTGTAGGCCGTGCGTGGAGACCCGTGTCGGTGAAAAGGAATATCCTGGTTGGTTGAGGGTTGCGTACCTGAGCCTGGGCTTCTGTCTTTCAGTAACTGGGGAGGGTGCGTAGCCTAATACACCGCTTTGGTTTCTGATTTGCCTAAATGGGAGGCTAGGGACTAACCCACCCTTAGTCAATCGGCCAGGACTAGGTATTACACCGAACTCCAGGGTGAGTGGGACGGCGAGCCCGCTATATCCCCTGTGTAGCCCTGTCACCCCAGTGGGGTGACCCCTCGTTGGGCTCCGTGGTGGTTGGGGAGCACTGGGGGATGAATTTATACCATTTTTTCTATGGCACCAAAACAAAAACCCCTTAATAAAGACGTTGGAAAGGAAGTAGTCGAGTCATGTGGTCCTCGCTACTTGGTTATTCATAGGACAGAGGAAGGTAAGAAGTTCCTTACGGTGAGCCCTTTTACTATCCAAAAGGGTCTCGATGCCATTGCTGGTCCGGTTAAATCCTGCGTTCGAGCTCGCAATGGTACACTTCTTGTCGAAGCCAACTCCGCCTCGCAAGCTGCAAGGATACTTAAAGCCACCATGTTAGCCAGCTATCCAGTGAAGGTCGAGGTACACAAGTCGCTGAACTCCTCCCGCGGTGTAGTAACAACCCGCGCGTTGGACGGTTTGCCCATTGAGGAGATCCAAGAAAATCTTGCGACTCAGGGTGTCTCATCTGTTTATCGGGTACAACGTAAGATCAACGGTGAATTCCTGCCTACTCGTACCCTGTTTCTTACTTTTGATCGGGTTGACCTCCCTCAAAAGATTAGGGCAGGGTATGAAGCCATCGAAGTTAGGCCTTATATACCCAATCCGCTGAGGTGCTTTAAATGCCAACGTTATGGTCACACTAGTGAGTTGTGTACCGGCAAGTCCACCTGCGTCCACTGCGGTGACATCTCCCACGATGGGGCTTGTGCTTCAGCTCCATCGTGTGTGAACTGTAACGGGGAACACCCATCTAGTTCCCGAGACTGCCCCCGTTTCACAGAGGAACGAGCGATCCAGGAGATACGGGTGAAAGAGAAGGTGTCCTTCTTGGAAGCCCGGAAGCTCTTGCGACACCGCCAACACTCTGCCCCGAGGTCCGGTACCTATAGCTCAGTTGCAGCTAAACCGGTACCGCGTCGGGAAATCGCAACACAGACCGGCGATATGAACGGGGCTACAATTGCGGAAAAGGTTATTTTAGCCCAAGCGCTGCCAAAGCCTTCGACACCTACACCCAAAGTGGTATCAACATCTGCCAAATCCGCCAGCTTACAGAATAGTCCTGCACACTTGTCACCAAAAGCCTCGACCTCGGGAACTAAAGCTGGTAAATTCACGACGTCTTCTGCCCCGGAAAAACAGTTTAAGACCAAGTATGTACGACAAGACTTCTTGAAAGAGAATGTGCAATCTTCTACCAAGTCATCTAAGGGTAAAAAAAGTACACGTAACTCCACACGTGTATCCTCCTCTGAAGGGTCATCTGGGGAGGAGGGCGTGAATCGGCAACGGCCGTCTTCGCCGATCAGCACATCCAATCGGTTCGAACTTCTTGGACCGAAATTTGCCCTTGAAAAAGGGACCTCCCTTGTGGAGGAGATGGACCAGGAGGATTCTGCCGCCACTGCCAGAGGGACAGTGCGGAAAAGGCAGGATCGTGCTCCTGAAAATAGTACTAGCCCAACGCCCTAAGAAGAAAAAATTGAACCGACCAGCTAATCCCAATCTGCAGAAGCGTCTTTCGATTTGAAACATCACATAATATACTCAATGGCTATCCTCCATTGGAACATACGTGGAATTCGACCACATCGACCAGAGCTTGACTTGTTGCTGCGCCAGCATGAACCCTTGGCTGTATGCTTACAAGAGACGAAGCTCCGTCCACAGGACACCGTTACCATCAGGCAGTACTCCTGCGTACGATGTGATTTATCCTCGGAGGACGTTGTCCCGGCACATGGGGGCACTATGATGCTTATTCGAGATGATATTTTTGCCAACTCCGTAACCATACAATCTGCAATCCAGTCCGCTGCTGTCAGCATTAAGCTACTCTCCGCTTTATTCACCATTTGCAGTATCTATTTGCCTCCATCTGCGAACCTCTCGCAGAGCGACTTAGAACACCTCATTTCGCAGTTGCCAACACCCTTTTTATTGGTAGGCGACGTGAATGCCCATCACCCTCTTTGGGGCTCTCCTCGGGCTTGTGCGTGAGGTACGCTACTTAAAGACTTCTTGGATAGTCAGAATCTTGCTCTCTTGAACACCGGAGAGCCCACCTTTCTTTCTGACGCCTTTCATAGTTTTTCACACATTGACATTGCAATTTGTTCCCCTCAGCTAGCAGTCACCTTATGCTGGAATATCATCTCGGATTTGCATTCTAGTGACCACTTTCCTTGTCGTATTAATGTCTTGACAACCGTTGTATGTTCCACCCGTTTACCTAGTTGGCGCCTAGACCACGCCAGCTGTGAGCTGTACTCCCACTTGGCTGAATTTAGCTACGAAGAGCACGACTCTGTGAACCACTTGGTCGAACATCTCACAGGGACCATTCTTTCTGCTGCTGAGCAGTCCATTCCGCGTTCGACTGGCTACAGCCGTCGATTTCCGGTACCTTGGTGGACCGATGACTGTCGGGATGCTATTCGCGCTCGCAGACGAGCTCTACGGGTTTTCCAGCGTTTTCCTACACTGGATAACCTGATACACTATAAACGGATGCGTGCACATTCTAGGCGGGTTATTAAGGATAGCAAAAAGATGTCATGGAATAAATTCGTGGGTTCCTTTAATCGACATACACCTTCCTCTGTCGTATGGGATAAGTTAAGACGTGTGGCTGGGAAACCGAACCATATGCCCATCGCTGGTCTCAAAACACCTACCGGAGCTGTTGTTGATACATTTGACGTGGCGAATACTTTAGGCAGTGCTTTCGCTCAGGTGTTTAGCTCAGGCAATTATTCCCCTGAGTTTCTTACAGTTAAGAATCAGGTGGAATCTCAAGCATTCTCGTTTATTTCTGGCAACCTTGAGGATTATAATCGCCTTTTCACCCTGGCAGAGCTAGACAATGCACTCTCCTCTTCACGACACTCAGCACCAGGTCCAGATGGTATCCACGTCCAAATGTTGCAACATCTCTCTCCTGATGGCAAAGATTTCCTACTCGAGGTCTATAATCGTGTCTGGGTTGATGGCATTTTTCCAGACAAGTGGCGGGAGGCCACCATCATACCCATTCTTAAACCTGGAAAGGACCGCCATCTTCCTTCCAGTTACCGTCCTATTTCCCTCACCAGTTGCGTGTGCAAGGTGATGGAAGGCATGATCAATGGACGGTTGGTGTGGTGGCTGGAATCCCACAATCTTCTGACGAACATCCAGTGTGGCTTTCGACGACGACGTTCAACTGCTGACCACCTTGTCTCTCTGTCAACTCAGATTATGGACGGGTTTCTTAAGAACAGCCCCACAGTTGGGATATTTTTTGACCTCGAGAAGGCCTACGACACGTGTTGGCGGGCGGGAATATTGCGTTCTCTTCACAACTGGAACATACGTGGACGCCTACAGTTGGTCATTCAGGAGTTTATGCGGGACCGCGTTTTTCGAGTGAGGGTGGGCTCGGTTTTTTCTAACCATTTTATTCAAGAGAACGGAGTGTCGCAGGGCTCGGTACTCAGCGTGATTCTATTTGCTATTGCGATAAATTCCATATCACTATGTGTGCCTCAAGGTGTCTCTTCCTGTTTATTCGTGGACGACTTTGCCATCTTCTGTACTCAGCGTACACCGTTTTTGGAACGCCGTCTCCAGCGGTGTTTGGACAATCTCTATGCTTGGAGCTCGAAACACGGTTTTCGTTTCTCCGCTGAGAAGACAGTCTGCGTTAACTTCTGGCGCCGTAAGTGGCATATGCCGCCGTCTCTTCGACTCGGGCCAGATTTACTTCCTTTCGCAGACGAGGCGAGATTCCTTGGTTTGATCTTCGATCGGAAACTTTGTTGGGCACCACAAATAGCACAGCTTAGAGCACGATGTGACCGTTCTCTAAATCTTTTACGGATACTAAGTGGCAAATCTTGGGGTGCGGATCGGACGGCATTGCTCCGTCTTTATCGTGCTGTGATTCGTTCGAAGTTGGACTATGGCAGCATTGTGTATTCTTCAGCTCGACCTTTAGTGCTCAGAAGGTTAGACACAGTCCATAACCAGGGCATCCGTGTGGCCGTTGGAGCTTTTCCAACGAGCCCAGTTGTTAGCCTCTACGCCGAATCGGGAGAACCTCCTCTGCGTTGTCGGCGTGATGTCCTGCTTGCTAATTATGGCTGTGGTTTGAACTGTATGCCTGGGCATCCAACTTATCACGCGTTTTTCTCCCCAGAGCTGCATGAGCGATACTGCCCCCGCTCTCTGAGCCCCAGGCCAGTAGGTTTTCGTTTCCGTGAGCTTCTACGCCAGCACCATGTTGACATTCCTCGGCTGTTATCCAAGGGAGAGAGTATGCACCCCCCTTGGTTACGCGCTACCTCCCATGTCGATGTCGGGATGACGCTTTACGGGAAATCTGTTACGCCTCTTGATAGTATTCGTCGTTGTTTTTTAGAATTTTTATCCAAATACAGTGGCCGTATTTGTATTTACACCGATGGTAGTAAGAGCCCCGACGGTGTTGGATGTGCCTTTGTCACTGGCACCGCAACTTCTACTTACGGTTTGCCTAGTTGCACATCTATATATTCTGCCGAGCTATATGCTATTTATCAAGCCCTTCTGTATATTCGACGTCGAAAATTAGGTGACTGCCTTATTCTTAGTGATTCCCTTAGTGCCCTTCAGAGCATTCGTGAGCTGTACAATTACCATCCTTTGGTGCAGCGCATCCAGGACGTTCTCCACATTTTGCACGCTTCTGGTTTTAATGTGGAGTGCGCATGGATTCCTGGACAAGTTGGCTTGCCAGGAAATGACACGGCGGTTTTGGCAGCGAAATAGGCAGTCAGAGCGCCCAGTGTTACGATTACCCATTCAACAGCAGAAGATTTTAGAGTGGTTGTACAGAGAGCCGTTTTTTCGACTTGGCATGCGGAGTGGTCAGCTCTCGGTGGTAATAAGCTGCGAGAGGTGAAGGACCTCCCTGTCAACTGGGTGACCTCCTCTCGTTTATTCCGCCGGGAGGAGGTACTACTAGCTCGGCTAAGAATTGGCCACTGTATTTTTACTCACAGTTACCTTTTTAAACGTGAACCTGCTCCTGTCTGTGCGCTCTGTGGGGAGGCACAGACAGTTCGTCATGTGTTGCTGGAGTGTGGTCACCTGGCACACATTCGGTCATCTATGGGCATGCCGGCCTCTCTTGCTGAGGTCCTGGCAGATGACCCAAGAGCAGTGGACAGGGTTTTTAAATTTTTAGCAAACGTTTCTTTTACCTTGACGTTTTAGTGTGATAGCAGTTTTTTAAACCCTTTTGGTTTTAATTTGTTGATTTTAGATGGAGTTTTATATCCAGCTCTGGTTAGAGCGCTGGACAGTTCTGTTACTTCCGTTTCAACTGTGTTAGCTCTTTTACTTGTGTTTACTTTTTTTTTTGGTATTTTCTTACTGCCTATTGCCAAGTTTTAATCATAAGGGCGCTTATGACCTCGGCAGTTGAGCGCCCTTAAACACCATTATCATCTTTTATCTCTACTACTACTCCTACACCTCATACTCGTACTCCTACACCTCATACTCCTACTCCTACACCTCATACTCCTACTCCTACACCTCACACTCCTACTACTTGTACTCCTACACCTCATACTCCTATTCCTATACCTCTACTCCTACTCCTACACCTCATACTCCTACTCCTACACCTCATACTCCTACTACTTGTATTCCTACACCTCATACTCCTATTCCTTCACCTCATACTCCTACTTCTCGTACTCCTACACCTCATACTCCTAATTCTATACCGCTACTCCTACTCCTACACCTCATATTCCTACTACTCCTACACCTCATACTCCTACTCCTACTTCTACACATCATACTCCTACTACTCCTACTTCTATACCTCTACTCCTACTCCTATACCTGATACTCCTATTACTCATACTCCTATACCTCTACTCCTACTCCTATACATCATACTCCTACTCCTATACCTCTAGGTCTACTCCTACACCGCATACTCCTACTATTCCTATTCTTACACCTCATACTCCTACTCCTATACCTCTACTTCTACACCTACACCTCCTACTCCTACTACTCCTACTTCTACACCTCATACTCCTACTCCTATAACTCTACTCCTACCCCTACACCTCATACTCCTACTACTCCTACTCCTTTTCCTATACAACTACTACTCCTACACCTCATACTCCTATTCCTACACCTCATACTCCTACTACTCGTACTCCTACACCTCGCACTCCTACTACTCCTACTCCTACACCTCATACCCCTACTCCTATACCGCTACTCCTACTCCTGCACCTCATACTCCTACTACTCGTACTCCTACACCTCGTACTCCTAATTCTATACCTCTACTCCTACTCCTACACCTCATACTCCTACTACTCCTACACCTCATTCTCCTACTCCTATACCTCTACTCCTACTGCTACACCTCATACTCCTACTACTCCTACTCCTATACCTTAACTCCTATACCTCATACTCCTACTACTCCTACTCCTAAGCCTCTAATCCTACTTCTACACCTCATACTCCTATTATTCCTATTCATATACCCCATACTCCTACTCCTATACCTCTACTCATACACCTACACCTCATTC
Organism: Hymenopus coronatus; assembly: GCA_030762935.1. Taxonomy (NCBI): domain Eukaryota; kingdom Metazoa; phylum Arthropoda; class Insecta; order Mantodea; family Hymenopodidae; genus Hymenopus; species Hymenopus coronatus. The sequence goes on along the minus strand of CM060882.1, from coordinate 186,937,539 downwards.
TCCTACTACTCCTACTTATACACCTTATACTGCTACTACTATACCTCTACTCCTACTCCTACACCTCATACTCCTACTACTCTTACGCCTATACCTCTACTCCTACTCCTATACCTGATACTCCTACTACTCATACTCCTATACCTCTACTCCTACTCCTATACCTCATACTCCTACTCCTATACCTCTAAGTCTACTCCTACACCGCATACTCCTACTATTCCTATTCCTACACCTCATACTCCTACTCCTATACCTCTACTCCTACACCTACACCTCCTACTCCTACTACTCCTACTTCTACACCTCATACTCCTATTCCTATAACTCTACTCCTACCCCTACACCTCATACTCCTACTACTCCTACTCCTATACCTCTACTACTACTACTCCTACACCTCATACTCCTACTACTCCTACTCCTATACCTCTACTACTACTACTCCTACACCTCATACTCCTACTACTCCTACTCCTATACCTCTACTACTACTACTCCTACACCTCATACTCCTATTCCTACACCTCATACTCCTACTACTCGTACTCCTACACCTCACACTCCTACTACTCCTACTCCTACAATTCATATCCCTACTCGTATACCTCTACTCCTACTCCTACACCTCATACTCCTACTACTCGTACTCCTACACCTCGTACTCCTAATTCTATACCTCATACTCCTACTACTCGTACTCCTACACCTCGTACTCCTAATTCTATTCCTCTACTCCTACTCCTACACCTCATATTCCTACTACTCCTACACCTCATACTCCTACTCCTATACCTCTACTCCTACTGCTACACCTCATACTCCTACTACTCCTACTCCTATACCTTAACTCCTATACCTCATACTCCTACTACTCCTACTCCTATGCCTCTAATCCTACTTCTACACCTCATACTCCTATTATTCCTATTCCTACACCTCATACTCCTACTCCTATACCTCTACTCCTACTCCTACACCTCATACTCCTACTACTCCTATGCCTATACATCTACTCCTTCTCTTTCACCTCATGCTCCTACTCCTACACCTCATACTCCTTCTACTTGTACTCCTACACCTCATACTCCTACTCCTATACCTCAACTCCTACTCCTGCACCTTATACTCCTACTACTCCGACTCCTACACCTCATACTCCCAATTCTATGCCTCTACTCCTACTCCTACACCTGATACTCCTACTACTCCTACACCTCATTCTCCTACTCCTATACCTCTACTCCTACTCCTACAACTCATACTCCTACTACTCCTACTCCTATACCTCATACTCCTACTACTCCTACACCTCACACTCCTACTACCCCTACTCCTACAACTCATACTCCTACTCCTATACCTCTACTCCTAAACCTCATACTCCTACTACTCCTATTCCTATACCTCTACTCCTACTCCTACACCTAATACTCCTACTACTCGTACTCCTACACCTGATACTCCTACTCCTATACCTCTACTCATACACCTCATACTCCTACTACTCATACTTCTACAACTCAAACTCCTACTACTCCTAGTTCTACAACTCATACTCCTATTACTCCTACACCTACACCTCATACTCCTACTACTCCTACCTCTACAACTCAAACTCCTACTACTCCTACTTCTACAACTCATACTCCTACTACTCCTACACCTACACCTCATGCTCCTACTACTCCCTTTCTACAACTCATACTCCTACTACTCCTACCTCTACAACTCAAACTCCTACTACTCCTACTTCTACAACTCATACTCCTACTACTCCTACACCCACACCTCATACTCCTACTACTCCTACCTCTACAACTCAAACTCCTACTACTCCTACCTCTACAACTCAAACTCCTACTACTCCTACCTCTACACCTCATACTCCTACTACTCCTACACCTACACCTCATACTCCTACTACTCCTACTCCTACACCTCATACTCCTACTCCTATACCTCTACTCCTACACCTCATACTCCTACTACTCCTACTCATGCATCTCATACTCCTACTACTCCTACTCCTACACCTCATACTCCTACTACTGCTACTCCTACAACTCAAGCTCCTACTACTCCTACTCCTACACCTCATACTCCTACTTATGCACCACATATTCCTACTCCTATACTCCTGCTTTACTCCTACACCTCATACTCCAACTACTCCTACTCCTACACCCCTTACTCCAACTACTCCTACACCTCATACTCCAACTACTCCTACTCCTACAACCCTTACTCCTACTACTCGTACTCCTACACCTCATACTCATACTACTCATACTCCTACACCTCATACTCCTACTACTCATACTCCTACACCTCATACTCCTACTACTCATACTCCTAAACTCATACTCATACTACTCATACTCCTACACCTCATACTCCTACTCCTACACCTCATACTCCTACTACTCGTACTCCTAAACCTCATACTCCTACTCCTACACCTCATACTCCTACTACTCGTACTCCTAAACCTCATACTCCTATTCCTATACCTCTATTCCTACTTCTACACCTCATACTCCTACTATTCGTACTCCTACACCTCATACTCCTAATTCTATACCGCTACTCCTACTCCTACACCTCATACTCCTACTACTCCTACACCTCTTAATCCTTTTCCTATACCTCTACTCCTACTGCTACACCTCTCACTTGTACAACTCCTACTCCTATTCCTCTACTCCTACTCCTATACCTCATACTCCTACTACTCCTATTCCTATACCTCTACTCCCACTTCTACACCTCATACTCCTATTATTCGTATTCCTACACCTCATACTCCTACTCCTATACCTATACTCCTACACCTACACCTCATTCTCCTACTACTCCTACTTCTACACTTCATACTCCTACTCCTATACCTCTACTCCTACTGCTACACCTCATACTCCTACTACTCCTTCGCCTATACCTCTATTCCTACTCCTTCACCTCATACTCCTACTCCTACTACTCGTACTATTACACCTGATACTCCTACTCCTATACCTCTACTCCTACTCCTACACCTAATACTCCTACTACTCCGACTACTACACCTCAAACTCCTAATTCTATACCTCTACTCCTACTCCTACACCTAATACACCTACTACTCGTACTCCTACAGCTCATACTCCTACTCCTATACATCTACTCCTACACCTCATATTTCTACTACTCCTACTTCTACAACTCAAAATCCTACTACTCCTACACCTACACCTCATACTCCTACTACTCCTACACCCACAGCTCATACTCCTACTACTCCTACTTCTACAACTCAAACTCCTACTACTCCTACTTCTACAACTCAAACTCCTACTACTCCTACTTCTACAACTCATACTCCTACTACTCCTACTTCTACAACTCATACTCCTACTACTCCTACTTCTACAACTCAAACTCCTACTACTCCTACTTCTACAACTCATACTCCTACTACTCCTACTTCTACAACTCAAACTCCTACTACTCCTACTTCTACAACTCAAACTCCTATTACTCCTACTTCTACAACTCATACTCCTACTACTCCTACTTCTACAACTCAAACTCCTACTACTCCTACCTCTACAACTCAAACTCCTACTACTCCTACTTCTACAACTCAAACTCCTACTACTCCTACTTCTACAACTCATACTCCTACTACTCCTACAGCTACACCTCATACTCCCACTACTCCTGCTCCTACACCTCAAACTCCTACTCCTATACCTCTACTCCCACACCTTATACTCCTACTACTCCTACTCCTGCATCTAATACTCCTACTACTACCACTCCTACACCTCATACTCCTACTACTCCTACTCCTACACCTCATACTCCTACTCCTATACCTCTACTCCTACACCTCATACTCCTACTACTCCTACTCCTACACCTCAAGCTCCTACTACTCCTACTCCTACACCTCGTACTCCTACTTACACACCTCATAATCCTACTCCTATACCCCTGCTCAACTCCTACACCTTATAATCTAACTACTCCTTCTCCTGCATCTCATACTCCTACTACTCCCACTCCTACACCTCATACTCCTACTACTCCGACTTATACACCTCAAGCTCCTACTACTCCTACTCCTACTCCTACACCTCATACTCCTACTTATACACCTCATAATCATACTCCTATACCCCTGCTCTACTCCTACAACTCATACTCCAACTACTCTTACTGCTACACCCCTTACTCCAACTACTCCTACACCTCATACTCCAACTACTCCTATTCCCACAACCCTTACTCCTACTACTCGTACTTCTACACCTCATACTCCTACTCCTACACCTGTACTCCTCCGCCTGCTGCTCTTACTCCTTCAACTCATACACCTACTCCTATACCTCTACTCCTACACTTCATACTCCTGCTCCTATACCTCTACTCCTACTTCTACACCTCATACTCCTACTACTCCTATACCTCTACTCCTACTCCGCCTGCTGCTCTTACTCCTATACCTCTACTCCTAATCTTACACCTCATACTCCTACTGCTCCTACTCCTACACCTCATACTCCTTCTGCTATACCTCTACCACTACTCCGTCTGCTGCTTCTACTCCTACACCTCATACTCCTACTCCTACACCTCAATATTCCTACTCCTATACCTCTGCTCCTACTCCGCCTACTACTCCTACACTTCATACTCCTACTGCTATACCTCAACTCCTACTCCTACACCTCATACTCTTACTCCTATACCTCTACTCCTACTCCGCCTACTACTCCTACTCCTACTCCTACACCTCATACTCCTACTCCTATTTCTCTACTCCTACTCCGTCTGCTGCTCCTACTTCTACACCCCTAGTTATACGCCAACTCCTACACCTTATACTCCTAAAACTCCTACCCCACCTACTCATACTTCTGCTTCTATTCCTCATGCTACTCCTACTCCTACACCTCATACTCCTGGTATTCCTACTTCGCTTTCTGATCCTACTCCTACACCCCCTAGATGTACACCTACTCCTTGTACACCTACTCCTACACCTCATACTCCTAAACCTCGTACTCCACCTACTCATAGTCCTATTCCTCACACTCCTACTATTCCTATACCTCTACTCCTACTACTCCTGCTGTTACTACTACCCCTACTAATCTTACTACTACTCCTACTACTCTTACTACTACCCCTACTACTCCTACTACTACTCCTACTACTATTACTCCTACTCCTACTACTCCTACTGCTAATATTACTACTACTCCTACTACTACTACGCCTGCTGCTCATACTCCTACACCCCCTAGTTATGCCCCTACTGCTTCTCCACCTACTCCTACACCTCATACTCCTAAAACTCCTACTCTACCTACTCATACTCCTACTCTTATTGGTCATGCTACTCCTACTCCTATGCCTCATACTACCCCTTTTCTTACTTGCTCCTACTCCTATTCCTCATACTACCCCTTCTCTTACTCCTACTCCTCCTAAACATACTCCTACTCCTCCTTCTCTTATTCCTACTGCTCCTACTCTTACTCCCACTCCTATTCCTCATACTACCCCTTCTCTTACTCCTACTCCTCCTACACATACTCCTACTTCACCTTCTCTTACTCCTACTGCTCCTACTCTTACTATTACTCCTCATATTCCTCATACTACTCCTTACGTTACTCCTACTCCTCCTACTCTTACTCCTCCTATTCTTACTCTTACTCCTACTCTTCCTACTCTTACTCTTACTCCCAGTCCTATTCCTCATACTACCCCTTCTCTTATTCCTAATCCTCCTTATCTTACTCCTCCTTCTCTTTCTCCTACTCCTCTTACTCTTACTCCCACTCCTATTCCTCATATTACCCCTTCTCTTACTCCGACTCCTCCTACTCTTACTCTTACTCCCACTCCTATACCTTATACTACCCCTTCTCTCCGCCTGCGGTGCCATTAGTAGTTAAAGCGGGCGTTAAACACTACCAAAAAAAAAAAAAACTACCCCTTCTCTTAAAACCTACTCCTCCTAATCTTACTCCTCCTACTCTTAGTCTTACTCATCCTTTTACTCATACTACCTTTTCTCTTAATCCTACTCCTCCTACTCTTACTCCTACTCCTCCTACTCTTACTCTTATTCCTCCTATTCCTCATATTACCCCTTCTCTTACTCCTACTTCTCCCACTCTTACTCCTACTCCTCCTACTCTTACCATTACTCCTCCTATTCCTCGTATTACCCCTTCTCTTACTGCTACTCCTCCTACTCTTACTCCTACTCCTCCTTCTCTTATTCCTACTCCTCCTTCTCTTACTCCTACTCCTCCTACTCTTACTCTTACTACTCCTATTCCTCATATTACCCCTTCTCTTACTCCTACTCCTCTTACTCTTACTATTACTCCTCCTATTCCTCGTATTACCCCTTCTCTTACTGCTACTCTTCCTACTCTTACTCCTACTCCTCCTTCTCTTACTCTTAGTCCTCCTATTCCTCATATTACCCCTTCTCTTACTGCTACTCCTCCTACTCTTACTCCTACTCCTCCTACTCTTACTCTTAGTCCTCCTATTCCTCATATTACCCCTTCTCTTACTGCTACTCTTCCTACTCTTACTCCTACTCCTCCTTCTCTTACTCTTAGTCCTCCTATTCCTCATATTACCCCTTCTCTTACTGCTACTCCTCCTACTCTTACTCCTACTCCTCCTACTCTTACTCTTAGTCCTCCTATTCCTCATATTACCCCTTCTCTTACTCCTACTTCTCCCACTCTTACTCCTACTCCTCCTACTCTTACTATTACTCCTCCTATTCCTCGTATTACCCCTTCTCTTACTGCTACTCCTCCTACTCTTACTCCTACTCCTCCTTCTCTTACTGTTACTCCTTCTACTCTTACTCTTACTACTCCTATTCCTCATATTACCCCTTCTCTTACTCCTACTCCTCCTACTCTTTCTATTATTGCTCCTATTCCTCGTATTACCCATTCTCTTACTGCTACTCCTCCTACTCTTACTCCTACTCCTCCTTCTCTTACTCCTACTCCTCCTACTCTTACTCTTACTATTCCTATTCCTCATATTACCCTTTCTCTTACTCCTACTCCTCCTACTATTACTCCTCATATTCCTCATACTACCCCTTCTCTTACTCCTACTCCTCCTACTCTTACTCTTCCTATTCCTCATATTACCCCTTCTCTTACTCCTACTCCTCCTACTCTTACTCCTCCTATTCCTCATATTACCCCTTCTGTTACTCCTTCTCCTTCTACTCCTTCTATTACTCCTCCTATTCCTCATACTACCCCTTCTCTTACTCCTAGTCCTCCTACTCTTACTCCTTCTATTCCTCATATTACCCCTTCTCTTACTCCTACTCCTCCTACTCTTACTAATACTCCTCCTATTCCTCATATTACCCCTTCTCTTACTCCTACTCCTCCTACACTTACTATTACTCCTGATATTCCTCATACTACCCCTTCTCTTACTCCTACTCCTCCTACTCTTATTATTACTCCTCATGTTCCTCATACTACCCCTTCTCTTACTTCTAGTCCTCCTACTCTTACTCCTACTCCTCCTACTCTTACTATTACTCCTCCTATTCCTCATACTAACCCCTTCTCTTACTCCTACTCCTCCTTCTCTTACTCCTACTCCTCCTACTCTTACTCCTACTCCTCCTACTCTTACTACTACTCCTCCTACTCTTACTCCTCCTATTCCTCATACTACCCCTTCTCTTACTCCTACTCCTCCTTCTCTTACTGCTACTCCTCCTACTCTTACTATTACTCCTCCTATTTATCGTACTACCCCTTCTCTTACTCCTACTCTTCCTTCTCTTACTCCTTCTCCTCCTACTCTTACTCCTCCTATTCCTCATATTACCCCTTCTCTTACTCCTACTCCTCCTAGTCTTACTATTACTCCTCCTATTCCTCATATTACCCCTTCTCTTACTCCTAGACCTCCTACTCTTACTCCTTCTTCTCTTACTCCTACTCCTCCTATCCTTATTCTTACTCCCAATCCTATTCCTCACACTACCCCTTCTCTTACTCCTACTCCTGCTACTCTTACTCCCACTCCTATTCCTCTTACTACCCCTTCTCTTACTCCTACTCCTACTTCTCCTACTCTTACTTTTACTCCCACTCCTATTCCTCATACTACCCCTTCTCTTACTCCTACTCCTCTTACTCTTACTCCCACACCTATTCCTCATACTACCCCTTCTTTTTCTGCTACTCCTACTCTTACTCCTACTCCTCCTACTCTTACTCTTACTCCTCCTATTCCTCATACTACCCCTACTCATACTCTTACTCCTCCTACTCTTACTATTACTCCTCCTATTCCTCATACTACCCCTACTCTTACTTCTACTCCTCCTACTCTTACTCTTACTCCCACTACTAATCCTCATACTACCCCTTCTCTTTCTCCTACTCCTCCTACTCTTACTCCTCCGACTCTAGCTCTTACTCCTCCTATTACTCATACTACCCCTTCTCTTACTCCGACTCCTCCTACTCTTACTTTTACTTCCAGTCCTATTCCTCATACTACCCCTTCTCTTATTCCGACTCCTCCTACTCTTACTCCTCCTATTCCTCATACTACTCTTTCTCTTTCTCCTACTCCTCCTACTGTTACTTCTACTCCTCCTACTCTTACTCTTACTCCTCCTATTCCTCATACTACCCCTTCACTTACTCCCACTCCTACTCCTTCTCTTACTCCTACTCCTCCTTCTCTTACTCCTACTCCTCCTACTCTTACTCTTACTCCTCCTATTCCTTATACTACCCTTTCTCTTTCTCCTACTCCTCCTACTGTTACTCGTACTCCTCCTACTCTTACTCCTCCTTTTCCTCATACTACCCCTTCACTTACTCCCACTCCAACTCCTCATACTACTCCTTCTCTTACTCCTACTGCTCCTTCTCTTACTCCTACTCCTACTCCTCCTACTCTTACTCTTACTCCTCCTATTCTTCTTATTACCCCTTCTCTTACTCCTACTCCTCCGACTCTTGCTCTTACTCCTCCTCCTATTACTCATACTACCCCTTCTCTTACTCCGACTCCTCCTACTCTTACTCTTACTTCCAGTCCTATTCCTCATACTACCCCTTCTCTTACTCCTACTCCTCCTACTCTTACTCTTTCTCCTCCTATTCCTCATACTACCCCTTCACTTACTCCCACTCCTACTCCTCATACTACTCCTTCTCTTACTCCTACTCCTCCTTCTCTTACTCCTACTCCTCCTACTCTTACTCTTACTCCTCCTATTCTTCATATTACCCCTTCTCTTACTTCTACTCCTCCTACTGTTACTCTTACTCCCACGACTAATCCTCTTACTACTCCTTCTCTTACTCCTACTCCTCCTTCTTTTACTCCTACTCCTCCTACTCTTACTCTTTCTCCTCCTATTCCTCATACTACCCCTTCTCTTATTACCCCTCCTACACTTACTCCCACTCCTATTCTTCATACTACTCCTTCTCTTACTCCTACTCCTCCTTCTCTTACTCCTACTCATCCTACTCTTACTCTTACTCCTCCTATACCTCATATTACCCCTTCTCTTACTACCCCTCCTAAACTTACTCCCACTCCTATTCCTCATACTACCTTTTCTCTAACTCCTACTCCTATTCCTCATGCTACCACCGCGCTAAGGAGACCACCAAAAATATTTAATATACGACATTTTAATCCAAACTGTTAGAGATTTTGGAGAAAATCAAAAGTTTCGAAAGCTTTTCCATGTAAAGTGTAGTGGGACGGGCGATGTTCTTGAAAATCTTCATATTGCATCTTTGGAATGTACTTAACTTAAATACCAAGTTTGGTATTTAACGGACTTTTAGTTTTTGAGCTATGCTGTCCACAGTCTCACACACAAACACACATACACACACACACACTACAGAAAGTAGGACACACACGCGGCCATTTTTCTATAAATATTTTTTTTTTCTTTTTTGTATTCAGGGAGTCTCAAGATATATCGGTGTCAAATTTTTGGTGGAACACGAAACCTTCTCTATCTACTACTATATACACTGCACACGCGGGCTAGAGAAAGTAACAGTAAATAAGTTGTCATTCACAGAAACAAGAGCAGTAGCTGGTTAGCCCGCCTCTGGTAGCACGTCTACCTCACATTCCAATCTAGCTGACGTGAGCATGTATACGTGTGCGTGTTTTTGCGCGTGTGCATGTCTGTGAGTGTCTGTGTGTCTCTGTGTTTGAGTGTTTATGTGTGTAAGTGTGTGTGTGAGTGTCTGTGTGGCTCTGTTTGTGTGAGTGTCTGTGTGTATGTGTGTCTATGAGTGTATGAGTGTCTGTGTGGCTCTGTTTGTGTGAGTGTCTGTGTGTATGTGTGTGTATGTGTGTCTATGAGTGTATGTGTGTCTGTGTGTGTCTGCGTGTGCGTCTCTGTGTGAGTGTGTGCGTCTTTGAGCGTGTGTTGCCTATGTCTGTGTATGTGTCGGTGTCTGTGTGTTGCGTGTGTCTGTGAGTGCTACTCTGTGTGTCTGTATGCGAGTGTGCCTCTGTGTGCTTGTTTGTGTGCGCGGTAGTGTGCCCGTATGTCTGTGTGTGCGTGTGTGTCTGTGTTTTGCGTGTGCGTATGCGTGTGTGCGAGTGTATGCTCGTGTTCGTAAGTGTGTGTGCATGTGTGTGCGTGTGTGCATCTGTGTGTTTATGTGCGTGAGTAGTTGAAAGATGAGATTTTCGGGACAAAAGGATGCCGCCCATGTAAAACATGATGTCGTACAAGATAACATCTGCCGACATACCACCCACACAGCGCTGCCTCTTTGCCAAGACAACAGTCTAAAAGCTTCCCCATGTACCTGTCAATCAAAGTATGTGCTGCCGGCTACTACCCCCTCCCCTTTGCCAAACCACCTGTCTGAAGGGTTTCACTTGCAGGGCTCTTAATCACTTGAACAATCAACTTTCACATTCACAGATCAAATTCAATTTAATCGATTGACAACGCCCACGCAAAATAACGCTAATTGCCAATTTTTTGAGCTCCAAGACTCATCTGCATATCAAATCGATCTAATTTTTCACGATGAATCTGAATCTCTAATCATAAATGCAAAATTCTATTTATTTTAATTCGATAGCCTCTTTTAATTAAAAATATGTAGGATTTCTCCATCTCTGGCATGTCAAGAGCTACAAGGCTCATTTGCCTGACAAATCGGTCTAATTTTTCACAAGGAATCTGAATATACAAACATAGTTCAACTGTCATGGCTAAATAAAAAAACTCGATATAATTACTGAGTGGATTATTTGATATAAATTATTTGATATCGCTTGGACATGCATTTGAAGTAATATGTTTGCAAGGAATTATAACACCCACACGATTGAACATGTTAAAAGCTTTATTATGCAATACCAACATATAAAATGAAAAATAGCAAGAGAGAATTGCTTTTATAAAACCTACTAATTCATTATATCAAAACCAATATGGCAGCGAAGCCATTGAGCTTCCAACGAACAGAGTGCACCCTAACAGGGAATTGAACCTGAGACCTCTCGAAAACTGAGAATGCCAACATCATTACAACACCAGACATTATAAATCTTAATATCAGTTCTTACACGGAGACCTACAATCAACTTTCAGTGGAGGGGGGGGGGTTGCAACCACGCGACTTTACGGCTATGTATAATTAAACAACCGCAAAAAGGATTGAATATAGAACACAATTATAACACTCGCTATAAATAAAATCTGTTCTATTTCGCTTATAATCCCCTGTCCAGTACAAGAATTAACTTCGCGAATAATCAAAAAACTTTAATTACAATTGCACTAATTAAAATGACAATAATGCTTAAAGAATTGAGGTTACAATAAAACGCCATAACACTTTTCTTATTCCTTTATCAACCCATACCCAGCACAAGTATAAAATCCAGTACAAGAATTAGATATCCACTATCCAACACTCAAGAAACTTTTATTACAATTACGCTAATTAAATTCCAATAACATTTAGAGAATTGAAGCCACAATAAAACACCACAACACTTTACTCATTCCTTTCAGCCCATACCCAGCACAAGTATAAGATTTGTGATTGGTTAATTTAAGAAATTCTAATTACAATCACACCAATTAAAATACCAATAACACTTTGACAATTGAAGTTACAATAAAACGATAATAGACTTTTCTCAATCCTTTACCATCCCCTATTCAGTACGAGTATTAGATTCGCGATTAATTCAATAAATTTTAATCACAATTATACTTTTACTTTAATTTTAAAAATGCAAATAACTCTATTTGCAACGCTATAGCAAACTCAGTGATACAAGCAGGATCACTGCTGTTGAGAAGCACTTGTACTTCATAATAAAGCGCTGCACTAGAACAATTTGTTTTGCATATGTAGAATTGGATGGATACGTTTTGTTGGTCTGCTGTGGGTTCCATATTTCTCTATGCTTGCCTCTCGTTTACAAATGTTGTGCATGCGGTCTTCCAGCAATCTCAGCTTCCTGAGATGGTTAGCAAAAGGGGTTTTGTCCTCTTTTTTAAAACTATCCTCTTGTGTCTCCCTGGATCTGGAACATTAAATTATTGGAAATTAGTAAATGTTATTAGTTTTCCTGTGACTCGCTCACTGCAATGGAAATAAGCTTAGTTTCTTTCTTGTGTAACAGCAAGATATTATACTTACATTGATACTTGATTCGACGTACTAGTATTAGGAATGTCATCATAATCTTGTACAGGGCAGGTGTTCCATAGGTTTGAAATGTAGACATCCGCCTCGTCAACGTCAGTTATAGCAGGATCTATGAGCTCTGGCGGTACCGGGATTGACTCTCGAACTCTGGAAAGAGTAACGAGGGTTATTAATTTTTTTTCAAGAAATAAATGTGTGATGTGCTGGCCACTTGTCGTATTTTTAGTTTGTAATTACCTTTGTCTCATATGCCTTGACAAATACACGCTGCAGGTCAAGTTGCAGATGAAGTATGATGTTATTCTATCATGCACCACGGGTTTTGAACAAATCACCACATGAATGCGACCGTTGCATGATTCTAAGTGATCTTCAATCTCATGTGCTGATCTAAACATATCCGTTGCATCTATGGTATCTGAATCGTGAAGCTCTTGTTTGTTCCCTTGATATATAGAAATGAATTGGAATTAGTCAACATTACTCGAATACACTTGTAGTACTTATAATAGTATAAAGACGCGAATGTATTGTACTTACAACATATTTCGCTCGTAGACAGTGCAGTCATCGGTGCAGGGGTTCCTTGAAGGTATCTGATTATGGTAAACGGGGTGTGTGAATGTAATCGTATGCATTCGTCCATTGCGTGATTCTTTGGGAAAGTATGTATAATGATGCGAATCCTCAGCACACTCTCTCCTGTTTTCGTTCATATGATCAAAAGTTTTGACGTTTGTTTTCAAGAATGCTTTTTCACGCCGGTTATATCGAATAAGTAGCTCTATATTGCAGACCTCAGGCTTATATAGTTGCTCACATAAAAACGTTTTTTCAGTGTATACCTAAGGGAGGGGAATGCATGTATCTGCGTTTTCTTAGCCTGGAGGGGCCGAGTGAGGATGTTTTTCTAACAGAAAGCTCTGAAGGGGAGAGGCTAGGATGTTTTGTTCAAAATGCCGCCAGCCTTCTTTATCGTCTGAAACTGGTCGGATCATGCTTCGCTTGTGGTATATGTTAGCCAAGAGGTGAGCAGCCTTGCGGGGTTTTTATTCATAGCGATTGTGATAAGTGTCTACTAAATATTCCCCCTTTTATGAAAATATTTATTTATGCACAATCGTCAAGTTATCTGATAAGTGCTTCAAGTTATAGCTTATTCGTCAGTGTTGAAATTAGAGAATGCTGCTGTGTCAGTTGTAGGCTGTCTAAGTGATTTCAAACAATGTTAGCTGTTGTATTTGGTATGATATTTCTTTTTTAAAGATGTCTATTTATGCATGATCGTCAAGTTATGTGATGAGTGATTCAAGTTATAGCTTATACTTCAGTGCTGAAATTAGAGAATACTGCTGTGTCAGTTGTAGTCTGTCTAAGTGATTTCAAGCAATGTTAGCTGTTATTTTTGGCATGGTATTTCTTTTGAAGGTATTTATGCATAATCGTCAAGATACGTGATGCTTCAAGTTATAGTTTATACTACAATGTTGAAATTAGAACATAGTGCTGAGTTAGTTGTGGGCTGTCTTCAGTGATTTCAAGCCATGTTAGCTGTTGTTTTTGGCATGGTGTTCACTGTTGGAATTAGAGAATACTCCTGAGTCAGTTGTAGGCTAAGTGATTTCAAACAATGTTAGCTGTTGTTTTTTGGTATGGCATTTCTTTCTTTATGCATAATCGTCAAGTTAAGTGATGAGTTCTTCAAGTTATAGCTTATACATCAGTGTTGAAATTAGAGAATACTGCTGAGTCAGTTGTGGGCTGTCTTAAGTGATTTCGAGCCGTGTTAGCTGTTGTTTTTGGTATGGTATTCCCTTGTTGAAAAATGTTCAGTGTTGAAATTAGAGAATACTGCTTAGTCAGTTGTAGGCTGATTAAATGATTTCAAGCAATGTTAACTGTTGTTTTTAAGTTTCTCTACACATACTATGTACATATTGTATAGAGAAGGTATTGCACTCCGTCAAAAAATTCGATCCCGAGATTTCACCTGGAATATGTTTTAGATTCACCTGTATCCAAACAAGTATTTTTAGAAAAAGGTCCGTGTGTGTGAGTGACTGGGCAGCACAGCGCAACACGAAAAGTCCAATAAATACAAAACTTGCTATTAAATGTATTATCTTCCAAGGACTCAACGCGAAGATTTTAAATAATTTCACCCCCTACACCACAAACTAGCCTATATATGGAAACAATTGCAACAATATTGATTTCCTGAAAAAATATCACTAACGATCTTGATAAAAATATCGAATATTAAAGATGTTTACATGAAAAAAATAAATAAAGGTGTATAACTTGAATTTTCTGAGTATAGTCTCTGAAGAGCTTTCTTATTCTGAATAAATTGTTATAACTAGTAAACCATAAGATATAGAGAAAAACCTACCATACAAAACTTTATACATCATTAGAACACTATTTATGTTAAATACATGATTTTATTGAAATGCACAATTTTGATATATTCATTGATTTTATTCAAATATTCTAAAATATATACTTTTCTCATAAAGAAGTTTCTCAGCTGCTGTCCATGCAAATAAAGGAACTTAAGGGACATAGCTACCAACTTTTGATTATGACTATCACTTTAACCTATGGTAGTCCCTTATTTTGCTCCTACTTACAAGGAAGCAAGTATGAATATTTCTACTAATTGTTACTCGATTAGCATGAAGTAAATGGATGCACAAGCTTTCTAACAACAATTTGTTGCAGAGAAGTAGAGAAAGTCATGTGAATGGAATACATGAGACTTTTTGTATAGGACTGACATTTGCGTAAATAAACGCATTTGATATAAGTCTTGTGACAGTTAGAATAATGTTTGAATACACTAGGCGTATAATCCAAGTAGTAGTTGACATGTAGACGTAATTTCGTGAAGAATTTGTATTACTCAGTTCGCTATAGCGTTGCAAATGGAGTTGTTATTTGCATTTTTAAAATTAAAGTAAAGGTATAATTGTGATTAAAATTTATTGAATTAATCGCGAATCTAATACTCGTACTGATTAAGGGGATGGTAAAGAATTGAGAAAGGTCTAATAGCGTTTTATTGTAACTTCAATTGTCAAAGTGTTATTGGCATTTTAATTGGTGTAATTGTAATTAGAATTTCTTAAATTAACCAGTCACAAATCTTATACTTGTGCTGGGTATGGGTTGATAAAGGAATAAGAAAAGTGTTATGGCGTTTTATTGTAACCTCAATTCTTTAAGCATTATTGTCATTTTAATTAGTGCAATTGTAATTAAAGTTTTTTGATTTTTCGCGAAGTTAATTCTTGTACTGGATAGGGGATTTTAAGCGAAATAGAACAGATTTTATTTATAGCGAGTGTTATAATTGTGTTCTATATTCAATCCTTTTTGCGGTTGTTTAATTATTCATAGCCGTAAAGTCGCGAGGTTGCAACCCCCCCCCCCTCCACTGAAAGTTGATTGTAGGTCTCCGTGTAAGAACTGATATTAAGATTTATAATGTCTGGTGTTGTAATGATGTTGGCATTCTCAGTGTTCGAGAGGTCTCAGGTTCAATTCCCTGTTGGGGTGCACTCTGTTCGTTGGAAGCTCAATGGCTTCGCTGCCATATTGGTTTTGATATAATGAATTAGTAGGTTTTATAAAAGCAATTCTCTCTTGCTATTTTTCATTTTATATGTTGGTATTGCATAATAAAGCTTTTAACATGTTCAATCGTGTGGGTGTTATAATTCCTTGCAAACATATTACTTCAAATGCATGTCCAAGCGATATCAAATAATTTATATCAAATAATCCGCTCAGTAATTATATCGAGTTTTTTTATTTAGCCATGACAGTTGAACTATGTTTGTATATTCAGATTCCTTGTAAAAAATTAGACCGATTTGTCAGGCAAATGAGCCTTGTATCTCTTGACTTGCCAGAGATGGAGAAATCCTACATATTTTTAATTAAAAGAGGCTATCGAATTAAAATAAATAGAATTTTGCATTTATGATTAGAGATTCAGATTCATCGTGAAAAATTAGATCGATTTGATATGCAGATGAGTCTTGGAGCTCAAAAAATTGGCAATTAGCGTTTTTCTGCGTAGGCGTGGTCAATCGATTAAATTGAATTTGATCTGTGAATGTGAAAGATGAGTGTTCAAGTGATTAAGAGCCCTGCAAGTGAAACCTTCTAGACAGGTGGTTTGGCAAAGGGGAGGGGGTAGTAGCCGGCAGCACATACTTTGATTGACAGGTACATGGGGAGGCTTTTAGACTGTTGTCTTGGCAAAGAGGCAGCGCTGTGTGGGTGGTATGTCGGCAGATGTTATCTTGTACGACATCATGTTTTACATGGGCGGCATCCTTTTGTCCCGAAAATCTCATCTGCCAACTACTTGCGTGTATGCGGATTTGTGCTTGTGTATGAATAAGTGTGCGTCTGTGTGCATGTGTGTACTTGAGTGCGTGCGTATGTCTGTGTGAGCGTTTGAGCTTATGTTTGTGTGTATGGGCGTCTGTGGGCGTAATTGCGTCTGGGTTTGTGTATGAATAAGTGTGCGTCTGTGTGCATGTGTGTACGTGAGTGCGTGCGTATGTCTGTGTGAGCGTGTATGTCTGTGTGAGCGTTTGAGCGTATGTTTGTGTGTATGGGCGTCTGTGGGCGTCATTGCGTCTGGGTTTGTGTGTGTCTGTGTGAGCGTGTGCCTGTGTGTCGGTTTGTGTGTGAATGTTTGGGTCTAAGTGTCTATGTGTGCCCATTTTTGTCATGTGTGTTTGTGTGTGTCTGTGTGTCTTTGTTTGTCTGTATGTGTCTGTGTGTGTCTTTGTGTGCGTATATGTGCATATGTGTCTGTGTGTGTCAGTGTTTGTGTGTGTTATTGTGTCCATGAGTGTCTGTGTGTATATGTATGTTTGTGGTTGTTTGACTCTCTGTGTCTGTATGTGTTTATATGTGTTTGTGTGTCTTTGTGTGTTTGGGTGTATGTGTGTATCTGTGTGTGTCTGCTTGTGTGTATGTGTATGTCTGTTTGGGACTGTGTCTATGTGTATGTTTGTATGTGTGTTTGTATTTTTGTGTGTATGTCTGTCTGTGAGTATGTGTGTCTGTGTGTCTCTGTATTTATGTGTCTGTATATTTGTGTTTCTGTGTGTTGTCACTGTGTGTCAATGTGTGTGTGTCTTTTTGTCTATTTGTAAGTGGTTGTGTTTATGTCTGTGTGTACCTTTGTGTGTCTATCTGTGGGTATGTGTGTATATTTAAGTATACGTGTTTGAATGTTTATGTGTATATCTGTCTGTGTGCCAATGTGTGTGTGCCTTTTTGTCTGTTTGTGAGTGGTTGTGTTTATGTCTGTGTGTACCTTTGTGTGTCTATCTGTGGGTATGTGTGTATATTTAAGTATACGTGTTTGAATGCTTATGTGTATATCTGTCTGTGTGTTTCTGTGTGTGTCACTGTGTGCCAATGTGTGTGTGCCTTTTTGTCTGTTTGTGAGTGGTTGTGTTTATGTCTGTGTGTACCTTGTGTGTATGTGTGTGTCTGTGTATATGTCTGACTCATTGTGTCTCTGTGTTTCTGTGTGTGTGTCTATGTGTATGTGTGTATGTCTGTGTGTCTATGTGTATGTGAGTATGTGAGTATATGTGTATGCCTGTGTGTATGTGTGAGTATTTGTGAGTCAATGTGTGTGTCTGTTTGTGAATGGTTGCGTGTGTATGTGATGTGTGTGTCCTTTGTATGGACAGGAGTTGACAAATTTCTATATGAGAAAAAGTATGTTTTTTAAAGGTGAAATCAAAAACAAGCAATATCTAAAAAATCTGATGTGTACCATTCACATGACTTTCTCTATATTTCTGTAAATTATTATTGTTAATAAGCTTATCTTTTATATATTTCATGCTAATCGAGAAAAATTAGAAGAAATAGTCTTATTTCTTGCTTTATTGTAAGTAGAAGCGAAATAAGGGAGTACCATAGGTTAAAGTGAAAGCCAAAAGCTGGTTGCTGTGTGACTGATGTTCCTTTGTTTGTATGAACTGGAGTTGACAAATTCCTGTATGAGAAAAGTATAACTTTTTCAAAGCTGAAACCAAAAACAAGGAATACCTCAAAAACGATCAACTCCACGAAAAAAATGTATATAACATAAAGTGTGTGTTTTAACGTGCTCTACATTTTTGTGGGTTAAGTTTTTTTCCATCTCTTACGGTTTAGTAGTTATGAAAAATTCATCCAGAATAAAGTAGTCTTCAGAGGCTATTCCCAGAAAATTCAAAATATACATTTTATTTGTGAGGTAAATGACTTTAATATACGATATTTTAATCAAAATCGTTAGAGCCATTTTTGAGAAAATCAAAATTTTCGAAAAAAGTACCATGTAAAGGGTAGTGTTGGGTGGGGGGATTTTTCTCAAAATCTTCGTGTCGCATCCCTAAAAGATACTAAACTTAAATACCAAGTTTGGTATTTTACCGACTTTTGAGTTATCGTGTTCACAGACACACGGACACACGGTCACACACTCACACACACACGGACCTTTTTATGAAAATACTTTTTTTGGATACAGGGGACCCTAAAACATATTTTCGGTGAAATCTCGGTATCGAATTTTTTGGTGGAGTGCAATGCATTCTCTATTCACTATGTACATAGTGGGTATAGAGAAAGTAAAAACGCTCGACTCCACGAAACAAATGTATATAACATAAATTTTGTATTTTAACGTGCCCTACATTTTCTGTGTGACAAGTTTTTATCCATCTCTTACGGTTTAGCAGTTCTACAAAATTCCGTAACATTCATCCAGAATAAAGCAGTCTTTAGAGGCTATTCTCAGAAAATTCAATATATATATATATATATATATTTTATTTGTCAGGTACATATCTTTAATATACGAAATTTTAATCAAAATCATTAGAGCCATTTTTGAGAAAATAAAAATTTTCGAAAAAAGTTTCATGTACAGGGTAGTTTGGGATGGGGGGATTTTTTTCAAAATCTTCGTGTCGCATCCCTGGAAAATACTAAACTTAAACACCAACTTTGTTATTTTACCGACCTTTGGTTTTTGAGCTATCGTGTTCACAGACACACGAACGGACACGCATACACACACACACACACACACACACACACACACACAAACACACACGGAGCTTTTTCTGAAAATGCTTTTTTTGGATACAGGGGACCCTAAAACATATATTTCCGGTGAAATCTTGGTATCGAATTTTTGGTTGGAGTGCAATACCTTCTTTATACATTATGTACTTTGTACATAGAGAAAGTAAAATGTATATTACATGAATTGTGTGTTTTAATATGCTCTACATTTTTATGTAGTAAGCTTTTGTCCATCTCTTACGGTTTACCAGTTATTCAAAATTCCACAAATTTAATCCAGAATAAAGTAGTGTTCAGAGGCTATTTCCAGAAAATTAAAGATACACATTTTATTTGTGAGGTAAATATCTTAAAGGGTAGTTTGAGGTGGGACGAGTTTCTTGAAAATGCTGGTGTCACATCCTTGGAAGATCCCAAACTTAACTACCAATTTTGGTATTTAACGGTCTTTTAATTTTTGAGCTACGGGGTCCAAGGACGCACAATGCTTTTTTTGGATTCAGGGGGACCCAAAATCTGTATTTACGATGAAATCTCGGTATCAAATTTTGGGTGCAGTACAATACCTTCTCTGTACACTAAGTAAATAGTAGTGTAGAGAAAGTAACAAGAATCTTTAGAAAAAGGTCCGTTGTCTGTATGTGTGTGTCTGCATAGCTCAAAAACTAAAAGACCGTTAAATATCAAACTTGGTATCTTCCAAGGATGTGACACGAGGATTTTCAAGAGAGTCCTCCCACCTCAAACTACCCTTTACATAGAAAATATTTTGAAAATTTTGATTTTCTCAAGAATAGCTCTAAGGATTTTGATTAAAATCTCTTATATTACATGACCAATACAGTATACGTGGAATTTTCTGGTACTAGCCTCTGAAGACCTCTTTATTTGGATTGATTTTGCAGAATTTTGCATAACGGTTAAACCGTAAGATATAGACAAAAGCTTACTACATAAAAAATGTAGATCTCATTAAAACACCATTAATGTCATATGTATTTTTTTGTAGAGTTGAGCGTTTCCAAGATACTCCTTGTATTTTTTTCAATTTTAAAATACTTATACTTTTCTCACACAGGCAGTGTTCGGGGTTGTTTTTTTTTCTACCCTTAGTCAAACAAAGAAGTGAATTCCAATAACAATCACATAACGACAGCTTTTAAAACATTTGACTATCACTTTAGCATAGCATATTCCTTTAGTTGCCTTCTACTTATAAGGAAATAAGTAATAAGAACATTTGACTATCACTTTAGCATAGAACACTCCTTTAGTTACCTTCTACTTATAAGGAAATAAGTAATAAGAACATTTGACTATCACTTTAACATAGCACACTCCTTTAGTTGCCTTCTACTTATAAGGAACTACGTAATAAGAACATTTGACTATCACTTTAACATAGCACATTCCTTTAGTTACCTTCTACTTATAAGGAACTAAGTAATAAGAACATTTGACTATCACTTTAACATAGCACATTATTTAGTTACCTTCTACTTATAAGGAACTAAGTAATAAGAACATTTGACTATCACTTTAACATAGCACATTCCTTTAGTTCCCTTCTATTTATAAGGAACTAAGTAATAAGAACATTTGACTATCACTTTAACATAGCACATTCCTTCAGTTGCCTTCTACTTATAAGGTACTAAGTAATAAGAACATTTGACTATCACTTTAACATAGCGCATTCCTTTAGTTCCCTTCTACTTATAAGGAAATAAGTAATAAGAACATTTGACTATCACTTTAGCGTAGAACACTCCTTTAGTTACCTTCTACTTATAAGGAACTAAGTAATAAGAACATTTCACTATCACTTTAACATAGCGCATTCCTTTAGTTGCCTTCTACTTATAAGGAACTAAGTAATAAGAACATTTGACTATCACTTTAACATAGCGCATTCCTTTAGTTGCCTTCTACTTATAAGGAACTAAGTAATAAGAACATTTCACTATCACTTTAACATAGCGCATTCCTTTAGTTGCCTTCTACTTATAAGGAAATAAGTAATAAGAACATTTGACTATCACTTTAACATAGCACATTCCTTTAGTTGCCTTCTACTTATAAGGAAATAAGTAATAAGAACATTTGACTATCACTTTACCATAGCACATTCCTTTAGTTGCCTTCTACTTATAAGGAAATAAGTAATAAGAACATTTGACTATCACTTTAGCGTAGAACACTCCTTTAGTTACCTTCTACTTATAAGGAAGTAAGTAATAAGAACATTTGACTATCACTTTAACATAGCACATTCCTTTAGTTGCCTTCTACTTATAAGGAAATAACTAATAAGAACATTTGACTATCACTTTAACATAGCACATTCCCTTAGTTGCCTTCTACTTATAAGGAACTAAGTAATAAGAACATATGACTATCACTTTAACATAGCACATTCCTTTAGTTGCCTTCTACTTATAAGGAAATAAGTAATAAGAGCATTTGACTATCACTTTAACATAGCACATTCCTTTAGTTGCCTTCTACTTATAAGGAAATAAGTAATAAGAACATCTGACTATCACTTTAACATAGCACATTCCTTTAGTTGCCTTCTACTTATAAGGAAATAAGTAATAAGAACATTTGACTATCACTTTAGCGTAGAACACTCCTTTAGTTACCTTCTACTTATAAGGAAGTAAGTAATAAGAACATTTGACTATCACTTTAACATAGCACATTCCTTTAGTTGTCTTCTACTTATAAGGAAGTAAGTAATAAGAACATTTGACTATCACTTTAACATAGCACATTCCTTTAGTTGTCTTCTACTTATAAGGAAGTAAGTAATAAGAACATTTGACTATCACTTTAACATAGCACATTCCTTTAGTTACCTTCTACTTATAAGGAAATAACTAATAAGAACATTTGACTATCACTTTAGCATAGCACACTCCTTTAGTTACCTTCTACTTATAAGGAAATAAGTAATAAGAACATTTGACTATCACTTTAACATAGCACATTCCTTTAGTTGCCTTCTACTTATAAGGAAATAAGTAATAAGAACATTTGACTATCACTTTAGCGTAGAACACTCCTTTAGTTACCTTCTACTTATAAGGAAGTAAGTAATAAGAACATTTGACTATCACTTTAACATAGCACATTCCTTTAGTTGCCTTCTACTTATAAGGAACTAAGTAATAAGAACATATGACTATCACTTTAACATAGCACATTCCTTTAGTTCCCTTCTACTTATAAGGAACTCAGTAATAAGAACATATGACTATCACTTTAACATAGCACATTCCTTTAGTTACCTTCTACTTATAAGGAACTAAGTAAATAAAACATTTGACTATCACTTTAACATAGCACATTCCTTTAGTTCCCTTCTACTTATAAGGAACTAAGTAATAAGAACATATGACTATCAGTTTAACATAGCACATTCCTTTAGTTACCTTCTACTTATAAGGAACTAAGTAATAAAAACATTTGACTATCACTTTAACATAGCACATTGCTTTATTTGCCTTCTACTTATAAGGAAATAAGTAATAAGAACATTCTGTTAATGTTTATCTCGATTAAGAAAGAAGAATGAGTTTTTGTAAGATGAAAGTAGAACAGCTAGAGAAAGTGATGTGAGCGAACACATCCGTTATGTTAATAAATTGCTTCTGTGATCTGGTAGTTAGCATGTCAGGCTTCAAATCCAGAGCTCTGGGTTCAATTCCCAGTTGGGAAGGCAAATTTTTCTTTGACCAGACTAAAATTATTTCTATCCTCCCTAGGATCTGTAACTGAAGTGTGCGTGTATGAAGGAAATATACCAACCAACTAAAACCGAGTAAAGAATAGCGGTATGACGTGATATGTAGAAGTGGTTTTATATAGGTAATTAAACCTAGTTTTATGTCGCACATTGTGTATTTTTGTTGATCCTGAGGAGATTTTAAAACTATTCATTTGAAATATAAGTTGTTGTTTTTCTGGGAGTCCAAGTTTCATTCTTTCTTTTTTCCATAGTCGGCTTCCCCACACCGTATTTAGGACTGACACGTAGGGGTCAAAAGCCTGTTGGGCAGGCAAGAATCTGGAACGAGTGGTCGGTCCGTGGCCAGGCTTGAGCATGAGGAAGTAGATGATATGAAATGAAAGCAAAATAGATAATAAGAGCCTTTGTGGATGAGTGGCGGGGGAAACCGGAGAATACCCGCCCGGACGTCCACGACAAATGCTACATGCGAGCGAATCCGGGCCGCCTAGGTGGGAGGCGAGCGGTCTAACCACTCTGGCACGTCAACTATCCATTTCTTGTTTTGTGAAAGGTAATACTTTGGTATAGATATATAAATTGAAATTATGACTCCTTTGACTTTATTGATAAATGTAAGATTATCTTCTGAACTGGAAATAACCACTTGATCATTGACAAACAACACTGTATGTTATACTCACATGACTTTCTCTTGCTGCTCTACAAACAACACTGTATCTAAGCACTTTTGTTATAAAATCTGATGTGTTATACTCACATGACTTTCTCTAGCTGCTCTACAAACAACACTGTATCTAAGCACTTTTGTTATAAAATCTGATGTGTTATACTCACATGACTTTCTCTAGCTGCTCTACAAACAACACTGTATCTAAGAACTTTTGTTATAAAATCTGATGTGTTATACTCACATGACTTTCTCTTGCTGCTCTACAAACAACACTATATCTAAGCACTTTTGTTATAAAATCTGATGTGTTATACTCACATGACTTTCTCTAGCTGCTCTACAAACAACACTATATCTAAGTACTTTTGTTATAAAATCTGACGTGTTATACTCACATGACTTTCTCTAGCTGCTCTACAAACAACAATATATCTAAGCACTTTTGTTATAAAATCTGATGTGTTATACTCACATGACTTTCTCTAGCTGCTCTACAAACAACACTATATCTAAGTACTTTTGTTATAAAATCTGACGTGTTATACTCACATGACTTTCTCTAGCTGCTCTACAAACAAACTGCTTACAAAAGATTATTCTTCTTTCTACACAACGCTAATCGAGATAAACATTAGCAGAATGTTCTTATTACTTACTTCCTTATAAGCAGAAGAGACTAAAGGAATGCGCTATGTTAAAGTGATGGTCAAATGCTTTAAAAGCTGTCGTTTGGCAATTGTCATTCCAAATCTCTTCTTTGCTTGGCCAGAAGTAGAACAAAAGAAAAACGGATACTTTCTGTCTAAATACTTCACAATTGAAACCAGTCACAAGGAATATCTAGGGAACGGACAACAAGAACGCAAAAGATATAAACTGTGTGTTTTGACGAGATCTACATTTCTTGAATAGTAAGTTTTTGTCTATCTCTTACGGTTTATAGAAAATTCATCCAGAATAAAGTAGTCCTCAGAGACTATTCCCAGAAAATTCAAGATGTACATTTTATTTGGGTTGTAAATATCTTTAATATGTGGGATTTAAATCAAAATCGTTAGAGCCATTTTTGAGAAAATCAGCATTTTGGAATTTTTTTCCGTGTGAAAGGTAGTTGGGTGTGAGGGATTTTATTGAAAATATTCGTGTCGCATCCTTGAAAGATACTAAACCTAAATACCAAGTTTGGTATTTAATGGTCTTTTCGTTTTTGAGCTATGCTACCCACAGACACACACAAACAAACAGACACACATACACACAGACAGACACACACGGACATTTTTCCAAAAAAGCTTTTTTTGGATTCAGAGGGTCTTAAAACATGTATTTCCGGTGAAATCTCGGTATCGAATTTTTGGGTACAATGCAATACCTTCTCCATACACTACGTACATAGTACGTATAGAGAAAGTAAAAATCTGATGTGTTCCATTCACATGACTTTCTCTACATCTTTGTAAAAAGTATTGTTAGAAAGTTTAGGCCTCTATTTACTTCAAGCTAATCGAGAAAATTTATCAGAAATAGTTTTATTGCTTCCTTCTTTGTAAGTAGAAGTGAAATAAAGGAGTGCCGTAGGTTAAAGTGATAGTCAAAAGCTGGTTGTTATGTGACTGAAGTTCCTTTGCTTGTATGGACATGTGACAAATTCCTGTATGTGAAAAGTATGTTTTTCAAAGCTGAAATCAAGAACAATGAATATCTTAAAAACGATCAACTCCACGAAAAGAGTGTATATAACATAAATTGCGTGTTTTATCGTGCTCTACATTTTCTGTGTGATAAGTTTTTGTGCATCTCTTACGGTTTAGCAGTTATGCAAATATCCGTAAAATTCAAGATATACATTTTATTTATCAAGTAAATATCTTAAATATACGAGGTTTTAATCAAAATCGTTAGAGCCATTTTTAAAAAAATAAAAAATTTCGAAATGTTTTCCATGTAAAGGGTAGTTTGGGGTGGGGGGATTTTTTTGTAAATCTTCGTGTCGCATCCGTGCAAGATACCAAACTTAAATACCAAGTTTGGTTTTTAACGGTCTTCTTATTTTTGAGCTATGCTGCCCACAGACACACACACATACAAACACATAAACAGACACACACGGACATTTTTTTAAAAATGCTTTTTTTGGTTTCAGGGGGTCTCAAAACATATATTTCCGGTGAAATCTCAGTATCGATTTTTAGGGTGGAATGCAATAGCTTCTCTATATACTATGCAGTAGCAAAGAAAGTAAAAAGCTTTGGGTTCCAGGAACTTCATTAAGTATATGCTTAGAGTTTGTTTAAGTTACTTGAATGGTAAGATCTTTAAACACATTAATATGAACAGAAGACGGTCGTCTTTTTACTTTCCCGTCTTACACGTTCTATATATAGAGAAGGTGCTGTAGCGTATCCAAAAATTCAATACAGAGATTTCACCGCAAATACATGTTTTGAGACCTCCTGGAAAACTGTGTGTGCGTGTGTAGCATAGCTCAAAATGATAAGTTGTTAAATACCAAACTTGATATTTAAGTTCAGTATCTTCCAAGGATCTTCCACATAGATTTTCAGGAAAATCCCCCCATACCCAACTACCGTTTACATGGGAAAAGTTTAAAAAATTATGATTTGTTCAAAAATAGGTCTAACAATTTTCATTAAAGTATCTTATATTAAAGATATTTACAAGATCAATAAAATGTTTATTTCTGGGAAAACCCTGTAAAGAGCTCTTTACTCCGGATACATTTTGTTTTAATTTTGCTTAACTAATAAATTGTAAGAAATAGACAAAAACTTAGTAGAGCTCCTTAGAACACACAATTTATGTCATATATAGTGTTTTCGTGTTGTTGACCGTTTTCGAGATGAAATGGTTTTCAATCCCATTGCACCAACATTTTAAAACATTTGAATGTCGGGTTGGCCTAGAGTATTCCCTTCTACTTATCAGGAACGAAGGAATAAATCGCTTCTGCTAATGTTTATATCTATTAGCATGAAGTAGTTACAATAATAAGCTTATTAACCAAAATTTGTTACAGAGAAGTAGAACAAGCCATGTGAATGGAACACATAAGCTTTTTTATCTTATGTACCGTATTTTTTATGGAGTAATAAGAACAATAACTAGAAACACGGTCAAAGCTGTATTTAAACTGTATTTTATTACTGATCTAACACTGTCTATTATTCAGGCCTCATAATTCCTTTTCAGTGCTTTAATAATTTAGAAATAGAAATAAGAAGCTATAATGTCCCATTTAGAAGTGCAGGATGTGATGATGGTTTCTAATTTTTTTCTAACGTAAACATTTATTCACAACTTTATTGGGATTGGAATTTATTATTACATAATGTTAATGTAAGAAGGCAACACGATTTTATTATTACTCTAGATTATTTCCTTCGTGTGTGTAATTAATAGAACAAATGGAGATGTAAAAAATTGACACACGCTTGGCGTTGCATTGTTGAGTCTGATGCACAATTGCGAAGGAACGGGAACGGAAACGAGATCCAGAATTGGGAAAAAGTTAAAACAATAATTTTTATACGTAAGCATGCACAATGAGCGGAACTCGGAGCTCCAACAGGTCAAGCTTCTTGGCGTCCCCGATCTCACAGCCACTAGATGTCTCTGTCTCTAGGCTTGGAAAAACAAACTGATAAACGAGGAATGGAACATGACCTAGTCACGCCTGGGTAGAAGACCGAGTTAATACGTCATCTTCAGCTCTCAAACATGTTCCATTGGATAACTAATGAATAATTTGGAAGTGGCTAACGACTCGACAAGGTCTGGCTGATATATTATATTGCTGTATATTTTAATGAACTTTTGTATTCTCACTTTAGCATATCTCTTCAGTTTTATAACATGAGTTGAAAATGGAGAGGTTTCCTAAGAATATTTTCGTCCTAACCCTAAACAATCATTTTTTTAAATTCTATTTTATTTTACGTCGCTTACAGCTTGATCACGTATTCGGTAAGATACCTAATTGACACCATGTGATGGACAGTAGTCTTCTAGGTCTCATACTACCTTTGCTTTTGCGCCAAGCAGATGCTGACAGAATGTTCTACCATCCGTAGTCAGATGGCTAAAAGCACCTAGCTTTTCGAGGTCTCACCTCCTTATACCGCTCCGTGACAGCCACTTGGGGTTAGGGTGCAGTCAGCTTTCACTAGATAGATAGCAGCACAATCTATTTTCAGTTTTACAATTGTTATGCTATTAAATGGCAACTGAGGGAAACGAGTCAAACTGACCGTCCAGCACCTCCCGAACATGGGCCCACAGCAATCTTTTGGGGTTTTTACTTTATGTATAGAGCAAGTACCTATTGTATTCCACCCAAACATTCGATACCGAAACTTCGCCGGAAATACATGTTTTAGGACCCACTGAATAAAAAAAAATGCATTTTCAGAAAAAGATCTTGTGTCTGTGTATATGTGATAGCATAGATCAACACCGAAAAGACCGTTAAATACCAAACTTGGTATCTAAGTTTGGTAGCTTCCAGGGATGGTACACGAAGATTTTCAAGAAAATCCCCCACCCCTAACTACCGTTAACATGGATACATTTTCGAAAATTTTGTTTTCTCAAAAATGGCTCTAACGATTTTGATTAAAACATTAAAGATATTAAAGTCATTTCCATCACAAATAAAATGCATATCTTGAATTTTCTGGGAATGTCAAAGAAATGTAGATCTCGCTAAAACACATAATTTAAGTCAAAGTCATTTTTTTCATGGAGTTGACCGTTTTCGAGCTATTGCTCTCTATTAGTTTCAGTTTAAAATACTTTTACATTTCTCATGCGGGAACTTTTCAACTTCTTCGCACGAAAAGATTTCAATCCCATAGCAATGGCATTTTCAAAAAATGTACTGTCGATTTATCCTAGAGTATTCATTTAGTTGCTTTCTACTTAAAAGGAACTAAGTAATAAGAACTTTCTGCTAATGTTTATCTCCATTAGTAGGAAGTAGATAGAAGAATAGGCTTATTAATAATAATTTGTTACAAACATGTAGAGAAAGTCATGTGAATGGAAGAAATCAGATTTTGTATTTGTATTTGTTTTGAATGTCTACCTATCACTCTCTCTCTCTCTCTCTTTCTCTCTCTCTGTCTCCGTGTTTTTCTTCCTGCCTTGTCTCATATATATTGACACACACATTTACGCTGCACTTTCCTATAATGAATAATAATAATAATAATAATAATAATAATAAATAACAATAATAATAGTAATAAAAATTATAATCATCGCCGCCGTCGTTGTCGTTGTTGTTAGTATTATTATTATTATTATTATTATTATTATTATTATTATTATTATTATTATTATTATTATTACTATTGTTATTATTATTATTATTATTATTATTATTATTATTATTATTATTATTATTATTATTATTATTATTATTATTATTATTATTATAAGTCCGCAAGTATTCTCGTTCAAATTTGAGAAGTGCAACAGTTCTTGTATTTAAGACACCAGACAATAAAATACCTGCAGGAGCCGCCACTGGACGGAGTGAAAGCGAGTGTACAGAATGTGAACGGAATGCGGTCCGGGTAGTGCCGCCGGCTTCGGCACCAGATGTCACGACCATTATTATTTTGTAAATATATTACAAACAGACACCAGTTTAGATATTGCTAAGACATAAACACGCATCGAGTTGCTAATTGTACTCGATCTATTGTTTTTGGGGAAGCAACTGACGGGAAATACTCACTTATTTGAGTTGCAAATGAAGTGCAACGCGTTGCTTAATTCAATTGCAATAACGGGATTTCACATATTTTCAAATAAAACGGTTTTCCATACAAAACAAAACAAAACACTATCCCCTACGAGGCGGAGTCCCAGAAGGCTCTGTATTATCACCCACCTTGTTTAGCCTTTTTATGGCAGACTTCCCTACGGTGCAGGGCGTCAACATGGCCCAGTTTGCTGATGACGTCCTGCTCTACCGCTAATTAAATCATTTTTTCCAAAACTATAAAATTTTATCTAACATTTTAATAAAAAATTAAAATAAAACAAGAATTAAATTTTAACTGATAGGAACATATGCAGAGCCTTCAACCCCATACAGAGACACCTCCGTCTCATCCAGGACTGGTGCAGACAGTGGCGGATGTCCGTTAATCCGGGCAAAAGTCATGCTGTTCTGTTCACCAGAAAACGCCCCGAAATAAATCAGATACCCAACTTTTCCTATCAGGGCCAAAGGATAGAGTGGGGGAATTCCATCAAATACTTGGGCGTCATTCTTGATAAGGGCCTAACTTTTCGTGAACACGTGCGGGGAACGTCGGACAGGGCGAAGGGGGCGGTAGCCTCCCTTTACCCCGTGCTGGCCTCCCAGATGCCGGTTCACTTAAAGTTACGCCTTTTCAAGGCGCTTATAGTCCCCCTGATGCTCTATGCCTGCGAAGTGTGGGGTATGGCAGCAGACTCCTGGCTTCTCTGGTTACAGCGGGTGCAGAATAGAGGACTCCGGTCCATATATTCTGTATGTCGACGATTCCCTTTGAGGCTACTACATGAAGCTTCGGCCCTCCCATATGTGGAAGATGTGATTAGGCGCCGGGCTAAAAAATTCTACGCCAGATTGGGCGACCATGAGAACGCTCTTGACAGATCTCTGGGGGAGTACTTACCCTCTGAACGCCGAAAGAGGCGCTTCCGGGTCCCCCGCATGGCTTGTGGGCACCCCCGGTAACAACGGCTATAAACCAGCCAAGAGCGTAATAGCTGAACAAAGCACTCCCCCCTCCCATTGGGAGAGGTCTATCAAAACACACCACCATATTTAAATAAAATAAACACCAGCGGAGCAGAGGAAAGGATGCTGCTCCTGAAATGCAACCACTCGAGGAGCCTACCAGCGCTACCTCCTTAACACCAACACTCGAAACCTCAAAATAAAACCTCAACCTTCACCTGTTCCTGTGGTTAAACCCTTACTAGGGTAGGTACACAGCAACAACACCCAGGCTCACCACGAGCCTACCAGACACCCACGCACGCACAAAACACTACTGCCTATAAGCAGTGTTTCCATGTACTACGTATTCCAGTCGTCCCGAATTCTACGGGACAATGAACTCGTTAGCATACGATACAAAAGACTACTCGCTATTAATGGTGTGTATCAGTGTACTAAGAATTACTAGAAGTCCCCATTTATGCGGGACAATGAACTCGTTAGCATAAAAAACAAAAGACTACTGCCTATCAATAGTGTGTATCAGTGTACTAAGAATTACTAGAAGTCCCCATATATGCGGGACAATGAACTCGTTAGCAAAAAAACAAAAGACTACTCGCTATTAATGGTGTGTTTCAGTGTACTAAGAATTACTAGAAGTCCCCATATATGCGGGACAATGAACTCGTTAGCATAAAAAACAAAAGACTACTCGCTATTAATGGTGTGTTTCAGTGTACTAAGAATTACTAGAAGTCCCCATTTATGCGGGACAATGAACTCGTTAGCATAAAAAACAAAAGACTACTCGCTATTAATGGTGTGTTTCAGTGTACTAAGAATTACAAGAAGTGCCCATTTATGTGGGACAATGAACTCGTTAGCATAAAAAACAAAAGACTACTCGCTATTAATGGTGTGTTTCAGTGTACTAAGAATTACTAGAAGTCCCCATTTATGTGGGACAATGAACTCGTTAGCATAAAAAACAAAAGACTACTCGCTATTAATGGTGTGTTTCAGTGTACTAAGAATTACTAGAAGTCCCCATTTATGCGGGACAATGAACTCGTTAGCATAAAAAACAAAAGACTACTCGCTATTAATGGTGTGTTTCAGTGTACTAAGAATTACAAGAAGTGCCCATTTATGTGGGACAATGAACTCGTTAGCATAAAAAACAAAAGACTACTCGCTATTAATGGTGTGTATCAGTGTACTAAGAATTACTAGAAGTCCCCATTTATGCGGGACAATGAACTCGTTAGCATAAAAAACAAAAGACTACTCGCCATTAATGGTGTGTTTCAGTGTACTAAGAATTACTAGAAGTCCCCATTTATGCGGGACAATGAACTCGTTAGCATAAAAAACAAAAGACTACTCGCTATTAATGGTGTGTTTCAGTGCCCATTTATGCGGGACAAGGAACATGTTAGGTTACAAAACCAAAGACTACTGACCATTAGTAGTGTGTTTTAGTGTACTTGGTGTTGCAGACGTACCAGTATGTGGGGAAAGTGAACTTCTTAGAATACAAAACAAATGACTACTCGATATTGCTAGTATGTTTTATTGTACTAGGTATTTCAAGCGTCCCAATTTCTGCCGGACAATGAACCTTTGGGATGAAAAGCAAAAGACTACCTGCTATTAATAGTGCGTATTACTGTACGAGGTATCCCAGGGGTCCCGATTTTCCGGGACAATAATCTTGTTAAGATACAAAACAAAACCCTACTGACATTAGTAGTGTGTTCTAGTGTACTAGGTATTACAGACAATCAGATTTCTGCGTTACAATGAACTTATCAGAATACAAAACAAAAGACAACTGACCATTAGTAGTGTGCTCTAGTGTACTAGGTATTACAGACAACCAGATTTCTGTGGGACAATGAACCTGTTAGAAAACAAAACAAAAAGACTACTTGCTATTAGTAGTGTGTTCTAGTGTACTAGGTATTACAGACAACCAGATTTCTGCGGAACAATGAACTTATCAGAATACAAAACAAAAGCCAACTGACCATTAGTAGTCTGTTCTAGTGTACTAGGTATTACAGACAACCAGATTTCTGCGTTACAATGTACTTGTTAGGTTACAAAACAAAAGACAACTGACCATTAGTAGTGTGTTCTTGTGTACTAGGTATTACAGACAACCAGATTTCTGCTTTTCAATGAACTTGTTAGGATACAAAACAAAAGATTACCTGCTATTAGTAGTATGTTCTGATGTACTAGGTATTACAGACAACCAGATTTCTGCGTTACAATGAACTTGTTAGGATACAAAACAAAAGACAACTGGCCGTTAGTAGTGTGTTCTAGTGTACTAGGTATTACAGACAACCACATTTCTGCGTTACAATGAACTTGTTAGGATACAAAACAAAAGACAACTGACCATTAGTAGTGTGTTCTAGTGTACTAGGTATTACTGACAAACAGATTTCTTTGTTTCAATGAACTTGTTAGGATACAAAACAAAAGCCTACTGACATTAGTAGTAAATATTACAGACAACCAGATTTCTGCGGAACAATGAACTTATCAGAATACAAAACAAAAGACTACCTGCTATTAGTAGTGTGTTCTAGTGTACTAGATATTACAGATGTCCCGATTTCTGCGGGACAATGAACTTGTTAAGATATAAAACAAAAAATTACTCGCTATTTGTAATGTGTTAGTATTCTGGGTATTCCAGGCGTCCCGATTTCTTTGAGACTATTGACTTGTTAAGATATAAAACAAAAGATTACTCGCTATTAGTAATATTTTAGTGTTCCGGGTATTCCAGGCGTCCCGATTTCTTTGGGACTATTGACTTGTTAAGATATAAAACAAAAGATTACTCGCTATTAGTAATGTGTTAGTGTTCCGGGTATTCCAGGCGTCCCGATTTCTTTGGGACTATTGACTTGTTAAGATATAAAACAAAAGTCATCTCGTTATTAGTAATGTGTCTAATTATACTGGGTATTTCAGACGTCCATATTTCTACGGGACATTAATGCGATACTGCATTCCCACAAGCACTCTTACTATTGGTTCAGGGGTACTAATGTACAGTGTTAATCGCTCACTCTGTAACCAGGGATTACATTCCTACAATATCTCCATCTGTTAGTTCAGCTCTACATATGTATAGTGTTGGTCGCTCACTCTGCAACCAGGGACTACTTTCCTACAAAATCTCCATCTGTTAGTTCAGGGCTACATATGTATAGTGTTAGTCGCTCACTCTGCAACCAGGGACTACATTCCTACAAGCTCTTTTTCTGTTAGTTCAGGGCTACTTGTGTATAGTGTTAGTCGCACACTCTGCAACCACGGACTACATTCCTACAATATCTCTAACATTTAGTTCAGGGCTACTTGTGTATAGTGTCAGTCGCTAGCTTTGCAACCAGAGACTACATTTCTAGAAGCTCTCTATCTGTTAGTTCAGGGTTACTTGTGTATAGTGTTAGTCGCCAGCTCTGCAACCAGGGACTACATTCCTACAACATCGCTATCTGTTTGTTCAGAGTTACTTGTGTATAGTGTTAGTCGCTAGCTCAGCAACCAAGAACTACATTCCTACAATATCTCTTACTGTTTGTTCTGGGTTATTTGTGTATTGTGTTAGTTGCTCACTCTGCAACCAGGGACTACATTCCTACAATATTTCTATCTCTTAGTTTAGGGCTACATATGTATAGTGTTAGTCGCTTACTCTGCAACCAGAGACTACATTCCTACAATATCTCTATCTGTTAGTTCAGGGCTACTTATGTATTGTGTTAGTCGCTAGCTCTGCAACCAGGGACTACATTCCTACAATATCTCTATCTGTTAGTTCAGGGCTACTTATGTATAGTGTTAGTAGCTCACTCTGTAACCAGAGACTACACTCCTACAATATCTCTATCTGTTAGTTCCGGGCTACATATGTATAGTGTTAGTCGCTCACTCTGTAACCAGAGATTACACTCCTACAATATCTCTATCTGTTAGTTCAGGGCTACATATGTATAGTGTTAGTCGCTAGCTCGGCAACCAGGGACTACATTCCTACAATATCTCTATCTGTTAGTTCAGGGCTACATATGTATAGTGTTAGTCGCTCACTCTGTAACCAGAGACTACACTCCTACAATATCTCTATCTGTTAGTTCAGGGCTACATATGTATAGTGTTAGACGCTCACTCTGTAACCAGAGGCTACACTCCTACAATATCTCTATCTGTTAGTTCAGGGCTACATATGTATGGTGTTAGTCGCTCACTCTGCAACCAGGGACTACACTCCTACAATATCTCTATCTGTTAGTTCAGGGCTACTTACGTATTGTGTTAGTCGCTCACTCTGCAACCAGGGACTACATTCCTACAATATCTCTATCTGTTAGTTCAGGGCTACATATGTATAGTGTTAGTCGCTCACACTGCAACCAGGGACTACATTCCTACAATATCTCTATCTGTTAGTTCAGGGCTACTTATGTATTGTGATAGTCGCTCACTCTGCAACCAGGGACTACATTCCTACAAGCTCTCTAAATGTTAGTTCAGGGCTACATATGTATAGTGTTAGTCGCTAGCTCTGTAACCAGGGACTATATTCCTACAATATCTCTATCTGTTAGTTCAGGGCTACTTATGTATTGTGTTAGTCGCTAGCTCTGTAACCAGGGACTATATTCCTACAAGCTCTCTATCTGTTAGTTCAGGGCTACATATGTATTGTGTTAGTCGCTCACTCTGCAACCAGAGACTACATTCCTACAATATATCTATCTGTTAGTTCAGGGCTACTTATGTATTCTGTTAGTCGCTAGCTCTGCAACCAGGGACTACATTCCTACAATATCTCTATCTGTTAGTTCAGGGCTACATATGTATAGTGTTAGTCGCTCACCCTGCAACCAGAGACTACATTCCTACAATATTTCTATCTGGTAGTTCAGAGCTACTTATGTATTGTGTTAGTCGCTATCTCTGCAACAAGGGACTACATTCCTACAATATCTCTATCTGTTAGTTCAGGGCTACATATGTATATTGTTAGTCGCTCACTCTGTAACCAGATACTACATTCCTACAATATCTCTATCTGTTAGTTCAGGGCTACTTATGTATTGTGTTTGTCGCTCACTCTGTAACCAGGGATTACATTCCTACAATATCTCCAAATGTTAGTTCAGCTCTACATATGTATAGTGTTGGTCGCTCACTCTGCAACCAGGGACTACATTCCTACAATATCTCTGTCTGTTAGTTCAGGGCTACATATGTATAGTGTTAGTCGCTCACTCTGCAACTACATTCCTACAATATCTCCATCTGTTAGTTCAGGGCTACATATGTATAGTGTTAGTCGCTCACTCTGCAACCAGGGACTACTTTCCTACAATATCTCCATCTGTTAGTTCAGGGCTACATATGTATAGTGTTAGTCGGTCACTCTGCAACCAGGGACTACATTCCTACAAGCTCTTTTTCTGTTAGTTCAGGGCTACATGTGTATAGTGTTAGTCGCACACTCTGCAACCACGGACTACATTCCTGCAATATCTCTAACATTTAGTTCAGGGCTACTTGTGTATAGTGCCAGTCGCTAGCTTTGCGACCAGAGACTACATTTCTAGAAGCTCTCTATCTGTTAGTTCAGGGTTACTTGTGTATAGTGTTAGTCGCCAGCTCTGCAACCAGGGACTACATTCCTACAACATCGCTATCTGTTAGTTCAGGGATACTTGTGTATAGTGTTAGTCGCCAGCTCTGCAACCAGGGACTACATTCCTACAACATCGCTATCTGTTAGTTCAGGGTTACTTGTGTATAGTGTTAGTCACTAGCTCTGCAACCAGGGATTACATTCCTACAACATCGCTATCTGTTTGTTCAGAGTTACTTGTGTATAGTGTTAGTCGCTAGCTCTGCAACCAAGGACTACAATTCCTACAATATCTCTTTCTGTTTTTTCTGGGTTATTTGTGTATTGTGTTAGTTGCTCACTCTGCAACCAGGGACTACATTCCTACAATATTTCTATCTCTTAGTTCAGAGCTACATATGTATAGTGTCAGTCGCTCACTCTGCAACCAGCGACTACATTCCTACAAGATCTCTATCTGTTAGTTCAGGGCTACATATGTATAGTGTTAGTCGCTCACTCTGCAACCAGAGACTACATTCCTACAATACCTCTATCTGTTAGTTCAGGGCTACTTATGTATTGTGTTAGTCGCTAGATCTGCAACCAGGACTACATTCCTACAATATCTCTATCTGTTAGTTCAGGGCTACATATGTATAGTGTTAGACGCTCACTCTGTAACCAGAGGCTACACTCCTACAATATCTCTATCTGTTAGTTCAGGGCTACATATGTATGGTGTTAGTCGCTCACTCTGCAACCAGGGACTACACTCCTACAATATCTCTATCTGTTAGTTCAGGGCTACTTACGTATTGTGTTAGTCGCTCACTCTGCAACCAGGGACTACATTCCTACAATATCTCTATCTGTTAGTTCAGGGCTACATATGTATAGTGTTAGTCGCTCACACTGCAACCAGGGACTACATTCCTACAATATCTCTATCTGTTAGTTCAGGGCTACTTATGTATTGTGATAGTCGCTCACTCTGCAACCAGGGACTACATTCCTACAAGCTCTCTAAATGTTAGTTCAGGGCTACATATGTATAGTGTTAGTCGCTAGCTCTGTAACCAGGGACTATATTCCTACAATATCTCTATCTGTTAGTTCAGGGCTACTTATGTATTGTGTTAGTCGCTAGCTCTGTAACCAGGGACTATATTCCTACAAGCTCTCTATCTGTTAGTTCAGGGCTACATATGTATTGTGTTAGTCGCTCACTCTGCAACCAGAGACTACATTCCTACAATATATCTATCTGTTAGTTCAGGGCTACTTATGTATTCTGTTAGTCGCTAGCTCTGCAACCAGGGACTACATTCCTACAATATCTCTATCTGTTAGTTCAGGGCTACATATGTATAGTGTTAGTCGCTCACCCTGCAACCAGAGACTACATTCCTACAATATTTCTATCTGGTAGTTCAGAGCTACTTATGTATTGTGTTAGTCGCTATCTCTGCAACAAGGGACTACATTCCTACAATATCTCTATCTGTTAGTTCAGGGCTACATATGTATATTGTTAGTCGCTCACTCTGTAACCAGATACTACATTCCTACAATATCTCTATCTGTTAGTTCAGGGCTACTTATGTATTGTGTTTGTCGCTCACTCTGTAACCAGGGATTACATTCCTACAATATCTCCAAATG
Source organism: Hymenopus coronatus (assembly GCA_030762935.1). NCBI lineage: Eukaryota > Metazoa > Arthropoda > Insecta > Mantodea > Hymenopodidae > Hymenopus > Hymenopus coronatus. The sequence continues at coordinate 186,899,196 of CM060882.1, read as the reverse complement.
TTAGTTCAGCTCTACATATGTATAGTGTTGGTCGCTCACTCTGCAACCAGGGACTACATTCCTACAATATCTCTGTCTGTTAGTTCAGGGCTACATATGTATAGTGTTAGTCGCTCACTCTGCAACTACATTCCTACAATATCTCCATCTGTTAGTTCAGGGCTACATATGTATAGTGTTAGTCGCTCACTCTGCAACCAGGGACTACTTTCCTACAATATCTCCATCTGTTAGTTCAGGGCTACATATGTATAGTGTTAGTCGGTCACTCTGCAACCAGGGACTACATTCCTACAAGCTCTTTTTCTGTTAGTTCAGGGCTACATGTGTATAGTGTTAGTCGCACACTCTGCAACCACGGACTACATTCCTGCAATATCTCTAACATTTAGTTCAGGGCTACTTGTGTATAGTGCCAGTCGCTAGCTTTGCGACCAGAGACTACATTTCTAGAAGCTCTCTATCTGTTAGTTCAGGGTTACTTGTGTATAGTGTTAGTCGCCAGCTCTGCAACCAGGGACTACATTCCTACAACATCGCTATCTGTTAGTTCAGGGTTACTTGTGTATAGTGTTAGTCGCCAGCTCTGCAACCAGGGACTACATTCCTACAACATCGCTATCTGTTAGTTCAGGGTTACTTGTGTATAGTGTTAGTCACTAGCTCTGCAACCAGGGATTACATTCCTACAACATCGCTATCTGTTTGTTCAGAGTTACTTGTGTATAGTGTTAGTCGCTAGCTCTGCAACCAAGGACTACAATTCCTACAATATCTCTTTCTGTTTTTTCTGGGTTATTTGTGTATTGTGTTAGTTGCTCACTCTGCAACCAGGGACTACATTCCTACAATATTTCTATCTCTTAGTTCAGAGCTACATATGTATAGTGTCAGTCGCTCACTCTGCAACCAGCGACTACATTCCTACAAGATCTCTATCTGTTAGTTCAGGGCTACATATGTATAGTGTTAGTCGCTCACTCTGCAACCAGAGACTACATTCCTACAATACCTCTATCTGTTAGTTCAGGGCTACTTATGTATTGTGTTAGTCGCTAGATCTGCAACCAGGACTACATTCCTACAATATCTCTATCTGTTAGTTCAGGGCTACATATGTATAGTGTTAGTCGCTCACTCTGCAACCAGAGACTACATTCCTACAATATCTCTATCTGTTAGTTCAGGGCTACATATGTATAGTGTTAGTCGCTCACCCTGCAACCAGAGATTACATTCCTACAATATCTCTATCTGTTAGTTCAGAGCTACTTATGTATTGTGTTAGTCGCTAGCTCGGCATCCAGGGACTACATTCCTACAATATCTCTATCTGTTAGTTCAGGGCTACATATGTATAGTGTTAGTCGCTCACTCTGCAACCAGAGACTACATTCCTACAATATCTCTGTCTGTTAGTTCAGGGCTACATATGTATGTTGTTAGTCGCTCACCCTGCAACCAGAGACTACATTCCTACAATATCTCTATCTGTTAGTTCGTGGCAACACATGTATAGTGTTAGTTGCTCACCCTGCAACCAGAGACTACATTCCTACAATATCTCTGTCTGTTAGTTCAGGGCTACATATGTATGTTGTTAGTCGCTCACCCTGCAACCAGAGACTACATTCCTACAATATCTCTATCTGTTAGTTCAGGGCTACACATGTATAGTGTTAGTTGCTCACCCTGCAACCAGAGACTACATTCCTACAATATCTCTGTCTGTTAGTTCAGGGCTACATATGTATAGTGTTAGTCGCTCACCCTGCAACCAGAGACTACATTCCTACAATATCTCTGTCTGTTAGTTCAGGGCTACATATGTATAGTGTTAGTTGCTCACCCTGCAACCAGAGACTACATTCCTACAATATCTCTATCTGTTAGTTCAGGGCTACTTATGTATTGTGTTAGTCGCTCAATCTGTAACCAGGAATTACATTCCTACAATATCTCCATCTGTTAGTTCAGGGCTACATATGTATAGTGTTATTCGCTCACTCTGCAACCAGGGACTACATTCCTACAATATCTTCATTTGTTAGATCAGGGCTACATATGTATAGTGTTAGTCGCTCACTCTACAACCAGGGACTACATTCCTACAAGCTCTTTTTCTGTTAGTTCAGGGCTACTTGTGTATAGTGTTAGTCGCTCACTCTGCAACCACGGACTACATTCCTACAATATCTCTATCTGTTAGTTCAGGGCTACATATGTATAGTGTTAGTCGCTTACTCTGCAACCAGGGACTACATTCCTACAAACTCTCTATCTGTTAGTTCAGGGTTACTTGTGTATAGTGTTAGTCACTAGCTCTGCAACCAGGGACTACATTCCTACAACATCGCTATCTGTTTGTTCAGAGTTACTTGTGTATAGTGTTAGTCACTAGCTCTGCAACCAAGGACTACATTCCTACAATATCTCTATCTGTTTGTTCTGGGTTATTTGTGTATTGTGTAAGTTGCTCACTCTGCATGCAGGGACTACATTCCTACAATATTTCTATCTGTTAGTTCACAGCTACATATGTATAGTGTTAGTCGCTCACTCTGCAATCAGGCACTACATTCCAACAAACTTTCTTTATGTGTTAGTTTATGGCTACATATGTATAGTGTTAGTCACTAGCTCTACAACCAGGGACTACATTCCTACAATATCTCTATCTATTAGTTCAGGGCTACATATGTATAGTGTTAGTCGCCCACTCTGCAACCAGGGATTACATTCCAACAAACTTTCTTGATCTGTTAGTTCAGGGCTACATATGTATATTGTTAGTCCCTAGCTCTGCAACAAGGGACTACATTCCTACAATATCTCTATGTGTTAGTTCAGGGTTAATTGTGTATAGTGTGAGTCGCTCACTCTGCAAACAGGGACTACATTCCTACAAGCTCTCTTTTTCTGTTAGTTCAGGGCTACTTATGTATAGTGTTATTCACTCACTCTGCAACCAGGGACTACATTCCTACAATATCTCTATCTGTTAGTTCAGGGTTACTTGTGTACAGTGTTAGTCGCTAGCTCTGCAACCAGGGATTACATTCCTACAATAGCTGTATCTGTTAGTTCAGGACAACTTATGTATAGTGTTAGTCGCTAGCTCTGCAACCAGGTACTACATTCCTACAATATTTCTATCTGTTCAGGGTTACACATGTATAGTGTTATACGCTCACTCTGCAACCAGGGATTACATTCCTGCAATATCTCTATCCCTTAGTTCAGGGCTACTACGTAAGTATAGTGTTATTCGCTCACCCTGCAACCAGGGACTACATTCCTGCAATATCTCTATCCCTTAGTTCAAGGCTACGTATGTATATCGATATTCGCTCACTCTGCAACCAGGGACTACATTCCTACAATATCTCCATCTGTTAGTTCAGGGCTACATATGTATAGTGTTAGTCGCTCACTCTGCAACCAGGGACTACATTCCTACAATATCTCTATGTGTTTGTTCAGTGCTACATATGTATAGTGTTAGTTGCTCACTTTGCAACCAGGGACTACATTCTTACAAACTTTCTCCGTCCGCTAGTTCCGGACTAAACTGGTATAGTGTTGTTCGCTCACTCTGCAACCAGGGACTGCATTCTCAGGTCTGTGCAGAGCGGCGTGCACACCCACTAGCATGTAATAAGCCTCGTGCACACCACCAGTATGTTATCCGCCACGAGCACACCCATTAGCATAATATTAGCGGCTTGCACGTTCACCAGTATGCCATAAGCCTCGTGCACACCCACCTGCAAGCTATAAACCTCGTGCACGCCCACCTGCAAGATATAAGCCTCGTGCACACCCACCTGGAAATTATAAGTCTCGTGCACACCCACCAGCATGATGTAAGCCTCGTGCACACCCACCTTCAAGATATAATCCTCGTGCACACCCACCAGAAAGTTATAAGCCTCGTGCACACCCGCCAGCATGTTATCCGCCACGAGCACACCCATAATATTAGCGGCTTGCACGCCCACCAGTATGCTATAAGCCTCGTGCACACCCACCTGCAAGTTATAAACCTCGTGCACACCCACCAGCATGTTATAAGCCTCGTGCACACCCATTAGCATAATATTAGCGGCTTGCACGCCCACCAGTATGCTATAAGGCTCGTGCACACCCACCTGCAAGTTATAAACCTCGTGCACACCCACCAGCATGTTATAAGCCTCGTGCAGACCCACCTGCAAGTTGCAAGCCTCGTGCACACCCACCTGCAAGTTATAAACCTCGTGCACACCCACCAGCATGTTATAAGCCTCGTGCACACCCATTAGCATAATATTAGCGGCTTGCACGCCCACCAGTATGCTATAAGGCTCGTGCACACCCACCTGCAAGTTATAAACCTCGTGCACACCCACCAGCATGTTATAAGCCTCGTGCACACCCACCAGCATGTTATAAGCCTCATGCACACCCACCAGCATGTTAGCCGCCAGGAGCCCATTAGCATGATATTAGCGGCTTGCACACCCACCAGCATGGTATCAGCGCGTGCACACCCACCAGCATGTTATCAGCGCGTGCACACCCACCAGCATGTTATTAGCGGCGTGGATACCCTAGTATGTTATAAGCAGCCTGCATACCCAAATGCTAATTATCAGCGGCGTGCACAACCACCAAAATGTTATCAGCGCCGTGAATCCATCAGCACGGTAACAGCTGTGTGTTCACCCACCAGCATATTAGCAGTGGCGTCAACATCCACGAGTATGTTATACACGGCCTACACACCAACAAGCCTGTTAACAGTGGCCCGCACAACCACCAGGTTTCAAATGGTTATCCGCTGCGTGAACACCACCATGTTATAGGCGGCGTGCACACCCACCAGCATGTTGACAGCGGTGGGCATCCCAGCTTGTTAACAACTTCGTGCAATCACACCAGCAAGTTATCAGCGGCCTGCACGCATTTTTATATCGGCATGCCCACTTACCAGATCTGTTTATTCTGGATGAATTTTCCGGAATTTTGAATAACTAGTAAACCGTAAGAGATAGATAAAAACTTACCACCCAAAGAGATATACAGCTCGTTAAACCACCCAATTTATGTTATATACATTTTACTTTACTTTTTTACTTTCTCTGCAAATACACGTTTTGGGTTCCCTTGAATCCTTGATCCATTCTCATGACATTCTCTAGATCTATGCAAAAAATATTACTATAAAGCTTATGCTTCTATTTATTTCATAATAATCGAGAAAAAATTAGCAGAAATAGTCTTATTACTTGCTTCCTTGTAAGTAGAAGCGAAATAACGGAGTACCATAAGTAGTTCAGAAATGAGGCTTTGAGAACACTCAAATATGTGATGGCAAAGCCTCACATTAGAAAGATGACAATATATTGCGCGAGAATGCATAATGAAGTTTCACGTGATGAGGCAGGCATCCGAGATACCAAGGAAAAAAAAAGTTGGTGTGATCATATGGGATGAGGTAGAGGAAGACAAAAATATGTGACAGAGAAGCCTCACATTTGAAAGACGGTGTAGTTATACGTGACGGCGAATCAGAGATATCGGAGGGAAAAGAAGTTGATGTGATCGTATGGGATGAGGTAGAGGATGGGGGAAAAGAAGAACAAGAAGAAAAGGCTATTGATAGTGAAAGAGTATAACGAGAAAAAACTGGCAAGGAGGGTATTCGAATGAGTGTACGTGTGTGAGATGTGTGAGACGAGTAACAAAGTAATCGAACAATCGAATATGTTTAAAACTTTGAAAAAGCAGGACGGTAGGCAGTAATGAACACATTCAAACCTGCATCCCCTCCTCCATCCACATCGGTAAAATAATTGTTGCTGTATCACATGCATAGCTATCTGCGAGCACAAGACTTTTAAAACTCGCCGGAGGGCATCGTGTGAATAAAGAGATCAAGCATTGTTTATGTCTCCCACTAACAAGGTCTTCTACGGTGCTACATAAGCTAATGTTAGTACATCAAAAACAGCAAAATTATAATGAATTGAACAGTGCGAGAAGGATTTGTCTTGGAGGGGGTGCAACTTTCGGAGGAAAAGGAAAGTAAGTCAGTACCGAGATTATAAATACCCATAGAGAACCACAAAGGAATGCAGTTTGCGACATGTCACAGCAGGAGAAAAATACTACAAACAGAATGATAGGCGAGTTATAAGTTTAATTTAATACTATTCCGTTCCTTTTTAGTAATATAAGCATTTTTAATTTCAATGCTAATTCTGTATTTCAAAAATAAAGCAGTTTACTATTTTTATTATAAATGTTGTAAATAAGTTCATAGTTTTTTAAAAAATGTTTCCATATAATTTTCCAAATAAAAGAAACTGAAAAAATAATACAAGTTGCATGACTTATTCTGTTTTCAGAGGCACGTATCGTAGCAGAGTTATATGACATAGCTACTGAAACAAAAATCCCACCAACAAAAGTATTGGCTGATATGGAACAAGGCATAGCACCCAACATCAAATCGCTAAAGACCATAAAAACAAAATATGGGCCGAAGGTAGTCCTATCCATGGAAAAATATCAAGTATTCCTTCCCGACCGATTCAACAAGGTGTCTGACCAGCAGAAGCAGGCCATCAACGCTGGTGGTTTACAGAGGCCAAGACATGTTGAGCGGAGGTTTCAAGAGACAACATTACAGGTAAAGTTAAACACACCTTCTATAAGATATATCGCACGGGATTAATGTACAATTTACAAGCGTACAATATCGGCTATTCTGTTCTAACTTGTAAAATTATTTATTTCTTTTTTTCTATATCAAAAAAGTATCAATATTTTACCTATAATGTTTTAATACAACTGAATTATTTATTCCAGACAGCGTAATAAAGCCGGATGGTACGATGCCACACAAATCGGATACTGAAGTACCAAACATTCCAGGTTATAAAAGCAGTATTTTGTAGAGAGCACTTCGCTTTCAAAGAACTAACGTTTGTTTTAATGGATAGTAATTATATTATTATTAGCAAAAAATACTATTTACAATAGAAAAAAACTATGTTTGTTCACAACTCACTTGAGACGAATAAAAAGTTAAAAAAGGAACAAAAGAAGAAAAAGCCATTTATTTATCGATGTATCATTTTCCAGACGAATACATCCATCCCAAATAAAGCTGCCAAGAGACGAATCAACTGTGAATCGATTGAAGAGAACGTTCCTTCCGCAAAAAGGACTAGAAGAGAGTTCCACAAAAGTATGGCGGATGCCTCTGGGACTGAAAATTCAGTGAGTTGTGCTCAGATAAACCACCAGGAACTGGCATGTAGAAATCTAGATTCAGCATTCAAAACCCAAATTTATGCAAAGCAAATTGAAATAACTGTTGAAATAATAGATCCCTCAATATTTCTAGACGAATATTAACTCCTAGTTTGTGATGAAATTCAGAATAATTTGATTCAATACAAACCAGGTATTAAATTAAACGGTACATTGATACGCGAATATATAATCCAATCTCCTGAAAATGAAGGAATTGAGACGTTTTATTTCAATAGTAAAAAGGATTCAATTACTCAGGCTACAAACATCGCTGAATGGTACGAGAATAAAATGAAACATCCCATACTTGCATGCATCGATAATTTTGAATCGAAAAGCAGTTAAAAATCTCTATATCAAATATGTGGTCTAATTTTAAATGCTTGTCAGTATGAAGTATTAAATGCAGAATGATTTATGGAACTTCCCGATTTCATAAAGCACAAAACCGCTGTAACTAACATACGAAATTCGGATAGTAAATGATTTGCGTATTGTGTCAGCATCAAAGTATCCGGTAAAACCAAACAAAAGACGAGTGAGTTCATATACCAAACGCGACGTGTTTCAAAAATTTGATTTTAGGGGAATAGCCTTTCCCGTTTCACTCGAACAAATAGAACAATTCGAAAATAGGAATGAAAGTATATCAGTTACGGTATATGCCATAGATGATGGATCAATTATTCTGTTATATCAAACTTGTGAACGTAAAGAGCATCATGCGAATCTGTTACTTGTCACAAAGGGAAATAGATCGCATTATTGTCTTATAAATGATCTATCCAGGCTATTGGCCGAACAAATCACTGGATGCAAGAGAAAAATATCATTTTGTGAAACGTGTTTAAAGCACTTCTCAACTAAAAATGGGTTAGAAAAGCAAAAGTTTAAGTGCTCAAAAAAAAAAAAAAAAAAAAAAAAAAAAAAAAAAAAAAAAAAGATAAAATAAAACAGAGTGTTGCAATGCCATAAATTGGTGTAAATGACACAATTGAATTTAATGCATATTCCAAATGTACTCCTGTTCCCTATGTCATTTATGCAGATATAGAATCTGTACTTACCAAAGTTCATTCGTGTCAACCATCCGTGGAAAGCAGTTGGACACGTCAAATACAAAAACATTAGGCTGTGTCAATTGCATTAAAGCTTGTCTGTCATTGACAATTCATTGTCAGAATTCAAAGTCTTTAAAGGTCCAAATGCTATTCAGGATTTTTTCAAAGAATTGCATCGGTGACCGAGTAATTGATGTATATACAACGATTGCGGAGATAAAAATGACTGATGAAGATAACACAAATTTTATAAATGCAAAACACTGCTATCTATGTGAAAAAAAAATTCGATATTAACAAGTCACGCACGAGGGACCATTGGCATTTATTAGGCACGTACTTAGCCCCAAGTCATTAGTCGTGTAATTTAAATAGGAAGCTGAATGCATAAAAGCGTTCTCAAGAGAAATCAAAATTCGGACAGAGTCTATGGAAGAAGTTTAATAATTGGTTCTATGGGAAATTTATAGAGAATGTACGCAAATATAATGACTTTCTTTGTACAAACTGGAAGTAAGCACGGAAATTAATATCGCGACACACGTTCAAACGGGTCATAATATTTGAATAAAATGTTGGTGGAATTGAATTGGCAAGAGAAGAAATTAAGATGACTAAACCCATTTACATAGGAATCCTTGATCTTTCCAAATTTGTAATGAATGATTTTTACTATACTGTTCTGAAAAAGAATCTTGAAGATGTGACTTTAAATTATACTGATACAGGCGCATTTCTCTGAAACTAGTACCGATATTTATGACTTTGTGAAAACCAGCATACAGTTCTTCGACACCTCCAATTATCCTCCTGATAACAGATATGGAATACCAATGTTGAATAGCAAAATAATGGGTCTTTATAAGGATGAATTTTCCGGAAGGGTAATGACAAAATATCCAGGGTTGCGTTCCAAATTATATGCTTATCGATACCACGGTCTGGTAGTTAAGAAATCGAAGGGTGTTTCGAAGTCTGCAATGCGTTCAATAACTTTTGACGATTACTTATCATGCCTCAGAGATGTGAATACATTGCATTTCATTAAATAAGCAACTTTCAGGAGCTATAAACATAACGTTCACACAGTGGAAATTAAACTTTCCTTAACTAGTGTTGGTACAAAACGTTGTATTTCAGAGAATTCACATTAAACTCTTGCTTGAGGTCACTACGCAGGACCGATATCTTTGAGCATAACGCTTGAAAAAAAGTTTGTTTTATGCTTCTTGTACAGCTCATGATTTTAAGCTATGTGCTTAAAATATTTGAAACCTTTATGTTTGTATTACATGAAACAACGTTTCTGCTCATTATTTTTGTAAATAATAAAAATAGTTGAGGCTATTTATATAACATATATTACACATTGTATGCAATATAGATAATCTCAGTGCTGACTTCGCTCATTGGCTCATTGTTGGTAAAAAATTCTGAAATTATATGTGCAAAGTGTAACTTGTGCTGTTCATTTTATTATAATTTAACTGTTTTTGATTGCTCAATGCTGGAGGATAATAAGAAAAATTGATAGAATAAAGAAGAAACTCGACTCTTTCATTGGGATATTTTTATTTGTTTATTTATTTTATTATGCCCCCCCAAAATGATTCTGTATCCTTTGACTGAGAATAGACAGACTTTTTTAAAGCAATTGTAAAAAAAAAGAAGTAACGTGCTGAAATGTTAGATAATTATTTTAAAAATTCTTGCTTAAATCTCAATTTGTTTTTATTTTTATCTTACTCAATGATAGATAGGAAATTCAAATAATAAAAGAAAAAATAATCAATGAACCCTTTATTATGTAAACACTTTCTCCAGTAAAACTCGAATCTTTGTTTGGGAGAATAGGGAGACGCTTTAAAAATTATTTAAAAAAATAATAAATTTTTTCATTAGAATTTTTTTTAATTTTTAACTTTTATTCATGATTGCAAAAATACATCCTGAATCGTCATTGTTAGTAAAACTGAAACTGTTTATGTAAAATGCAGCTTTCACTATTCATTGTTATAATTTTACGCTTTTTAATTACTCTATGGTTAAGTATAGCAGGAGAAAATTTAATGCAAGTCCATATTCATTATGTTATAATTTGTAGTTTTTTTAATTACTCAATGTTTGAGGATAGGAGAGAAAAAATGAACACAATAAAGAGATAATCTTTTCCTTTACATTGGAATATTTTTTGTTTTATTTATTATGCTCCGAAGAATACATTCTGAAACCTTTGATTGAGGAGAGGAGAGACCTTTTTTTTTTATTTAGAGAAATGTAAACAAACAAACAAAAAGTGAAAAAGTGGAAATGTAAGATATATATTTTTAAAAAACGTTTCGCTTAAATCTCAACTTCCTTTAATCTTGTCTCTTAATGGTGCTCCAGTAAAACCGCTGAATCTTTTTTTTCATCGGAATTTTTGTTTATTATTTATGATTCGGAAGAGAATATTCTGAATATTTACAAGTTTTATTACACTATAGAGACTTTTGGTATCCATTCACTCTTCGGGATACCTAGCCACTTGACAAGGATTTTACCACCACTGCGACGCAGCACCTTTTCCACAATCTAGGTATCTGGGTATCGTGTTCTCAATAGCTCGTGACAAAAAATCCGCCTTGTTTATTACGTCCTTCAACATCTTGCAGATTGTATGTAGGTGGAGGTGGAAATGTAGCCCTCACAGTGACGACGCGGAAAATCTCCGCCCACCAGTTTGATGTAAGCCCTTTTTCAAGTATGCTTTTATGTCCAGACTCTCAGCTACAGCTGCAAATTCTCTGTGCATTATACTTTTAACTGTTCTTCTTAAACGTTCAACTCCTGCAGCCTTAACAGTGCTAAATGTACTGTAGTGATTAATTCCATACTTAAGCATTAACTGTCTGAATTGATTATTATAAAATTCCTTGCCATTGTCAGACTGGATGTTCTTAGGCACAGTATTCAGATCAGAGAGCATTTCACTCATTGATTTTGTCACACTGACTGCAGTCTTGTCTTTCAATGGCCGCGCGTAAGCCATTTTTGAATAAAAGTTAACAGCAAAAAGAATGTACTTATAATTTGTATTTTCTTTTGATATGGTATAATATCAATTAGATCTATTTGCAATAAGTCATTTAGACCTTTACTATTTTTCTGCGAAGAAATATTCTTCTGGCTGGAGAGTGAAACTCTGCGGCAATGTTCCGTCTGATCATGCTATGATGTTTGAAGTTTTCAACTCTGTCACTATATTCCTAATTTCAGAATTATGGTTCAAAATACCTGCGTCCCTAGATGCAATAAATAATCTGAGTCTGTTAATTAAAACGTTCGGGTCGGACCAGTATACGTAATCAGATTTTCTATTGCGCACGTATACCTTCCACTCGAGACCAAAACCTCTTTTACTCTCAATTAAACCTCGTATGATAGTTTTATATTTGAAGCCCTTATTCGATCTCAGTCGTCCGTTTCTGATGTAACCATGTCGATAAACTAGAGTTGTTTTTTTTTTTTTTTTTTATAAATCTCCGAATAAGTATCCAGATCATCCTCGGTATATGAAGCACTCTGAGGAAGCGCTTAAAAAGAAGTTTATATACACCGGAACTGGCCATGTGTGTATCTTCTCCTATCTGGACATTGTTACCAACGAATGAAATGTTTTTGTTCCGTATAGGAACCATCTTCGTAGCGTATGCCAAAAGTAGTGTCCAGATCACTGCCACTGGCTGTGCGTACCTTTTGCAGATATTTTTGCAAGTGTGTCTGCTGTTTCTTCTTCTACTTCTTCCTCTTCTTCGCCGATGCGAGAGAGGAGTTCCTTCCTCTCCTGGTTTTTTATTATATCCTTCAGTGGCACAGTTACGGGTTGGAGAACCTCCGACATTACACGCCTGGTCTCGAACCTGAGACCTTTTAGGGAACGTAATTTTTCCCTAATGGCCTTACTATGTCGAGTGATGGATTTTGCTTCAACAAAATGAATGTATATTTAAGCTATTGATGCCAATTTATAGATGTTTAATTCGATGCTTAGAATATGGCCGTCTTTCACTCGATTGGCTGGGGCTGTGCAACTAATTTTATCACCTATCAGAATGGGTGCAGGATAACTTTCAATAGGCCGCTGATGACCTTGTAGTTGAGCACATCATTATCAGATAACTTTCAATTTTCTTATCATTATTCATAATTGTCGTATCTGCTTTGGTATTATGGATCACAGAGCAGGCAATCACCTTTCCGTTTACGGGAGACGTATAGTATTTGAGTCCCGACGTTAACATGTACCTTATAGAGTTTCCTGTAAACGGTTTTGTATGCAACGGAATAACAAGCATCCCTCTCATTTGATCTAATATTGCATTGATGACACTCACCTGTGATTTTAAAATATTGACACTATCCTTTGTTGAGGTTATGTATTTGTCCAGCGAGATTTGACGACTTAACATAGTTCCCATATTTTCTCCACTGCTGTAGCAATATCCGAGGCTAGAGCTCTGTTTAAGGCCGGGTGCGCTTCATTTTCTTTCTTTGCAACAAAATGTTTAACAAATGTTTTACTTACTCTATGGCTATCTTCTACGGGATCTGCTATCTCCTTTATTCTTTTTTTTTCTTTCGAAAGGAAACGTTCCCGTTTGAATCATGAAGCGGTGTCCGTGGAGTAACGCAATCGGAACATCGTGATAGTGAACTGGAGGCAATACTACCTTCATTCTTGTCGTTTCCAGAAGAACATTATTTTCTGCATCACGCTTGAAGGCGTACTTAGATATGTCATTAAATTATCGTATTGTGTGTCAAGTGATGTTTGCACATAGTTCCTAAGAAAAGCTTCTAAGTCAGTCATGCGCTGATATGAAGTCTTTTCGGCAAACGTTTGCATTCATTCTCGACGACAGTCGCAAGCGTATCAACATAACGTTTATTTGTTGCATCATCCTCCTCTTCAGGATCCTGAATATTGCACAGACGCTTCTTCCTGAAATGATAGTTTCCCATGCCATCGCGATTTATAATATAACGGTCAGTCACACCTCTGGAGGGGGCAATTCTCTTGGATCCGAACGTCGATACTCATAGTTCAAGTGAATAATGAAGTCTAGTTATTCACTCTGATAAAGGTATCGAAACTGTTTCTGTATCGTCCTTCATTCTGAGGAAATTCAGATGCTATGGCGACAAAGGGTATCGAGTTCCATTCTTCATTGCTCTCCCACACTTGCTTACACAACTCCCTGAATTCTGTATAATTTATATCCGTATTTACATAATCATCGTATCGATGCTATCTTTCCTTGCTTCTTATTGACGACGTCATCAAAATGAATATTAAGTTTTCTCTCGTTTCGGCGGTTTGCATCACCTATTCATCAGCCTCAAACGTATACGCTCCTATATCGGGTATAGTGTTTAATACTTTGAGCAGATATTGGTATTTTGGCTGATGTAACGATTTTGAATAAATGTACAGATTCTCAAACCGCAGACCGTTCTCGTGTATTAGCAGGTTGAGTAGTACGTTTGTATTCCCAGCATTCGCGCTGCCCAGAATGAGAGCTCTGACATTACTCGGGAAGAGAGATCCGTGTCTTCCTTCACGAATATCATTATCAAAGTCTAGCACTTGTATCGGTAGAGAACACTTTTGCTTCACTACTTCCATCTCGTGACTAAGCTTATAAGCTAAATATTTTTTTCTTTTTATTTCCTAGTGTACCATGGGCTCTGGAATCGTTTAGAAATCTTCCAAGTCTGGATTTATTGATTCTTTAATTTATTCTCTTCCGTTCGAGGCTCATCTGCCGGGTTACAGATTCTGTGATCCTGGAATGAAACTAATTAAACTTCTGCAAAGAGGAGAATTGTCTATAAACGAATTGGATCGCGCATGTCGAGATCACGATGTTACCTACGCTACGCATCAGGGCACTGCTTCGAGACATTTGGCAAGGTTCTCGTGGAAAAGGCTTGCAATAGGGTACAGTCGGCCGACGCAGCTTTTGGTGAAAAGCTTGCTACTATACTTGTAACTGCTCTCATGAAGGGAAAGCTTACCATAGGTGTTGGTTTGCACAAAAGGCGTACAACAGGATAGAGGAGGATACTGCCGCCTGCTGCGAGGGGAGGTTTCTTACTTCTGATACCTCTTTTGGCTGCATTGAGTGCAGCGGGTAGTTTGGCAGGGGGAGTTGCTCAGATCGCTACCCCAGTGAATAAGAAGCATACTGCCGAGAGACAGTTGAAGGAGCTGGCTGGTCACAATCAACATATGGAAGCCTTAGCTGCCGGCAAAAGTCTTGGAGAGAAGCGCAGGAAGCGAAAGGGTAAAGGTTTATATCTACGTCCAAAAACTTGGGGCGAGGCCTGTATATATATCCCGAAAAATGCCTTAAACAGCATCGAGTTGGAAACGTATGCTAGAGGTGTGTACATGCTCGAGAAACTATCCCGAAAACCTAGACGTACCAAGAGGATTGTAATTTACTTGGATAGTTCTCACAATCCTGGAACCCATTGGGTTGTTATACGCAAGGCTGAAAATATAACCTTTTATTTTGATAGTTTGGCAATTTGAAACGTCCAGGAGAAATCGATTCTTACCTTACAGGCGTTAAAATTCTGTATAACAAACGCAGGTATCAGGACTTTGATTCTGTAATGTGTGGTCACTTGTGTTTCCAGTTTCGTTATAAAACAGTTTCATTGATCTGTTTGCACCGTCAAAATGAGTTACACTATCACCGTGAGCGGATCTGATTCTAGCTTCTCTACTCATCTGAGTCCACCACTCCATCTGGAGGATCCTAATGGAATTTACGAGATTGCCTTATTGAATTTCGAGACATTTTCTTCAATACCCAATGTGGATCATAGCAATAACCTTTTCCATTATATTTGAGATGGAGGGCTTGAAACAATTGTGATTCCGCCCGCAACTTACGAAATTGATGATATAAACAATTTCATAAACAATAGGCACGATGTTGATGACAAGTTTTTTCTATGACCTAATAATAACACGATGAAGACCGAGATCCAGTGTCCCTATGTCATCGATTTTACACAAGAGAGATCGGTTGGTTGTCTTCTCGGTTTCACAGGCAAGCGCACAGTGAAGTCTAATGAACTGACAGAGTCTGACGAACTGGTGAATATCTTTAAAGTAAGCATTATACGCATCCAGTGTAGCCTTGTAACGGGATCCTTCGTAAATGGTAAGATCAGTCGTTCTCTTTATCATATTTTCTCATCAGTTCCTCCTGGCTATCACATCTGTCAGGATTCATGTAGTCCTATATATCTACCAATCATCGACACAAATCTCATACAACAGCTCAGCATTCGAGTTGTGGACCAGAACGGAGAAATGCTTGACTTCAGAAACGAAGGTATCACTGTGAGACTACACATACGACGAAATGGGGATACGTTATAAAAGACATTACTATAATAAAAAACTTCTCTCAAGATTAAGACCTACTCTGTCTTCGACACGCAACCTGCTAACAGCATCCAATCGGAAATTTCTAGAGGGGCTGGACTTCAAGGTTCTGTAATGAACGTATTAGATGTGACAGGTGTTCCAACGTTTGATGATAAGCTCAGTAAAGAGGAAGAGCATGTGTTCCTACCTTACAACACATCAGCTCTCGATGTTATCGAAGAAATTAGAATACCATGCCAAGCTGAGGATCTATATACGCTTCCAAGCCGAAGTTATCTCTACATAGAAGGTTCTCTTACGAAACCCAATGGAGAACCCACATCGTCATAGTTGACCAACAATGCCATGGTGTTTCTGTTTGGTAAGGTTCGCTTGGATATCAATGGTATTACTATAGATAGAACACGGAATCCAGGAATTTCTTCGACTAATCTCAACTATGCTTCTCTCAATACTTTGGGCTTCAATCACTTACAGAACGCCGGTTGGACCTATCCCTGAGAGAATGTAGAAATCTTGAACCTCACTAATGGTATATTTAACGCTATCGTTCCTCTCTCGATGCTTCTAGGTTTCACAGACGATCACAAGGAGCTCATTCTTAACAGCAAGTTTGAACTTGTTCTCATTAGATCTAAAAAATCTAATATTTGCATATTGGGCAATGATCTACCAGTCATTAAACTAACCATAATCGAATGGAGGATGCCCGTACTTCGACTTTCCGATGCCAAGAAGGTGGAGAAATTTAAATTAGTCAAGTCGGATCAGCCTCTGCACATGGTCTTTCAAACCTGGGACCTTCACACTCAACCTGCTGTACCGCAGACCAAAGTCTTCACATGGAATATTGCCACGGCGTCCAAACTTGAAAAATCGCGCTTCGCCATAGTGGTTGCACAAACCGGCAGACTGAATTATCTTTCTAAAGATAGTTCTCTCTTTGATCATTCCAATCTCACCAATCTCAAAGCTTTATCTCAACAGTGAATGCTATCCCTATCAGGGCATGAATTTGGATTTTGCAAATTCAAGATTCGCATCTTTATATGGTCATTATTTTAAGTTTCAATATTCTTATTGTGGAAAGGACAATTATCCGCTTTTGAAGAGAAATGATTTTGGCAAATATGCACCTCTATTTGTCATCGACTGTTCTAATATCAGAATGGAAGTTCAAGCATCAGAAAACTTTCCCGCACTTACATGTTTATTTTGTTTAGTTATTCATGATAAATTGTTCACATACAAGCCATTAACTCATATTGTTCAATCTTTTATTTGGAAAGGAAAATGTATTTTATATGAATAAAGATAAACAAAGTTAATCATACTATCTTTTCATTGATTTTAGCATACATCTCCTTAACCCTTCTCCTGACACTCTTACCACCAACTTCGTATGAACTCATTGACTTATGAACATCATACAATTGAAATAAATGTCTTTCAATACATGGAATTAGTCTCTTCAATCCTATTAGTGCAACTATATCCAGATATATGGCATTTTCGTTTAGACATGTGTTCACAAAAGCTATTTCATTACATTTGTTCATTTGAAATATTACATTATACATATAGATTATATTGTCACTGTACAGTACTCTGGGAAGCGTACTTTCTTTCATATACGTTTCTAGCACAACCATATTTTGAACTATTATCTGCCAGTCTTGCTTTGTTATGTATGCATACGCTTCGTCTGCAGCTGTGATGTATAGCGAGGGGATTTCGTAATGCAGTCCTATATTCACTCGATGGTAGGGGCTAATGGAGATGGCGTTGAGCATAAACACGCTATTTCGATTCATTTTTCTCCACCTTTTCTGGGATTGGATCGAAAATGATTACTAAACATCTTCCATTCTCTTCTTCTTGACGTAAACCTTTGACTTGTTCCTCTTCTTCTCAGATTTCTTATCGGACCTAGAAACATACGCAAAACAGTAAGAAATAATAATAATAATAATAGTAATAACAATAATCATCTCTTCCTTATTGACAATGAAATAAACAGTTGTACTCACCTTTCTTCTTCACCTGCATCCTCGGTCTGGTCGCTTCGATCCATGTCCCTATACGGAGGTACATCTTCACCTTCAAATACTCTGTAAAAATATACATAATTGTTTTAACACTAACACATAATCAATTTTGTTTATTCTATGAGTTTCATATATTCCTCTGGTACTTACCTAGTCAACTTGCAACGGAAGGATGTAGTCATTTCATCGTGCTGCGATGGATCCCTACAGACGTGTATCTCCATTACACTTTTCCTCATGCTTATCAAGGCAGTATTGTTTTATTTGCTCGTACTCTCCCATGTTCACCCAATGCGCGTTGTCACTCTCGACTGCACTTCGTATTATTTCACTGTTCATGGCGACGGCTCACAGGAATCTGTGCATACGTTACAGCAACAATCATTTGACCGATGTAGACGGTAGAGTGGAGGGGATTTGAATGTGTTCATTCTTTCATGGTGACCTCATTACACATGTGCTATATTTCTGAAGCTTTGAACAAGTTCTGTCTTGCTCGATGACCTCATTACTCACACGATGCCCTCCGGCGAGTTTTGAAAGTCTTGTGCTCGCAGATAGCTATGCATGTTATACAGCAACAATTATTTTACCAATGTAGATGGAGAAGGGGATGCAGGTTTTAACGTGTTCATTACTGCCTAACGTCCTGCTTTTTCAAAGTTTTAAACATGTTCTATCTTGTTCGATGACCTCGTTACTCGTCTCACACTTCCACATACATACACGTACACTCATTCGAATACCCTCCATGCCAGTTTTTTTTTCTCGTTATACTCTTTCACTATCAATAACATTTTCTTCTTGTTCTTCTTTTCCCCCATCCTCTACCTCATCCCATACGATCACATCAACTTCTTTTCCCTCCGATATCTCTGATTCGCCGTCACGTATAACTACACCGTCTTTCAAATGTGAGGCTTCTCCGTCACATATTTTTCTCTTCCTCTACCTCATCACTTGCGATCACATCAACTTCTTTTTTTCCTCAATACCTCGGATGCCTGCCTCATCACGTGAAACTTCATCATGCATTCTCGCGCAATATATTGTCGTTTTTCTAATGCGAGGCTTTGCCATCAGATATTTGAGTGTTCCTTCGTTTGTATGGACAAGAGTTGACAAATTCCTGTATGGGAAAAGTATAAGTATTCAAATCTGAAACCAATAATAAGGAATATCTTAAAAACTATCAACTACACGAAAAAATTTTAATAACATAAATTGTGTGTTTTAATGTATTCTACATTTTTGTGGGGTAAGTTTTTTTCTGTCTCTTACGGTTTACTAGTTGTGCAAATTTCCGTAAAATTCGTCCAGAATAAAGTGGTCTTAAGAAGCTATTCCCAGAAAATTCAAGATATTAATTTTATTTGTCTTGTAAATATCTTAAATATATGATATTTTAATCAAAATCGTTAGAGCCATTTTTGAAAAAAATTAAATTTTTCAAAAAAAGTTCCATATAAAGGGTAGTTGTGGTGGGGGATTTTTCTCAAAATCTTCGTGTTGGATCCTTGCAAGATAGTAAAGTAAAATACCAAGTTTGGTATTTTCCCGACTTTTATTTGAGTTAGCGTGTTCATGGACACAGGGACACACATACTCACGCGGACCTTTTTTTGAAAACTCTTTTTTGGATATAAGGGACCGTAAAACGTATATTTCCGGTGAAATCTTGGTATCGAATTTTTGCGTGGAGTGCAATGCCTTTTCTATAAACTATGCACATAGTACGTGTAGAGAAAGTAAAAGGGATGAATTTTGCATAACTAGTAAACCGTAAGCGATAGAAAAAAGCTTACCACACAAAAAATGTGGAGCTCGTTAAAACACCCAATTTATGTTATATATATTTTTTTTTCGTGGAGTTCATCTCTTTTTATATATTCCTTGTTATTGTTTTCAGTTACAAAATACTTTTTTCATACGACAATTTTTCAACTCCTGTCCGTACAATCCTTCAACCACATGGCAACCAGCTTTTAAGAGATTTGACTATCGTTTTAGCCTAGTGTATTCCCTTATTTTCCTCCTACTGACAAGGAAGCAAATAATAAGACCCTTTCTGCTAATTACTTTCTCTATGCGTACTATGTACATAGTGTATAGAGAAGGTATTGTAGTGCACCCACATATTCGATACCGAAATTTCACCAGAAATACATGTTTTGGGTCCCCCTGAATCCAAAAAAAAAGCATTTTCAGAAACATATCCGTGTGTGTGGCCAGCATAGCTCAAAAACGAAAAGACCGTTAAATACCAAACTTAGTATTTAAGTTTGGTATCTTCCAAGGATGCGACACGAAATTTTCAGGAAAATCCCCACACCCCATACTGTCTCTACATGGAACTTTTTTCGAAAACTTTGATTTTATAAAAACTGCCTCTAACGATTTTGATTAAAATGTCGTATATTAAAGATATTTATCTGACAAATAAAATGTATATGTTGAATTTTCTGGGAAAAGCCTCTGAAGACTATTTTATTCTCGATGAATTTTACGGAATTTTGCATAACTGGTAAACCGCAACAGATGGACAAAAACTTAGCACTCATAAAACGTAGAGCACATTAAAACACAAAATTTATGTTATTTACATTTTATTCGTGTGTTTATGGTTTTTTTATATATTCCTTGTTATTGCTTTCAGCTATAAAATACTTTTTTCATACGGGAAGTATTCAACTCCTTCCCATACAGCCCTTCAACCACATGACAACCAGCTTTTAAAAGATTTGACTATTGTTTTAACCTATTGTATTCCTTTATTTCTCTTCTACTTACAAGTAAGCAAGTAATAAGACTAATTTTTTCTCAATTTGAATTTAGTAAACAAAAGAATAAGCTGGTTAACAATAATTTATTGCGGAGATGTACAAAGAATTAAAATGGAGAACTCTATATTCATGTTTACAAAGAAAAAAGCTAAGCTCCCATTGTTTGGGCAATCAGCAGATTTAGAACTTTCACAAATATGTGCAAGAAACCTTTCTGTGAAACCCAATCTTCATATTCCAAAGAGCATAAGAGTAGCTAAAGTGTTGCAGTGTCATTTTAAAACAATTTAAAACTTAAGTACAATGACATTTCACATTAAAAAGGAAATCCCAGAATATACAAGAACTGCCATTCAGGCATTGTTTCCTTTAAATGTCTGCTTAGATTTATATTAGAACTTTCTTTCTGAAAGTTGTAGCAATGCAATACTTCATTTTATTATAAGAGAAAATCTCTCATATAATTTTCTCAAGCCTAACACTCTTGAAAGCTGTTAGGTTGAGGATATGCAAGGTGTCAGCAAATGGTTGAGAGTGGTAAAATGGGGTTTAAATGTCTAAACGAAACAAGCACTGTGGAGCATACTAATGAAAATGTCTTATTTAAATTCGTGTTGACAGCTTTCCTTACAAAATTACAAAAGCATTTGTGTTAGCATTGCCTATACCAAAGTGTTCTTGTTTTTGCAGATACTATAGAATGTAGTCCATTAATCCTTTTCACCGATCTTCTTACTTTGTCATTAACCTAGCTTGTACAAACATCCAGCACTTGAAACTTTATTTCACTTCAATATATTCCATTTCCTGGTACTTATTCTTTCATAAAACAGGATGTTTATCAAAATATCTTGAATATAACACTGAATTCTTTCCAGAAAAAGTCCTCACTTGTTAGTAGGTACCATTTGTAAATACATTTTAATGCAGAAAGGTCTATTTCTTCTACTGAAAGAAACAAATGCTTATTATTATTATTATTATTATTATTATTATTATTATTATTATTATTATTATTATTATTATTATTATTATTATTATTATTATTATTATTATTATTACTATTATTTATATTATTATCATTAGTAGTATTATAATTATTAATCAACATAACAAATATCGTTGTTATGCTATGTCTGTATATATGTATGTATGTATCTATGTTGGTGTGTAGGTATGTGTGAATAAATGCATGCATGTATATACGTCTGTGCACGTATGTATGCATGAATATCTATGTATGCATTTATGGATGTATGCATGTATTTATGGATGTATACATGTATTTATGTATGTAGTATGCATGTATGCGTGTATGTATGTGTGTATGCATTGTATGTATAGTATGTATGATGTATGTATATATGTAGTATGTATGTATATGTATGTGATTATGTATGTATATGTATATATGTATGTGTGTATGTATATATGTGTGTATATATATGTATATATGTAGTATGTATGTATATATGTATGTGATTATGTATGTGATTATGTATGTATATATGTATGTGTGTATGTATATAAGTATGTGTATATGTATGCACGTATGTGTGTATGTATGTATGTATATTATATATGTAAGCATGTATGTATAAAATGTATAGTATGTATGCATGTGTATATGCATGTATGTATAGTATTTATTGTATGTATAGTATGTATTGTATGTATGTATAGTATATATTTATGCGTGTATATATGCATGTATGCATGCATGTATAGTATATATTGTAGGTATGTATAGTATATATGTATGTGTGTATTAATGCATGTATGCATGTATGTATAGTATATATTGTATGTATGCATAGTATATATGTATGCATGTATGTATAGTATGTATTGTATGTATAGTAAGTGTTGCATGTATGTGTGTTTAGTATGTATATATGTTGGTATGCATGTATGGTTTATATGTATGTATGTATGTATGTATGTATGTATGTATGTATGTATGTATGTATGTATGTATGTATGTATATATGAATGTATGTGTGTATGAATTCATGTATGTACTGTTTATATGTACATATGTGTATATGTATAGTTTATATGTATGTGTGTATGTATGCATGTATGTATAGTTTATATGTATGTATTGTGTATGTATAGTTTATACTTTATATGTATAGTTTATATGTAAGTATGCATGTATGTATATATGAATAGTTTATATGTGTGTATGCATGTATGTATATTTTATATGTCTGTATGCATTCATGTATATATAGTTTATATGTATGTATGCATGCATGTATGTATAGTTTGTATGTACTTATGCATGCATATATAAGTTATATGTATGTATGTGTGTATATATGCATGCATATTTTATATGTATGTATGTATGTATGTATGTATGCATGTATAGTTTATATATATGTATGTATGTATAGTTTATATGTATGTATAGTTTATATGTATATGTGCATGTATATTTTATATGTATGTATATTTGTCTGTGTATGCATGCATAGTTTATCCGTATGTATGCATGTATAGTTTATATGTATGTATGCATGTATAGTTTATCTGTTTGTATGCATGTATAGTTTATATGTATGTATGCATGTATAGTTTATATGTATGTATTTATGTATGTATGTATAGTTTATACGCATGGTGAATTATTGGTTTACATTGTTTATTTTCTTTGAAAATTGAAAAGCACTTTATCGCTTCACTTGAAGTAAACCTTGTTTCAAGTTTATTCATTAAAGCTTTGTGTTTTGCCAAACTCTCTGTTGAAGTTTACAATTAACACGCGTTTATTTAAGAGTTTGTGTTGCGGAATTAATCTTATTTTCTATTTGACTGTATTGTAGTACTAATTAGAGACAAAACACTTGGTATGTCTAATAAGAAACCCAGCAAAAGAACATTTTTCTTAGTGAAAGTTTTTTTAATGCCCTGTCACTGGTTAATAATTCACAGCTCTCAAATTGGAGTTTTACTTTTCTTTATGGACGCTCTTTAACTGCTGTGGTTCTCAGGTCCCATTCTACACTGGGCGTGAAGGACCTCTTAATTTTGCTCAGAGGCCTCTCTATCATTTGATGTTCTTTTACGTGCCAAAAATCTACGTCAAGGGACCAACGGCTTTAATTATTGTTCCGAAGGAAGTCATGCTAAGGATTTTTATGCCCGAAAAAAATCCATCATCCACGCTGGGTTTGAACCAGCGACCTTGGGTATCAGATTCTAAATTAAGGAACTGAATGATACAAAGAAAATCATTGAACACTGCCTAAAAAGCATCTTTTTCACTAGAAGTCCGACGAATATGAAACAGTTTTTTAACTTTCGGAGAAGCCGAGATGCTTATAGCCGTCGTAATGTTTAAGGTTTTGCAGCTGATGTGATTTACTGAAGTAGCAAGCTATGACGTCACTTAAAATTGTTCACAGATATCTTTCTCCCAATTCCAGCTGCACCAAATCCTACAAGCTTTTCTTGAACATTTCCAGCCCTACGCCATCTTCTGAGAAACCTTGGATAACTTTTTCTTCAAGGGATTCCCATCGGCATTTTCCACTGCTACTAGTTTATAGAACCAGCAGCTTGCGTTATTCTGCTCGTTCACACAGGTAGCATATGAAATAATGTGTTTTTCATATAATCTATCGGTTGACTAATCTACAAAAAATGGATGGCAGATGCTTTCAAACAATTACCCAATTTTAAAGGTAATTGTTCAGCAATAAAATTGGTCATTGTTGCTGCAGTCTTAACGGTATAAAGATGTGTTCCCATATCCACGGCATTCTCCCATGTTGATGAGGAAGTTGACCGCTTCAGCCTGATGAAGTGGAGGATCATCTGCGCTAGTGAAGTCCAAGGCGCGTCTCAACCCCATGAAAGGCTTGACACCCGCTACGCTAAGCAACATTCCTTTCAGACCAGTGCTTCTCCTCACCAAACTGTTCAACATGTACCTCACCTTAGGCCAGTTTCCGCGAGAGTGGTGCCCATGTTGAAGCCACATCCTTCTAGCTCCCGGTATATCTTCCTGCTACGAGCCACCGCTCTATCAGCCTCCTGACTACCGCTCTATCAGCCTGCTCCTAGCTACCGCTCTATCAGGCTGCTACTAGCCACTCTCTACCAGCCTGCTACTAGCCACCGCTCTATCAGCTTACTAGCTACCGGTATATCAGCCTGCTACTAGCTACCGCTCTACCAGCCTGTTACTAGCCAACCTCTACCAGCCTGCTACTAGCCACCGCTCTATCAGCCTCCTAGCTACCGCTCTATCAGCCTGCTACTAGCTACCGCTCTATTAGCCTGTTACTAGCTACCGCTCTACCAGCCTGCTACTAGCTACCGCTCTATCAGCTTCCTAGCTACCGCTCTATCAGGCTGCTACTAGCCACCCTCTACCAGCCTGCTACTAGCCACCGCTCTATCAGCTTACTAGCTACCGGTATATCAGCCTGCTACTAGCTACCGCTCTACCAGCCTGTTACTAGCCAACCTCTACCAGCCTGCTACTAGCCACCGCTCTATCAGCCTCCTAGCTACCGCTCTATCAGCCTGCTACTAGCTACCGCTCTATTAGCCTGTTACTAGCTACCGCTCTACCAGCCTGCTACTAGCTACCGCTCTATCAGCTTCCTAGCTACCGCTCTATCAGGCTGCTACTAGCCACCCTCTACCAGCCTGCTACTAGCCACCGCTCTATCAGCTTCCTAGCTACCGCTCTATCAGGCTGCTACTAGCTACCGCTCTATCAGGCTGCTACTAGCCACCCTCTACCAGCTTGCTACTAGCCACCGCTCTATCAGCTTCCTAGCTACCGCTCTATCAGCCTGCTACTAACTACCACTCCACCAGCCTGCTACTAGCCACCCTCTACCAGCCTGCTTCTAGCCACCGCTCTGTCAGCTTCCTAGCTACCGCTCTATCAGCCTGCTACTAGCTACCGCTCTATTAGCCTGTTACTAGCTACCGCTCTACCAGCCTGCTCCTAGCTACCCCTCTGCCAGACTGCTACTAGCCGCCACTCTATCAGCCGGCTACTAGCCGCCGCTCTATCAGCCTGCTACTAGCTACCGCTCTACCAGCCTGCTCCTAGCTACCCCTCTGCCAGACTGCTACTAGCCGCCACTCTATCAGCCTGTTACTAACCGCCGCTCTATCAGCCTGCTACTAGCTACCACTCTACCAGCCTGTTACTAGCTACCGCTCTATTAGCCTGTTACTAGCTACCGCTCTACCAGCCTGCTCCTAGCTACCGCTCTACCAGCCTCCTCCTTGCTACCCCTCTGCCAGACTGCTACTAGCCGACGCCCTATCAGCCTGCTACTAGCAACCACTCTACCAGCATGTTACTAGCTACCACTCTATTAGCCTGTTACTAGCTACCGCTCTATCAGCCTACTACTAGCTACCGCTCTATTAGCCTGTTACTGCCTACCGCACTACCAGCCTGCTCCTAGCTACCCCTCTACCAGCCTGTTACTAGCTACCGCTCTATCAGCCTGCTACTAGCTACCGCTCTACCACCCTGCTACTAACTACCGCTCTACCAGCCTGTTACTAGGCACCGCTCTATCAGCCTGCTACTAACTACCGCTCTACCAGCCTGCTACTAACTACCGCTCTATCAGCCTGCTACTAGCTACCGCTCTACCAGCCTGCTACTAACTACCGCTCTATCAGCCTGCTACTAGCTACCGCTCTATCAGCCTGCTACTAGCTACCGCTCTATCAGCCTGCTACTAACTACCGCTCTATCAGCCTGTTACTAGCTACCGCTCTACCAGCCTGCTACTAACTACCGCTCTATCAGCCTGCTACTAGCTACCGCTCTATCAGCCTACTACTAACTACCGCTCTACCAGCCTGTTACTAGCTACCGCTCTATCAGATTGCTACTAGCCACCGCTCCACCAGCCTGCTCCTAGCTACCCCTCTACCAGCCTGTTACTAGCTACCGCTCTATCAGCCTGCTACTAGCTACCGCTCTATCAGCCTGCTACTAGCTACCACAATTTCAGCTTGCTAATAGCTACCGCTCTAGCAGCCTGTTACTAGCTACCGCTCTATCAGCCTGCTACTAGCTACCGCTCTATCAGCCTGCTACTAGCTACCACTCTTTCAGCCTGCTAATAGCTACCGTTCTAGCAGCCTGTTACTAGCTACCGCTCTATCAGCCTGCTCCTAGCTACCGATCTACCAGCCTGTTTCTAGCTACACCTCTACCATCTTGCTACTAGTTACCGCTCTATCAGCCTGTTCCTAACTACCGCTCTATTAGCCTGCTACTAGCTACCGCTCTATCAGCCTGCTACTTGCTACCGATCTACCAGCCTGTTACTAGCTACCGCTCTATCAGCCTGCTCCTAGCTACCGCGCTACCAGCCTGCTACTAGCTACCCCTCTACCAGCCTGCCACTAGCAACCGCTCTATCAGCCTGCTAGTAGCTTTCCCTCTACCAGCCTGCTCCTAGCTACCGTTATATCAGCTTCCTACTACCGCTCTATCTTCCTGCTACTAGCTACCCCTCTATTAGCCTGTTACTAGCTACCGCTCTATCAGTCTGCTACTAGCTCCCTCTCTACCAACCTGCTACTAGCTACCGCTCTATCAGCCTGCACCTAGCTACCGCTCTACCAGCCTGCTAATAGCTACCGCTCTACCAGCCTGTTACTAGCTACTGCTCTATCAGCCTGCTCCTAGCTACCGCTCTATCAGCCTGCTACGAGCCAACCGCTCTATCAGCCTCCTAACTACCGCTCTATCAGCCTTATACTACCTACCGTTCTACCAGCCTGTTACTAGCTACCGCTCTATCAGCCTGCTCCTAGCTACCGCTATATCAGCCTGCTACTAGCTACACCTCTACCTTCCTGCTACTAGCTACCGCTCTATCAGCCTAGTACTAGCTACCGCTCTACCAGCCTGCTACTAGCTACCCGTCTACCAGCCTGTTACTAGCTACCGCTCTATTAGTCTACTAAAAGCTACCGCTCTATCAGCCTGCTACTAGCTACCGCTCTACCAGCCTGTTACTAGCTACCGCACTACCAGCCTGCTCCTAGCTACCGCTCTACCAGCCTGCTATTAGCTACCCGTCAACCAGCCTGTTACTAGCTACCGCACTACCAGCCTGTTACTAGCTACCCGTCTACCAGCCTGCTACTAGCTACCGCTCTACCAGCCTGCTACTAGCTACCCGTCTATCAGCCTGTTACTAGCTACCGCACTACCAGCCTGTTACTAGCTACCCGTCTACCAGCCTGTTACTAGCTACCGCACTACCAGCCTACTACTAGCTACCCGTCTACCAGCCTGTTACTAGCTACCGCTCTACCAGCCTGCTACTAGCTACCCGTCTACCAGCCTGCTACTAGCTACCGCTCTACCAGCCTGTTACTAGCTACCGCACTACCAGCCTGTTCCTTGCTACCGCTCTACCAGCCTGCTACTAGCTACCCGTCTACCAGCCTGTTACTAGCTACCGCTCTATGAGCCTACTACAAGCTACCGCTCTATCAGCCTGCTACTAGCTACCGCTCTACCAGCCTCTTACTAGCTACCGCACTACCAGCCTGCTCCTAGCTACCGCTCTACCAGCCTGTTAATAGCTACCGCTCTATAAGCCGGCTCCTAGCTACCACTCTACCATCTTGTTACTAGCTACCCCTCTTCCAGCCTGTTACTAGCAACCGCTCTATCAGACTGCTCCTAGCTACCGCCCTATTAGCCTGCTACTGGTTATCGCACTGTCAGCCTGCATCTAGCTTCCGCTCTATCTGCCTGCTAGCTACCGCTCTATCAGCCAGCTACGAGCGACCGCTCTATCAGCCAGCTACGAGCGACCGCTCTATCAGCCCCCTAGATACCGCCCAATCAGCATGCTTCTGGTTACCGCACTATCACCCTGCTACTAGCTACCGCCCTATCAGCCTCCTAGCTACCGCTCTATAAGCTGCTACTAGCTACCGCTCTACCAGCCTGTTACTACCTACCGCTCTATCAGCCTGCTCCTAGCTACCGCTCGCTCAGCCAGCTACTAGCTACCCCTCTACCATCCTTTTACTAGCTACCGCTCTACCAGCCTGCTACTAACTACGGCTCTACCAGCATGTTACTACCTACCGCTCTATCAGCCTGCTCGTAGCTACCGCTCTACCAGCCTGCTAGTTACCGCTCTATCAGCCTGCTCCTAGTTACCGCTCTAGCAGCCTGCTACTAGCTCACGCACTACCAGACTCCTAGTTACCGCTCTACCAACCTGCTAGTTACCGCTCTATCATCCTGCTCCTAGTTACTGCTCTATCAGTCTGCTACTAGCTCACGCTCTACCGGACTCCTAGTTACCGCTCTATCAGCCTGCTACTAGCTCACGCTCTACCAGACTCCTAGTTACCGCTCTAGCAGCCTGCTACTAGCTCACGCTCTACCAGACTCCTAGTTACAGCTCTACCAACCTGCTAGTTACCGCTCTATCATCCTGCTCCTAGTTACTGCTCTGTCAGTCTGCTACTAGCTCACGCTCTACCAGACTCCTAGCTACCGCTATATCAGCCTGCTACGAACTACCGCTCTACCAGCCTGCTAGTTACCGCTCTATCAGCCTGCTACTATCTACCGCTCTATCAACCTACTAATAGCTACCGCTCTGCCAGGCTGCTACTAGCTACCGCTCTGCCAGCCTGCTACTAGCTACCGCTCTATCAGCCTGCTACAAGCAACCGCTCTACCAGCCCGCTACTAGCTACCGCTCTACCAGCCTGTTACTAGCTACCGCACTACCAGCCTGCTCCTAGCTACCGCTCTACCAGCCTGTTACTAGCTACCGCTCTATAAGCCTGCTCCTAGCAACCACTCTACCATCTTGTTACTAGCTACCCCTCTTCCAGCCTGATACTAGTAACCGCTCAATCAGGCTGTTCCTAGCTACCGCCCTATTAACCTGCTACTGGTTATCGCACTGTCAGCCTGCATCTAGCTTCCACTCTATCTGCCTGCTAGCTACCGCTCTACCAGCCCCCTAGATACCGCCCAATCAGCATGCTTCTAGTTACCGCACTATCAGCCTGGTACTAGCTACCGCTCTATCAGCCTCCTAGCTACCGCTCTATAAGCTGCTACTAGCTACCGCTATACCAGCCTGTTACTACCTACCGCTCTATCAGCCTCCTCCTAGCTACCGTTCGCTCAGCCAGCTACTAGCTACCCCTCTACCATCCTGTTACTAGCTACCGCTTTATCAGCCTGTTCCTAGCTACCGCTCTACCAGCCTGCTACTAACTACCGCTCTACCAGCCTGTTCCTACCTACCGCTCTATCAGCCTGCTCCTAACTACCGCTTAACCAGCCTGCTAGTTACTGCTCTATCAGCCTGCTCCTAGTTACCGCTCTAGCAGCCTGCTACTAGCTCACGCTCTAAAAGACTCCTAGATACCGCTCTATCTGCATGTTACGAACTACCGCTCTACCAGCCTGCTAGTTACCGCTCTATCAGCCTGCTACTAGCTACCGCTCTATCAGCCTGCTACTAGCTACTGCTCTACCAGCCTGCTACTAGCTACCGCTCTATCAGCCTGCTACAAGCAACCGCTCTACCAGCCTCCTAGTTACCGCTCTATCAGCCTGCTACTAGCTACCACTCTACCAGACTCCTAGTTACCGCTCTATCAGCCTGCTAATAGCTACCACTCTACCAGACTCCTAGTTACCGCTCTAAGAGCCTGCTCCTAGCTACCGCTCTACCAGACTGCTAGTTACCGCTCTAACAGCCTGCTACTAGCTACCGCTCTACCAGACTCCTAATTACCGCTCTATCAGCCTGCTACTAGCTACCGCACTACCAGCATTTTACTACCTACCGCTCTATCAGCCTGCTACTAGCTACCCCTCTACCATCCTGTTACTAGCTACTGCTTTTATCAGCCTGTTCCTTGCTACCGCTCTACCAGCCTGCTACTAACTACCGCTCTACCAGCCTGTTACTACCTACCGTTCTAACAGCCCACTCCTAGCTACCGCTCTACCAGCCTACTAGTTACCGCTCTATCAGCCAGCTCCTGGTTACCGCTCTATCAGCCTTCTAGTTACTGCTCTATCAGCCAGGTACTAGCTAACCCTCTACCAGATTCCTAGTTACCGCTCTATCAGCCTACTAGGAACTACAGCTCTACCAGCCTGCTAGTTACCGTCTATCAGCCTGCTACTAGCTACCGCTCTATCAGCCTGATACTAGCTACCACTCTACAAGCCTCCTAGTTACCGCTCTATCAGCCTGCTACAAGCAACCGCTCTAACAGCCTCCTAGTTACCCCTCTATCAGCCTGCTACTAGCTACCACTCTACCAGACCCCTGGTTAAAGCTCTATCAGGCTGCTACTAGCTACCGCTCTAGCAGACTCCTAGTTACAGCTCTATCAGCCTGCTACAAGCAACCGCTCTAACAGCCTCCTAGTTAACGCTCTATCAGCCTGCTACTATCTACCACTCTACCAGACTCCTAGTTAACGCTCTATCAGGCTGCTACTAGCTACCGCTCTAGCAGACTCCTAGTTACAACGCTATCAGCCTGCTACTAGCTACCGCTCTACCAGACTCATAGTTACCGATCTATCAGCCTGCTACTAGATACAACGCTACCAGCCTGATACTAGCTACCACTATATCAGCCTGCTACTAGCAACCACACTACCAGGCTGCTAGTTACCGTTCTATCAGCCTGCTATTAGCTACAACTCTATCAGCCTGCTACTAGCTACCACACTATCAGCCTGCTACTAGCTACCACACTACCAGGCTGCTAGTAACCGTTCTATCAGCCGGCTACTAGCTACAACTCTATTAGCCTGGTACTAGCTACCGCTCTATCAGCCTGCTACTAGAAACCACGCTACCAGCCTGATACTAGCTACCACTATATCAGCCTGCTACTAGCAACCACACTACCAGGCTGCTAGTTACCGTTCTATCAGCCTGCTACTAACTACAACTCTATCAGCCTGCTACTAGCTACCACAGTATCAGCCTGCTACTAGCTGCCACACTACCAGGCTGCTAGTTACCGTTCTATCAGCCTGCTCCTAGTTACATCTCTATGAGCCTGCTCCTAGCTACCGCTCTACCAGACTCCTAGTTACCGCTCTATCAGCCTGCTCCTAGTTACCGCTCTATCAACCTGCTACTAGCTACCATTCTACCAGCTTCCTAGTTACCACTCTATCAGCCTGCTCCTAGTTACCGCTCTATCAGCCTTCTTCTAGTTACCGCTCTAACTGCCTGCCTCTAGCTACCGCTCTACCACGCTCCTAGTTACCCCTCTATCAGCCTGTTCCTAGTTACCGCTCTATCTGCCTGCTCCTAGTTACCGCTCTATCAGCTTGCTCCTAATTACCGCTCTATCAGCCTGCTCCTAGTTACCGCTCTGTCTGACTGCTCCTAGTTACCGCTCTATCAGCCTGCTCCTAGTTACCGCTCCTTCTGCCTGCTCCTAGTTACCGCGATATCAGCCTGCTCCTAGTTACCGCTGTATCTGCCTGCTCCTGGTTACCGCTCTATCTGCCTACTCCTAGTTACCGCTCTATCAGCCTGCTCCTAGCTACCACTCTACCAGGTACCTAGTTTCCGCTCTATCAGCCTGCTCCTAGTTACCGCTC
The DNA here is from genome assembly GCA_030762935.1 of Hymenopus coronatus. NCBI lineage: Eukaryota > Metazoa > Arthropoda > Insecta > Mantodea > Hymenopodidae > Hymenopus > Hymenopus coronatus. The sequence continues at coordinate 186,866,915 of CM060882.1, read as the reverse complement.
TATCAGCCTGCTCCTAGTTACCAGTCATCAGCCAGCTCATAGTTACCGATCTATCAGCCTGCTTCTAGTTATAGCTCTATCTGCTTTCTCCTAGTTACTGCTCTAACAGCCTGCTCAGAGCTACTGCTCTACTGGGCTCCTTGTTTCCGCTCTATCAGCCTGGTCCTATTTACAGCTCTATCAGCCTGCTCCTAGTTACAGCTCTATCTTCGTGCTCCTAGTTACCGCTTTATCAGGCTGCTCCAAGCTACCGCTCTACCATACTCTTAGTCACCGTTCTATCTGCCTGCTCCTAGTTAACGCTTTATCAGCCTGCTCCTAGTTACCGCTCAATCTCCCTGCTCCTAGATACCGTTCTATCAGCCTGCTCCTAGTAACCGCTCTATCAGCCTACTTCTAGTTACCGCTCTATAAGGCTGCTCCTAGTTACCGCTCTATTAGCCTGCTCCTAGTAACCACTCTATCGACCTGCCTCTAGTTACGGCTCTACCAGGCTCCTAGTTACTGCTCTAACAGGCTGCTTGTTACAGCTCTATCTGCCTGCTCTTAGTTACCGCTCTAACAGCCTGCTCCTAGTTACCGCCATATCAGCCTACTCCTAGTTAGCACTCTATCAGCCTTCTACTAGCTACCACTCTACCAGGCACCCATTCACCGCTCTAGCAGCCTGCTCCTAGTTACCGCTCTATCAGCCAGCTCCTAGTTACAGCTCTATCACCCTGCTCCTAGTTACGGCTCTATCAAGTTGCTCCTAGTTATAACACTACCTGGCTCCTAGTTACCGATCTACTAGTCTCCTAGGTACCGCTCTATCTGCCTGCTCTTAGTTAACGCTCTATCAGCCTGCTCCTAGTAACCGCTCTATCAGCCTGCTCCTAGTTACCGCTCTATCAGCATGCTCTTAGTGACAGCTCTATCAGTCTGCTCGTAGTAACCGCTCTACCAGGCTCCTAGTTAACGCTCTATCAGCCTGCTCCTAGTTACCGCTCTATCAGCCTGCTCGTATATACCACTCTACCAGGCTCCTATTTACCGCTCTACCAGCCTCCTAGTTACCGCTCTATCAGCCTGCTCCTAGTTTCCGCTCTATCAGCCTGTTCCTAGCTACCGCCGTGCCATTTACCTAGATACCGCTATATCTGCCTGCTCCTAGTTACAGCTCTATCAGCCGGCTCCTAGTTACCGCTCAATCAGCCTGCGCTTAATTACCGCTCTATGAGCATGCTCCTAGTTACTACTCTAGCAGGCTCCTAGTTACCGCCCTATCAGGCTCCTAGTTACCGCCCTACCAGGCTCCTAGTTACCGCTCTATCAGCCTGCTCCTAGTTACCGCTCTATCAACCTGCTCCTAGTTACCGCTATATCAGCCTGCTCCTATTTACCGCTCTATCTGCCTGCTTCTAGATACCGCTCTATATGCCTGCTCCTAGTTACCGCTCTATCAGCCTGCTCCTATCTACCACTCTACCATACTCCTTAGTTTCCGCTCTATCAGCCTGCTCCTATCTACCACTCTACCATACTCCTTAGTTTCCGCTCTATCGGCCTGCTCCTAGTTACCGCTCTATCAGCCTGCTCCTAGCTACCGCTCTATCTGCCTGCTCCTAGTTACCGCTCATCAGCCTTCTCTTAGTTACCGCCCTATCAGCCTGCTCCTAGTTACCGCTCTATCAGCCAGCTCCTAGTTACTGTTGTATCAGCCTGCTCCTAGTTGCTACCTCCCTGTCAACTGGGTAACTGCCTCTCGTTTATTCCGCCGGGAGGAGGTAGTACTAGCTCGGCTAAGAATTGGCCACTGTATTTTTACTCAGTTACCTTTTTAAACGTGAACCTGCTCCTGTCTGTGCACTCTGTGGTGAGGCACAGACAGTTCGTCATGTGTTGCTGGAGTGTGGTCACCTGGCACACATTCGGTCATCTATGGGCATGCCGGCCTCTCTTGCTGAGGTCCTGGCAGATGACCCAAGAGCAGTGGACAGGGTTTTTAAATTTTTAGCAAAAGTTTCTTTTACCTTGACGTTTTAGTGTGATAGCGGTTTTTTAAACTCTTTTGGTTTTAATGTGTTGATTTTAGATGGAGTTTTATATCCAGCTCTGGTTAGAGGGCTGGACGTTTCTGTTACTTCCGTTTCGACTGTGTTAGCTCTTTTACTTGTTTTTTTTTTTTTTTTCATTCATTCATTTATTTATTTTTTTTTTTTTTCTGTATTTTCTTACTGCATATTGCCAAGTTTTAATCATAAGGGCGCTTATGACCTCGGCAGTTGAGCGCCCTTAAACACCATTATCATCATCATCATCATCATCCTAGTTGCTGCTCTATCAACCTCCTCTTAGTTACAACTCTACCAGGCTCCTAGTTACCGCTCTAATAGTCTCCTAGTTACCGCTCTATGTGCCTGCTCTTAGTTACCGTTCTATCTGCCAGCTCCTAGTTACCGCTCTATCTGCCTCCTCATAGTTTCCGCTCTATCAGTCTGCTCCTAGTTACTACTCTATCAGCCTGCTCCTAGTTACCGCTCTATCAGGCTCCTAGTTACCGCTCTCTCAGCCTGCTCCTAGTTACCGCTCTATCAGCCTGCTCCTATATACCACTCTACCAGGGTCCTAGTTACCGCTCTACCAGCCTCCTAGATACCGCTCTATCAGCTTGTTCCTAGTTACCACTCTACTAGGCTCACAGCTACCGCTCTACCAGCATCCTAGTTACCGCTCTATTAGCCTGCTACCAGTTACCGCTCTATATGCCTGCTCCTAGTTACCGCTTTATCAACCTGCTCCTAGAAAGGGCTCTACCAAGCTCCTAGTTACCGATCTATCAGCCTGCGCATAGTTACCGCTCTATCAGCCTTCCCCTATTTACTACTCTACCAGGCTCCTAGTTACCGCTCTCCAAGGCTCCTAGCTACCGCTCTACCAGGCTCCGAGTTACCGCTCTATCAGCCTGATCTTAGTTACCGCTCTATCTACATGCTCCTAGTTACCGCTCTATCAGACTGCTCCTAGTTACCGCTATATCAGCCTGCTCCTAGTTACCGCTATATCTGCTTGCTCCTTTTTACCGCTCTATCAGCCTGATCTTAGTTACCGCTCTATCTACATGCTCCTAGTTACCGCTCTATCAGACTGCTCCTAGTTACCGCTATATCAGCCTGCTCCTAGTTACCGCTATATCTGCTTGCTCCTTTTTACCGCTCTATCAGCCTGCTCATAGTTACCGCTATATCTTACTGCTCCTAGTTACCACTCTATCAGCCTGCTCCTAGTTACCGCTCTATCTGCCTGCTCCTATTTACCGCTCTAACAGCCTGCTCAGAGCTACAGCTCTACCGGGCTCCTAGTTACTGCTCTATCAGCCTGGTCCTATTTACATCTCTATCAGCCTGCTCCTAGTTACAGCTCTATTTCTGCCTGCTCTACCAGACTAGTAGTTACCGCACTATCAGCCTGCTCCTAATTAACGCTCTATTATCCTGCTCCTAGTTACCGCTCTATCTCCCTGCTCCTAGATACCGCTATATCATCCTGCTCCTAGTTAGAGCCCTATTAGCCTGTTCCTAGTTGCCGCACTATCAGCCTGCTCCTAGTTACCGCTCTATCAACCTGCTCCTAGTTGCCACTCTACCTGGCTCCTAGTTACCGCTCTACCAGGCTCCGAGTTACTGCTCTATCTGCCTCCTCCTAGTTACCGCTCTATCAGCCTGCGCCTAGTTACCACTCTATGAGCCTGCTCCTAGTTACCGCTCTATCAGCCTGATCCCAGTTACTTCTCTATCAACCTACTCCTATTTACCACTCTACCAGGCTCCTAATTACCGCTCTACGAGCCTCCTAGTTACCGCTCTCTCAGTCTGCTCCTAGTTATTACTCTAAAAGCCTGCTGCTGGCTACCGTTCTACCAGGCTCCTAGTTACCGCTATATGTGCCGGCTCCTAGTAAGCGCTCTATCAGCCTGCTCCTAATTACCGCTTTATCAGCCTGCTCCTATTTACCGCTCTACCAGACTACTAGTTACCGATCTATCTGCCTGCGCTTAGTTACCGTTCTATCAGGCTGCTCCTAGCTACCGCTCTACCTGCTCCAAGTTACCGCTCTATGTGCCTGCTGCTAGTTACCGCTCTATTACTCTGCTCACAGTTACCACTCTATCAGACTGCTCCTAGTTATCACTCTATCTGCGTGCTCTTAGTAAACACTCTATCAGCCTGCTCCTACTTCCCGGTCTATCAGCCGGCTCTTAGTTACCGCTCTATCAGCCTACTCCTAACTACCGCTCTACCAGGCTCCTAGTTACCGCTCTATCAGCCTGATCCTAGCTACCGTTTTACCAGGCTCCTAGTTACGGCTCTATCTGCCTTATCCTAGTTACCGCTCCAAGTGCCTGCTCATAATTTCCGATCTTTCAGCCTGCTCCTAGCTCCCGCTCCACCAGACTATAGTTACCGCGCTTTGTGCCTGCTCCGAGATACCGCGCTATCAGCTTTCTCCCAGCTACCGCTCTACCAGGCTCCTAGTTATCCCTCTATCAGCCTACTGCTGGTTACCACTCTATCAGCCTGCTCCTAGTTACGGCTCTATCAGCCTGCTCCAAGCTAACGCTCTAGCAGGATCCTAGTTACCGCTCTATCAGCCTGCTCCTAGATACCGCTTTATCAGCCTGCTCCTAATTACCGCTGTATCAGCTTTCTCCTATTTACCACTCTAATAGACTCCTAGTTACCGCTCTACCAGACTCCTAGTTACCGCACTATCAGCCTGCTCCTAGTTACCGCTCTATCAGCCTTAATTTAGCTATCACCCTACCAGGCTCCTAGTTACCGCCATATCTGCCTGCTGCTAGGTACCTCTCTATCAGCCTGCTCCTAGTTACCGCTCTATCAGCCTGCTCCCAGTTACCGCTCTATCAGCCTGCTCCTAGTTAGCGCTCTACCAGGCTCCTAGCTACCGATCTATCAGCTTGCGCTTAGTTACCGCTCTATAAGCCTGCTCCTAGTTACTACTCTACCACTTTCCTAGTTACTGCACTTTTAGCCTGGTCCTATTTACAGCTCTAAGAGCCTGCTCTTAGTTATTGCTGTATCTGCCTGCTCCTAGTTACCGCTCTGTCAGCCCTCTCCTAGCTACCGCTCTATCAACGTGCTCCTAGTTACCAATCCACCTGGTTTCTTGTTACCGCTCTACCAGTCTCCTAGCTACCACTCTATCTGCCTGCTATTAGTTACCGCTCTATAAGCCTGCTCCTAGTTACCACTCTATCAGCTTGCTCCTAGTTACAACTCTATCAGCCTGCTCCATGTTACCACTCTATTAGCCTGCTACTAGCTACCACAATACCAGGCACCGATTTACCGCTCTATCAGCCTGCTCCTTTTTTCCGCTTTATCAGCCAGCTCTTAGTTACCGCTCTATCAGCCTGCTCCTAGTTACCGCTGTATCAGCCTGCTACTAGCTACGACTATAGGAGGCACCTATATACCGCACAATCAGCCTGCTCGTAGTTACCGCTCTATCAGCCTGCTCCTAGTTACCACTCTATCAGCCTGCTACTAGCTACCACTATACCAGGCACCTATTTACCGCTCAATCAGCCTGCTCCTAGTTACCGCTCTATCAGCCAGCTCCTAGTTACCGCTCTATCAGCCTGCACCTGGTTACCGCTCTATCAACCTGCTCCTAGTCACCACTCTACCAGGCTCCTATTTACTGCTCTACCAGGGTCCTAGTTACCGCTCTATCTGCCCGCTCTTAGTTACCGCTCTAACAGCCTGCTCCTAGTTACCGCTCTATCAGCCTGCGCCTAGTTACCGCCCTATCAGCCTGCTCCTAGTGACAGTTCTATCAGCCTGATCCTAGTTACCGCTCTTTAAACCTGCTCCTATTTACCACTCTACCAGGCTCCTAGTTACCGCTCTACCAGCCTCCTTGTTACCGCTCTATCAGCCTGCACCTAGTTACCACTCTACCAGGCTCCTAGTTACCGCTCTATCTACTGTTCCTAGTTACCGCTCTATGTGCCTGCTCCTAATTACGGCTCTATCAGCCTGCTCATAGATAGCGCTCTACCAGCCGCCTAGTTAGCGCTCCATCAGGCTCCTAGCTACCGCACTATCTACCTGCTCCTAGTTACCGCTCTATGTGCCTGCTCATAGTTAACGCTCTAACAGCCTGCTCCCAGTTACCGCTCTATCAGCCTGCTCCTAGTTATCGCTCTATCAGCCTGCCTCTAGTTACCGCTCTATCAGCCTGCTCCTAGCTACCGCTCTATTTGTATGATCCTATTTACCGCACTATCACCCTGCTCCTAGTTACCGCTCTATCAGTCTGCTCCTAGTTACCCCTCTATCAGTCTGCTCCTAGTTATCGCTCTATTTGCCTACTCTTAGTTAACACTCTGTCAGCCTGCTCCTAGTTACCGCTCTATCAGCCTGCTCCTAGTTACAGCTCTTTCAGCCGGCTCCTGACCACCGCTCTATCAGTCTCGTAGTTACCGCTCTAGCAGCCTGCTCCTAGCTACCATTCTCCCATGCTCCTAGTAACCGCTCTATCTGCCTGCTTCTAGTTACCGCTCTATGTGCCTGCTCCTAGTTACCACTATCAGCCTGCTCCTAGCTACCGCTCTACCGGACTATAGTAACCGCGCTATGTGCATGCTCCTAGTTGCCGCTCTATCAGCCTGCTCCTAGCTACTGCTCTACCAGTATCCTAGTTACCGCTCTATTAGCCTGCTCCAATTACCGCTCTATCAGCCTGCTTTTAGTTACCGCGCTATGAACCTGCTCCTAGTACCACTCTATTAACCTGCTCCAAGTTACCGCTCTATCAGCATGCTTCTAGTTACCCCTCTATCAGGCTGATAATAGCTATCGCTCTATCAGCTTGCTCCTAGGTACCGCTCTATCAGCCTGCTCCTAGTTACTGTTTTACCAAACTCCTTCTGGCTAGCGCTCTATCAGCCTGCTCCTAGCTACCACTCTACCAGACCCCTTCTGGCTACCGCTCTATCACCCTGCTCCTAGCTACCACTCTACCAGACCCCTTCTGGTTATCGCTCTATCAGCCTGCTGCTAGTTACCGCTCTAAACGCCTACTCAGGCCTACATCTCTACCGGGCTCCTAGTTACCGCTCTATCAGCCTGGTCCTATTTACAGCTCTATCAGCCAGCTCGTAGTTACCGCTCTATCAACCTGCTCCTGATTATCGCTCTTTCTACCTGCTCCTAGTTATCACTCTACCAGGCTCCTTGTTACCGCTCTACAAGGCTCCTAGTTACCGCTCTATCTGCCTGCTCTCAGTTACCGCTCTATCCGCCTGCACCTAGTTACCGCTCTATCAGCCTGCTCCTAGTTACCGCTCATTCAGCCTGCTTCTAATTACCGCTCTATCAAACTGCTCCCAGTTACCGCTCTACTAGCCTGCTAATAGTTACCGCACTATCAGCTTGCTCGTAGTTACCGCTCTATCAGCCTGCTTCTAGTTACCGCTCTACCAGACACCATCTGGCTACCGCCCTTTCAGTCTGTTCCTAGCTACCGCTCTTCCAGACTCTTTCTAGCTACCGCCCTTTAAGCCTGCCCCTAGTTATCGTTCTACGAGACTCCTTCTGGCTACAACTCTATCAGCCTGCTCCTAGCTACCGCTGTACCAGATTCCTTCTGGCTACTGCTCTATCAGCCTGCTCCTAGCTTCCGTTCTACCAGATTCCTTCTGGCTACCGCTCTGTCAGTCTGCTACTAGCATACGCTCTATCAGGCTCCTAGTTGCCGCTCTATCATCCTGCTATTAGCTACCGCTCTTCCAGACGCCCAGTTACCGGTCTATCAGCCTGCTCCAAGCTACTTCTCTTCCAGCCTCCTAGTTACCCCTTTGACAGCCTTCTGCAGGCTACCGCTCTACAAGACTCCTAGTTACCGCTCCATCAGCCAGCTCCTAGTTACCGCTCTATCTACATGATTTTAGTTACCGCTCTATCAACTTACTCTTAGTTACTTCACTATCAGGCTGTTCCTAATTATCGCTCTATCAGCCTGATCCTAGTTACCACTCTATCTGCCTCCTCCTAGTTACCGCACTATCTGCATGCTCCTAGTTACCACTCTATCTGCCTGCTCCCAGTTAGCGTCTATCAAACTGCTCCTAGTAACCGCTGTACTAAACTCATTCTAGCTACCGCTCTATCAGCCAACTCTCAGCTACTGCTCTACCAGTCTACTTCTGGTTACCGCTCTATCAGCCTGCTCATAGCTACCGCTCTTACAGACTCTGTCTGGATACCGCTCTATCAGCCTGCTTCTAGCTACCGCTCTATCAACCTGCTCCTAAGTACCACTCTACTTGGCTCCTAGCTACCGCTCTACCAGCCTCCTAGTTACCACTCTATCTGCCAGCTCTTAGTTACCGCTCTATCAGCCTGCTCCAACTTACCGCTCTATCAGCCTGCTCATAGCTACCGCTCTTACAGACTCTGTCTGGATACCGCTCTATCAGCCTGCTTCTAGCTACCGCTCTATCAACCTGCTCCTAAGTACCACTCTACTTGGCTCCTAGCTACCGCTCTACCAGCCTCCTAGTTACCACTCTATCTGCCAGCTCCTAGTTACCACTCTATCAGCCTGCTACTAGCTATCACTATTCCAGGCACCTATTTACCGCTCTATGAGCCAGCTCCTAGTTACCGCTCTATCAGCCATCGCCTTGTAACCGCTCTATCAGCCTGCTCCTAGTTACCGCTCTATCAACCTGCTCTTAGTTACCACTCTACCATGCTCCTAGTTACCGCTCCACCAGGCTCCTAGTTACCGCTCTATCTGCTTGCTCTTAGTTACTTCTCTATCAGTCTGCTCCTGGTTACCGCTCTATCAGCCTGCGCTGAATCACCGCCCTATCAGCCTGCTCCTAGTTACCGCTCTATCAGCCTGATCCTATTTGCCACCCTACCAGGCTCCTAGTTACCGCTCTACCAGCCTCCTTGTTACCGCTCTATAGGCCTAATCCTAGTTACCACTCTATCAGCCTGCTCCTGGTTACCGTTCTACCAGGCACCTAGTTACCGCTCTATCAGCCTGCTCCTAGTTACCGCTCTATTAGCCTGCTCCTAGTTACAGCTTTATCAGCCTGCTCCTAGTTACCGCTCTATCAACCTGCTCCTATTTACCACTCTACCTGGCTCCTAGTCACCGCTCTACCAGGCTCCTAGTTACCACTCTATCAGCCTGCTGTTAGTTACCGCTCTATCAGCCAGTTCCTAGTTACCGCTCTATCAGCCTGCTTCTAGTTACCGCTCTATAAATCTGCTCCTAGTTATCACTCTACCAGGTTTTTAGTTAACGCTCTACCAGGCTCCTATTTACCGCTGTACCTGCCTGCTCTTAATTACCGCTCTATCAGATTGCTCCTAGTTACCGCTTTATCAGCCTCCGCCCAGTTACCGCTCTATCAGCCTGCTCGTAGTTATCGCTCTATCGGCCTGATCCTAGTTACCGCTCTAAAACCTGCTCCTATTTACCACTCTACCAGGCTCCTAGTTACCGCTCCACCAGCCTCCTTGTTACCGCTCTATCAGCTTCTCCTAGTTATCACTCTATGTAGCCTGCTCCTGGCTACCGTTCTACCAGGCTTCTAGTTACCGATATATCTGTCTGCTCCTAGTAACCACTCTATCAGCCTGCTCCTCGTTACCGCTCTATCAGCCTGCTCCTAGTTACCGCTTTATCAGCCTGCTCCTAGTTACCGCTCTACCAGGCTTCAAGTTACCGATCTATCAGACTACGCTTTGAAACCGCTCTATCAGCTAGCTCCTAGTTACAACACTACCAGGCTCCTAGTTACCGCTCTATCTACCTGCTCCTAATTACCGCTCTATGTGCCTGCTCCTAGTTACCGCTCTATCAGCCTGCTCATACATACCGCTCTACCAGCCGCCTAGTTACCCTCTATCAGCTTTCTCCTAGTTACCGCTCTATCAGCCTGCTCCTAGCTACCGCTCTTCAGACCAGTAGTTACCGCACTATCAGCCTGCTCCTAGTTAACGCTCTATCTGCCTGCTCATAGTTACCGCTCTATCAGCCTGCTCCTAGTTACCGCTCTATTAGCCTGCTCGTAGTTACCACTCTATTAGCCTGCTCCTAGTTACCGCCATATCAATCTGCTCTTAGTTACCACATTACTTGGCGCCTTGTTACCGCTCTACCAGGCTCCAAGTTACCGCTCTACCTGCCTGCTCTTAGTTACCGCTCTATCAGCCTGCTCCAAGTTACCGCTCTTTCAGTCTCCTTCTGGCCACCGACCTTTCAGCCTGCTTCTAGCTACCGCTCGACCAAAGTCCTTCTGGCTACCGCTGTATCAGTCTGCTACTAGCTACTGCTCTACCAGGCTCCTAGTTACCGCTCAATCAGCCTGCTATTAGCTACAGTTCTACCAGGCTCCTAGTTCCTGGTCTATCAGCCTGCTCCTACCTACTGCTCTTCCAGCCTCCTAATTACCACTCTGTTAGCCTACTACAGGCAACCACTCTAAGAGACTCCTAGTTACCGCTCTCTCAGCCAGCTCCTAGTTACCGCTCTATCTGCATGCTTTTAGTTACCGCTCCATCAGCCTGGTCTTAGTTACCTCAGTATCATGCTGCTCCTAATTATCGCTCTATCAGCCTGCTCCTGGCTACCGTTCTACCAGGCTCCTAGTTACCGCTCTATCAGCCTGCTCCTAGTTACCGCTCTATCAGCCTGCACCTAGTTACCGCTCTATCAACCTACTCCTAGTTACCACTCCATCTGACTCCTAGATACCGCTCTATCAGGCTCCTAGGTACCACTCTATCTGCCTGCTCTTAGTTACTGCCCTATCAGCCTGCTCCTAGGTACCGCTCTATCAGCCTGCTCCTAGTTACCACTCTATCAGCCTGCTACTAGATACCACTATACCAGGCACCAATTTACCGCTCTGTCAGCCTGCTCCCAGTTACCGCTCTATCAGCCTGCTCCTAGTTTCCGCTCTATCAGCCTGCTCCTAGTTAACACTCTATCAGCCTGCTACTAGCTATCACTATACCAGGCACCAATTTACCGCTCTGTCAGCCTCCTCCTAGTTACCACTCTATCAGTGTCCTAGTTACCGCTCTACCAGGCTCATAGTTACCGCTCTATCTGCCTGCTCTTAGTTACCGCTCTATCAGCTTACTCCTAGTTACCGCTCTATCAGCCTGATCCTAGTTATTGCTGTCAATCTACTCCTATTTAACACTCTACCAGGCTCCTAGTTACTCTACCAGCCTCCTTTTTACCGCTCTATCAGCCTGCTCCTAGTTATCACTCTATCAGCCTGCTCCTGGCTACCGTTCTACCAAGGTCCTGGTAACCGCTCTATCAGCCTGCTCCTCGCTCCGCTCTATCAGCCTGCTCCTAGTTATCGCTTTTTCAGCCTGCTGCTAGATACCGCTCTACCAGTCAGCTAGTTACCGATCTATCAGCCTGCGTTTAAATACCGCTCTATCAGCTTGCTCCTAGTTACCACTCTACCAGGCTCCTAGTTACCGCTCTACCTGCTCCTAGTTACCGCTCTAAGTGCATGGTCCTAGTTACCAATCTATCAGCCTGCTCATACATACCGCCCTACCAGCCGCCTAGTTACTGCTCTATCAGCCTGCTCCTAGTTACGGATATATCAGCTTGCTGCTAGCTACCGCTCTACCAGGCTCCTAGTTACCTCTCTATCTACCTGCTCCTATTTACTGCTCTATGTGCCTACTCATAGTTACCGCTCTATCAGCCTGCACCCAGTTACCGCTCTATCCGCCTGATCCTAGTTATCGCTCTATCAGCCTGCCTCTAGTTACCGCTCTATCAGCCTGCTCCTAGCTACCGCTTTATTTGTATGCTCCTTGTTACCTCTCTATCACCCTGCTCCTAGCTACCGCTCTATGAGCCTGCTGCTAGTTACCGCTCTATCAGTCTGCTTCTAGTTATCGCTCTATCTGTCTTCTCTTAGTAAACACTCTATCAGCCTGCTCCTAGTAATCGCTCTATCAGCCTTCTCCTAGTTACCGCTCAATCCGCCTGCTCCTAGCTACCATTCTACCAAGCTCCTAGTTACTGCTCTATCTGCTTGCTCCTACTTACCGCTCTATGTGCCTGCTCCTATTTTACTACTCTATCACCCTGCTCATAGCTACCGCTCTACCAGGCTATAGTTACCGCGCTATGTGCCAGCTCCTAGTTGCGGCTCTATCAACCTGCTCCTAGCTACCGCTCTACCAGGCTCCTGCCTACCCCTCTATCAGCCTGGTTACTGCTCCATCAGCCTGCTCCTAGTTACAGCTCTATCTGCCTGCTCCTAGTTATCGCTTTATCTGCCTGCTCCTAGCTACCGCTATACCAGCCTAGTACATACCGCACTATCAACCTACTCCTACTTAGCGCTCTATCAGCCTGCTGTTAGTTACCGCTCTATCTGCCTTCTCCTAGTAACCGCTCTATCAGCCTGCTCCTAGTTACAGCTCTATTAGCCTGCTCCTAGTTACCACTCTATCAGCCTGCTACTAGTTACAGACCTATCAAGCTGCTCCTATTTACCACACTACCTGGCTACTAGTTACCGCTCTACCCGGCTCCTAGTTACCGCTCTATCTGCCTGCTCTTAGTTGCCGCTCTATTGGTGTGCTCCTAGTAACCGCTCTATCAGCCTGCTCCTAGTTACCACTCTTATAGCCTGCTGCTAGGTACCACTCTGCCAGGCACCTATTTACCGCTCAATCAGCCTGATCCTATTTACCGCTCTATCAGCCACCTCCTAGTTACCGCTCTATCAGCCTGCTCCTCGTTACCGCAATATCAACCTGCTCCTGGTTACAACTCTACCAGGCCTCTAGATACCGCTCTACCAGGCTCCTAATTACCGCTCTATCTGCCTGCTCTTAGTTACCGCTCTATCAACCTGCTCCTAGTTACCGCTCTAACAGCCTGCGTCTAGTTGCCGCTCTATATGCGTGCTCCTAGTTACCGATCGTTCAGCCTGCGCCTAGTTACGGCTCTATACACCTGCTTCTAGTTTCCGCTCTATCAGCCTGCTAAAAGTTACCGCTCTATCAGCTTGCTCCTGGTTACCGCTTTATCAACCTGTTCCTAGCTACCGCTCTACCAGAATCCTTCTGGCTACCGCCTTATCAGTCTGCTATTAGCTACCACTCTACCAGGCTCCTAGTTACCGCTCTATCAGCCTGCTATTAGCTACCGCTCTAACAGACTCCTAGTTACCGGTCTGTCAGCCTGATCTTAGCTACTGCTCTTCCAGCCTCTTAGTTACCGTTCTGTCAGCCTACTCCAGGCTTCCGCTCCACCAGACTCCTAGTTTACTGCTCTATCAGCCAGCTCCTAGTTACCGCTCTATCTGCATGCTTTTAGTTACCGCTCTATCAGCCTGTTCTTAGCTACCTCACTGTCAGGCTGCTCCTAATTATCGCTCTATCAGTCTGCTCCTAGTTACCGCTGTATCTGCCTGCTCCTGGTTACCGCTCTATCTGCCTGCTCCTAGTTACCTCTCTATCTGCCTGCTCCCAGGTAACGCTCTGTCAAATTGCTCCTAGCTACCGCTCTACCAGTCTCCTTTTGGCTACCGCTCTATCAGCCTGCTCATAGCTACCGCTCTACCAGACTCCGTCTGGCAACCGCTCTATCAGCCTGCTCATAGCTACCGCTCTATCAACCGGCTCCTAGTTACCACTCTACCTGGCTCCTAGTTACCGCTCTATGATCTTGCTCCTAGTAACTGCTCTATCAGCTTGCTCCTAGTTACAGATCTATCAGCTTCCTGCTAGCTACCGCTCCACCAGGCTTCTAGTTACCGCTCTACCAGGCTCCTAGTTACCACTCTATGATCTTGCTACTAGTAACCGCTATATCAGCTTGCTCCTAGTTACAGATCTAGCAGCTTGCTGCTAGCTACCGCTCCACCAGGCTTCTAGTTACCGCTATACCTACCTGGTCCCAGTTACTGCTCTATCAGCCTGCTCCCAGTTATCGCACTATCAGCCTGCCACTAGTTACCGCTCTATTAGCCTGCTCCTAGCTACCGCTCTATTTGTATGCTCCTAGTTACCGCTCTATCACTCTGCTCCTAGTTACAGCTCTTTCAGGCTGCTCCTAGTTACCGCTCTATCAGTCTGTTCCTAGTTATCGCTCTATCTGCCTGCTCTTAGTTAACACTCTATGAGCCTGCTCCTAAGTACCGCTCTTTCAGCCTGCTCCTAGTTACCGCGCTATCCGCCTGCTCCTAACTACCGCTCAACCAGGCTCCTAGTTACCGCTCTATCAGCTTGCTCCTAGCTACCATTCTATCAAGCTCCTAATTACCGCTCTATCGGCTTGCTCCTGGTTACCGCTCTATGTTCCTGCTCCTAGTTACCACTCTATCACCCTGCTCTCAGCTACCGCTACACCAGACTATAGTTACCGCGCTATATGCCTGCTCCTAGTTGCCGCTCTATCAGCCTGGTTCCTAGCTACCGCTCTACCAGGCTCCTAGCTACCCATCTATCAACCTGCCTTTGGTTACAGCTCTATCAGCCTGCTCCTAGTTACAGCTCTATCTCCCTGCTCCTAGTTACCGCTCTATCAGCCTGCTCCTAGCTACCGCTCTTCCAGGCCAGTAGTTACCGCACTATCAGCCTGCTCATAGTTAACGCTCTACCAGACTCTGTCTGGATACCGCTCTATCAGCCTGCTTCTAGCTACGGCTCTATCAACCTGCTCCTAAGTACCACTCTATTAGCCTGCTCCTAGTTACCGCCATATCAATCTGCTCTTAGTTACCACACTACCTGGCTCCTTGTTACCGCTCTACCAGGCTCCTAGTTACCGCTCTATCTGCATGCTCTTAGTTACCGCTCTATCAGCCTGCTCCAAGTTACCGCTCTTTCAGTCTCCTTCTGGCAACCGACCTTTCAGCCTGCTTCTAGCTACCGCTCGACCAGACTCCTTCTGGCTACCGCTGTATCAGTCTGCTACTAGCTACTGCTCTACCAGGCTCCTAGTTACCGCTCAATCAGCCTGCTATTAACTACCGCTCTACCAGGCTCCTAGTTCCCGGTCTATCAGCCTGCTCCTAGCTACTGCTCTTCCAGCCTCCTAATTACCACTCTGTTAGCCTACTCCAGGCAACCACTCTAATAGACTCCTAGTTACCGCTCTATCAGCAAGCTCCTAGTTACCGCACTATCTGCCTACTTTTAGTTACCGCTCTATCAGCCTGGTCTTAGTTACCTCAGTATCATGCTGCTCATAATTATCGCTCTATCAGCCTGCTCCTGGCTACCATTCTACCAGGCTCCTAGTTACCGCTCTATCAGCCTGCTCCTAGTTACCGCTCTATTAGCCTGCTCCTAGTTACCGCTCTATCAGCCTGCACCTAGTTACCGCTCTATCAACCTACTCCTAGTTACCACTCCACCTGGCTCCTAGATACCGCTCTATCAGGCTCCTAGGTACCACTCTATCTGCCTGCTCTTAGTTACCGCTCTATCAGCCTGCTCCTAGTTATCGCTCTATCAGCCTGCTCCTAGTTACCACTCTATCAGCCTGCTACTAGCTACCACTATACCAGGCACCAATTTACCGCTCTGTCAGCCTGCTCCCAGTTACCGCTCTAACAGCCATCTCCTAGTTACCGCTCTATCAGCCTGCTCCTAGTTACCAATCTATCAGCCTGCTATTAGCTACCACTATACCAGGCACCAATTTACCGCTCTGTCAGCTTGCTCCTAGTTACCGCTCTACCTGGCTCCTAGTTACCGCTCTATCTGCCTGCTCTTAGTTACCGCTCTATCAGCTTGCTCCTAGTTACCGCTCTATCAGCCTGATCCTAGTTATTGCAGTCAATCTACTCCTATTTAACACTCTACCAGGCTCCTAGTTACTCTACCAACCTCCTTTTTACCGCTCTATCAGCCTGCTCCTAGTTATCACTCTATCAGCCTGCTCCTAGTTATCGCTTTTTCAGCCCTCTGCTAGTTACCGCTCTACCAGGCAGCTAGTTACCGAACTATCAGCCTGCGTTTAAATACCGCTCTATCACCTTGCCCCTAGTTACCACTCTACCAGGCTCCTAGTTACCGCTCTAAGTGCATGGTCCTAGTTACCACTCTATCAGCCTGCTCATACATACCGCCCTACCAGCCGCCTAGTTACCGCTCTATCACCTTGCTCCTAGGTATCGATATATAAGCTTGCTGCTAGCTACCGTTCTACCAGGCTCCTAGTTACCGCTCTATCTATCCGCTCCTATTTACTGCTCTATGTGCCTACTCATAGTTACCGCTCTATCAGCCTGCACCCAGTTACCGCTCTATCAGCCTGATCCTAGTTATCGCTCTATCAGCCTGCCTCTAGTTACTGCTCTATCAGCCTGCTCCTAGCTACCGCTTTATTTGTATGCTCCTTGTTACCTCTCTATCACCCTGCTCCTAGCTACCGCTCTATCAGTCTGCTTCTAGTTATCGCTCTATCTGTCTTCTCTTAGTTAACACTCTATCAGCCTGCTCCTAGTAATCGCTCTATCAGCCTGCTCCTAGTTACCGCTCAATCCGCCTGCTCCTAACTACCGCTCTACCAGGGTGCTAGTTTCCGCTCTATCAGCCTGCTTTTAGCAACCATTCTACCAAGCTCCTAATTACTGCTCTATCTGCTTGCTCCTACTTACCGCTCTATGTGCCTGCTCCTAGTTACCACTCTATCACCCTGCTCATAGCTACCGCTCTACCAGGCTATAGTTACCGCGCTATGTGCCAGCTCCTAGTTGCCGCTCTATCAGCCTGCTCGTAGCTACCGCTCTACCAGGCTCCTGCCTACCCCTCTATCAGCCTGGTTACTGCTCTATCAGCCTCCTCCTAGTTACAGCTCTATCTGCCTGCTCCTAGTTACCGCTTTATCTGCCTGCTCCTAGCTACCGCTATACCAGACTAGTAGATACCGCACTATCAACCTACTCCTACTTAGCGCTCTATCAGCCTGCTCTTAGTTACCGCTCTATCTGCCTTCTCCTAGTTACCGCTCTATCAGCCTGCTCCTAGTTACAGCTCTATTAGCCTGCTCCTAGTTACCACTCTATCAGCCTGCTCCTAGTTACCGCCCTATCAAGCTGCTCCTATTTACCACACTACCTGGCTAGTAGTTACCGCTCTACCCGGCTCCTAGTTACCGCTCTATCTGCCTGCTCTTAGTTGCCGCTCTGTTAGTGTGCTCCTAGTAACCGATCTATCAGCCTGCTCCTAGTTACCACTCTTATAGCCTGCTGCTAGGTACCACTCTACCAGGCACCTATTTACCGCTCTATCAGCCACCACCTAGTTACCGCTCTATCAGCCTGCTCCTCGTTACCGCTCTATCAACCTGCTCCTGGTTACAACTCTACCAGGCACCTAGTTACCGCTCTATCAGGCTCCTAGTTACTGCTCTACCAGGCTCCTAATTACCGCTCTATCTGCCTGCTCTTAGTTACCGCTCTATCAACCTGCTCCTAGTTACGGCTCTAACAGCCTGCGTCTAGTTACCGCTCTATTTGCGTGCTCCTAGTTACCGATCGTTTAGCCTGCGCCTAGTTACGGCTCTATACACCTGCTCCTAGTTTCCGCTCTATCAGCCTGCTAATAGTTACCGCTCTATCAGCTTGCTCCTGGTTACCGCTCAATCAACCTGTTCCTAGCTACCGCTCTACCAGACTGCTTCTTGCTACCGCCTTATCAGTCTGCTATTAGCTACCACTCTACCAGGCTCCTAGTTACCGCTCTATCAGCCTGCTATTAGCTACCGCTCTACCAGACTCCTAGTTACCAGTCTGTCAGCCTGCTCTTAGCTACCGCTCTTCCAGCCTCCTAGTTACCGCTCTGTCAGCCTACTCCAGGCTTCCGCTCCACCAGACTCCTAGTTTACTGCTCTATCAGCCACCTCCTAGTTACCGCTCTATCGGCCTGCTCCTCGTTACCGCTCTATCAACCTGCTCCTGGTTACAACTCTACCAGGCTCCTAGTTACCGCTCTACCAGGCTCCTAATTACCGCTCTATCTGCCTGCTCTTAGTTACCGCTCTATCAACCTGCTCCTAGTTACCGCTCTAACAGCCTGCGTCTAGTTACCGCTCTATATGCGTGCTCCTAGTTACCGATCGTTCAGCCTGCGCCTAGTTACGGCTCTATACACCTGCTCCTAGTTTCCGCTCTATCAGCCTGCTAATAGTTACCGCTCTATCAGCTTGCTCCTGGTTACCGCTCTATCAACCTGTTCCTAGCTACCGCTCTACCGTACTCCTTCTTGCTACCGCCTTATCAGTCTGCTATTAGCTACCACTCTACCAGGCTCCTAGTTACCGCTCTATCAGCCTGCTATTAGCTACCGCTCTACCAGACTCCTAGTTACCGGTCTGTCAGCCTGCTCTTAGCTACCGCTCTTCCAGCCTCCTAGTTACCGCTCTGTCAGCCTACTCCAGGCTTCCGCTCCACCAGACTCCTAGTTTACTGCTCTATCAGCCAGCTCCTAGTTACCGCTCTATCTGCATGCTTTTAATTACCGGTCTATCAGCCTGCTCTTAGCTACCTCACTATCAGGCTGCTCCTAATTATCGCTCTATCAGTCTACTCCTAGTTACCGCTGTATCTGCCTGCTCCTGGTTACCGCTCTATCTGCCTGCTCCTAGTTACCTCTCTATCTGCCTGCTCCCAGTTAACGCTCTATCAAATTGCTCCTAGCTACCGCTCTACCAGTCTGCTTCTGGCTACCGCTCTATCAGCCTGCTCTTAGCTACCGCTCTACCAGACTCCGTCTGGCTACCGCTCTATCAGCCTGCTCATAGCTACCGCTCTATCAACCGGCTCCTAGTTGCTACTCTAACTGGCTCCTAGTTACCGCTCTACTAGGCTCCTAGTTACCACTCTATGATCTTGCTCCTAGTAACCGCTCTATCAGCTTGCTCCTAGTTACCGCTCTATCAGCCTGCTCTTAGTTACCACTCTATCAGCCTGCTGCTAGCTACCACTAAACCAGGCACCTATTTACCGCTCTATCAGCCTGCTCCTAGTTACCACTCTACCTGACTCTTCTGACTACCGCTCTATCAGCCTGCTCCTAGCTACCGCTTTACCAGACTCCTTCTGGCTATCGGTCTGCTCCTAGTTACCGGTCTATCGGCTACTCCTGGTTACCGCTCTACCAGACTCCTTCTGGCTACCGCTCTATCAGCCTGCTCCTATCTAACGCTCTACCAGACTCCTAGTAACCGCTTTATCAGCCTGCTCATAGCTAAGCCTACACCAGCCATCTAGTTGCCGCTGTATCAGCCAGCTCGTAGTTACCGCTCTATCTGCCTGCTTTTAGTTACCGCTCTATCAGCCTGCTCTTAGTTACCGCTCTATCAGCCTGGTCGTAGTTACAGCTCTATCAGCCTTATCCTAGTTACCGCTCTATCTGCCTGCTCTTAGCTAACGTTCTATCAGCCTGCTCCTAGTTACCGCTCTATCATCCTGCTCCTAGCTACCGCTCTAACTGACTCCTTCTGGCTTCCGCTCTATCGGCCTGCTCCAAGCTACCGCTCTACCAGATTCCTTCTGTATACCGCTCTATCAGCCTGCTACTAATTACCGCTCTACCAAGCTCCTAGTTTTCGCTCTATAGCTGTTTCAAGCTACCGCTGTACCAGACTCCCAATTACGTCTCTATCAGCCTGCTCCTTGTTACCGCTGTACCCCCCTCCTAGTTACCGCTCTATCAGCCTGCTCCTAGTTACCGCTATATCAGCCTGCTCCAGCTCCCGCTGTACCAGACTCCTTCTGGCTACCGCTCTATTAGCCTGCTCCTAGGTACAGCTCGTCCAGCCTCCTAGTTACCGCTCTATGAGCCTGCTTCTAGTTACACTTCTATGAGCCTGCTCTTAATTACCGGTCTCTCATCCTGCTCTTAGTTACCGCTCTATCAGACCACTAGTTACCGCTCTATTACCTGCTCTTAGTTACCGCTCTATCAGCCTGCTACTAGCTACTGCTCTAACAGCCTCCTAGTTACCTCTCTATCAGCCTGCTTCTAGTTACCGCTCTACCAGACTCCTAGTTACCGCTCTATCAGCCTGCTCCTAGTTACCGCTCTATCAGCCTGCTTCTAGTTTCCGCTCTATCAGCCTGATCCTAGTTATCCCTCTATCAGCCTTCTACTAGCTACCGCTCTAACAGCCTCCTAGATACCGCGCTATGAGCCTGCTACTAGATACCGCTCTACCAGACCATAGTTACCGCTCGACCTACCTGCTCCTAGTTACCTCTCTATGAAACTCCTAGTTACCGCTCTAGCAGCTTGCTCTTAGTTACCGCTCTATCAGCCTGGTCTTAGATACCGCTCTATCAGCCTCCTCCTAGTTAGCGCTCTATTAGCCCGCTCCTAGTTTCCGCTCTATCAGCCTTCTACTAATTACCGCTCTATCTGCCTGCTCCTAGCTAACGCTCTATCAGCCTGCTCCTAGTTACCGCTCTATCATCCTGCTCCTAGCTACCGCTCTAACGGTCTCCTTCTGGCTTCCGCTCTATCCGCCTGCTCCAAGCTACCGATCTACCAGATTCCTTCTGGATACTGCTCTATCAGCCTGCTACTAATTACCGCTCTACCAAGCTCCTAGTTTTCGCTCTATAGGCTGTTTCAAGCTACCGCTGTACCAGACTCCCAATTACGTCTCTATCAGCCTGCTCCTTGTTACCGCTGTACCCCCCTCCTAGTTACCGCTCTATCAGCCTGCTCCTAGTTACCGCTATATCAGCCTGTTCCAGCTCCCGCTGTACCAGACTCCTTCTGGCTACTGCTCTATCAGCCTGCTCCTAGCTACCGCTCTACCAGTCTCCTTCAGCCTACTGCCTTATCAGCCTGCTCTTAGTTATCGTTCTACGTGACTCCTTCTGGCTACCGCTCTGTCACCCTGATCCTAGATACCGCTATACCAGACTCCTTCTGGATACCGCTCTATCAGCTGCCCCTAGCTACCGCTTTACCAGACTCCTTCTGGCTAATGCTCTATCGGCCCGCTCCTAGCTACCGCTCAACCAGACTCCTTCTTTCTACCGCTCTATCAGTCTGCTTAAGCTACCGCTCCACCGGACTCCTAGTTACAGCTTAATCAGCCTGCTCCTTGTTACCGCTCTACCGCCTGCTCCTATTTACCGCTCTATCAGCCTGCTCCCAGTTACCTCTATATCAGCCTGCTCCTAGTTACCGCTCTACCAGACTCCTTCTGGATACCGCTCTATCAGCCTGCTCCTAGCTGCCGCTCTACCAGAATCATTCTCGCTACCGCTCTGTCAGTCTGCTATTATTTACTGCTCTACCAGGCTCCTAGTTACCGCTCTATCAGCCTGCTACTAGCTACCGGTCTACCAGACTCCTAGTTACCGTTCTATCTGCCTGCTTCCAGCTACCGCTCTACCAGCCTCCTAGTTAGCGCTCTATCACCCTGCTGATAGCTACCGCTCTATCAGCGTGCTCCTTGTTACCGCTCTATCAGACTGCTACTAGCTTGCACTCTATCAGCCTGCTCTTATTTACCGCTCTATCAGCCTTCTCCCAGTTACCGCTCTACCAGACTCCGTCTGGCTACCGCTCCATCAGCCTGCTCCTTGTTGCCGCTCTATCAGCCTGCTCCTAGTTACCGCTATATCAGAATGCTCCAGCTATTGCTCTACCAGCCTTCTAGCTACCGCTCTATCACCCTACTCCTAGTAACCGCTCTACCAGTCTCCTAGTTACCGCTCTATCAGCCTGCTCCTAGTTACCACTCTACCAGTCCCCTAGCTACCGCTCTATCAGCCTGCTCCTAGGTACCGCACTATCAGCCTGTTCCTAGCGACCGCTCTACCACTCTCCTAGTTACCGCTCTATCAGCCTGCCCCTAGCTACCGCTCTAACAGCCTCCTAGTTACCGCTTAATCAGTCTGCTCTTAACTACCGCTCTACCAGCCTCCTAGTTAGCGCTCTAATTGCGTGCTCCTAGTTACCGATCTATCAGCCTGCTCCTAGGTACAGCTCGACCAGCCTCCTAGTTACCGCTCTATGAGCCTGCTTCTAGTTACAGCTCTATGAGCCTGCTCTTAATTACCGGTCTCTCTACCTGCTCTTAGTTACCGCTCTATCAGACTACTAGTTACCGCTCTATTACCTGCTATTTGTTACCGCTCTATCAGCCTGCTACTAGCTACCGCTCTAACAGCCTCCTAGTTTCCTCTCTATCAGCCTGCTTCTAGTTACCGCTCTATCAGCCTGCTCCTAGTTTCCGCTAAATCAGCCTGATCCTAGTTACCGCTCTATCAGCCTGCTACTAGCTACCGCTCTAACAGCCTCCTAGATACCGCGCTATCAGCCTGCTACTAGATACCGCTCTACCAGCCCCCTAGTTACCGCTCGACCTACCTGCTCCTAGTTACCACTCTATGAGACTCCTAGTTACCGCTCTATCAGCCTGCTCTTAGTTACCGCTCTATCCGCCTGCTCTTAGATACCGCTTTATCAGCCTACTACTAGCTAGCGCTCTACCAGCCTCCTAGTTACCTCTCTATCAGCCTGCTTCTAGTTACCGCTCTACCAGACTCATAGTTACCGCCCTATCAGCCTGCTCCTAGTTAGCGCTCTATCAGCCTGCTCCTAGTTTCCGCTCTATCAGCCTGATCCTAGTTACCGCTGTATGAGCATGCTACTAGCTACCACTCTACCAGGCTCCTAGTTACCGCTCTATCAGCCTGCTCCCAGTTACCGCCATTTCATCCGGCTACTAGCTACCACTCTACCAGACTCGTAATTACCGCTCTATCTGCCGGCTACTAGCTACCGCTCTACCAGACTCCTTGTTGCCGCTCTATCAGCCTGCTGCTAGCTACCCCTTGTCCAGATTCATAGTTACCGCTCTATCAGCCTGCTACTAGCTACCGCTCTACCAGGCTCCTAGTAACCGCTCTATTAGGCTGCTACTAGCTACCGCTCTACAAGACTCTTAGTTACCGCTCTATCAGCCTGCTCCTAGCTACTGCTCTACCAGACTCCTATTTACCGCTCTATTAGCCTTCTACTAGCTACCACTCTACCAGCCTCCTAGTTACCGCTCTATTATCCTGCTACAATCTACCACTTTACCGGCCTCCTAGTTACCGCTCTATCA
Source organism: Hymenopus coronatus (assembly GCA_030762935.1). NCBI lineage: Eukaryota > Metazoa > Arthropoda > Insecta > Mantodea > Hymenopodidae > Hymenopus > Hymenopus coronatus. The sequence continues at coordinate 186,843,758 of CM060882.1, read as the reverse complement.
ACCTGCTCCTAGTTACCGCACTACCAGACTCCTTCTGGTTACCACTCTATTAGCCTGTTCCTAGCTACCGCTCTACCAGCCTCCTATTTACCGCTATTTCAGCCTACTCCTAGCTACCGCTCTCCCAGCCTCCTAGTTAGCGCTCTATTAGCCTGCTCCTCGCTACCGCTCTACCAGACTCCTTCTGGCTACCATTCTATTAGCCTGCTTCTAGCTACCGCTCTACCAGACTCCTTCTGGCTACCGCTGTATCAGCCTGCTACTATTACCACTCTACCAGTCTCCTAGTTACCGCTCTATCAGCCTGCTACTAGCTACCGCTCTACCAGCCTCCTAGTTAGCGCTCTATTAGCATGCTCCTAGCTACCGCTCTACCAGACTCCTTCTTGCTGCCGCTCTATCAGGCTGCTACTAGCTACCGCTCTACCAGACTCCTAGTTACCGCTCTATCAGCCTGCTCCTAGCTACTGCTCTACCATCCTAGTTACCGCTCTAATAGCCTGCTCCTAGATACCGCTCTACCAGTCTCCTTCAGGCTACCACTCTATTAGCCTGCTACTAGCTACCACTCTACCAGACTCCTAGTTAACGCTCTATCAGCCTGCTACTAGCTACAGCTCTACCAGCCTCCTAGTTAGCGCTCTATTAGCATGCTCCTAGCTACCGCTCTACCAGACTGTTTGCTGCCACTCTATCAGGCTGCTACTATCTACCGCTCTACCAGACGCCTAGTTACCGCTCTATCAGCCTGCTCCTAGCTACCGCTCTACCATCCTAGTTACCGCTCTATTAGCCTGCTCCTAGCTACCGCTCTAGCAGTCTCCTTCAGGCTACCACTCTATTAGCCTGCTACTAGCTACCGCTCTACCAGCCTCCTAGTTAGCGCTCTATTAGCATGCTCCTAGCTACCGCTCTACCAGACTCCTTCTTGCTGCCGCTCTATCAGGCTGCTACTAGCTACCGCTCTACCAGACTCCTAGTTACCGCTCTAATAGCCTGCTCCTAGATACCGCTCTACCAGTCTCCTTCAGGCTACCACTCTATTAGCCTGCTACTAGCTACCACTCTACCAGACTCCTAGTTAACGCTCTATCAGCCTGCTACTAGCTACAGCTCTACCAGCCTCCTAGTTAGCGCTCTATTAGCATGCTCCTAGCTACCGCTCTACCAGACTGTTTGCTGCCACTCTATCAGGCTGCTACTATCTACCGCTCTACCAGGCGCCTAGTTACCGCTCTATCAGCCTGCCCCTAGCTACCGCTCTACCATCCTAGTTACCGCTCTATTAGCCTGCTCCTAGCTACCGCTCTACCAGTCTCCTTCAGGCTACCACTCTATTAGCCTGCTACTAGCTACCACTCTACCAGACTCCTAGTTACCGCTCTATCAGCCTGCTCCTAGCTACCGCTCTACGATCCTAGTTACCGCTCTATTAGCCTGCTCCTAGCTACCGCTCTACCAGTCTCCTTCAGGCTACCACTCTATTAGCCTGCTACTAGCTACCGCTCTACCAGACTCCTAGCCGGCTTTCAAGCCATCCCACTCCATCAGTTTGGATGTCGTCCTGGGCGCTCGACTTTCCAACAGCCTCTTTGGGTAGAGGAGGCTGACCCCGGGGGTTCCTGGGCGGGGCCTTCACGCCCGCGGTGTCATTGGACGTCGAGAATGCGTTCTCAACCACCTGGTATAACGGACTCCTGTTAAAACTCTTACAGATTGGATCATCAACATTATACACAGCTTCCTACACCGACGCACCTTCATTGTAATGGTTGCGGGGCAAACAGCAACTCAAAAACCCCTACGAGGCGGAGTTCCCGAAGGCTCTATCTTATCACCCACCTTGTTTACTCTCTTCATGGCAGACTTCCCAACTGTGCAGGGCGTCAACATGGTTCAGTTTGCTGACGACGTCCTGCTCTACCGCAATGATAGGAAAATACACAGAGCCTTCAACCTTATACAGAGACACCTTCGTGTCGTCCAGGTCTGGCAGACAGTGGCGGATGTCCTTTAACCCGGATAAAAGCCATGCTGTTCTGTTGAACAGAAAACGTGCCACCGCAGCCATAAAATACCTATGCGTCACTCCTGATGAGGGCCTAACTTTTCGTGAACATGTGCGGGGAACTTCGGACAGAGTGAAGGGGCCGGTGGCCACCCTTTATCCTGTTCCGTCCTCCCAAATGCTGGTCCTCTTAAAGTTACGTCTTTTCAAGACGTTCATAGTCCCTCTGATGCTCTACGCCTGGGAAGTATTGGGCATGGCAGCAGACTCCTGGCTTCACTGGTTACAGCGGAAACAGAATAGAGGACTCCGGTCAATATATTCTGTATGTCGACGTGAGGCTACTACATGAAACGTCGGCCCTCCCATAGGTGGAGGATGTAATTAGACGCCGTGCTCAGAAATTCTACGCCAGATTGGGGAACATGAGAACGTACTTGTCAGATCACTGGGGGAGGGGGGGTACTTACCCACTTACGCCTATACAGGCTTGCGGGCACCCTCAGCAACAACGGCTTCAAAGCAGACAACAGCAAAAATAGCTGAACTAAGTAAACCCCTCCCAAAAGTGGGAGTGGGCAATAAAAATTCCTCAACAAAAACAATGTAAACAAATCAAACACCAACGGAAGCAGAGGAAAAGGATGCTGCTGCTGAAAAATAAAACTGTTCGAGGAGCCTATCTACCGCTACCTCCTTAACATCATCACCGCAAACATCAACATTATTATCAAACCTAAAGCATCTTCCTCGTTCGTGTGGTTAAGCACTTACCAGGGCAGGTACACACCTAGGCGCAACACCAGATCACGGACGGACGGACACCATTCGCAGTTTGTAGCAGTATGAGTTGTGGATGGTCCAACCTCGTTTTGCGGCCACATAAACTGATCGTATCACTTTAATATTTACATTTGATTTTCCTTTCCCATTTTTTAAGTTGAGTTCATGAACCAAGGTAAATCAATAGCTGAAGCTGTACTTGATTTACATCGCTGGAAACGTTTAACGCAAGCACACAACTTAAAAATATGTTCGACAGGACGTTGAAAAGATATTTCCTATCGTACTGACTCACTTTGATGACGTCATGACCTAAAACTTTATTTCTATGTTCGTTTTTCCACTTCCGAGATCGCATAATCACTTTTAATCCTTTTACTTTTGTTTTCTCGCCCTTTGTATTTATCGAATCCTGCAATATCAACGAATCTGCTTGTGGTACATTAGTATTACCATTATTATGCTAAGGTATTAGGTTATTAATTCACTTTTTGGACCTATCACATTTCTTTCGCTCTCAGTGTTCACTCATATACTTCAATGTTTAGACTGAAAATAATAAATATCACGAAGTATACACTTGTGATGTGTTTAAATAAACTAATAGAAGGTAGCAGTGGTAGACTGTGTTGTTGTCATTAGCAGTGTGTTTAAATAAAATGAGACAGTGATAGACTCTGATGCTGTCACTAGCAGTGTGTAGCAATAGACTGTGACAGTGGTAGACTGCGATGTTGTCATTAGCAGTGTGTTTAAATAGAATGTGACAGTAGGTAGACTCTGATGTTGTCACTAGCAGAGTGTAGCAATAGACTGTGACAGTTGTAGACTGCGATGTTGTCATTAGCAGTGTATAGTAATTGACTTTGGCAGAAGTAGATTCTGATGTTGTCATTAGCAGTGTGTAGAAATAGACTGTGGAAGTAGTAGATTCTGATGTTGTCATTAGCAGTGTGTTTTAATAGAATCGGACAGTGGTAGACTGCGATCTTGTAATTAGCAGTACGTTTAAATAGAATTGACAGTGGTAGACTCTGATGTTGTCATTAGCAGTGTGTAGTAATAGACTGTGACAGTGGTAGACTGCGATGTTGTCATTAGCAGTGTGTAATAATAGACTGTGGCAGTAGTAGAATCTGATGTCATCATTAGCAGTGTGTAGTAATAGACTGTGGCAGTAGTAGATTCTGATGTTGTCATTAGCAGTGTGTAGCAATAGACTGTGACAGTGGTAGAATCTGATGTCATCATTAGCAGTGTGTAGCAATAGACTGTGACAGTGGTAGACTGCGATGTTGTTATTAGCAGTGTGTAATAATAGACTGTGGCAATGGTAGACTCTGATATTGTCATTAGCAGTGTGTAGTGATAGACTATGGCAGTAGTAGATTCTGATGTTGTCATTAGCAGTGTGTTTTAATAGAATGGGACAGTGGTAGACACTGATGTTGTCATTAGCAGTGTGTAGTAATAGACTGTGGCAGTGGAAGACTCTGACGTTGCCATTAGCAGTGTGTAGTAATAGAATGTGGCAGTAGTAGATCCTGATGTTGTCATTAACAGTGTGTTTTAATAGACTGTGACAGTGGTAGACTGCGATGTTGTCATTAGCAGTGTGTAGTAATAGACTGTGGCAGTAGTAGATTTTGATGTTCTTAGCAGTGTGTTTTAATAGAATGGGACAGTGGTAGACTCTGATGTTGTCACTAGCAGCGTGTAGCAATAGACCTTGGCAGTGGTAGACTGCGATGTTGTCATTACCAGTGTGTAATAATATACTGTGGCAGTAGTAGATTCTGATGTTTTCATTAGCAGTATGTTTTAATAGAATGGGATAGTGGTAGACTCCGATGTTGTCATAAGCAGTGCGTTTAAATAGAATGTGACAGTGGTAGACTGCGATGTTGTCATTAGCAGTGCGTTTAAATAGACTGTGACAGTGGTAGACTGCGATGTTGTCATTAGCAGTGTGTTTAAATAGAATGTGACAATAGGTAGACTCTGATGTTGTCACCAGCAGCGTGTAGCAATAGACTGTGACAGTTGTAGACTGCGATGTTGTCATTAGTAGTGTGTAGTAATTGACTGTGGCAGTATTAGATTCTGATGTTGCCATTAGCAGTGTGTTTTAATAGAATGGGACAGTGGTAGACTGCGATGTTGTCATTAGCAGTGTGTAGTAATTGACTGTGGCAGTAGTAGATTCTGATGTCATCATTAGCAGTGTGTACTAATAGACTGTGGCAGTACTAGATTCTGATGTCATTAGCAGTGTGTAGTAATAGACTGTGGCAGTAGTAGATTTTGATGTTGTCATTAGCAGTGTGTTTTAATAGACTGTGGCAGTGGTAGACTCTGACGTTGTCATTAGCAGTGTGTTTTAATAGACTGTGGCAGTGGTAGACTCTGACGTTGTCATTAGCAGTGTGTAGTAATAGACTGTGGCAGTAGTAGATTTTGAGGTTGTCATTAGCAGTGTGTAGTAATAGACTATGGCAGTAGTAGATCCTGATGTCATTAGCAGTGTGTCTTAATAGACTGTGACAGTGGTAGACTCTGACGTTGGCATTAGCAGTGTGTAGTAGTAGACTGTGGCTGTAGTAGATTCTGATGTTATTAGTAGCATAGTGTTTTAATAGTCTGTGACAGTGGTAGACAGTGATGTTGTCATTAGCAGTGTGTAGTAATAGACTGTGGCAGTAGTAGATTTTGATGTTGTCATTAGCAGTGTGTTTTATTAGAATGGGACAGTGGTAGACTCTGTTGTTGTCATAAGCAGCGTGTAGCAATAGACTGTGACAGTGGTAGACTGCGATGTTGTCATTAGCAGTGTGTAGTAATAGACTGTGGCAGTAGTAGATTCCGATGTTGTCATTAGCAGTGTGTTTTAATAGAATAGGACAGTGGTAGACTGCGATGTTGTCATTAGCAGTGCCTTTAAATAGACTGTGACAGTGGTAGATTCTGATGTTTTCATTAGCAGTGTGTTTTAATAGAATGGGACATTGATAGACTGCGATGTTGTCATTAGCAGTGTCTAGTAATAGATGGGCAGTGGTAGACTTTGATGTTGTCACTAGCAGTGTGCTTTATTGTACTGTGCAGTGGTAGACAGTGTGGTCACTAGCAGTGGGTTTTAATAGAATGGGACAGTGGTAGACTGCGAAGTTGTTACTAGCAATGGTTAGCAATAGACTGTGGCAGTGGTCTATTGTGATGTTGTCACTGGCAGTGTGTTTTAGTAGACTGCGTTGTTGCCATTAGCAGTGTGTATTAATAGAATGTGGCAGTGGTAGACTACGATGTGGTCACTAGCAGTGTGTTTTAATAGAGCGAGGCAATGGTAGACTGTCTTGTTATCATGAGCAGTCTGTAGTAATAGAATGTGCCAGTGGCAGACTCTGATGTAGTCACTAGCAGTGTGTATTAATAGACTGTGGCAGTAGTAGATTGCGATGTTGTCATTAGCAGTGTGTACTAAGAGAATGTGGCAGTAGTAGACTTTGATGTCACTAGCAGTGTGTGTTAATAGAATGGGACAGTGGTAGACTGTGTTGTTGTCATTAGCAGTATGTAGTAATAGAATTTGGCAGTAGCAGCTTGTGATTTTATCACCAGCAATGTGTAAAAATAGAATGTGACAATGGTAGATTGTGATGTTGTCATTAGCAGTCTGTAATAATAGAATGTAGCAGTAGTGGACTGTGATGTTGTCATTAGCAATGTGTAGTAATCGAATGTACCAGTAGTAGATTGTGATTTTGTCACAAACAGTGTGTAAAAATAGAATGTGACAGTGGTAGATTGTGATGTTGCCATTAGCAGTGTGTAATAAGAGAACATGGTAGTAATAGACTGTGATGTTGTCAATAACAGTGTGTACTAAGAGAAAGTGGCAGTAGTAGACTGTGAGGTTGTCACTAGCAGTGTGAACCAAGAGAATGTGGCAGTAGTAGATTGTGATGTCACTAGCAGTGTGTACTAAGAGAATATGGCAGTAGTAGATGATGTTGTCACTAGCAGTGTGTACTAAGAGAATGTGCCAGTGGTAGACTGTATTGTTGTCAATAGGAGTTTGGACTAATAGAGTGTGCCAGTGGTAGACTGTGATGTTGTCACTAGCAGTGTGTACTAAGAGAATGTGGCAGTAGTACATTGTGATGTCACTAGCAGTGTGTCCTAAGAGAATATGGCAGTAGTAGACTGATATTGTCACTAGCAGTGTGTACTAAGAGAATGTGCCAGTGGTAGACTGTATTGTTGTCAATAGGAGTTTGAACTAATAGAATGTGCCAGTGGTAGACATTGGTGTTGTCACTAGCAGTGCGTACTAAGAGAATGCGGCAGTGTTAGTCTGTGGTGTTGTCACCAGCAGTGTGTACTAAGAGAATGTGACAGTGGTAGTCTGTGATGTTGTCACCAGCAGTGTATACTAACAGAATGCGGCTGTAGTAGTCTGTGGTGTTGTCACCAGCAGTGTGTACTAAGAGAATGCGGAAATAGTAGTCTGCGGTGTTGTCACCAGCAGTGTGTACTAAGAGAATGCGGCAGTAGTAGTCTGTGGTGTTGTCACTAGCAGTGTGTACTAAGAGAATGCGGCAGTAGTAGTCTGTGGTGTTGTCACCAGCAGTGTGTACTATTAGAATGCGGCAGTAGTAGTCTGTGGTGTTGTCACCAGCAGTGTGTACTCAGAGAATGCGGAAAGAGTAGTCTGCAGTGTTGTCACCAGCAGTGTGTACTAAGAGAATGCGGCAGTAGTAGTCTGTGGTGTTGTCACCAGCAGTGTGTACTAAGAGAATGCGGCAGTAGTAGTCTGTGATGTTGTCACCAGCAGTGTATACTAACAGAATGCGGCTGTAGTAGTCTGTGGTGTTGTCACTAGCAGTGTATACTATTAGAATGCGGCAGTAGTAGTCTGTGATGTTGTCACCAGCAGTGTGTACTAAGAGAATGCGGCAGTAGTAGTCCTTGGTGTTGTCACCAGCAGTGTGTACTAAGAGAATGCGGCAGTAGTAGTCTGTGGTGTTGTCACCAGCAGTGTGTACTAAGAGAATGCGGCAGTAGTAGTCTGTGGTGTTGTCACCAGCAGTGTGTACTAAGAGAATGCGGCAGTAGTAGTCCTTGGTGTTGTCACCAGCAGTGTGTACTAAGAGAATGCGGCAGTAGTAGTCCTTGGTGTTGTCACCAGCAGTGTGTACTAAGAGAATGCGGCAGTAGTAGTCTGTGGTGTTGTCACCAGCAGTGTGTACTAAGAGAATGCGGCAGTAGTAGTCTGTGGTGTTGTCACCAGCAGTGTGTACTAAGAGAATGCGGCAGTAGTAGTCTGTGGTGTTGTCACCAGCAGTGTGTACTAAGAGAATGCGGCAGTAGTAGTCCTTGGTGTTGTCACCAGCAGTGTGTACTAAGAGAATGCGGCAGTAGTAGTCCTTGGTGTTGTCACCAGCAGTGTGTAATAAGAGAATGCGGCAGTAGTAGTCTGTGGTGTTGTCACCAGCAGTGTGTACTAAGAGAATGCGGCAGTAGTAGTCCTTGGTGTTGTCACCAGCAGTGTGTACTAAGAGAATGCGGCAGTAGTAGTCTGTGGTGTTGTCACCAGCAGTGTGTACTAAGAGAATGCGGCAGTAGTAGTCTGTGATGTTGTCACCAGCAGTGTGTACTAAGAGAATGCGGCAGTAGTAGTCCTTGGTGTTGTCACCAGCAGAGTGTACTAAGAGAATGCGGCAGTAGTAGTCTGTGGTGTTGTCACCAGCAGTGTGTACTAAGAGAATGCGGCAGTAGTAGTCCTTGGTGTTGTCACCAGCAGTGTGTACTAAGAGAATGCGGCAGTAGTAGTCTGTGGTGTTGTCACCAGCAGTGTGTACTAAGAGAATGCGGCAGTAGTAGTCTGTGGTGTTGTCACCAGCAGTGTGTACTAAGAGAATGTGGCAGTAGTAGTCTGTGGTGTTGTCACCAGCAGTGTGTACTAAGAGAATGCGGCAGTAGTAGTCTGTGGTGTTGTCACCAGCAGTGTGTACTAAGAGAATGCGGCAGTAGTAGTCCTTGGTGTTGTCACCAGCAGTGTGTACTAAGAGAATGCGGCAGTAGTAGTCTGTGGTGTTGTCACCAGCAGTGTGTACTAAGAGAATGCGGCAGTAGTAGTCTGTGGTGTTGTCACCAGCAGTGTGTACTAAGAGAATGCGGCAGTAGTAGTCTGTGGTGTTGTCACCAGCAGTGTGTACTAAGAGAATGCGGCAGTAGTAGTCCTTGGTGTTGTCACCAGCAGTGTGTACTAAGAGAATGCGGCAGTAGTAGTCCTTGGTGTTGTCACCAGCAGTGTGTACTAAGAGAATGCGGCAGTAGTAGTCTGTGGTGTTGTCACCAGCAGTGTGTACTAAGAGAATGCGGCAGTAGTAGTCTGTGGTGTTGTCACCAGCAGTGTGTACTAAGAGAATGCGGCAGTAGTAGTCTGTGGTGTTGTCACCAGCAGTGTGTACTAAGAGAATGCGGCAGTAGTAGTCCTTGGTGTTGTCACCAGCAGTGTGTACTAAGAGAATGTGACAGTGGTAGTCCTTGGTGTTGTCACCAGCAGTGTGTACTAAGAGAATGCGGCAGTAGTAGTCTGTGGTGTTGTCACCAGCAGTGTGTACTAAGAGAATGTGACAGTGGTAGACTGTGATGTTGTCACTAGCAGTGTGTACTAAGAGAATGCGGAAATAGTAGTCTGCGGTGTTGGCACCAGCAGTATGTACTAAGAGAATGTGACAGTGGTAGACTGTGATGTTGTCACTAGCAGTGTGTACTAAGAGAATGCGGCAGTAGGAGTCTGTGGTGTTGTCACCAGCAGTGTGTACTAAGAGAATGTGACAGTGGTAGACTGTGATGTTGTCACTATCAGTGTGTACTAAGAGAATGCGGCAGTAGTAGTCCTTGGTGTTGTCACCAGCAGTGTGTACTAAGAGAATGTGGCAGTAGTAGTCTGTGGTGTTGTCACCAGCAGTGTGTACTAAGAGAATGTGGCAGTAGTAGTCTGTGGTGTTGTCACCAGCAGTGTGTACTAAGAGAATGCGGCAGTAGTAGTCCTTGGTGTTGTCACCAGCAGTGTGTACTAAGAGAATGTGGCAGTAGTAGTCTGTGGTGTTGTCACCAGCAGTGTGTACTAAGAGAATGTGGCAGTAGTAGTCTGTGGTGTTGTCACCAGCAGTGTGTACTAAGAGAATGCGGCAGTAGTAGTCTGTGGTGTTGTCACCAGCAGTGTGTACTAAGAGAATGCGGCAGTAGTAGTCCTTGGTGTTGTCACCAGCAGTGTGTACTAAGAGAATGTGGCAGTAGTAGTCTGTGGTGTTGTCACCAGCAGTGTGTACTAAGAGAATGTGGCAGTAGTAGTCTGTGGTGTTGTCACCAGCAGTGTGTACTAAGAGAATGCGGCAGTAGTAGTCTGTGGTGTTGTCACCAGCAGTGTGTACTAAGAGAATGCGGCAGTAGTAGTCTGTGGTGTTGTCACCAGCAGTGTCTATTAAGAGAATGTGACGGTGGCAGACTGTGATGTTGTCATTAGCAGTGCGTACTAAGAGAATGTGGCATTGGTAGACAGTGATGTTCTCACTAGCAGTGTATATCAATAGAATGTGGCAGTGGTAGACTGAGATGTTGTCACAAGCAGTGTATACTAATAGAATGTGACAGTAGTAGACTGTGATGTTGTCACCAGCAGTGTGTACTAATAGAATGTGACAGTGGTAGACTGTGATGTTGTCACCAGCAGTGTATACTAATAGAATGTGACAGTGGTAAACAGTGATGTTGTTACAAGCAGTGTGCACTAATAGAATGTGACATTGGTAGACTGTGATGTTGTTACCAGCAGTGTATACTAATAGAATGTGACAGTGGTAAACAGTGATTTTGTCACCAACAGTGTGTACTAATAGAATGTGACAGTGTTACACTGTGATGTTGTCACCAGCAGTGTATACTAATAGAATGTGACAGTGGTAGACTGTGATGTTGTCACCAGCAGTGTGTACTAATAGAATGTGACAGTGGTAGACAGTGATGTTGTCACCAGCAGTGTATACTATTAGAATTCGGCAGTGGTAGACTGTGCTGTTTTCACCAGCAGTGTGTACTAAGAGAATGTGGCAGTAGTAGATTGTGATGTCACTAGCAGTGTGTACTAATAGAATGTGACAGTGGTAGACTGTGTTGTTATCACCAGCAGTGTATACTAATAGAATGATACACTGGTTGACTGTGATGTTGTTACCAGCAGTATATACTAATAGAATGTGACAGTAGTAGACCGTGATGTTGTCACCAGCAGTGTATACTAATAGAATGTGGCAGTGATAGACCGTGATGTTGTCACCAGCAGTGTGTACTAATAGAATGTGGCATTGGTAGGCTGTGATGTTGTCACCAGCAGTGTGTACTAATAGAATGTGGCAGTGGTAGACAGTGATGTTGTCACCAGCAATGTATACTAATAGAATGTGGCAGTGATAGACCGTGATGTTGTCACCAGCAGTGTATACTAATAGAATGTGGCATTGGTAGACCGTGATGTTGTCACCAACAGTGTATACTAATAGAATGTGGCAGTGATAGACCGTGATGTTGTCACCAGCAGTGTATACTAATAGAATGTGACAGTGGTAGACGTTGATGTTGTCACAAACAGTGTATACTAATAGAATGTGGCAGTGGTAGACTGTGATGCTGTCACCAGCAGTGTATACTAATAGAATGTGGCTGTGGTTGTGTGTGATGTTGTCAAAAGCAGTGTATACTAATAGAATGTGACAGTGGTAGACTGTGATGTTGTCACCAGCCGTGTGTACTAATAGAATGTAACTTAGGTAGACTGTGATGATGTCACTAGCAGTGTATACTAATAGAATGTGGCAGTAGTAGATTGTGATTTTGTCACCAGCAATATGTAAAAATAGTATTTGACAGTGGTAGATTGTGATGTTGTCATTAGCAGTGTGTAGTAATAGAATGTGGCAGTGGTAGACTGTGATGTTGTCACCAGCAGTTTGTACTAATAGAATGTGTCGGTGGTAGACTGTGATGTTATTACTGGCAGTGTATACTAATAGATTGTGACAGTGGTAGACTGTGGTGTTGTCACTAGCAGTGAATACTAATAGAATGTGGCAGTGGTAGACTGTGATGTTGTCACTAGCAGTGTATACTAATAGAATGTGACAGCGGTAGACTGTGATGTTGTCACTAGCAGTGTGTACTAAAAGAATAAGACAGCGGTAGACTTTGATGTTGTCACTAGCAGTGTATACTAATAGAATGTGACAGCGGTAGACTGTGATGTTGTCACTAGCAGTGTATACTAATAGAATGTGGCAGTGGTAGACTGTGATGTTGTCACCAGCAGTGTGTACTAATAGAATGTGACAGTGGTAGACTGTGATGTCACCAGCAGTGTGTACTAATAGAATGTGACAGTGGTGGACTGTGATGTTGTCACAAGCAGTGTATACTAATAGAATGTGACAGTGGTAGACAGTGATGTTGTCACTAGCAGTGTGTACTAATAGAATGTGACAGTGGTAGACAGTGATGTTGTCACTAGCAGTGTATGCTAATAGAATGTGGCAGTGGTAGACAGTGATGTTGTCACCAGCAGTGTGTACTAATAGAATGTGACAGTGGTAGACAGTGATGTTGTCACTAGCAGTGTATGCTAATAGAATGTGGCAGTGGTAGACAGTGATGTTGTCACTAGCAGTGTGTACTAATAGAATGTGACAGTGGTAGACTGTGATGTTGTCACCAGCAGTGTGTACTAATAGAATGTGACAGTGGTAGACAGTGATGTTGTCACTAGCAGTGTGTACTAATAGAATGTGACAGTGGTAGACAGTGATGTTGTCACTAGCAGTGTATGCTAATAGAATGTGACAGTGGTAGACAGTGATGTTGTCACTAGCAGTGTATACTAATAGAATGTGACAGTGGTAGACTGTGATGTTGTCACTAGCAGTGTATACTAATAGAATGTGACAGTGGTAAACTGTGATTTTGTCACCAGCAGTGTGTACTAATAGAATATGACAGTGGTACACTGTGATGTTGTCACCAGCAGTGTATACTAATAGAATGTGACAGTGGTAGACTGTGATGTTGTCACCAGCAGTGTGTACTAATAGAATGTGACAGTGTTAGACAGTGATGTTGTCACCAGCAGTGTATACTATTAGAATTCGGCAGTGGTAGACTGTGCTGTTTTCACCAGCAGTGTGTACTAAGAGAATGTGGCAGTAGTAGATAGTGATGTCACTAGCAGTGTGTACTAATAGAATGTGACAGTGGTAGACTGTGTTGTTGTCACCAGCAGTGTATACTAATAGAATGATACACTGGTTGACTGTGATGTTGTTACCAGCAGTATATACTAATAGAATGTGACAGTAGTAGACCGTGATGTTGTCACCAGCAGTGTGTACTAATAGAATATGGCAGTGGTAGACAGTGATGTTGTCACCAGCAATGTATACTAATAGAATGTGGCAGTGATAGACCGTGATGTTGTCACCAGCAGTGTATACTAATAGAATGTGGCATTGGTAGACCGTGATGTTGTCACCAGCAGTGTATACTAATAGAATGTGGCATTGGTAGACCGTGATGTTGTCACCAGCAGTGTATACTAATAGAATGTGGCATTGGTAGACCGTGATGTTGTCACCAGCAGTGTATACTAATAGAATGTGACAGTGGTAGACATTGATGTTGTCACAAGCAGTGTATACTAATAGAATGTGGCAGTGGTAGACTGTGATGCTGTCACCAGCAGTGTGTACTAATAGAATGTGGAGGCGGTTGACTGTGATGTTGTTACCAGCAGTGTATACTAATAGAATGTAACAGTGGTAGACTGTGATGTTGTCACCAGCAGTGTATACTAATAGAATGTGGCTGTGGTTGTGTGTGATGTTGTCAAAAGCAGTGTATACTAATAGAATGTGACAGTGGTAGACTGTGATGTTGTCACCAGCAGTTTGTACTAATAGAATGTGACAGTGGTAGACTGTGATGTTGTCACTAGCAGTGTATACTAATAGAAGCTGGCAGTGGTAGACTGTGATGTTGTCACTAGCAGTGTATACTAATAGAATGTGACAGTGGTAGACTGTGATGTTGTCACCAGCAGTTTGTACTAATAGAATGTGACAATTGTAGACTGTGATGTGGGCATCAGCAGTTTGTACTAATTGAATGTTGCAGTGGTGGATTGTGATGTTGTCACTAGCAGTGTATACTAATAGAATGTGACAGTGGTAGACTGTGATGTTGTCACTAGCAGTGTATACTAATAGAATGTGGCAGTGGTAGACTGTGATGTTGTCACTAGCAGTGTATACTAATAGAAGGTGGCAGTGGTAGACTGTGATGTTGTCACTAGCAGTGTATACTAATAGAATGTGACAGTGGTAGACTGTGATGTTGTCACTAGCAGTGTATACTAATAGAAGGTGGCAGTGGTAGACTGTGATGTTGTCACTAGCAGTGTATACTAATAGAATGTGACAGTGGTAGACTGTGATGTTGTCACCAGCAGTGTATACTAATAGAATGTGACAGTGGTAGACTGTGATGTTGTCACTAGCAGTGTATACTAATAGAATGTGACAGTGGTAGACTGTGATGTTGTCACTAGCAGTGTATACTAATAGAATGTGACAGTGGTAGACTGTGATGTTGTCACCAGCAGTGTGTACTAATAGAATGTGACAGTGGTAACCTGTGATGTTGTCACCAGCAGTGTATACTAATAGAATGTGGCAGTGATAGACCGTGATGTTGTCACCAGCACTGTATACTAATAGAATGTGACAGTGGTAGACTGTGATGTTGTCACAAGCAGTGTGTACTAATAGAATGTGACAGTGGTAGACAGTGATGTTGTCACTAGCAGTGTATACTAATAGAATGTGACAGTGGTAGACTGATGTTGTCACCAGCAGTGTGTACTAATAGAATGTGACAGTGGTAGACTGTGATGTTGTCACCAGCAGTGTGTACTAATAGAATGTGACAGTGGTAGACTGTGATGTTGTCACCAGCAGTGTATAATAGAATGTGACAGTGGTAGACTGTGATGTTGTCACCAGCAGGGTATACTAATAGAATGTGACAGTGGTAGACTGTGATACTGTCACCAGCAGTGTATACTAATAGAATGTGACAGTGGTAGACAGTGATGCTGTCACCAGCAGTGTATACTAATAGAATGTGACAGTGGTAGACTGTGATGCTGTCACCAGCAGTGTGTACTAATAGAATGTGACAGTGGTAGCCTGTGATGTTGTCACCAGCAGTGTATACTAATAGAATGTGACAGTGGTAGACTGTGATGTTGTCACCAGCAGTTTGTACTAATAGAATGTGTCGGTGGTAGACTGTGATGTTATTACTGGCAGTGTATACTAATAGATTGTGACAGTGGTAGACTGTGGTGTTGTCACTAGCAGTGAATACTAATAGAATGTGGCAGTGGTAGACTGTGATGTTGTCACTAGCAGTGTATACTAATAGAATGTGACAGCGGTAGACTGTGATGTTGTCACTAGCAGTGTGTACTAATAGAATGTGACAGCGGTAGACTTTGATGTTGTCACTAGCAGTGTATACTAATAGAATGTGACAGCGGTAGACTGTGATGTTGTCACTAGCAGTGTATACTAATAGAATGTGGCAGTGGTAGACTGTGATGTTGTCACCAGCAGTGTGTACTAATAGAATGTGACAGTGGTAGACTGTGATGTTGTCACCAGCAGTGTGTACTAATAGAATGTGACAGTGGTGGACTGTGATGTTGTCACAAGCAGTGTATACTAATAGAATGTGACAGTGGTAGACAGTGATGTTGTCACTAGCAGTGTGTACTAATAGAATGTGACAGTGGTAGACAGTGATGTTGTCACTAGCAGTGTATGCTAATAGAATGTGGCAGTGGTAGGCAGTGATGTTGTCACCAGCAGTGTGTACTAATAGAATGTGACAGTGGTAGACAGTGATGTTGTCACTAGCAGTGTATGCTAATAGAATGTGGCAGTGGTAGACAGTGATGTTGTCACTAGCAGTGTGTACTAATTGAATGTGACAGTGGTAGACTGTGATGTTGTCACCAGCAGTGTGTACTAATAGAATGTGACAGTGGTAGACAGTGATGTTGTCACTAGCAGTGTGTACTAATAGAATGTGACAGTGGTAGACAGTGATGTTGTCACTAGCAGTGTATGCTAATAGAATGTGACAGTGGTAGACAGTGATGTTGTCACTAGCAGTGTATACTAATAGTATGTGACAGTGGTAGACTGTGATGTTGTCACTAGCAGTGTATACTAATAGAATGTGACAGTGGTAAACTGTGATGTACTAGCAGTGTATACTAATAGATGGTGACAGTGGTAGACTGTGATGTTTTCACTAGCAGTGTTAACTAATAGAATGTGACAGTGGTAGACTGTGATGCTGTCAATAGCAGTTTGTACTAATAGAATGTGACATTGGTAGACTGTGATGTTGTCACTGGCAGTGGAAGAGATAATCATAAATGTCACTGATTTAACAATTTTAATATTTACATACATTCAACAAGTCATCAGCATCATTAACCCTGTTACTTTCTCTCAACATACATACATTACAACACCTTGGTAACGTCTGAACTGGGAATCGTCTCCAATTGGCACGTATACAGGCTTTATATTGTGAAAAACTTCGCTCCACCTCACAAGATGTGGAAATAGAACACATCAACGGTAAGATACTGCTTCAGCAGTATTCAGAATTCGGCATGTACCTTTTTTTCTAAGCACTGTATTCACTTTGTTTTTCACACGGTCTAAAGCAGTTGTCATCTGCTTGTACACGTTCATCGACAAGTTTTAGGGCTCGAGGCATTTTTGATGTTCCACGTTTCCAAATGTGCGTTATATATTTGCAAGGGTCTTCTGTAAGAATTGCAAATCTTGAATCAATCCATTTCAAACAATATATTTTACAATCTTTATTGAAGTATTTGTGCTGTCATCAAAGATATTAATTGTCTGTAAAACAACATTGTAATGTACAGTATAGTATTCTGCCACGTTCCCTAACGTGCTACTACAGGTTGTTTACATTCAGTCGCTAATGCTGGTTTGTCCCTACTCGACTGGTCTGCGTATATGTCCCGCTATCGCTCCACAACATGCTATCCCTACTGACCTTATATTAGGAATGCACAACTCAGGACCTAAAAATACGATAGTTCGATGGATATATTTCATATTCGACTCGCGTTAATTTTCTCGTCGCATCAAGTGTACATAGCTACAATCCCATATTCCACACGCAGTCATACCAACTTGACTTAGAACGTGTGTAAGCCTCTAACGTACTGTATCACCGTTTGTTTACCGGCTGTCGATCAGGGAGGGTATCAGCCCATCATTTAAAAGGTGATATCTGTAATTGGTGGAATGAATGGCGGGAAAACCGAAACCCGCCCAGACGCCGTTTTTTGTCTCACATGGGAATGAAGCCGCGCTGGCATACGGCAAACTGTCTCATCACTCTGCCACGGCAGACTTTTTGTTTTTAATGTGCATCTGAAAACATTTCACCATGTAATTAATTCAATCAAATATCAAGGTAACTTTAACCAGCCATGGACAGTCAGAACAGAACAAAAAGCGCCCAAGTCCCATCGTCTATATTTAAAACCATGTATCATGTGGCCTGATTTTTTTGTTTTACTTTCTACATAGTAAGGAGGGGAAATATTGCATTGCGCTAAAAAAAATTGACACCAGGAAAAGCATGTTTTGAGGACACCTGAATCCATGAAAATGATTCATTTTTACTTTCTCTACATGTACTCTATGCATAGTGTATAGAGAATTACATTCAACCCAAAATATTGATACTGAGAATTCACCAGAAATAGACGTTTTAGGCTCTCCTGTATCCAGATAAGGTATTTTCACTTTCTCCATACGCACCATGTACATAGTGTATAGAGAAAGTATTACACTCCACCAAAAATTCGATACCGAGATTTCACCGGAAATATATGTTTTAGGGTCCCCAATATCCAAAAAAATCATTTTCACAAAAAGGTCCGTGCGTGTGTGTGTGTGTGTGTGTGTGTGTCCGTGTGTCTGTGAACACGATAACTCAAAAACGAAAAGTCGGTAAAATACCAAACTTGATATTTAAGTTTAGTATCTTCCAGGGAAGAATTTGAGAAAAATCCCCCCACCCCCAACTACCCTTTACATGGAACTTTTTTCGAAAATTTTGATTTTCTCAAAAATAGCTCTAACGATTTTGATTAAAATTTCGTATATTAAACATATTTACCTGACAAATAAAATGTATATCTTGAATTTTCTGGGAATAGGCTCTGAAGAGTAATTTATTCTGGATGATTTTTACTAAATTTTGAATAACTGCTAAACGGTAAGAGGTGGAAAAAAATTTAATAGACAAAAATGTAGAGCGCATTAAAACACACAATTTATGTTATTTACATTTTTTCGTGGAGTTCGTCGTTTTTGTGACATTCATTATTTTTGGTTTCTGCTATGAAGAACGTATACTTTTCTCATACAGGAACTTATCAACTCCTATCCATATAGACAAAAGAACTTCATTGACATAGCAACCAGCTTTTGACTATAACTTTAACCTACGGTTGTCCCTTATTTCGATTCTACTTACAAGGAAGCGAGTAATAAGACTATTTCTGCTATTTTTGTGTGATTAGCATAAAGTAAATAGAAGTATAAGCTTTTTAAGAATTATTTGTTGCAGGGATATGGAGAAAGTCATGTGAATGGTACACATCAGATTTTTGAATTATCGTGTTCACAGACACACGGACACACGGACACACACACACACATACACACACGGACCTTTTTCCGAAAATGCTTTTTTTAGATAAAGGGTACCCTAAAACATATATTTCCGGTGAAATCTCGGTATCGAATTTGTTGGTGCCTATAGAGAAAGTAAAAATGAGCTTTTTAACAATAATTTGTTACAGAGATGAAGAGCAAGTCATTTGAATGGATCATATCAGGTGCTTAGAAAGAGGTTCCTGTGTGTATATGCGACAGCATAACTCTGAAATGAAAATACCAAAGTTAGCGTTGAATATCTTTGAAGAATGCGATACGAAGGTGTTGAGAAAATTTGTTCTTTACATGAAACATTTTGGTACATTAAACATATTTACATATCCTGAGTTTTCTCAAGTCCTCTTGGATGATGGCAAACTAAAAATATACAAAACAAAACTGTAGATCTCGTTTGTTTAAACAGCTTCTGTCATCCTATACTTTTGTTGTAATTTTTTTTCTCCAGTAATTATACTTTTCTCAAAAGGGAAGCTGTAATCGACTTTTATTTTCTTTCTTTCTTTTGTTGTTGCTCCTGAGCATGCAAACAGAACCGTATTTCAATGTTATGGAATAGCGACAAGCCTTTAAAAGCTTTAGCCCAATGTATTCCCCTATTTCTCTTGTATCTGCGTACAAGCAACTAAGTAATAAGACTGTCTCTGTTAACGTTTATCTCGATTACATTGAAATAGATACAATAACTTTTTGTAAGAATACATTACATCTCTACTGGAAATAAACAGAATTGAAAACAATTTTGCCCCAAAAAACATACTAAATTATATAAATATGATTCATACACAACGACACTCCAAGCAAATCTGAAAATACAGAAAAAGCTAGGGAGCTGAGCTTATGAACACAAGGACACTGTGATTATCATGGGACTTGCAACTGTCTGTATACATGTTACAGTTCTTCAGAGTAGCCACAACCCATTATCAGCGATGTGGCAGTTCTGTTGATAGTTCGACCTCAGCGGTCTAATGCCTGGCAATCTCTGGAACAACTGCCACGAAATGGTTCCTTCATCTTCAGAATCAAGTTAAAGACCTTACGTCCCCGGAGTATGGTAGGTATGTATAACAAGAACTTTGTCAAAAGAATGCTGTCCCCGGGGAGTGGTGGGTATGTAAACGAAGACCATTGTCAACAAAATGATGTCCCCGGGGAGTGGTGGGTATGTAAACGAAGATCATTGTCACCAACATGATGTCCCCGGGGAGTGGTGGGTATGTAAACGAAGATCATTGTCACCAACATGATGTCCCCGGGGAGTGGTGGGTATGTAAACGAAGATCATTGTCAACAAAATGAGGTCCCCGGGGAGTGGTGGGTATGTAAACGAAGACTATTGTCAACAAAATAATGTCCCCGGGGAGTGGTGGGTATGTAAACGAAGACTATTGTCAACAAAATGAGGTCCCCGGGGAGTGGTGGGTATGTAAACGAAGATCATTGTCAACAAAATAATGTCCCCGGGGAGTGGTGGGTATGTAAACGAAGACTATTGTCAACAAAATGATGTCCCCGGGGAGTGGTGGGTATGTAAACGAAGACTATTGTCAACAAAATAATGTCCCCGGGGAGTGGTGGGTATGTAAACGAAGAGCATTGTCAACAAAATAATGTCCCCGGGGAGTGGTGGGTATGTAAACGAAGACTATTGTCAACAAAATGATGTCCCCGGGGATAGGTGGGTATGTAAACGAAGATCATTGTCACCAACATGATGTCCCCGGGGAGTATGGTGGGTATGTAAACGAAGATCATTGTCACCAACATGATGTCCCCGGGGAGTATGGTGGGTATGTAAACGAAGATCATTGTCACCAACATGATGTCCCCGGGGAGTATGGTGGGTATGTAAACGAAGACCATTGTCAACAAAATAATGTCCCCGGGGAGTGGTGGGTATGTAAACGAAGATCATTGTCAACAAAATAATGTCCCCGGGGAGTGGTGGGTATGTAAACGAAGATCATTGTCACCAAAATGAGGTCCCCGGGGAGTGGTGGGTATGTAAACGAAGACCATTGTCAACAAAATAATGTCCCCGGGGAGTGGTGGGTATGTAAACGAAGATCATTGTCACCAAAATGAGGTCCCCGGGGAGTGGTGGGTATGTAAACGAAGACTATTGTCAACAAAATGATGTCCCCTGGCAGTGGTGGGTATGTAAACGAAGAGCATTGTCAACAAAATGATGTCCCCGGGGATAGGTGGGTATGTAAACGAAGAGCATTGTCAACAAAATAATGTCCCCGGGGAGTGGTGGGTATGTAAACGAAGACTATTGTCAACAAAATGATGTCCCCTGGCAGTGGTGGGTATGTAAACGAAGAGCATTGTCAACAAAATGATGTCCCCGGGGATAGGTGGGTATGTAAACGAAGAGCATTGTCAACAAAATGATGTCCCCGGGGATAGGTGGGTATGTAAACGAAGAGCATTGTCAACAAAATAATGTCCCCGGGGAGTGGTGGGTATGTAAACGAAGAGCATTGTCAACAAAATGATGTCCCCGGGGAGTATGGTGGGTATGTAAACGAAGACCATTGTCAACAAAATAATGTCCCCGGGGAGTGGTGGGTATGTAAACGAAGATCATTGTCACCAACATGATGTCCCCGGGGAGTATGGTGGGTATGTAAACGACGAGCACTGTCAACAAAATGAGGTCCCCGGGGAGTGGTGGGTATGTAAACGAAGACTATTGTCAACAAAATGAGGTCCCCGGGGAGTGGTGGGTATGTAAACGAAGAGCATTGTCAACAAAATGAGGTCCCCGGGGAGTGGTGGGTATGTAAACGAAGACCATTGTCAACAAAATGAGGTCCCCGGGGAGTGGTGGGTATGTAAACGAAGATCATTGTCACCAACATGATGTCCCCGGGGAGTATGGTGGGTATGTAAACGACGAGCACTGTCAACAAAATGATGTCCCCGGGGAGTATGGTGGGTATGTAAACGAAGAGCATTGTCAACAAAATGATGTCCCCGGGGAGTGGTGGGTATGTAAACGAAGAGCATTGTCACCAACATGAGGTCCCCGGGGAGTGGTGGGTATGTAAACGAAGAGCATTGTCAACAAAATGAGGTCCCCGGGGAGTGGTGGGTATGTAAACGACGAGCACTGTCAACAAAATGAGGTCCCCGGGGAGTGGTGGGTATGTAAACGAAGATCATTGTCAACAAAATGAGGTCCCCGGGGAGTGGTGGGTATGTAAACGACGAGCACTGTCAACAAAATGATGTCCCCGGGGAGTGGTGGGTATGTATACAATACTGTACGTATTGTGGGTGACTACGGATATCAAATGTTTCTAGAAGCCCAACAATTTATGGTACTTCTCGTGTCCGACAGTGAACGGTGTTTATGTTACCGCATTACGTTCCCCCACAGCAGACCATAACTCTACGGAATCCACCCACTTTTGGTCGCAAGCTATGACTCATTTGTTTTGCTGAAAGAGTACTGGACTTAATGTTTGTGACTTTGACTTGATTTCGAAGATGAAAGAACCACTTCGTGGCATTCGCTGCATCAATATTCCGGATATTCAACAGCTCCGTTCGAAAAACCAACACAATAGGCGCTGGTAAAGGTATCGTACGACTTCCATCGCTGGAACAGGTTGTATACCTTGCTGCTGACTACTTTGCAAAACTTTGTAACATATGCATATGTTATATCAATTGCAAATAAATATTTCCTAGTATTAAAAGTACCAACCTACGAAGATTTAATCTTAAAATAATATTCACACGAGTGTAAAATTTAAAACTAATAACATTCCTGGTTGATGGACGCTCTGTGTGTCCTTCAGAATGACCCTAACTTGCGTTTTCGAGGATATCTGTTGTTCATTGCCATTAATTTAAAGATTAAGCCAAGAATGTGTGTCTACAAACACGACATTATCCGGATGAAGGTAGTTGAAAGTGTCCTGAGGGCGACTTTTGCGGTACTCTGGTGACTGGACGTCCTTGGTCAACAAGCTATCCACTTTGTATTTGCTTATTCTTGTTACAGCACACCCAGATGCTTCCAGAAAGATGGATTATCTTTAGCCTACGTCATCAAGGTGGTCATTTACTTAGCAAAATATTGCTAAACATACCAGTGCCTCATAGCGTTTTTGTTCTCGTCAAATTTTATTTCAAATCAAAATAATGCTGCTTATACAATAAAACCTTTCTAACTTGGACACGTAAAAATTTAAGATTAAAGGTTATCTAACCTAACTTATCCAGAGAGCAGGTAGCGTTCCTTTTTTCTGGTGCATTTTCAGGGGAAAAGAAATGACAGTAGGCTACAAAATGCCAAACACCAATTAAGAAGGACCACAAAATAGAGCAGTTTCACAGCTCAGTACAGTAGCATATGTTTATGCAAGTAAACGCTGCACAAAATAGAGCAGCTTCACAGCTCAGTACAGTAGCGTGTGTTTATGCAAGTAAACGCTTCACAAAATAGAGTAGTTTCACAGCTCAGTACAGTAACGTGTGTTTATGCAAGTAAACGCTCCACAAAATAGAGTAGTTTCACAGCTCAGTACAGTAGCGTGTGTTTATACAGGTAAACGCTCCACAAAATTGAGTAGTTTCACAACTCAGTACAGTAGCGTGTGTTTATACAGGTAAACGCTCCACAAAATTGAGTAATTTCACAACTCAGTACACTGGCGTGTGTTTATACAGGTAAACGCTCCACAAAATAGAGCAGTTTCACAGATCAGTACAGTAGCGTGTGTTTATACAGGTAAACGCTTCACAAAATAGAGTAGCTTCACAGCTCAGTACAGTAGCGTGTGTTTATACATGTAATCGCCTCACAAAACAGAGCAGATTCACAGCTCAGTACAGTAGCGTGTGTTTATACATGTAATCGCCTCACAAAATAGAGTAGCTTCACAGCTCAGTACAGTAGCGAGTGTTTATACAGGTACACGCTCCACAAAATAGAGTAGTTTCACAGCTGAGTACAGTAGCGTGGGTTTATATAGGTAAGCGCTTCACAAAATAGCGTAGTTTCACAGCTCAGTACAGTAGCGTGTGTTTATATAACTAAACGCTTCACAAAACAGAGGAGTTTCACAGATCAGTACAGTAGCGTGTGTTTATACAGGTAAACGGTCCACAAAATAGGGTAGTTTAAGAGCTTAGTACAGTAACGTGTATTTATACAGATAAACTCTTCACAAAATAGAGTAGTTTCACAGCTCAGTACAGTAGCGTGTGTTTATACAGGTAAACGCTTCACAAAATAGAGGAGTTTCACAGATCAGTACAGTAGCGTGTGTTTATACAGGTAAACGCTTCACTAAAAGAAGAAGTTTCACAGCTCAGTACAGTAGTGTGTGTTTATACAAGAAAACGCTCTACAAAATAGAGCAGTTTCACAGCTCAGTAGACTAGCATGTTTTTATATAGGTAAACGCTTAACAAAATAGAGCAGTTTCTCAGCTAAGCACAGTAGCGTATGTTTATACAGGTAAGCGCTCCACAAAATAGAGTAGTTTCACAGATCAGTAAAGTAGCGAGTGTTTATACATGTAAACGCTACAGCAAATAGAGCCGATTCACAGCTCAGTACAGTAGCGTGTGTTTATATAGGTAAACGCATCACAAAATAGAATACTTTCACAGCTCAGTACAGTAGCGTGGGTGTATATAGGTAAACTCCTCACAAAATAGAGTAGTTTGACAGCTCAGTACAGTACGGAGTTTGTATACAGGTAAACGCTCATCAAAATAGAGGAGTTTCACAGCTGAGAACAGTAGCGTGTGTTTATACAGGTAAACGCTTCACAAAACAGAGTAGTTTAACAGCTCAGTACAGTAGCGAGTGTATATACACGTAAACGCTCATCAAAATAGAGTAGTTTCACAACTCAGAACAGTAGCGTGTGTTTATACAAGTAAACGCTCCATAAAATAGAGCAGCTACACACCTCAGTACAGTAGCGTGTGTAAACGCTTCACAAAATAGAGTAGTTTCACAGCTCAGTACAGTAGCGTGTGTTTATACAAGTGAACGCTCCACAAAATAGAGCAGTTTCACAGCTCAGTACAGTAGCGTGTGTTTATATAGGTAAACGCTTCACAAAACCGAGTAGTTTGACAGCTCAGTACAGTAGCGAGTGTATATACACGTAAACGCTCATCAAAATAGAGTAGTTTCACAACTCAGAACAGTAGCGTGTGTTTATACAGGTAAACGGTACACAAAATAGAGTAGCTTCACAGCTCAATAAAGTAGCGTGTGTTTATACAGGTAAACGCTGCACAAAATAAAGCTGTTTCATAGATCAGTACACTAGCGTTTGTTTATACAGGAAACGCTCCACATAATAGAGCAGTTACACAGCTCACTACAGTAGCGAGTGTTTATACAGGTAAACGCTCCACAAAATAGAGCAGTTTCACACCTCAGTACAGTAGCGTAAGTTTATACAGGTAAACGTTGCACACAATAGAGCAGTTTCACAACTCAGTACAGTAGCGAATGTTTATACAGGTAAACGGTCCACAAAATAGAGTAGTTTCACAGCTCAGTACAGTAACGTGTGTTTATACAGGTAAACGCTCCACAAAATAGAGCAGTTTCACACCTCAGTACAGTAGCGTAAGTTTATACAGGTAAACGCTGCACAAAATAGAGCAGTTTCACAGCTCAGTACAGTAACGTGTGTTTATACATGTAAACGCTCCACAAAATAGAGCAGTTTCACACCTCAGTACAGTAGCGTAAGTTTATACAGGTAAACGCTCCACAAAATAGAGCAGTTTCACAGCTCAGTACAGTAACGTGTGTTTATACATGTAAACGCTCCACAAAATAGAGTAGTTTCACAGCTCAGTACAGTAGCGTGCGTTTATACAGGTAAACGCTCTACAAATTAGAGTAGTTTCACAGCTCAGTACAGTAGCGAGTGTTTATACAGGTAAACGGTCCACAAAATAGAGTAGTTTCACAGCTCAGTACAGTAGGGTATTTTTATACAGGTAAACGCTCCACAAAATAGAGCAGTTTCAAAGCTCAGTACAGTAGCGTGTGCTTATACAGGTAAACGCTTCACAAAATAGAGGATTTTCACAGCTCAGTACAGTAGCGTGTATTTATACACGAAAACGCTCTACAAATAGAGCAGTTTCATAGCTCAGTAGACTATCATGTGTTTATACAGGTAAACGCTTAACAAATTAGAGCAGTTTCACAGATCAGTACAGTAGCGTATGTTTATACAGGTAAGCGCTCCACAAAATAGAGTAGTTTCACAGATCAGTAAAGTAGCCTGTGTTAAACATGTAAACGCTTCAGCAAATAGTGCCGATTCACAGCTCAGTACAGTAGCGTGTGTTTATATAGGTAAACGCTTCACAAAATAGAATAGTTTCACAGCTCAGAACAGTAGCGTGTATTTATACAGGTAAACAATACACAAAATAGAGTAGCTTCACAGCTCAATAAAGTAGCGCGTGTTTATACAGGTAACCGCTTAACAAAATAGAGCAGCTTCACAGCTCAGTACAGTAGCGTGTGTTTATACAGGTAAACGCTGCAAAAAATAGAGCAGTTTCACAGCTCAATAAAGGAGTGTGTGTTTATACAGGTAAACGCTCCACAAAATAGAGTAGCTTCACAGCTCAGTACAGTAGCGTGTGTTTATACAAGTAAACGCTCCATAAACATAGAGCAGCTTCACAGCTCAGGATAGTAGCGTGTGTAAACGCTTCACCAATTAGAGTAGTTTCACAGCTCTGTACAGTAGCATATGATTGTACAAGTAAACGCTCCACAAAATAGAGCAGTTTCACAGATCAGTACACTAGCGTGTGTTTATACGGGTAAACGCTCCACATTATAGAGCAGTTTCACAATTCAGTACAGTAGTGAGTGTTTATACACGTAAACGCTTCACAAAATAGAGTAGTTTCACAGCTCAGTACAGTAACTTGTGTTTATACAGGTAAACGCTCCACAAATAAAGCAGTTTGACACCTCAGTACAGTAGTGTGTGTTTATAGATGTAAACGCTCCACAAAATAGAGTAGTTTCACAGCTAAGTACCATAGCGTGATGTTATTAAGGTAAACGCTCCACAAAATAGAGCCGTTTCACAGCTCAGTACAGTAGCGTGTGTTTATACAGGTAAACGCTCCACAAAATAGAGCATTTTCACAGCTCAGTACAGTAGCGTGTGTTTATACAGGTACACGCTCCACAAAATAGTGTAGTTTCACAGCTGAGTACAGTAGCGTGTGTTTATATAGGTAAACGCTGCACAAAATACAGCATTTTCACCGCTCAGTACAGTAGCCAGTGTTTAAACATGTAATCGCCTTACAAAATAGAGTAGCTTCACAGCTCAGTACAGTAGCGAGTGTTTATACAGGTACACGCTCCACAAAATAGAGTAGTTTCACAGCTGAGTACAGTTGCGTGTGTTTATATAGGTAAACGCTGCACAAAATAGAGCAGTTTCACAGCTCAGTACAGTAGCGCGTGTATATACAGGTAAACGGTTCACAAAATATAGTAGTTTCACATCTCAGTACAGTAGCTTGTGTTTATACAGGTAAACGCTTCACAAAATAGAGTAGTTTAACAGCTCAGTATAATACCGTTTGTTTATACAAGTAAACGCTTCAAAAAATAGAGCAGCTTCACAGCTCAGGATAGTACCGTGTGCAAACACTTCACAAATTAGAGTAGTTTCACAGCTCAGTACAGTGGTTATGTTTATACAAGTAAAAGCTCCATAAAATAGAGCAGCTTCACAGCTCAGTATAGTAGCGTGTGTAAACGCTTCACTAAATAGAGTAGTTTCACAGCTCAGTACAGTAGCATATGTTTATACAAGAAAACGCTCCACAAAAGTGAGCAGTTTCACAAATCAGTATACTAGAGTTTGTTTATACAGGAAACGCTCCACATAATAGAGCAGTTTCACAGCTCAGTACAGTAGCGAGTGTTTATACAGGTAAACAGTACACAAAATAGAGTAGTTTCACAGCTCAGTACAGTAACGTGTGTTTATACAAGTAAACGCTCCACAAAATAGAGCAGTTTCACACCTCAGTAAGGTAGCGTATGTTTATACAGGTAAATGCTCCACAAAATAGAGCACTTTCACAGCGCAGTACAGTAGCGTATTTTTATACACGTAAACGCTCCCCAAAATAGAGCAGTTTCACAGCTCATTACATTAGCGTGTGTTTATACAGGTAAACGGTCTACAAAATAGGGTAGTTTCAGAGCTTAGTACAGTAACGTGTATTTATATAGGAAAATTGTTCACAAAATAGAGTAGTATCACAGCTCAGTACAGTAGCGTGTGTTTATACAGGTAAACGCTTCACAAAATAGAGTAGTTCCACAGCTCAGTACAGTAGCGAGTGTTCATACAAATAAACGCTTCACAAAATAGAGGAGTTTCACAGATCAGTACAGTAGCGTGTGTTTATACAGGTAAACTCTTCACTGAAAGGAGTAGTTTCACAGCTCAGTACAGTAGCGTGTGTTTATACAAGAAAACGCTCTACAAATTAGAGCAGTTTCACAGCTCAGTAGACTAGCATGTGTTTATACAGGTAAACGCTTAACAAAATAGAGCAGTTTCACAGCTCAGTACAGTAGCGTATGTTTATACAGGTAAGCGCTCCACAAAATAGAGTAGTTTCACACATCAATAAAGTAGCGAGTGTTTATACATGTAAACGCATCAGCAAATAGAGCCGATTCACAGCTCAGTACAGTAGCGCGTGTTTATATAGGTAAACGCTTCACAAAATAGAATACATTCACAGCTCAGTACAGTAGCGTGTGTTTATATAGGTAAACGCTTCACAAAACAGAGTAGTTTAACAGCTCAGTACAGTAGCGAGTGTATATACACGTAAACGCTCATCAAAATAGAGTAGTTTCACAACTCAGAACAGTAGCGTGTGTTTATACAGGTAAACGGTACACAAAATAGAGTAGCTTCACAGCTCAATAAAGTAGCGTGTGTTTATACGGGTAAACGCTGCACAAAATAGAGCAGTTTCACAGCTCAATAAAGTATCGTGTGTTTATACAGGTAAACGCTCCACAAAACAGAGTAGCTTCACAGCTCAGTACAGTAGCGTGTGATTATACACGTAAACGCTCCATAAACATAGAGCAGCTTCACAGCTCAGGATAGTAGCGTGTGTAAACGCTTCACCAATTAGGGTAGTTTCACAGCTCTGTACAGTAGAATTTGTTTATACAAGTAAACGCTCCACAAAATAGAGCAGTTTCACAGCTCAGTACAGTAGCGTGTGTTTATACAGGTAAACGCTTCACAAAATAGAATACTTTCACAGCTCAGTACAGTAGCGTGTGTTTATATAGGTAAACGCTTCACAAAACAGAGTAGTTTGACAGCTCAGTACAGTAGCGAGTTTATATACAGGTAAATGCTCATCAAAATAGAGGAGTTTCACAGCTGAGAACAGTAGCGTGTGTTTATACAGGTAAACGCTTCACAAAACAGAGTAGTTTGACAGCTCGGTACAGTAGCGGGTGTATATACACGTAAACGCTCATCAAAATAGAGTAGTTTCACAACTCAGAACAGTAGCGTGTGTTTATACAGGTAAACGGTACACAAAATAGAGTAGCTTCACAGCTTAATAAAGTAGCGTGTGTTTATACAGGTAAACGCTGCACAAAATAGAGCAGTTTCACAGATCAGTACACTAGCGTTTGTTTATACAGAAAACGCTCCACATAATAGAGCAGTTTCACAGCTCAGTACAGTAGCGAGTGTTTATACAGGTAAACGCTCCACAAAATAGTGTAGTTTCACAGCTCAGTACAGTAACGTGTGTTTATACAGGTAAACGGTACACAAAATAGAGTAGCTTCACAGCTCAATAAAGTAGCGTGTGCTTATACGGGTAAACGCTGCACAAAATAGAGCAGTTTCACAGCTCAATAAAGTATCGTGTGTTTATACAGGTAAACGCTCCTCAAAATAGAGTAGCTTCACAGCTCAGTACAGTAGCGTGTGTTTATACAAGTAAACGCTCCACAAAATACAGAAGTTTCACAGCTCAGTACAGTATCGAGTGTTTATACAAATAAACGCTCCAAAAAATAGAGCAGTTTCACAGCTCAGTACAGTAGCGTGTGTTTATACAGGTAAACACTCCACAAAATAGAGAAGTTTCACAGCTCAGTACAGTCTCGAGTGTTTATACAAATAAGCGCTCCACAAAATAGAGTAGTTCACAGCTCATTACAGTATCTTGTGTTTATACAGGTAAACACTCCACAAAATAGAGTAGCTTCACAGCTCAGTACAGTAGCCTGTGTTTATACAGATAAACGGTTCAAAAAATAGAACGGTTTCACAGATCAGTAGAGTAGCGTATGCTTGTACAAGTAAACGCTGCATAAAATAGAGCAGCTTCACAGCTCAGTACAGTAGCGTGTGTAAACGCTTCAGAAAATAGAGTAGTTTCACAGCTCAGTACAGTAGCACGTGTTTATACAAGTAAACGCTCCATAAAATAGAGCAGCTTCACACCTCAGTACAGAAGGGTGGATAAACGCTTCACAAAATAGAGTAGCTTCACAGCTCAGTATAATAGCGTGTGTTTATGCAAGTAAACGCTCCACAAAATAGAGTAGCTTCACAGCTCAGTACACTAGCGTGTGTTTATGCAAGTAAACGCTCCACAAAATAGAGTAGTTTCACAGCTCAGTACAGTAGCGTGTGTTTATGCAAGTAAACGCTCCACAAAATAGAGTACATTCACAGCTCAGTACAGTAGCGTGTGTTTATACATGTAAACGCTGCAAGAAATAGAGCAGCTTCACAGCTCAGTACAGTAGCGTATGTTTATACAAGTAAACGCTCCATAAAATAGAGTAGCTTCACAGCTCAGTATAGTAGCGCGTGTAAACGCTTCACAAAATAGAGTAGTTTCACAGCTCAGTACATTAGCGTATGTGTATACAAGTAAACGCCTCACAAAATAGAGCAGTTTCACAGATCAGTACAGTAGCGTGTGTTTATACATGTAAACGCTCCACAAAATAGAGCACTTACACATCTTAGTACAGTAGCGAGTGTTTATACAGGTAAACGCTGGACAGAATAGAGTAATTTCACAGCTCAGTACAGTAACGCGTGTTTATACAGGTAAACGCTCCACAAAATACAGTAGTTTCACAGCTCAGTACAGTAGCGTATGTTTATACAGGTAAACGCTCCACAAAATAGAGCAGTTTCACAGATTAGTACAGGTAAGTTCTTCACAAAATAGAGTAGATTCACAGTTCAGTACCGTAGCGTGTGTTTATACAAGTAAACGCTCCACAAAATAGAGTAAAGTTTCACAGCTCAGCAGAGTAGCGTGTGTTTATATAAGTAAACGCTTCACAAAATGTAGTAGTTTCACAGCTCAGTAAAGTAGCGTGTGTTTATACAGGTAAACGCTCCACAAAATACAGTAGCTTCACAGCTCAGTACAGTAGCGTGTGTTTATACAGGTAAACGCTTCACAAAATAGAGTAGTTTCACAGCTCAGTACAGTAGCGTGTGTTTATACAAGTGAACGCTCCACAAAATAGAGTAGTTTCACAACTCAGTACAGTAATGTGTGTTTATGCAAGTAAACGCTCCACAATTTAGAGTAGTTTCACAGCTCAGTACAGTAGCGTATGTTTATACAGGTAAACGCTCCACAAAATAGAGCAGTTTCACAGCTCAGTACAGTAGCGTATTTTTATACAGGTAAACGCTCCACAAAGTAGAGTAGATTCACAGCTCAGTACAGTAGCGTGTGTTCATACAAGTAAACGCTCCACAAAATAGAGAAAAGTTTCACAGCTCAGCACAGTAGCGTGTGTTTATATAGGTAAACGCTTCACAAAATAGAGTAGTTTCACAGCTCAGTATAGTAGCGTGTGTTTATACAGGTAAACGCTCCACAAAATAGGGTAGCTTCACAGCTCAGTACAGTAGCGTGTGTTTATACAGATAAACGCTTACAAAATAGAGTAGTTTCACAGTTCAGTACAGTAGCGTGTGTTTATACAAGTGAACGCTTCACAAAATAGAGTAGTTTCACAGCTCAGTACAGTAATGTGTGTTTATGCATGTAAACGCTCCACAAAATAGAGCAGTTTCACAGGTCAGTACACTAACGTGTGTTTATACAAATAAGCGCTGCACAAAATAGAGTAGTTTCACAGCTCAGTACAGTAGCGTGTGTTCATATAAGTAAACGCTCTACAAAATGGAGCAGCTTCACTGCTCAGTACAGTAGCGTGTGTTTATACAAGTAAGCGCTCCACAAGATAGAGTAGCTTCACAGCTCAGTACAGTAGCGTGTGTTTATACAAGTAAGAGCTCCACAAAATAGAGCAGTTTCACAGCTCAGTACACAAGCGTGTGTTTATACAGGTAAACGCTTCTTAAAAGACACTGCTCGGTGTTATAAATGTTTTTATAATCAAATCGATTAAAATTAATCTCATTCTTGCAAATACTATTAAAAAAGTTTATATAACATTGAAAATTTCGAAATGTCTTTTACGTAAAGGGTATTGTGGGGTGAGGGTAATTTTCTGAAAATCCTCCTAAGTTCTGCGTTTAATTGTTTTAATATTCACACTCCTCACAGGCACAGACATGCAGGAACACGCAGGTGTATGTGGGATTTTTTTCCTCTCTAAAAATCTGATGTATTCCATTCACATGCCTTTCTGTACATTTCTGCTACAAATTATTGTTAGAAAGCTTATGCTTCTATTTACTTCATGCTAATCGAGAACAAATTACCAGAAATAGTCTTATTACTTGCTTCTTTGTAAGTAGAAGTGAAATAAGGGAGTAGGATAGGTTAAAGTGATAGTCAAAAGCTGGTTGCTATGTGACTGAAGTTCCTTTGATTGTATGGACAGCAGTTGACAAAGTCCTGTATGAGAAAAATAGAAGTTTTTTTAAAGCTGAAACCAAAAACAAGGAATATCTCTAAAACGAGTAATTCCACGATAAAAATTTATATAGCATAAATTGTGTGTTTTAATGTGCTTTACATTTTTTTCTGTAGTAAGTTTTTGTCTATTTCTTACGGTTTAGAAGTTATGCAAAATTTCGTAAAATTCATCCAGAATAAAGTAGTCTTCTGAAGGCTATTCCCAGAAAATTCAACATATACATTTTATATGCCAGGTAAATATCTTTAATATACGATACTTTAATCAAAATCGTTACAGCCATTTTTGAGAAAATCAAAAATTTGGAAAATAGTTCCATATAAAGGTTAGTTGCGGGTGGGGATTATCTCAAAATCTTCGTGTCGCATTCCTGGAAGATACTGAACTTAAATACCAAGTTTGGTATTTTACCGTCTTTTCGTTTTTGAGTCATCGTGTTCACAGACACACGGACACACACAGACTTTTTTCTGAAAATGCTTTTTTTGGATACAGGGGACCGTAAAACATATCTTTCCAGTGAAATCTCGGTATCGAATTTTTGGGTGGAGTGCAATACCTTCTCTATACACTATGTGTTTAGTAAGTATAGAGAAAGTAAAAATGCCTTTTTTTCCGGAAACAAAGGTCTCACAAACGTATATTCAAGGGAAATTTCTGTTTTGTGGATGGAAGTCAACGTCATCCCCACTCACTAGGGACAGCAAAATACCATTATTACAGTATCACATGTTTCGGGCAGTGAAATAATTAATAAAATGTACATTTGAAATTTGTGTAATGAGATTTTTACTTTCTATAACTTTTGTAACGTCTCATTCAAATTTGGCCAATAGAAGAACTTGTAGCATTCTCGGTTTCCTCTAATATAATTTCCATCACATTCTCAGCACTGTCACTTTAGAACATTAGCTTTGTTGTAGTTGTTGTTCCCTGAATGTTCTTCTTTTAGACACTTTGTTAATTCGATTCAAAGAGTATCTTCAAGAAATTGTGTATTAAAGCTACCTCTGTTAGCAAGGTGTATAAATAATATAATATTTATGTAAGCAACTGTTTGTTAGAACTAATGTGTAGAGAAAGTAGGTGATCGCTACAACCAGATTAGGATGTTACAGTGATGAACATGAGATTTTCCTTACTAATTTTACACTTAGGTCATTTTCTGAATGCTCATAGCTTTGCATATTTCCACTAAGTTTAGGAAATGCCTTTGGTATAGGAACATCGTGAAATGAAACAAGTTAAGCTTCCGCTGGTACACTATCGGCCTTCAGAAATGTTTACTAGAATAAAGAACCTTTTTACTTTCTGTACATGTACATAGTAGATTCTACCCAAAAATTCGATAGCGACATTGCAACCGAAATAAGACGTTTTAGGGTCCCCTCCAAAAAAGAAAAAAAGAATTTTAGAAAAAGTGCGCGTGAGTCTCTATGTGTGTGTGTCCGTGTGTTTTGAACACGATAACTCAAAAACGAAAAGTCGGTAAAATACCAAACTTGGAATATGAGTTTAGTATCTTTAAAGGATGTGACACGGAGATTTTGATAAAAATCCCCCACCCCAAACTATCCTTTACATGGAAAAATGTTCTAAGATTTTGGTTTTCTCAAAAATGGCTCTAACGATTTTAATTAAAATACCGTATATCAAGAATATTTACGCGACAAAATAAAATGTATATCTTGAATTTTTTGGGAATACCCTCTGAAGACTTCTTTATTTTGGATGAATTTTGCTGGATTTTGCATAGTTGGTAAACCGTAAGAGATAGACAAAAATTTACTGCACAAAATATGTATATATCGTTGAAACACAACATTTATGTTATATACATTTTTCATGGAGTTGACCATTTTTGAGACATTCCTTGTTATTTGTTTCAGTTTTAAAATACTTGAAATTTTTAACACACGGGAATTTCTCAACTCCTGGCAATACAAAGAAACGAATCTCATCCACATAACAACCAGCTTTTAAAAGATTTGATAATCGTTTTAGCCTGTGTATTCTCTTATTTCCCTGCCACTTACAAGAAAGCGTTGCTGTTAATGTGTACTCGATTAGCATCAAGTGGACAGAAGAATAAGCATTTTAATAATAATGTGTTTCAGAGATGTAGAGAAAGTCATGTGAATGGAACACATCATATTTTTAAAATACAAGTTACGAGGTAGTATGCGCTAATAATGTAACTTGTAGAACAGCTATGCAAAATTTGCTTCAAGGCAAACGGTTTTTTCATTTCCTCATAAAACAGAATCGCGACGTGACCTTGAAAAGAATGCACCTTGCATTCTGGTTACCAGAAGTGTAGTTCCAGTTTTGACCACTTGGAGGTGTTTTATTGGTTCCCAAGGTCGTCGCTACATAACCTAATAACTTCATGTGGAAACAAAAGAATGCGCTAACCACAAACATGCACGTGTCTGGATTTGTAAAATATACAAATAAAGAAATATATATTTTTGGTTTCAACATATATTTCAAGGTGTTCAAAACAAGGTTATACTTTTGCTGTCACGTGAGTAGACAGAGAAGGTACGTGCTGTGTATATTTTGGTGGAGCAAACGTTTTGAAGTGCACTTAACTAAGAAACATGTGAGATGAAAAGAAGGTCGGAAAGTTGCTATTAAAGTGGGAATACGACGCAGGGATTTTCAAGAACATCGCTTACTCTAAACCACTTTTGCTCGGACATTTTTCCTTATTTTATACTTTTTCAAAGACGCTGAAATGGTTTTCACACACTATAATTATTTCTCAGACCAATAAAACCCAATCTTGCGAATGTTCTGCTAGGATCTTAATACTTGTCAACATGATAGAAGATGTGTGGATATATTATTTATTTATTTTAATTACTTAGTTTGCACAGCCCCCTGTGGTCGTAATGTGGCTTTTATTTGTAAAACAAATTGTTGACTGTAGGTTGTTTCTGTGTCATGGACACATTCACTCTCATGTGTAGACATTGTGGGAGATAGGTAAATAAGAAGTCGCCGAGAGTTGAACACAGGTGAGAGTTCTTAACCCGAACGCAGGTTGTTAACGTAGGGTAATTTAAAGAATAACCCCTTTGTATAATTCGTTCTGACGGGTTATCTAATTTCATGTAATAAGTCCTTTTACTTGAATACTTGAAAGAAGATGCTAACTAAGAAGGCCCAGAAAGGCCAAGGTCCTCTCTCTCTCCGTGTAGTTTTTATAAAGTTAATATAATTCTTATATTATTAATATAAAAAGGTCTATTACCAATATTCTTATGGTGAACATATTTGTGCGAATATATGTATATCCTTAAGTTGGCTTCATAATGGACATTTTCATTCAAGTTGATCAGGGTTCTTCAAATTTAAAATATACCTTGAAAGAAATTGAAACTGATAAATAAATGTCTTCATCATCTTGTTTCAAGTTAGATTGAATTAAAACACTAAAACAAAGTGTGGTTGACATATGGTAATGTTTGTCTATCAAAATATGGGAGATTAGCACTTTCAGACAGTTTCAAAATTGTATATAGAAATTTAGATTTTCATTCTGTTCTGTTGATAATCGAGATGTAAAAAAAAAAAATTAAATAAATCTGAAACAGCAAATTTTCAGACCCTTGATTAATTTGACTCAACAGTTCATGAGCACCGCTGATCCAGAGAGATGTACCACTTAATTCCACGTTTATCGTTTGGAAAGTGGTCAGGTGCTCCTATGCAGTTTTCGCAGATGTTGCGCAGCTACATTTATACAGATTTGCTCCCTCTAGCTTGTTTGTTTTCAACAGTAAACAAAATAAGTGACATGCCAAACGAAGTAGTAGAAAAGTGAAGTATTCTTATTACTTTCAACTGCGAATAAACACAAAGAGATACACCTGCAAGGAAAAGTACAACACAAAGCATTTGATAATCTTCTTTCTTTGATTCGTTTACCAGTGATACAGCCTTGCTCGTTTTGCTGGTGACAGCCTTGCACGTGATCATAACATTCTCTTGATCTTCGACATTTAAAAATAATTTTCTTTCTTTGATTCGTTTTGCTGGTGACAGCCTTGCTCGTGATCATAACATTCTCTTGATCTTCGACATTTAAGGATACCTTCTTTCTTTGATTCGTTTTGCTGGTGACAGCCTTGCTCGTTTTGCTGGTGACAGCCTTGCTCGTGATCATAACATTCTCTTGATCTTCGTCATTTAAAGATAATTTTCTTTCTTTGATTCGTTTTGCTGGTGACTGCCTTGCTCGTGATCATAACATTCACTTGATCTTCGTCATTTAAGGATACCTTTTTTCTTTGATTCGTTTTGCTGATGACAGCCTTGCTCGTGATCATAACATTCTCTTGATCTTCGTCATTTAAGGATACCTTTTTTCTTTGATTCGTTTTGCTGGTGACAGCCTTGCTCGTGATCATAACATTCTCTTGATCTTCGACATTTAAGGATACCTTTTTTCTTTGATTCGTTTTGCTGGTGACAGCCTTGCTCGTGATCATAACATTCACTTGATCTTCGACATTTAAGGATACCTTTTTTCTTTGATTCGTTTTGCTGGTGACAGCCTTGCTCGTGATCATAACATTCTCTTGATCTTCGTCATTTAAAGATAATTTTCTTTCTTTGATTCGTTTTGCTGGTGACAGCCTTGCTCGTGATCATAACATTCTCTTGATCTTCGACATTTAAAGATAATTTTCTTTCTTTGATTCGTTTTGCTGGTGACAGCCTTGCTCGTGATCATAACATTCTCTTGATCTTCGACATTTAAAGATAATTTTCTTTCTTTGATTCGTTTTGCTGGTGACAGCCTTGCTCGTGATCATAACATTCTCTTGATCTTCGACATTTAAAGATAATTTTCTTTCTTTGATTCGTTTTGCTGGTGACAGCCTTGCTCGTGATCATAACATTCTCTTGATCTTCGACATTTAAGGATACCTTCTTTCTTTGATTCATTTTGCTGGTGACAGCCTTGCTCGTGATCATAACATTCTGTTGATCTTCGACATTTAAGGATACCTTCTTTCTTTGATTCGTTTTTCTGGTGACAGCCTTGCTCGTGATCATAACATTCTCTTGAACTTCGACATTTAAGGATAATCTTCTTTCTTTGATTCGTTTTACCAGTGACACAGCCTTGCTCTTTATCAGATCTTCGACATTTAAGGTTACCGCCGCTGATTTGTCTTCCTAATTTCACTCGTCCCAGAAAGATGCATTCTAAACCATAACCATCTGGCAGCATCACTCCAAGCTTTCCTCAAATATCCGCTCATCCTTAGCCAGCAAGCAAGGTTTCCAAAATGGCAAAAGCCACAAGGAAAATGCCAGCCCTAATCATAACATTTCGAAATAACTCAAAAGGTCTTTTCGAATGAAAAGAAGGCGTATACTAACAAAATAAAATAACCTAGGAAGTGAAACTTAGTAAATGACTTAAGGATTATATTTTCAATTTTTCTTAGTTGCTTAGGTGAATGCTAAATTGGCTATGATTACATATTCCAAATCAATGTATTTCATCTCATTTTGGCAGCATTTGGCTCTTTATTCTGCCTTTGTTTGTGAGGAACCAGTGAGGTTTGAGGCCGGCATTTTTGTGCATACATTTAGCCTGGCACCTGCAGGGTGAGTGCCACGATTCTGGAAGTCCGTGATGTATTCCGGCTTGAATTTCAATTGCTGAAACCCACAGTCAAATTGTTCAGCACTGAAAGCTGCCACTCTTATCGTGAAGGCAGTCTCTAATACCCTCTTTTTTGATCCTGCACTTCCAGTTAACAACAACACATCTAAATACTCTTCGAGTTTCCGCGTCTACACAGTTTGATACCTAAGGTAGGCAGTACTGATCTTCCAGAAATAAATTAACAATTTCCAAATTTGATTAACTAAGAGTTCAAAATCCGAACAGGCTGCTTCTCGCACAACCATTCGTTTTCGAATGAATAGTTCTGAGTAACATGCAGAGCTCGCATTTTGGGCATACGGGTCCCCTTTGTTTTCTTTCTTCTGTTTTCAAGATTGTAGGGACAGACGACGGCGGTTGGTGCGCTGCAGCAGGGTGATAAATTTTGAGTTTTGAAGAGATTTCTCCCTGTAATAGCCCAGTTCTCCAGTTGCGTGAGGCTCAGACGTCCATACTAGGACACAGAGTCTTCCGGATTTGATCGCCCTTCGGGTCTCCCCATCATCTCTTTCTCGTTGCAAGCACAAAGGGCGCAGTGTGGTCTATGTGCGCAGCTCAACTTCCGGATTTGATCGCCCCTCGGGTCTCCCCATCATCTCTTTCTCGTTGCAAGCACAAAGGGCGCAGTGTGGTCTATGTGCGCAGCTCAACTTCCGGACTTGATCGCCCTTCGGGTCTCCCCATCATCTCTTTCTCGTAACAAGCACAAAGGGCGCAGTGTGGTGTATGTGCGCAGCTCAACTTCCGGATTTGATCGCCCCTCGGGTCTCCCCATCATCTCTTTCTCGTAGCAAGCACAAAGGGCGCAGTGTGGTCTATGTGCGCAGCTCAACTTCCGGATTTGATCGCCCTTCGGGTCTCCGCATCATCCCTTTCTCGTTGCAAGCACAAAGAACCTACTAGGTCTATGTGGTGCTATGCCTCTCCATCTAACTATTCCTAATTCCTAACAACTTGGCAATTACTCTAGGGTAACTATAGCTTCTGATTTTCGCAGGATAGATCTTTTTTTAAAGGACATTTTATTTTGTGCATGATTTTATTGTAAGAATAATAATATATTTATGGAATGCAATAATTAAGTTTAAGTGCATTGTTTACGACAATGTGGTATCCCTGCGTTCGTATTCAAGATTTCTTAATTCAGTACTTGATTGGAATCAAGTTAAGAATAGCTTAAAATGTATGAGCAAACTGATGGGAAAGCAAATACCTAGATGATTCCTCTCTCTTTGATGAGATTGTAAATGTAAAGGCATATGCTACAGCTGAAAAGTTGATAGAATGGAACACTGCTCACTTGACGGTTGATTTAAGATGGGTTGAAGTACTCAGGAAAAGTTCATCCCCTGTTCTCAAGTGTGTGATATTGTTGAATTTATTATCTGTGAATTCATCCACAGAGAGGGTGTTTTCGATACCGAATAACTTGTGGACTGCTGCAAAATCTCAGATAAAAACTAAAACATTTAATAATAACTAAATAAAGTTTTACCTACATAAGTAGTGAATTCCACAAAATAATTTTGTAAAACAGTAAGTTGTAGCATTCAAACTGAAATATTTAAAATTTAAACTCATCAATAACTTAAAATATAGTGAAAAATGTTAGAATACAGTATCTGAAAAAACAAATTAAATGTGTTTCAGTATTTTGTTATCTGTACCATTTGATTAAAATAAAACAAAGTAAGAAGCATCTTTGTCTGTGTGTGTTAACATTATACTTAATAACAATGTCAAATCTCACGGAAAGTCTTATTTATCTATCTTATAGATCTTTGAGCATGAGCTAGGTTCTTTCGGTATTTAGGATTACATTTTTTGAAATGCATGAACACCTTAAAGCTGATGCAAACAGTTAACATGCTGTTTCCCCCGACAGTCATGGTTACACTTAGACCATTCACGATCTGCTCACGCAGGATATCCTCCATTTAAAGGCTAAACCAATTCCAGAACATCCATCCTAATTTGAATGGTGGAGCCTATTCACTCCTTGCAAATGATTTTCAGAATTATTAAATAGTAGAGAGTTTGCGCTTAGTAATGGCACGGAATCTGCAAGAGTAAACTGACAATATTAGGCATCAAGCAACACTGTTGATGATACAAATTCCATAACACATATTAAAGCAAAATTTTCAAAATGGGTAGTATTTTTGAAACTTTGTACAAACATCTTACTCAAATTCCTATTCAGGCTTAATTCCACCGCGTGGTGCGAGAAGACTGCGCACTAACTGAGTAATTCCACTGCGTGGTGCCAGTAGGCAGCGCACTAACTGCGTAATTTCACAGCGTGGTGTGACAAGACTGCGCACTGACTGAGTAATTCCACAGCGTGGTGCCAGTAGACAGCGCACTAACTGAGTAATTACAGTGCGTGGTGTGGGAAGACTGCGCACTGACTGAGTAATTCCACAGCGTGGTGCCAGTAGACAGCGCACTAACTGAGTAATTACAGTGCGTGGTGTGACAAGACTGCGCACTGACTGAGTAATTCCACAGCGTGGTGCCAGTAGACAGCGCACTAACTGAGTAATTACAGTGCGTGGTGTGGGAAGACTGCGCACTGACTGAGTAATTCCACTGCGTGGTTCGGGAAGACTGCGCACTAACTGAGTAATTCCACAGCGTGGTGCCAGTAGACAGCGCACTAAATGAGTAATTACACTGCGTGGTGTGGGAACACTGCGCAACGACTGAGAAATTGCACCGCGTGGTGCGAGTAGACAGCGCACTGAGGAATTCCACTGTGTGGTGCCAGAAGACTGAGCACTGACTGAGTAATTCCACCGCGTGGTGCGAGAAGACTGCGCACTGGCTGAATAATTCCACTGCGTGGTTCGGGAAGACTGCGCACTAACTGAGTAATTCCACCGAATGGTGCGAGTAGACTGCGCACCCACTGAGTAATTCCACTGCGTGGTGCGAGAAGACTGCGAAATGAAATATTCCATCGCGTAGTGCCATAAGACTCCGCACTAACTGAGTAATTCCACTGCGAGGTGCGAGGAGACTGCGCACTGAGTAATTCCACTGAGTGGTGCGAGAAGACTGCGCACTGACTGAGTAATTCCACTGCGTACTGCGAGTAGACTGCACACTGACTGAGTAATTCCACCGCGTGCTGCGAGTAGACAGCGCACTGACTGAGTAATTTTACCGCGTGTTGCGAGTAGACTGAACACAGACTGAGTAATTCCACTGCCTAGTGCGTGTAGACTGCACACTAACTGAGTAATTTCAACGCCTGGTGCGAATAGACTGCACACTAACTGAGTAATTCCACTGCGTGGTGCGAGTAGCCAGCGCACTGACAGAGTAATTCCACTGCGTGGTGCGAGTAGACTGCGCACTGACTGAGTAATTCCACTGCGTAGTGCGAGAAGACAGCACACTGACTGAGTAATTCCACCGCGTAGTGCGAGAAGCCTGCGCTCTGACTAATTCCAAAGCGTGGTGGGAGTAGACTGCGCACTGACTGAGTAATTCCACTGCGTGGTGCGAGAAGACTACGCACTGACTGAGTAATTCTACCGCATGATGCGAGTAGACAGCACACTGACTGAGTAATTCCACGGCGTTAGGCGAGTAGACAGAGCACTCACTGAGTAATTCCACTGCGTGGTGCGAGTAGACAGCGCACTGACCGAGTAATTCCACGGCGTTGTGCGAGTAGACAGCGCACTCACTGAGTAATTCCACTGCGTGGTGCGAGTAGACAGCACACTGACTGAGTAATTCCACGGCGTTGTGCGAGTAGACAGCGCACTTACTGAGTAATTCCACTGCGTGGTGCGAGTAGACAGCGCACTGACCGAGTAATTCCACTGCGTGGTGCGAGTAGCTGGCACACTGAGTAATTCCACGGCGTGGTGCGAGAAGACTGCGCACTGACTTAGTAATTCCACTACGTGGTGCAAGAAGACTGCGCAATGACTGAACAATTCCACCGCGTGGTGCGAGTAGACAGCGCACTAACTGAGTAATTCCACTGCGTGGTGCGAGTAGACTGCGCACTAACTGAGTAATTTTACTGCGTAGTGCAAGTAGACTGCACACTGAATGAGTAATTCCACCGCGTGGTGCGAGTAGACAGCGCACTGACTGAGTAATTTCATTGCGTGTTGCGAGCAGACTGCACACTGACTGAGTAATACCACCACGTGTTGCCAGAAGATTGTGCACTGACTCAGTAATTCCACCGCGTAGTGCGAGAAGCCTGCGCTCTAACTAATTCCAAAGCGTGGTGGGAGTAGACTGCGCACTGACTGAGTAATTCCACTGCGTTTTGCGAGAAGACTACGCACTGACTGAGTAATTCCACCGCGTGATGCGAGTAGACAGCACACTGACTGAGTAATTCCACGGCGTTGTGCGAGTAGACAGCGCACTCACTGAGTAATTCCACTGCGTGG
Source organism: Hymenopus coronatus (assembly GCA_030762935.1). Classification (NCBI taxonomy): domain Eukaryota; kingdom Metazoa; phylum Arthropoda; class Insecta; order Mantodea; family Hymenopodidae; genus Hymenopus; species Hymenopus coronatus. The sequence continues at coordinate 186,800,974 of CM060882.1, read as the reverse complement.
TGCGAGTAGACAGCGCACTGACCGAGTAATTCCACTGCGTGGTGCGAGTAGACTGCACACTAACTGAGTAATTCCGCGGCGTGGTGCGAGAAGACTGCGCACTGACTGAGTAATTCCACTACGTGGTGCAAGAAGACTGCGCAATGACTGAACAATTCCACCGCGTGGTGCGAGTAGACAGCGCACTACTGAGTAATTCCACTGCGTGGTGCGAGTAGACTGCACACTAACTGAGTAATTCCGCGGCGTGGTGCGAGAAGACTGCGTACTGACTGAGTAATTCCACTACGTGGTGCAAGAAGACTGCGCAATGACTGAACAATTCCACCGCGTGGTGCGAGTAGACAGCGCACTACTGAGTAATTCCACTGCGCGGTGCGAGTAGACTGAGCACTAACTGAGTAATTTTACTGTGTGGTGCGAGTAGAATGCCACTGACTGAGTAATTCAACTGCGTAGTGCGAGTAGACTGCATACTGACTAATCCCACTGCGTAGTGCGAGTAGACTGCGCACTGACTGAGTAATTCCACCGCGTAGTGCGAGAAGCCTGCGCTCTGACTAATTCCAAAGCGTGGTGGGAGTAGACTGCGCACTGACTGAGTAATTCCACTGCGTGGTGCGAGAAGACTAAGCACTGACTGAGTAATTCCACCGCGTGATGCGAGTAGACAGCACACTGACTGAGTAATTCCACGGCGTTGTGCGAGTAAACAGCGCACTCGCTTGAGTAATTCCACTGCGTGGTGCGAGTAGACAGCTCACTGACCGAATAATTCCACTGCGTGGTGCGAGTAGACTGAACACTGAGTAATTCCACGGCGTGGTGCGAGAAGACTGCGCACTGACTGAGTAATTCCACTACGTGGTGCAAGAAGACTGCGCAATGACTGAACAATTCCACCGCGTGGTGCGAGTAGACAGCGCACTAACTGAGTAATTCCACTGCGTGGTGCGAGTAGACTGCGCACTAACTGAGTAATTCTACTGCGTAGTGCAAGTAGACTGCACACTGAATGAGTAATTCCACCGCGTGGTGCGAGTAGACAGCGCACTGACTGAGTAATTTCATTGCGTGTTGCGAGCAGACTGCACACAAACTGAGTAATTACTATGCGTGGTGCGAGTAGACTGCACACTGACTGGATAATTCCAACGCCTGGGTCGAGCGGACAGCGCACTAACTGAGGAATTCCACTGCGTGGTGCGGGAAGACTGCGCACCGAATGAGTAATTCCACCGCGCGGTGCGAGTAGACAGCGAAATGAGTAATTCCACTGCGTGGTGCGAGAAGACTGCGCACTGACTAAGTAATTCCACCGCCTGGTGTGAGAAGACTGCGCACTGATTGAATAATTCCACTGCGAGGTGCGGGAAGACTGCGCACTGACTAATTCTACCGCGTGTTGCGGGAAGACTGCGTACTAACTGAGTAAGTCCACTGCTTGTTGCGAGAAGACTGCGCACAGATGAGTAATTCCACTGCGTGTTGCGAGAAGACTGCGCACTGACTGTGAAATTCCACCGCGTAGTGCGGGAAGACTGCGCACTGACTGAGTAATGCCACTGCGTAGTGCGAAAAGACAGCACACTGACTGAGTAATTCCACTGCGTGGTGTGAGAAGACTGCACACTGACTTCGTAATTCCACTGCGTGGTGCGAGAATATTGCGTACTGACTGAGTAATTCCAACGCGTGGTGCGAGTAGACAGCGCACTAACTGAGTAATTCCACTGCGTTTTGCGGGAAGCCTGCGCACCGAATGAGTAATTCCACCGCGCGGTGCAAGTAGACAGCGCACTGAGTAATTCCACTGCGTGGTGCGAGAAGACTGCGCATTGACTGAGTAATTACACTGCGAGGTGCGAGTAGAGAGCGCAATGACTGAGAAATTCCATTGCGTGGTACGGGAAGACTGCGCAGTGACTGAGTTATTCAACTGCGTGGTGCGAGAAGACTGCACACTTACTGCGTAATTCCACTGCGTGGTGCGAGAAGACTGCGTACTGACTGAGTAATTCCACCGCGTGGTGCGAGTAGACAGCGCACTAACTGAGTAATTCCACTGCGTTTTGCGGGAAGACTGCGCACCGAATGAGTAATTCCACCGCGCGGTGCGAGTAGACAGCGCACTGAGTAATTCCACTGCGTGGTGCGAGGAGACTGCGCACTGACTGAGTAATTCCACCGCGTGTTGCGGGAGTACTGCGCACTAACTGAGTAATTCAACTGCTTGGTGCAAAAAGACTGCGCACTGACTGCGTAATTACACTGCGAGGTGCGAGTAGACAGCGCACTAACTGCGTAATTCCACTGCGTGGTGCGGGAAGACTGCACACTACTTGAGTAATTCCACTGCTTGTTGCGAGAAGACTGCGTACTGTGTAATTCCTCCGCGTGCTGCGAGAAAACTGCACACTGACTGAGTAATTCCAGTGCGTTTTACGAGTAGACTGCACACTGACAGAGTAATTGCACTGTGTGGTGCGCGTAGAATGCACAATGACTGAGTAATTCCACTGCGTAGTGCGAGTCGACTGCGCACTGATTAATTCCACAGCGTGGTGCGAGTAGACAGCTCACTGACTGAGTAATTACACCACGAGGTGTGAGTAAAGTGCGCAATGAATGAGTAATTCCACTGCGTGGTGCGGGAAGACTGCGCACTGACTGAGTAATTCCACTGCGTGGTGCGAGCAAACTGCGCACTAACTGAGTAATTCCACCGTGTGGTGCGAGTAGACAGCGCACTTACTGAGTAATTTCACCGCGTGCTGCGAGTAAACTGCACACTGACTGAGTAATTGCGCTATGTGGTGCGAGTAGACAGCGCACTCACTGAGTAATTACACCGCGAGGTGCGAGAAGAGTGCCGCACTGACCGAGTAATTCCACTGCGTGGTGCAGGAAGACTGAGCACTAACTGAGTAATTCCACTGCCAGTGCGAGTAGACAGCTCACTGACTGAGTAATTCCACTGCGCAGTGCGAGAAGACTGTACACTGACTGAATATTTCCAAAGCCTGGTGCGAGTAGACTGCGCACTGACTGAGTATTTCCACCGCGTAATGCGAGTAGACAGCGCACTGACTGAGTAATTCCACCGCGTGATGCGACTAGACAGTGCACTCTCTGAGTAATTTCACGGCGTGGTGCGGGTAAACAGCGCAGTGACTGAGTAATTCCACCGCGTGGTGCGAGAAGACAGCGCACTGACTGAGTAATTCCACTGCGTTGTGCGAGAATACTGCGCACTGACAGTAATTCCACCGCGTGCTGCGAGTAGACAGAGCACTGACTGAGTAATTTTACCGCGTGTTGCAAGTAGACTGAACACTGACTGAGTAATTCCACTGCTTAGTGCGTGTAGACTGCACACTAACTGAGTAATTTCAACGCGTGGTGCAAGAAGACTGCGCAATGACTGAACAATTCCACCGCGTGGTGCGAGTAGACAGCGCACTAAATGAGTAATTCCACTGCGTGGTGCGAGTAAACTGCGTACTAACTGAGTAATTCTACTGCGTAGTGCATGTAGACTGCAGACTGAATGAGTAATTCCACCGCGTGGTGCGAGTAGAAAGTGCACTGACTGAATAATTTCATTGCGTGTTGCGAGCAGACTGCACACTGACTAATTCTACAGCGTAGTGCGAGTAGACTGCACATTAACTCAGTAATTTCACCGCGTGGTGCGAGTAGACTGCACACAAACTGAGTAATTCCAATGCGTGGTGCGAGTAGACTGCACACTGACTGGATAATTCCAACGCCTGGGTCGAGCAGACAGCGCACTAACTGAGGAATTCCACTGCGTGGTGCGGGAAGACTGCGCTCCGAATGTGTAATTCCACCGCGCGGTGCGAGTAGATAGCTAAGTGAGTAATTCCACCGCGTGGTGCGAGAAGACTGCTTACTGATTGAATAATTCCACTGCGTAGTGCGAGAAGACAGCACACTGACTGAGTAATTCCACTGTGTGGTGCGAGTAGAATGCCAATGACTGAGTAATTCCACTGCGTAGTGCGAGTAGACTGCGCACTGACTTATTCCACTGCGTAGTGCGAGTTGACTGCACACTGACTGAGTAATACCACCACGTGTTGCCAGAAGATTGCGCACTGACTGAGTAATTCCACCGCGTAGTGCGAGAAGCCTGCGCTCTGACTAATTCCAAAGCGTGGTGCGAGTAGACTGCGCACTGACTGAGTAATTCCACTGCGTGGTGCGAGAAGACTACGCACTGACAGAGTAATTCCACCGCTTGATGCGAGTAGACAGCACACTTACTGAGTAATTCCACGGCGCTGTGCGAGTAGACAGCGCACTGACCGAGTAATTCCACTGCGTGGTGCGAGTAGACTGCACACTGAGTAATTCCACGGCGTGGTGCGAGAAGAATGCACAGCTGACTGAGTAATTCCACTACGTGGTGCCAGAAGTCTGCGCAATGACTGAACAATTCCACCTCGTGGTGCGAGTAGACAGCGCACTAACTGAGTAATTCCACTGCGTGGTGCAGGAAGACTGCGCACCGAATGAGTAATTCCATCGCGCGGTGCGAGTAGACAGCGTAATGAGTAATTCCACTGCGTGGTGCGAGAAGAACTGCGCACTGACTAAGTAATTCCACCGCGTGGTGCGAGAAGACTGCGCACTGATTGAATAATTCCACTGCGAGGTGCGGGAAGACTGCGCACTGACTAATTCCACCGCGTGTTGCGGGAAGACTGCGCATTAACTGAATAAGTCCCCTGCTTGTTGCGAGAAGACTGCGCACAGACTGAGTAATACCACCACGTGTTGCCAGAAGATTGCGCACTGACTGAGTAATTCCACCGCGTAGTGCGAGAAGCCTGCGCTCTGACTAATTCCACTGCGTGGTGCGAGAAGACTACGCACTGACTGAGTAATTCCACCGCATGATGCGAGTAGACAGCACACTGACTGAGTAATTCCACGGCGTGGTGCGAGTAGACAGCGCACTCACTGAGTAATTCCACTGCGTGGTGCGAGTAGACAGCGCACTGACCGAGTAATTCCACTGCGTGGTGCGAGTAGACTGCACACTAACTGAGTAATTCCACGGCGTGGTGCGAGAAGACTGTGCACTGACTGAGTAATTCCACTACGTGGTGCAAGAAGACTGCGCAATGACTGAACAATTCCACCGGGTGGTGCGAGTAGACAGCGCACTAACTGAGTAATTCCACTGCGGGGTGCAAGTAGATTGCGCACTAACTGAGTAATTTTACTGCGTGTTGCGAGCAGACTGCAACTGACTAATTCCACTGCGTAGTGCGAATAGACTGCACATTAACTGAGTAATTTCACCGCGAGGTGCGAGTAGACTGCACACAAACTGAGTAATTACTATGTGTGGTGCGAGTAGACTGCACACTGACTGGATAATTCCAACGCCTAGGTCGAGCGGACAGCGCACTAACTGAGGAATTCCACTGCGTGGTGCGGGAAGACTGCGCACCGAATGAGTAAATGCACCGCGCGGTGCGAGTAGACAGCGAAATGTGTTATTCCACTGCGTGGTGCGAGAAGAACTGCGCACTGACTAAGTAATTCCACCGCGTGGTGCGAGAAGACTGCGCACTGATTGAATAATTCCACTGCGAGGTGCGGGAAGACTGCGCACTGACTAATTCCACCGCATGTTGCGGGAAGACTGCGCACTAACTGAATAAGTCCACTGCTTGTTGCGAGAAGACTGCGCACAGACTGAGTAATTCCACTGCGTGTTGCGAGAAGACTGCGCACTGACTGTGAAATTCCACCACGTAGTGCGGGAAGACTGCGCACTGACTGAGTAATGCCACTGCGTTGTGCGAAAAGACAGCACACTGATTGAGTAATTCCACTGCGTGGTGTGAGAAGACTGCACACTGACTTCGTAATTCCACTGCGTGGTGCGAGAAGACTGCGTACTGACTGAGTAATTCCAACGCGTGGTGCGAGTAGACAGCGCACTAACTGAGTAATTCCACTGCGTTTTTGGGAAGCCTGCGCACCGAATGAGTAATTCCACCGCGCGGTGCGAGTAGACAGCGCACTGAGTAATTCCACTGCGTGGTGCGAGAAGACTGCGCATTGACAGAGTAATTACACTGCGAGGTGCGAGTAGAGAGCGCAATGACTGAGAAATTCCATTGCGTGGTGCGGGAAGACTGCGCAGTGGCTGAGTTATTCAACTGCGTGTTGCGAGAAGACTGCACACTTACTGCGTAATTCCACTGCGTGGTGCGAGAAGACTGCGTACTGACTGAGTAATTCCACAGCGTGGTGCGAGGAGACTGCGCACTGACTGGGTAATTCCACCGCGTCTTTCGGGGAGACTGCGCACTAACTGAGTATTTCCACTGCTTGGTGCAAAAAGACTGCGCGCTGACTGCGTAATTACACTGCGTGGTGCGAGTAGACAGCGCACTAACTGAGTAATTCCACTGCGTGGTGCGGGAAGACTGCGCACTACTTGAGTAATTCCACTGCTTGGTGCGAGAAGACTGCGTACTGTGTAATTTCTCGAGTAAACTGCACACTGACTGGGTAATTCTACTGCGTTTTACGAGTAGACTGCACACTGACAGAGTAATTGCACTGTGTGGTGCGAGTAGAATGCACAATGACTGAGTAATTCCACTGCGTAGTGCGAGTCGACTGCGCACTGATTAATTACACAGCGTGGTGTGAGTAGACAGCGCACTGACTGAGTAATTACACCGCGTTTTGCGAGTAGACAGTGCACTCAATATGTAATTCCACTGCGTGGTGCGAGTAGACAGCGCACTGACTGAGTAATTACACCACGAGGTGTGAGTAAAGTGCGCAATGAATGAGTAATACCACTGCGTGGTGCGGGAGGACTGCGCACTGACTGAGTAATTCCACTGCGTGGTGCGAGCAAACTGCGCACAAACTGAGTAATTCCACCGCGTGGTGCGAGTAGACAGCGCACTTACTGAGTAATTTCACCGCGTGCTGCGAGTAAACTGCACAGTGACTGAGTAATTCCACTATGTGGTGCGAGTAGACAGCGCACTCACTGAGTAATTACACCGCGAAGTGCGAGAAGAGTGCCGCACTGACCGAGTAATTCCACTGCGTGGTGCAGGAAGACTGAGCACTAACTGAGTAATTCCACCGCCAGTGCGAGTAGACAGCTCACTAACTGAGTAATTCCACCGCTCAGTGCGAGAAGACTGCACACTGACTGAATAATTCCAAAGCCTGGTGCGAGTAGACTGCGCACTGACTGAGTATTTCCACCGCGTAATGCGAGTAGACAGCGCACTGACTGAGTAATTCCACCGCGTGATGCGACTAGACAGTGCACTCGCTGAGTAATTTCACGGTGTGGTGCGGGTAAACAGCGCACTGACTGAGTAATTCAACCGCGTGATGCGAGAAGACAGCTAACTGACTGTTTAATTCCACTGCGTTGTGCGAGAATACTGCGCACTGACTAATTCCACCGCGTGCTGCGAGTAGACTGAGCACTGACTGAGTAATTTTACCGCGTGTTGCAAGTAGACTGAACACTGACTGAGTAATTCCACTGCCTAGTGCGTGTAGACTGCACACTAACTGAGTAATTTCAACGCGTGGTGCGAGTAGACTGCACACTAACTGAGTAATTCCACGGCGTGGTGCGAGAAGACTGCGCACAGACTGAGTAATTCGCCTACGTGGTGCAAGAAGACTGCGCAATGACTGAACAATTCCACCGCGTGGTGCGAGTAGACAGCGCACTAAATGAGTAATTCCACTGCGTGGTGCGAGTAAACTGCGCACTAACTGAGTAATTCTACTGCGTAGTGCATGTAAACTGCACACTGAATGAGTAATTCCACCGCGTGGTGCGTGTAGAAAGCGCACTGACTGAATAATTTCATTGCGTGTTGCGAGCAGACAGCACACTGACTAATTCCACGGCGTAGTGCGAGTAGACTGCACATTAACTGAGTAATTTCACCGCGTGGTGCGAGTAGACTGCACACAAACTGAGTAATTCCAATGCGAGGTGCGAGTAGACTGCTCACTGAATGGATAATTCCAACGCCTGGGTAGAGTAGACAGCGCACTAACTGAGGAATTCCACTGCGTGGTGCGGGAAGACTGCGCACCGAACGAGTAATTCCACCGCGCGGTGCGAGTAGACAGCTAAGTGAGTAATTCCACTGCGTGGTGCGAGAAGACTGCGCACTGACTGAGTAATTCCACCGCGTGGTGCGAGAAGACTGCTTACTGATGGAATAATTCCACTGCGAGGTGCGGGAAGACCGCGCACTGACTGAGTAATTCCACCGCGTGTTGCGGGAAGACTGCGCACTAACTGAGTAATTCCACTGCTTGTTGCGAGAAGACTGCGCACAGACTGAGTAATTCCACTGCGTGTTGCGAGAAGACTGCGCACTGTCTGTGAAATTCCACCGCATAGTGCGGGAAGACTGCGCACTGACTGAGTATTGCCACTGCGTAGTGCGAGAAGATAGCAAACTGACTGAGTAATTCCACTGCGTGGTGCGAGTAAATTGAACACTGACTGAGTAATTCCACTGCGTGGTGCGAGAAGACTGCACACTGACTGCGTAATTCCACCGCGTGGAGCGAGAAGACTGCGTACTGACTGAGTAATTCCAACGCGTGGTGCGAGTAGACAGCGCACTGAGTAATTCCACTGCGTGTTGTGAGAAGACTGCGCATTGACTGAGTAATTTCACCGCGAGGTGCGAGTAGAGAGCGCAATGACTGAGAAATTCCATTGCGTGGTGCGGGAAGACTGCGCAGTGACTGAGTAATTCAACTGCGTGGTGCGGGAAGACTGCGCACCGAATGAGTAATTCCACTGCGTGGTGCGAGAAGACTGCGCACTGACTGAGTAATTCCACCGCGTGTTACGGGAAGACTACGCACTAACTGAGTAATTCCACTGCTTGGTGCGAGAAGACAGCGCACTGACTGAGTAATTCCACTGCGTGTTGCGAGAAGTCTGCGCACTGACTGAGTAATTCCACTGCGTGGTGCGAGAAGACTGCGCACTGACTGAGTAATTCCACCGCGTATTGCGGGAAGACTGCGCACTAACTGAGTAATTCCACTGCTTGGTGCGAGAAGACTGCGCACTGACTGAGTAATTCCACTGCGTGTTGCGAGAAGACTGCGCACTGACTGAGTAATTCAACCGCGTGGTGCGGGAAGACTGCGCACTGACTGATAATTCCTCCGCGTGCAGCGAGTAAACTGCACACTGACTGAGTAATTCCACTGCGATTATGTGTAGACTGCACACTGACTGAGTAATTGCACTGTGTGGTGCGAGTAGAATGCACAATGACTGAGTAATTCCACGCGAGTCAACTGCGCACTGATTAATTCCACAGCGTGGTGCGAGTAGACAGCGCACTGACTGAGTACTTACACCACGAGGTGTAAGTAAAGTGCGCAATGAATGAGTAATACTACTGCGTGGTGCGGGAAGACTACGCACTGACTGAGTAATTCCACTGCGTGGTGCGAGCAAACTGCGCACTGAGTAATTCCACCGCGTGGTGCGAGTAGACAGCGCACTGACTGAGTAATTACACCGCAAGTTGCGAGAAGAAGGCCGCACTAACCGAGTAATTCCACTGCGTGGTGCAGGAAGACTGCGCACTAACTGAGTAATTCCACCGCCAGTGCGAGTAGACAGCTCACTAGCTGAGTAATTCCACCGCGCAGTGCGAGAAGACTGCACACTGACTGAATATTTCCAAAGCCTGGTGCGAGTAGACTGCGAACTGACTGAGTATTTCCACCGCGTAATGCGAGTAGACAGCGCACTGACTGAGTAATTCCACCGCGTGATGCGACTAGACAGTGCACTCGCTGAGTAATTTCACGGCGTGGTGCGGGTAAACAGCGCACTGACTGAGTAATTCAACCGCGTGGTGCGAGAAGACAGCGCACTGACTGTTTAATTCCACTGCGTTGTGCGAGAATACTGCGCACTGACTAATTCCACCGCGTGCTGCGAGTAGACAGAGCACTGACTGAGTAATTTTACCGCGTGTTGCAAGTAGACTGAACACTGACTGAGTAATTCCACTGCCTAGTGCGTGTAGACTGCACACTAACCGAGTAATTTCAACGCGTGGTGCGCGAAGACTGCGCACAGACTGAGTAATGCCCCTACGTGGTGCAAGAAGACTGCGCAATGACTGAACAATTCCACCGCGCGGTGCGAGTAGACAGCGCACTAAATGAGTAATTCCACTGCGTGGTGCGGGTAAACAGCGCACTGACTGAGTAATTCCACCGCGTGGTGAGAGTAGACAACGCACTGAATGAGTAATTCCACTGCGTGGTGAGGGAGACTGCGCACTGACTGAGTATTCCACTGCGTGGTGCGAGTAGACAGCGCACTAACTGCGTAATTCTAAAGCGTGGTGCGAGAAGACTGCGCACTGACTGAGTAATTCCACTGCGTTGTGCGAGAATACTGCGCACTGACTGAGTAATTCCACCGCGTGGTGCGAGTAGACTGCGCACTGACTGAGTAAATTCACTGCGTGGTGAGAGAAGACTGCGCACCGACTGAATAATTCCACCGCGTGGTGAGAGTAGACAACGCACTAACTGAGTAATTCCACTGCTTGGTGCGGGAAGACTGCGCACTGACAAATTGCACTGCGTAGTGCGAGTAGACAACGCACTAACTTAGTAATTCCACTGCGTGGTGCGAGAAGACTGCGCACTGACTGCGTAATTCCACTGCGTGGTGCGAGTAGACAGCGCAAATACTGACTGATTCCACAACGTGGTGCGAGTTGAAAGCGCACTAACTGAGTAATTCCACTGCGTGATGCGAGTAGACAGCGCACCAACTGAGTAATTCCACTGCGTGATGCGGGAAGACTGCGCATTAACTGAGTAATTCCACTGCTTGGTTCGAGAGGACGGCGCACTGTGTAATTCCACCGCGTGCTGCGAGTAAACTGCACACTGACAGAGTAATTCCACTGCGTGGTGCGAGTAGACTGCGCACTAACGGAGTAATTTTAGTTCGTAGTGCAAGTTGACTGCACACTGACTGAGTAATTCCACCGCGTGGTGCGAGTAGACAGCGCACTGACTGAGTAATTTCATTGCGTGTTAAGAGCAGACTGCACACTGACTAATGCCACTGCGTAATGCGAATAGACTGCACATTAACTGACTAATTTCAAAGCGTGCTGCGAGTAGACTGCACACAAACTGAGTAATTCCAATGCGTGGTGCGAGTAGACTGCACACTGACTGGATAATTCCAACGCCTGGGTCGAGCAGACAGCGCACTAACTGAGGAATTCCACTGCATGGTGCGGGAAGACTGCGCAACGAATGAGTAATTCCACCGCGCGGTGCGAGTAGACAGCGCACTGAGTAATTCCACTGCGTGGTGCGAAAAGACTGCGCACTGACTGAGTAATTCCACCGCGTGGTGCGAGTGGACAGCGCACTAACTGAGTAATTCCACTGCATGGTGCGAGAAGACTGCGCACTGACTGAGTAATTCCACTGCGCGTTGCGGGAAGACTGAGCACTAACTGAGTATTTCCACTGCTTGTTGCGAGAAGACTGCGCACAGACTGAGTAATTCCACTGCGTGTACGAGAAGACTGCGCACTGACTGTGAAAATCCACCGCGTAGAACGGGAAGACAGCAAACTGACTGAGTAATTCCACTGCGTGGTGCGAGAAGACTGCGCATTGACTGAGTAATTACACCGCGAGGTCCAAGTAGAGAGCGCAATGACTGAGAAATTCCATTGCGTGGTGCGGGATGACTGCGCAGTGACTGAGTAGTTCTACTGCGTGGTGCGAGTAGACTGTGCACTAACTGAATAATTCCACCTGCGTGGTGCGAGAAGACTGCGCATTGACTTAGTAATTCCACCGCATGGTGCGAGAAGACTGCGCAATGACTGAGTAATTCCACTGCGTGTTGCGAGAAGAATGCGCACTGACTGAGTAATTCCACTGCGTGTTGCGAGAAGACTGCGCACTGACAGAGTATATCCACAGCGTAGTGCGAATAGAGAGCGCACTGACTGAGTAATTCCACTGCGTGGTGCGAGAAACCTTCGCACTGACTTATAATTGCACCGCGTGGTGCGAGTGGACAGCGCACTGACTGAATAATTTTTTCGCGTGCTGCGAGTAAACTGCACACTGATTAATTCCATTGCGTAGTGCGAGTAGACTGCACTGACTGAATAATTTTACCGCATGTTACCCGTAGACTGCACACTGAGTAATTCCACTGCGTAGTGCGAGTAGACTGCACACTAACTGAGTAATTTCATCGCCTGATGCGAGTAGACTGCACACTAACTGAGTAATTCCACAGCGTGGTGCGAATAGACTGCTCAATGACTGAGCAATTCAACTGCTTTGTGCGAGTAGACAGCGCACTGGCTGATAAATTCCACTGCGTAGTGCCAGATGACAGCACATCGACTGAGTAATTCCACTGTGTGGTACGAGTAGACTGCACACTGACTGAGTAATTGCACTGTGTGGTGCGAGTAGAATGCACTATGACTGAGTAATTCCACTGCGTAGTGCGAGTCGACTGCGCACTGACTAATTCCACTGCGTGGTGCGAGAAGACTGCGCACTGACTGAGTAATTCCACTGCGTGGTGCGAGTAGACAGCGCACTGACTGAGTAATTACACCGCGTTGTGCGAGTAGACAGTGCACTCACTGTGTAATTTCACTGCGTGGTGCGACTAGACAGCGCACTGACTGAGTAATTTCAGCACGAGGTGTGAGTAAAGTGCGCAATGAGTGAGTAATTCCGCTACGTGGTACGGGAAGACTGCGCACTGACTGAGTAATTCCACTGCGTGTTGCGAGGAAACTGCGCACTGAGTAATTCCACTGCGTGGTGTGAGAAGACTGCGTACTGACTGAGCAATTCCACCACGTGGTGCGAGTAGACAGCGCACTTACTGAGTAATTTCACGCGTGCTGCGAGTATCCTGCACACTTACTGAGTAATTCAACTATGTGGTGCAAGTAGACAGCGCACTCACTGAGTAATTACACTTCGAGGTGCGAGTAGAGAGCGCAATGACTGAGTAATTCCATTGCGTGGTGCGGGAACACTGCGCAGTAACTGAGTAATTCCACTGCCTGGTGCGAGTAGACTGCGCACTAACTGAGTAATTCCACTGCGTGGTGCAGAAGACAGCGCACTGACTGAGTAATTCCACCGCGAGTGCGAGTAGACAGCTCACTAACTGAGTAATTCCACTGCGTGGTGTAGAAGACTGCGCACTAACTGAGTAATTCCACCGCGAGTGCGAGTAGACTGCTCACTAACTGAGTAATTCCACCGCGTGGTGTAGAAGACTGCGCACTAACTGAGTAATTCCACCGCGAGTGCGAGTAGACCGCGCACAAACTGAGTAATTCCACCGCGAGTGCGAGTAGACAGCTCACTAACTGAGTAATTCCACCGCGTGGTGTAGAAGACTGCGCACTAACTCAGTAATTCCACCGCGAGTGCGAGTAGACAGCGCACTGACTGAGTAATTCCACCGCGAGTGCGAGTAGACAGTGCATTGAATAAATATACCGCGTAATCCGAGAAGACTGCGCACTGACTGAGTAATTCAAAAGCGTGGTGCGAGAAGACTACACACTGACTGAGTAAATTCACTGCGTGGTGAGAGAAGACTGCGCACTGACTGAATAATTTCACCGCATGGTGAGAGTAGACAACGCACTAACTGAGTAATTCCACTGCGTGGTATGAGAAGACTGCGCACAGACTGCGTAATTCCACTGCGTGGTGCGAGTAGACAGCGCACTGACTGAGTAATTCCACCGGGTGGTGCGAGTTGACAGCGCACTAACTGAGTAATTTCACTGCTTGGTGCGAGAAGACTGCGCACTGACTGAGTAATTCTACCGCGTGTTTCCGGAAGACTGCGCACTAACTGAGTAATTCCACTGCGTGTTGAGAGAAGACTGCGCATTGACTGGGAAATTCCACCGCGTAGTGCGGGAAGACTGCGCACTGACTGAGTAAAGCCACTGCGTAGTGCGAGAAGACAGCACACTGACTGCGTAATTCCACTGTGTGGTGCGAGTAAACTGCACACTGACTGCGTAATTCCACTGCGTGTTGCGAGAAGACTGCGTACTGACTGAGCAATTACACCGCGTGTTGCGAGTAGTCAGCGCACTAACTAAGTAATTCCACTGCGTTTTGCGGGAAGACTGCGCACCGAATGAGTAATTCCACCGCGCGGTGCGAGTAGACAGCGCACTGAGTAATTCGACTGCGTGCTGCGAGATGACTGCGCACTGACTAAGTAATTTTACTGCGTAGTGCAAGTAGACTGCACACTGACTGAGTAATTCCACCGCGTGGTGCGAGTAGACAGCGCACTGACTGAGTAAATTCTTTGCGTGTTGCGAGCAGACTGAACACTGACTAATTCCATTGCGTAGTGCGAGTAGACTACACATTAACTGATTAATTTCACCGCGTGGTGCCAGTAGACTGCATACTAACTCAGTAATTCCCATGCGTGGTGCGAGTAGACTGCATACTGACTCAGTAATTTCACCGCGTGTGATGAGTAGACTGCACACTAACCCAGTAATTCCACTGCCTGGTACGAGAAGACAGCACACTAACTGAGTACTTCCACCGCTTGGTGTGAGTAGACAGCGCACTGTCTTTGTATTTCCACTGCGTGTTGCGAGTAGACGTCGCACTGACTGAGTAATTCCACTGCGTAGTGCGAGAAGACAGCATTCTGACTGAGTAATTCCACTGCGTGGTGAGAGTAAACTGCACACTGACTGAGTAAGTCCACAGCGTGGTGCGAGTAGAATGCGCACTGACTGAGTAATTCCACTGCGTAGTGCGAGAAGACTGCACACTGACTGAGTAATTCCACCGCGTGGTGCGAGAAGACTGCGCACTGACTGAGAAATACCACCGCGTGTTGCGAGAAGACTGCGCACTGACTTTGTTATTCCACCGTGTAGTGCAAGAAGCCTGCTCCCTGACTAATTCCACAGCGTGGTGCGAGTAGACTGCGCACTGACTAAGTAATTCCACTGCGTTGTGCGAGAAGACTGCGCACTGACTGAATAATTCCACCGCGTGATGCGAGTAGACAGCGCACTCACTGAGTAATTCCACTGCGTGGTGCGAATAGACAGCTCACTAACTGAGTAATTACACCGCGAAGTGCGAGTAGAGAGCGCAATGACTGAGAAATTCCATTGCGTGGTTAGGGAAGACTTAGCAGTGACTGAGTAATTCCACTGCGTGGTGCGAGTAGACTGCGCTCTAATTGAGTAATACCACTGCCTGGTGCGAGAAGACTGCGCACTGATTTAGTAATTCCATCGCGTGGTGCGAGAAGAATGCGCACTGACTGAGTAATTCCACTGAGTGTTTCGAAAAGACTGCGCACTGACAGAGTAATTTCACCGCGTGTTGCGTATAAACTGCACACTGACTGAGTATATACACTGCGTACTGCGAATAGAGAGCGCACTGACAGAGTAATTCCACTGCGTGGTGCGAGTAGACTGCGCACTGACTGATAAATTCCACTGCGTAGTGCGAGAAGACAGCACATCGACTGAGTAATTCCACTGCGTGGTACGAGTAGACTGCACACTGACTGAGTAGTTGCACTGTGTGGTGCGAGTAGAATGCACAATGACTGACTAATTCCACTGCGTAGTGCCAGTCGACTGCGCGCTGACTAATTCCACTGCGTAGTGCGAGAAGATTGCACACTGACTGAGTAATTCCACCGCGTAGTGCGAGAAGCCTGCGCACTGATTAAATCCACAGCGTGGTGCGAGAAAACTGCGCACTGACTGAGGAATTCCACCCCGTGATGCGAGTACACAGCACACTGACTGAGTAATTCCACTGCGTAGTGCGAGATGCTTGTGTACTGACTAATTCCACAGCGTGGTGCGAGTGGACTGTGCAATGACTGAGTAATTCCACTGCGTGGTGCGAGAAGATTGCACTTTGACTGAATAATTCCACTGCGTGGTGCGAGAAGATTGCGCACTGACTAATTTCACTGCGTAGTGCGAGTAGACTGCACAATGACTGAGTAATACCACCGCGTGGTGCGAGAAGACTGCGCACTGACTGAATAATTCCACCCCGTAGTGCGAGAGGACTGCGCACTGACTGAGTAATACCACCGCGTCTTGCGAGAAGACTGCGCACTCACCGTGTAATTTCACCGCGTAGTGCGAGAAGCCTGTGTACAGAATAATTCCACAGCGTGGTGCGAGTAGAAATCGCACGGGCTGAGTAATTCCATCGCGTTGTGCGAGTAGACAGCCCGCTCACTGAGTAATTCCACTGCGCTGTGGGAGTAGTCAGCGCACTGACTGAGTAGTTACACCGCGAGGTGCGAGTAGAGAGTGCAATGACTGAGTAATTCCACTGTGTGGTGCGAGAAGACTGCGCACTGACTGAGTAATTCCACCGCGTGGTGCGAGTAGACAGCGCAATAACTGAGTAATTCCACTGCGTGGAAAGAGAAGACTGCGCACTGAGTGAGTAATTCCACCGCGTTGTATGAAAAGAGTGCGCTCTAACTGAGTAATTCCACTGCTAGGTGCAGGAACACTGTGCACTGACTGAGTAATTCCGCCGCGAGTGCGAGTAGACAGCGCACTACCTGAGTAATTCCACTGCGTAGTGCGAGAAGACTGCGCACTGACTGAGTAATTCCATAGCGTGTTGCGAGTAGACATCGCATTGTCTGAGTAATTCCACCGCGTAGTTCTGTAGATTGCACACTAACTGTGTAATTTCACCGCGTTGTGCGAGTAGACAGCGCACTCATTGAGTAATTCCACTGCGTGGCCCGAGTAGACAGCGCACTGATTGAGTAATTACACTGCCAGGTGCGAGTAGAGAGCGCAATGACTGAGTAATTCCACAGCATGATGCGGTAAGACTGCGCACTGACTGAGTAATTCCACTGCGTGGTGCGAGAAGACTGCGCACTTAATGAGTAATTGCACCGCGTGGTGTGAGTAGACAGCGCACTAACTGAGTAATTCCACTGCGTGGTGCGAGAAGACTGCGCGCTGACTGAGTTATTCCACTGCGTAGTGAGAGGACTAGGGACTGAGTAATTCCATCGTGTACTGCGAGAAGACTGCGCAATGACATAGTAATTCCACTGCGTGTTGCGAATTGACTGCGCACTGACTAATTCCACTGCGTGGTGCGGGAAGACTGCGCACTCACTGAGTAATTCCACCGCGAGTGCGAGTAGACAGCGCACTAACTGGGTAAATACACCGCGTAGTGCGAGGAGACTGCGCATTGACTGAGTAATTCCAAAGCGTGGTGCGAATTGACTGCGCACTCACTGAGTAAATACACCGCGTAGTGCGAGTAGACAGAGCACTGACTGAGTATTTCCACCGCGTGGTGTGAGTAGACAATGCGCTGACTGAGTAATTCCACTGCGTAGTGCGGGAAGACTGCGCATTGACGGATAATTCCACCGCGTAGTGGGAGTAGAAAGCGCACTGACTGAGTACCGCGTGGTGGGAGTAGAAAGCGCACTGACTGAGTAATTGCACCGCGTGTTGCCAGAAGATTGCGCAATGACTGAGTCATTGCACTGCGTGGTGCGGGATGCCTGCGGACTGTCTGAGTAATTCCAACGCGTGGTGCGAGTGACAGCGCACTAACTGAGTAATTCCACTGCGTGGTGCAAGAAGACTGCGCACTGACTAAGTAATTCCACTCCATGGTGCGAGAAAAATGCGCACTGAGTAATTACATCCTGTAATGCGAGAGGACTGCGCACTGACTGAGTAATTCCACCGCGTGGTTCGAGTAGAATGCGCACTGACTAATTCCACTGCGTGGTGCGAGAAGACTGCGCACTGACTGAGTATAGCCACCGCGTGACGCGAGTAAACCAGCGCACGGACTGAGTAATTCCACTGCGTGGTCCAAGTAGACTGCGCTCTGACTAATTCCAACGCGTGGTGCGAGTAGACTGCACACTAGCCGAGCAATTCCACTACGTGGTGCGAGCAGACAGCGCGCTGACTGAGTAATTTCACTGCGTGGTGCGATTAGACTGCGCACAGACAGAGTAATTCCACTGGGTATTGCGAGAAGGCTGCACACTGACTGAGTAATTCCAATGCATGGTGCTAGGAAACTGCACACTGAATGAGCAATTCCACAGCGTGGTGAGAGTAGAATGCACACTGACTGAGTAATTCCACTGCGTAGTGCGAGAAGACTGCAACCTGAATGAGTAATTCCACTGCGTGGTGCGAGTGGACAGCGCACTGACTTTGTAATTCCAAAGCGTGGTGCGAGTAGACAGCGCACTCATTGAGTAATTCCACTGCGAGGTGCGAGAACACAGCGCACTTACTGAGTAATTCCACCGCGTGGTGAGAGTAGACAACGCACTGACTGAGTAATTCCACCGCGTTGTGTGAGTAGATAGCGCACTCACTGAGTAATTTCACTGCGTGGTGCGATTAGACTGCGCACTAACTGAGTAATTCCACTCCGTGGTGCGGGAAGACTGCGCACTGATTGAGTAATTCCACTGCGTGGTGCGAGAAGACTGCGCACTGACTGTGTTATTCCACCGCGTGATGCGAGTAGACAGCGCACTGACTGAGTAATTCCACAGCGTATTGCGAGTAGACAGCGCACTCACTAAGTAATTACACTGCGTGGTGCGAGTAGACAATGCACCGA
This sequence comes from Hymenopus coronatus, assembly GCA_030762935.1. Lineage (NCBI taxonomy): Eukaryota > Metazoa > Arthropoda > Insecta > Mantodea > Hymenopodidae > Hymenopus > Hymenopus coronatus. The sequence goes on along the minus strand of CM060882.1, from coordinate 186,782,188 downwards.
CTGAGTAAATTAACAGCGTGTTGAAAGTAGACAGCGCACTGACTGAGTAATTCCACTGCCTGATGCGGGAAAACTGCGCACTGACTGAGTAATTCCACCGCGATGTGTGAGTAGATAGCGCAAACACTGAGTAATTCCACTGCGTGGTGCGAGTAGAATGCACACTAATTGTGTAATTCCAATGCGTCGTGCGAGAAGACTGCGCACTGACTGTGTAATACCACCGCGTGGTGCGAGTATACAGCGCACTGAGTAATACCACTGCGCGGTGGGAGAAGACTGCGCACTGACTGAGTATTTCCACTCTGTAATGCGAGTAGACTGCGCACTGACTCAGTAATTCAACCGCGTGATGCTAGTAAACAGCGCTCTGACTCTGAAATTCCACTGTGTGGTGCGGGAAGACTGCGCACTGACTGAGCAATTGCACCGCGTTGTTCGAGAATACTACGCTCTGACTTAGTAATACCACCGCATGGTGCGAGAAGACTGCGCACTGACCGAATAATTCCACTGCGTGGTGCGGGAAGAGTGCGCACTGAGTCAGTAATTCCACCGCGTGGTGCGAGTTAACAGCGCACTAACAGAGTAATTCCACTGCTGGGTGCGGGAAGACTGCGCACTGACTGAGTAATTCCACCGCGTGGTGCGAGTAAATGGCGCACTATCTGAGTAATTCCACAGCGTAGTGCGAGAAGACTGCGCACTGACTGAGTAATTGCACAGCGTGGTGCGAATAGACTGCGCAATGACTGAGTAATTCCACTGCGTGGTGAGAGTAGACTGCGCACTTCCTCAGTAATTCCACCGCGAGATCCGAGTAGACGGCGCACTGACTGAGTAATTTAACCACCTGGTGCGAGTAGGCAGCGTACTCACTGAGTAATTCCAGTGCGTGATGCGAGTAGACAGTGCACTACCTGAGTAATTCCATCGCGTGGTGCGAGTAGATAGCGCACTGAATGAGTAATTCCACTGCATGATGCGGGAAGACTGCGCACTGACTGAGTAATTCCACTACGTGGTGCAAGAAGACAGCGCACTCAGTAATTCCACCGCGTGGTGTGAGTAGACAGCGCACTAACTGAGTAATTCCACTGCGTGGTGCGGGAAGACTGCGCACTAACTGTTAATTCCCCCGCGTGTTGCGAGTAGACAGCGCACTAACTGAGTAATTGCACCGCGTTGTGCGAGAAGACTGCGCACTGACTGAGTAATTCCACTGCGTGGTGCGAGTTGACTCCGAACAGACTGAGTAATTCCACCGCGTGCTGCGAGTAAACCGCACAATGACTGAGTTACTCCACTGCATGGTGCAAGTAGACAGCGCATTGACTGAGTATTTCCACTGCGTGGTGGGAGAAGACTGCGCACTGACTGAGTAATTCCACTCTGAAGTGCCGGTAGACTGCGCACTGACTGAGTAATTCCACTGCGTAGTGCGAGTAGACTGCGCACTGACTAAGTAATTCCACTGCGTGGTACAAGTAGACAGCGCACCAACTGAGTAATTCCACTGTGTGGTGCGAGAGGATCGAGCTTTGAGTAATTCCACTGCGTGGTGCGGGAAGACTGCGCACTAACTGAGCAATTCCACCGCGTGGTGCGAGTAGACAGCGCACTGACTGAGTAATTCCACTGCGTGGTGGGAGAAAACTGCGCACTGACTCAGCAATTCCACACTGAAGTGCCGGTAGACTGCGCACTGCCTGAGTAATTCCACTACGTAGTGCGAGTAGACAGCGCACTGACTAATTCCAGTTCGTGATGCGGGAAGACTGCGCACCGACTGAGTAATTCCTCCGCGTGGTACGAGTAGACGGCGCACTTACTAATTGCACCGCGTGTTGCGAGAAGACTGCGCACTCACTTAGTAAAACCACCGCGTTGTGCGGGAAGAGTGCGCACTGACTCAGTAATTCCACCGCGTGGTGCGAGTTGAAAGCCCACTAACTGAGTAATTCCACTTCGGGGTGCGGGGAGACTGCCCACTGACTGAGAATTTCCACCGCGTGGTGCGAGTAGATAGCGCACTAACTGAGTAATTCCACCGCGTAGTGCGAGAAGACTGAGCACTGACTGAGTAATTCCACTGCGTGATGCGAGTAGACTGGGCACTGACTCAGTAATTGAACCGCGTGATGCGAGTAGACAGCGCACTGACTGACTAATTCAAGCGCGTGGTGTGAGTAGACAGCATAATCACCGAGTAATTCCAGTTTGTGGTTCGATTAGACAGCGCACTGCCTGAGTAATTGCATCGCGAGGTGCGAAAAGACAGCGCACTGACTGAGTAGTTCCACTGAGTGGTGCGGTAACACTGCGCACCGACTGAGTAATTCCACCGCGAGGTACGAGTAGACAGCGCACTGACTTAGTAAAACCATCGTGTGGTGCGAGAAGACTGCGCACTGACTGAATAATTCCACTGCGTGGTGCGGGAAGAGTGCGCACTGAGTCAGTAATTCCACCGCGTGGTGCGAGTTGACAGCGCACTAACTGAGTAATTCCATTGCGGGTTGCGGGAAGACTGCGCACTGACTGAGTAATTCCACCGCGTGGTGCGAGCAGATAGCTCAATATCTGAGTAATTCCACCGCGTAGTGCGAGAAGACTGCGCACTGACTGAGTAATTCCAGAGCGTGCTGCGAGTAGACTGCGCACTGACTGAGTAATTCCACCGCGAGATGCGAGTAGACGGCGCACTGACTGAGTAATTCAAACACGTGGTGCGAGTAGACAGCGCACTGACTGAGTAATTCCAAAGCGTGGTGCAAGTAGACAGCGCACTCACTGAGTACTTCCACTGCGTGGTGCGAGTAGATAGCGCACTGAATGAGTAATTCCACTGCATGATGCGGGAAGACTGCGCACTGACTGAGTAATTCCACTACGTGGTGCAAGAAGACAGCGCACTCAGTAATTCCACCGCGTGGTGTGAGTAGACAGCGCACTAACTGAGTAATTCCACTGCGTGGTGCGGGAAGACTGCGCACTAACTGTTAATTCCCCCGCGTGTTGCGAGTAGACAGCGCACTAACTGAGTAATTGCACCGCGTTGTGCGAGAAGACTGCGCACTGACTGAGTAATTCCACTGCGTGGTGCGAGTTGACTCCGAACAGACTGAGTAATTCCACCGCGTGCTGCGAGTAAACCGCACAATGACTGAGTTACTCCACTGCATGGTGCAAGTAGACAGCGCATTGACTGAGTATTTCCACTGCGTGGTGGGAGAAGACTGCGCACTGACTGAGTAATTCCACTCTGAAGTGCCGGTAGACTGCGCACTGACTGAGTAATTCCACTGCGTAGTGCGAGTAGACTGCGCACTGACTAAGTAATTCCACTGCGTGGTACAAGTAGACAGCGCACCAACTGAGTAATTCCACTGTGTGGTGCGAGAGGATCGAGCTTTGAGTAATTCCACTGCGTGGTGCGGGAAGACTGCGCACTAACTGAGCAATTCCACCGCGTGGTGCGAGTAGACAGCGCACTGACTGAGTAATTCCACTGCGTGGTGGGAGAAAACTGCGCACTGACTCAGCAATTCCACACTGAAGTGCCGGTAGACTGCGCACTGCCTGAGTAATTCCACTACGTAGTGCGAGTAGACAGCGCACTGACTAATTCCAGTTCGTGATGCGGGAAGACTGCGCACCGACTGAGTAATTCCTCCGCGTGGTACGAGTAGACGGCGCACTTACTAATTGCACCGCGTGTTGCGAGAAGACTGCGCACTCACTTAGTAAAACCACCGCGTTGTGCGGGAAGAGTGCGCACTGACTCAGTAATTCCACCGCGTGGTGCGAGTTGAAAGCCCACTAACTGAGTAATTCCACTTCGGGGTGCGGGGAGACTGCCCACTGACTGAGAATTTCCACCGCGTGGTGCGAGTAGATAGCGCACTAACTGAGTAATTCCACCGCGTAGTGCGAGAAGACTGAGCACTGACTGAGTAATTCCACTGCGTGATGTGAGTAGACTGGGCACTGACTCAGTAATTGAACCGCGTGATGCGAGTAGACAGCGCACTGACTGACTAATTCAAGCGCGTGGTGTGAGTAGACAGCATAATCACCGAGTAATTCCAGTTTGTGGTTCGATTAGACAGCGCACTGCCTGAGTAATTGCATCGCGAGGTGCGAAAAGACAGCGCACTGACTGAGTATTTCCACTGAGTGGTGCGGTAACACTGCGCACCGACTGAGTAATTCCACCGCGAGGTACGAGTAGACAGCGCACTGACTTAGTAAAACCATCGTGTGGTGCGAGAAGACTGCGCACTGACTGAATAATTCCACTGCGTGGTGCGGGAAGAGTGCGCACTGAGTCAGTAATTCCACCGCGTGGTGCGAGTTGACAGCGCACTAACTGAGTAATTCCATTGCGGGTTGCGGGAAGACTGCGCACTGACTGAGTAATTCCACCGCGTGGTGCGAGCAGATAGCTCAATATCTGAGTAATTCCACCGCGTAGTGCGAGAAGACTGCGCACTGACTGAGTAATTCCAGAGCGTGCTGCGAGTAGACTGCGCACTGACTGAGTAATTCCACCGCGAGATGCGAGTAGACGGCGCACTGACTGAGTAATTCAAACACGTGGTGCGAGTAGACAGCGCACTGACTGAGTAATTCCAAAGCGTGGTGCAAGTAGACAGCGCACTCACTGAGTACTTCCACTGCGTGGTGCGAGTAGACAGCGCACTGACTTAGTAATTTCACTGCGTGGTGCGGGAAGACTGCGCACTGATGAGTAATTCCACCGCGTGATGCGAGTAGACAGCACGCTGAGTAATTCCACTGCGTGGTGCGAGAAGACTGCGCATTGACTGAGTAATTCCACCGCGTTTTGCGAGAAGAGTGCGCACTGACTGAGTAATTCCACTGCGTGGTGCTGGAAGACAGCGCACTGACTGAGTAGATCCACTACGTGGTGAGAGTAGACAGCGCACTGACTGAGTAATTCCACCGCGTGATGTGGGCAGACAGGGCACTCAATGAGTAATTCCACTGCGTGGTGCGTGTAGACAGCGCAGTGACCGATTAATGCCACCGCGTGGTGCGAGAAGAGTGCGCACTGACTAATTCCACTGCGTAGTGCGTGTATACTGCACACAGACTGAGTAATACCACCGCGTGGTGCGTGAAGACTGCGCACTGACTGAGTAATTCCACCGCGTAGTGCGACAAGACTGCGCACTGTGTGAGTAATACCACCGCGTGTTGCGAGAAGACTTCGCACTGACTAAGTAATTCCACCGCGTAGTAAGAGAAGCCTTCGAACTAACTAATTCCACACCGTGGTGCGAGTAGACTACGCACTGACTGAGTAATTCCACTGCGTGGTGCGAGAAGACTGCGTTCTGACTGAGTAATTCCACCGCGTTGTGTGAGTAGATAGCGCACTCACTGAGTAATTTTACTGCGTGGTGCGATTAGACTGCGCAGTAAGTGAGCAATTCCACTAAGTGGTGCGAGAAGACTGCGCACTGACTGAGTAATTCCGATGCGTGCTCCGAGAAAACTGCCCACTGACTGAGTAATTCCACCGCATGATGCAAGTAGACAACACACTAGCTGAGTAATTCCACCGCGTGGTGCGAGAAGACTGCGCATTGACTGAGTAATTCAACCGCGTTGTTGCGAGAAGACTGCTCACTGCCTGAGTAATTCCCCCGCGTGTTGCAGGAGGACTGCGCACTGACTGAGTGATTCCACCGCGAGTGCGAGTAGACAGCGCACTAACTGAGTAATTCCACCGTAGAGTGCGAGAAGACTGCGAACTGACTGAGTAATTCCAAAGCATGGTGCTAGTACACTGCGCATTGACTGAGATATTCTACTGCGTGGTGAGAGATGACTGCGCACTGACAGTAATTCCACCGCGCAATGCGAGTAGACAGCACACTGTATGAGTAATTCAACCGCGTGATGCGAGTAGACAGCGCACTGACTGAGTAATTCCACCGCGTGGTGAGAGTAGACAACACACTGACTGAGTAACTCCACAGCGTTGTGCGGGAAGACTGCGCACTGACTGAGTAATTCCACCGCGTGGTTCGAGTAGACAGCGCACTAACTGAGTAATTCCACTGCGAGGTGCGGGAAGACAGCGCCCTGAGTAATTGCACCGCGTGGTGCGATAAAACTGAGCAATGACTGATTAATGCCACTGCGTGGTGCGGCAAGACTGCACACTGACTGAGCAATTCCACCGCGTGGTGCGAGTAGACAGCGCAATAACTGAGTAATTCCACTGCGTGGTGCGAGAAGACTGCGCACTGACTGAGTAATTCCACCGCGTGGTGCGATAAAACTGCGCACTGACTGAGTAATGCCACTGCGTGGTGCGGGAAGACTGCGCACTGACTGAGTAATTCCACCGCGAGGTGCGAGTAGACAGCGCACTGAGTAATTCCACTGCGTGGTGAGAGAAGACTGCGCACTGACTGAGTAATTCCACTGCGTGGTGCGAGAGGACTGCGCTCTGAGTAATTCCACTACGTGTTGCGGGAAGACTGCGTACTAACTGAGTTACTCCAGCGCTTGCTGCGAGTAAACCGTACACTGACTGAGTAACTCCACTGCGTGGTGCGTGTAGACAGCGCAGTGACTGACTAATTCCACTGCGTGGTGGGAGAAGACTGCGCACTGACTGAGTAATTCCTCTCTGAAGTGCCGGTAGACTAAGCACTAATTGAGTAATTCCACTGCGTGATGCGAGTAGAAAGCGCACTGACTGAGTAATTCCACCGCGTGATGCGAGTAGACAGCGCACTGACTGAGTAAGTCCACAGCGTGTTGCGAGTAGACAGCGCACTCACTAAGTAATTACACAGCGTGGTACGACTAATCAGCGCACTGACTGAGTAATTCCACTGCTTGATGCGTGAAGACTGCGCACCGACTGAGCAATTTTACCGCGTTGTACGAGTAGACAGCGCACTGACAGAGTAATTGCAAGGCGAGGTAAGAGAAGACTGTGCACTGATTTAGTAATTGCACCGCGTGGTGCGAGAAGACTGCGCACTCACTGAATAATTAAATATGCGTTGTGCGGGAAGACTGCGCACTGACTGAGTAATACCACCGCGTGGTGCGAGTAGACAGCGCACTCACTGAGTAATTACACTGCGTGGTGCGAGTAGACAATGCACCGACTGAGTAATTTAACCGCGTGGTGAAAGTAGACAGCGCACCGACTGAGTAACTTCACCGCGAGGTACGAGTAGACAGCGCACTGACTTAGTAAAACCACCGCATGGGGCGAGTAGACAGCGCTCTAACTGAGTAATTACACTGCGTGGTGCGAGAAGACTGCGCACTGAGTAATTCCAGCGCGTGGTGCGAGAAGACTGCGCATTGACTGAGTAATTCCACCGCGTGTTGCGAGAATACAGCGCACTGACTGAGTATTTCCACTGCGTGGTGCGAGTAGACAGCGCACTGAGTAATTCCACATCGTGGTGCGCGAAGACTGCGCATTGACTGAGTAATTACACTGTGTGGTGTGAGAAGACTGCGCCTGACTAATTCCACTAGGTGGTGCGAGAAGACTGCGCACTAACCGAGTAGTTTCACTGCGTGGTGCGAGAAAACTGCACACTAACTGAGTAATTCCACTGCGTGGTAGACTGCACACTGACTGAGTAAATCAACCGCGTAGTGCGAGTAGACTGCACACTGAGTAATTTAACCGCGTCGTGCGAGTAGACTGCACACTAACCGAGTAGTTCCACTGCGTGGTGTGAGAAAACTGCACACTAACTGAGAAATTCCACCGCGTGGTGCGAGTAGACAGCGCACTGATTGAGTAATTCGCCTGCGTGGTGCGAGAAGACTCCGCACTGACTGAGTAATTCCACCGCGTGGTACGAGAAGACTACGCACTGACTGAGTAATTCCACCGCGTAGTGCGAGAAGACAGCGCACTGACTGAGTAATTCCACAGCGTGGTGCGAGTAGACTGCGCACTGACAGTAATTCCATTGCGTGGTGCGAGAAAACTGAGCAATGACTGAGTAATTCCACTGACTATTGCGATTAGACTGCGCACTGACTCAGGAATTCCACTGCGTGGTGCGAGAACACTGCGCACTACTGAGGAATTCCACCGCGTGGTGCGAGTAGAGAGCGCACTGACAGTAATTTCACCGCGTGGTGCGAATAGACTGCACACTTACTGAGTAATTCCACTGCGTTGTGCGTGTAGACTGCACACCAACTGAGTAATTTCACAGCGTGTTGCGAGTAGACTGCACACTAACTGAGTAATCCACTGCGTGGTGCGAGAAGACTGCGCACTGACTGAATATTTTCACTGCATGTTGCTAGAAGACTGCGCACTGACAGGGTAATTCCACCGCATGGTGGGTGTAGACTGCGTACTTGCTAATACCATCGCTTAATGCGAGTAAATTGCACACTGACTGAGTAATTCCACTGCGTGGTGCGAGAAGACTGAGCACTGACTGAGTAACACCACAGCGTGGTGTGAGAAAACTGCGCACTGACTGAATAATTCCATCACGTGATGCGGGAAGTCTGCGCACTGAGTAAATTTATTGCATAATGCGGGAAGACTGCGCACTAACTAATTCCACCGCCTAGTGCGAGAAGAATATACACTGACTGAGTAAATTCCACTGCGTGATCAGAGAAGATTGCACACTGACTGAGTAATTCACCGCGTAGTGCGAGAAGACTGCGCACTGACTGAGTAATACCACCGCGTGGTGCGAGTAGACAGCGCACTGACTGAGTAATTCACCGCGTAGTGCGAGAAGACTGCGCACTGACTGAGTAATTCACCGCGTAGTGCGAGAAGACTGCGCACTGACTGAGTAATTCCACCGCGTGGTGCGAGTAGACAGCGCACTGAGTAATTTAACTGCGTGGTGCGAGAAGACTGCGCACTGACTGATTGCACCGCGTAGTGCGATAAGACTGCGCCTTGACCGAGTAATTCCATTGCGTGGTGCCTGTAGACTGCACAATTACTAATTCCACTGCGTGGTGCGATAGGACTGCGCACTGACTGACTATTTCCACTGCGTGTTGCGAGAAGAATGCGCACTGACTGAGTAATTCCACTGCGTGGTGCTAGAAGACTGCACACTAACCGAGTAATTCCACTGCGTTGCGCGAGTAGACAGCGCACTGACTGAGTAATTCCACTGCGTGGTGCGAGTAGACTGCACACTTACAGAGTAATTGCATTGCGTGGTGCGAGAAGACTGCGCATTGACTGAGTAATTCCACTTCGTGGTGGGAGTAGACTGCACACTTACAGAGTAATTCCACTGCGTGGTGCGAGTTGACTGCGCATTGACTGAGTAATTCCACTTCGTGGTGCGAGTAGACTGCACACTTACAGAGTAATTATATTGCGTGGTCGTGGTGCTAGAAGACTGCGCATTGACTGAGTAATTCCACTTCGTGGTGCGAGTAGACTGCACACTTACAGAGTAATTACATTGCGTGGTGCGAGAAGACTGCGCACTGAATGAGAAATACCAATGCGTAGTGCGAGTAGACTGCGAACTGACTGAGTAATTCCACTGCGTAGTGCGAGTTGACTGCACACTGACTTAGTTATTCCACCGCGTGGTGCGACAAGACTGCACAGTGACTGAGTAATTCCACCGCGTGGTGCAAGTAAACAGCGCACTGACTGAGTAATTTCACCGCGTGGTGCGGGAAGACTGCACAGTGACTGAGTAATTCCACCGCGTGGTGCAAGTAAACAGCGCACTAACTGAGTAATTCCACTGCGTGGTGCGGGAAGACTGCGCACTGACTGAGTAATTCCACCGCGTGGTGCGAGTTGACAGTGCACTGACTGAGTAATTGCACCGCGTGGTGCGAGAAGACTGCGCACTGACTGACTAATTCCACTGCGTGGTGCGAGTAAACAGCGCACTGAGTAATTCCACTGCGTGGTGCAAGAAGACCGCGCACTGAGTAATTCCACTGCGTGGTGCGAGAGGACTGAGCAATGAGTAATTCCATCGTGTAGTGCCAGAAGACTCCGCACTGACTGATTAATTCCACTGCGTGGTGCGAATAGACTGCGCACTGACTAATTCCATTGCGTGGTGCGGGAAGACTGCGCACTAACTGAGTAATTCCACTGCGTGGTCCGAGAGAAATGCGCACTGACTGAGTAATTCCACTGCGTGGTGCGAGAAGACTGCGCACTTACTGAGTAATTCTACTGCGTGGTGCGAGAAGAATGTGCACTGACTGAGTAATTCCACTGCGTGTTGCGAGAAGACTGCCAACTGACAGAGTAATTCCTCCGCGTGCTGCGAGTAAATTGCACACTGACTGAGTAATTCCACCGCGTGTTGCGTGTAGACAGCGCACTGACTGAGTAAATCAACTGCGTTGTGCGAGTAGACTGCACACTGAGTAATTTCACCGCGTGGTGCGAGTAGACTGCACACTAATCGAGTAATTTCACGCGTGGTGCGAGAAGACTGCACACTATCTGAATAATTCCACCGCGTGGTGCGAGTAGACAGGGCGCTGACTGAGTACTTCTACGTAGTGCGAGAAGACAGCACACTGACTGAGTAATTCCACTGCGTGGTGCGAGTAAACTGCACACTGACTGAGTAATTCCATTGCGTGTTGCGAGTAGAATGCACACTTGCTGAGTAATTTCACTGGTTAGTGCGATAAGACAGCACACTGACTGAGTAATTCCACTGCGTAGTGCGAGTAGACTGCACACTGACTGAGTAATTCCGCTGCGTGGTGCGAGTAGAATGCACACTGACTGAGTAATTCCACTGCGTAGTGCGAGAAGACTGCACGCTGACTGATATATTCCACTGCGTCCCCCCAGGGGCCTACTACGGTAGGTACGGGTTTGGCGCACCCGGGGATTTACGAGCCGCTCAGCGCCACTTCACCCTACCCATCGCCATTCACTGTTGCCACGTCTTTTGTTCTGCATTTGTTTGTTTCGTTTGTTTATTTTATTACTTTCTTCCTCTTCTAGGCATATGGAACTTAGTAGTTTGTAAGGCATTAGGTTTATTAACTCCTGTCTCACCTGCAGGGATCTTTCACTATCCCCGTGGTTCCTGTCCCACGGTTCCAGCGCGGTTCCCAATTTGTATGCTCTACGGAGGTCCCAGGCTTGAATATTGGGTGCACCCTCCTCACTGCCCCTATGTGTAGCCTTAGGTGCGGAGCCCGTCCATACCGTCATGTATATTCACGTAGCTTGTTAGTAAGCCCGGCCTGTGCTGGTGTCCCGACGACCGCGTTACGTCGTTGGGATAGTTTCACGGGCCGGACGTGTTACCGCTGACGTTGCCCCGGCGTAATCAACCACAAGTCCCCTGAATCCATGCATGTGTTCTGTCGCTGTACGGCCTTGAGCGGGGAGCCACAGGCGGTTATTCCTGTGGTAGGGGCTTAAAACCGGGGCGTGCATGGTGAACGGTATACGCATATGGACCAGCAGTGGTGTTTGGAGGGTAACCCTTGTGACGTAGGCCTTGGGTATGGGTCACGGGATGGTTCCCGTGACGGCACAGACCGTGAAGATTTGGTGTCTTTTCTTCTTTAACCCCCGGATGGCAGGCTGACGCCGACGGTTCCGGAAGGGGGTCCTTTCAATATGTCAAACCGCGCACCACCTTCTTATTTTGACCAGTTTATTGTAATGGCTATGTTGAACGAGACCAAGAAATTTTCAGACATAAGTCCATTCTATGTGCAAAGGGAAGTTGACAGGATCTGCGGCAAGGTTAAAAACGCGACAAGGCTGCGAGACGGTACGCTATTGGTAGAGGTCCAAAATAAAGACCAATCGGACAAACTACTTCGTGCTACTTTGTTGGGATCGTACAGCATCAAAGTTTACCCCCACAAGTCCAGGAACACCTGTAGAGGAGTTGTGACCACCTCTAGCTTAGACGACCTCTCCAATGAAGATATTGCCACCCATCTTTCAGAACAGCGAGTTTGTCAGGCGTACCGTCTACATGGTAAACGTGAGGGCAAGGAGTACACATTGCGTACGATCTTTCTCACGTTCAAGGGTACTAGTGTTCCGGAGTTCATATACTGTGGTTACGAACGTGCTGCCGTCCGCCCGTATGTGCCGAACCCTATGCGGTGCTTCAAGTGCCAGTGCTTCGGGCATACCCAAGCCGCCTGTGCCCGACCCGCAACCAGCGATCGTTGTGGTCTAGTGGCACACGTTGACACCGTCTGTTTGCGCGCACCGTGCTGTGTAAACTGTGAAGGCAGTCATCCGTCTAGCTCTCGACACTGTCCCATGTACTTGGCGGAGAAAAGCATACAAGAAATACGTGTGAAGGAACATCTTACTTTTCCTGAGGCGAGACGGCGCTTTGAGCAGCTAAAGCCGGCCAACAGCGCAGGATACTCCTCAGCCGTTCGCCGTAAGCTTGTCCAATCCGTCGGTTTACAGACTGTGCCTGTCGCGGATGCGTCGACGCAAACTGACTTGTGCGAAGCCGCTCCTTCACGTGCTCAATCTGCATCTCAGTGTACAACTTCTGATGCACAGCAGCCATCTCAGACGTCGACTAACCCATGTGCACCTAGTTCATCCTTCGCCGGAGATCGTTCCCGTCAACGTAGTAGACCGATGAGCCGAACTTCGGCAACGTCCCGCTCTCGTTCTGCAAACTGAAAGACTTCTTCTGACTCCCGACCACCAGCGGAGTCTGAGGAAGACACGGATTTTAGGTTAGTTGGAGCTAAATCTGCTAAGGTGAGAAAGAAAGAAATTACACCACCTTAATTTCTATCTCACCATGGATATAATCCAGTGGAATGTCAATGGGATCAGGGCCCGTCTACCAGACCTTCAACATATAATCAACAAGCGTTCACCCTCAATCCTCTGTCTCCAGGAAACCCACTTACATCCCCACCATAACCTTCCACTTCATTTTCAATATTTCAGACACGACTTTGTTGGTGGCCAGCGTGCTTGTAACGGTGTTGTTACTCTCGTGGCTCCTACCATCCTTGCCGCCAGTATTGCACTCAACACCCCGCTACAAGCGGTAGCTGTGCGCGTAACATTGCCTTCCATCTGCTTTTCTGTTTGCAATGTCTATTTGCCGCCGCACGATGTGATCTCAGACACTGAGCTTCGGGCATTGTTAGCACAAATTCCCCCGCCGCTGATCTTTTTGGGCGATGTCAATGCTTGCAATGTTCTTTGGGGTTCTTCTGCTGACGATGCTCGAGGTACAATAATAGCAGACGTTTGCGACAGGTCTGGTTTATTACTCTTAAACTCCGGTGCACCCACATTCTTATCTTCTGCATATGGCACCCTATCCGCCCTAGATGTAACTTTCTGCAGCCCTGCTTTACTACCCTTCCTGGATTGGTCGGTATTTTCCGATCTTCACGGCAGTGATCATTTCCCCATTGGCATTCGTTTTTCGGGACAATATCCCTTACCCACTCAACATCCCCGCTGGATTATCTCCAAAGCTGATTGGGAAAAGTTTTCCTCTCTGCTCAATCTCAATTCCGATGGCTGTACCTCCATAGAAGACATGGTGGAGTATTTTACTTGCTCGGTTTTGCTCGCCGCAGAATCCAGTATTCCTCGGAGCTCTTCTACCCCTAGGCGTATTCCAGTGCCGTGGTGGACCGAAGACTGCAACTTGGCATTAAAGGCACGTAAAAAGGCTCTTCGGCTTTTCCACCTACACCCGACGGCGGAGAACTTTGTTGCTTTCAAACGCGCCCGGGCTAAGGCGCGCTATATCGTTCGTAATGCCAAGCGGAATTCGTGGAAAGCATATGTCTCCTCGCTTTCTCGCAGGAGCTCCTCACAGAGAGTGTGGTCTTCGGTGCGCCGCATGACCGGCAAATGTCTCAGGACATACATCCGTTCACGGCTCCACCTTCACCAGCGAACGGGATGTTGCCAACGCTCTAGCCACCTCCTTCGCTGCGACAAGTGCAACGGGCAATTACGACAATGCATTTCTTCCCATTAAGGAAGCTGCTGAGAGATTTCGCCTTGAATTTACTAGTGACTGTAGTGAGCCGTACAATGCACCCTTCACCCTTGCGGAACTAACTCATGCTTTACACGCTGCGAGGGATTCTTCTCCTGGTCCCGATGATATTCACCGACAAATGTTGCTTCACCTCCCACCTGCAGCCGTTACATTCCTTCTGGACCTCTATAACCGCATTTGGCGCGAACAGGTTTTCCCACCTGTGTGGCGAGAGGGTATTGTCATTCCTATCCCTCGTCCTGGCAAAGACCGGACCCTCCCATCCTCTTACCGGCCGATTTGCCTCACGAGCGTCGTTTGCAAGACTTTGGAACGTATGATCAGTATTCGGTTTACTTGGTGGTTGGAGGCGAACGAAGTGCTCTGTTCGGAGCAGTGCGGATTTCGTCGCGGTCGTTCAAGCGTTGATAACCTGGCGCGTATGGAAGCTTATGTACGGAATGCTTTCCTTCTGAAGCAGCAAGTCGTGAGTGTCTTTTTTGACCTCGAGAGGGCTTACGACACTACTTGGCGATATGGTATTCTGCGTAATTTGCACAGTTCAGGGTTACGCGGCCATCTGGCGCTATTTCTGTGCAACTTTCTCCAGCAGCGCCGCTTTCGTGTCCGTATTGGCAATACTCTCTCGCGGGAGAAGATTCAGGAGAACGGTGTACCCCAAGGTTCCGTTCTTAGTGTTATGCTTTTTGCCGTGGCCATCAACGGCATTACCAGCGTGATTCGTAGTGAGATATCATCGTCACTGTATGTGGATGACTTTGCGCTGTACTATCGCTCCTACAGCACTGAACATCTCGAACGACAACTGCAGCTCTCCATAAACTCCATCGCTGGTTGGGCGCTTCGCAATGGTTTTCGTTTTTCGCCTACGAAAACTCAGTGCGTACACTTCCACCGTCTTCGCGGAGTACACCCTCCTCCTGACCTCCAATTGAACGGTGTGCCACTGCCTTTCGTTCCGTCCTTGAAGTTCTAAGGTCTCCACCTAGACCGTAAAATTTCTTGGGTACCCCACATCCGATACCTTCGTGCCTCCTGTGACCGATCGCTGCGGATCCTCAAACTGCTTTCTGGTGCGTCGTGGGGCGGCGATCGTTCAGTGATGCTGCGTTTGTACCGTTCACTCGTTCGCTCAAAACTAGACTACGGTTGTTTTATTTACGGCGCAGCGACCGCCTCTAAACTTCGCCTTTTAGACACCGTTCATCATATCGGTTTACGTCTTGCTACAGGAGCCTTCCGCACTAGTTGTATGGAATGCTTGTATGTCGATGCTGGTGAACCCCCACTGGCAGTGCGTCGCTCATTTCTACTTTGTTCGTATGCTGCTAAGTTGTCTGCGAACCCCCGCCATCCTTGTTTTAACCCTGTGTTACGCCCGGATTATTCACACCGCTATCTGAGGAACGCCACTGCTTCGCACCCCTGTGGTATTCGGTTTCGTGAACTCCTCTCCGATAGGGGTCTCAGATTGCCTCCTGTGGAGCGTGTTTTTGTTTATCCGGAACCTGCTTGGCAACTGAGGCTCCCAGTTTCGACCTGACCCTCTCCAACCTTGTGAAACGTTCGACGCTCCGGAGGTATTTCAGCGACTGTTTACGAACTTTTAAGCAATTACCGGGCATATGCATCGGTATTCACTGACGGCTCCCAGCTGGTAGGAGCTACAGGTTGTGCCTTTTATTTCAATGGAGTAACACAGAATTATCGCCTTGCGGACGCCAGTTCGGTATTCACCACCGAACTGTACGCTATCTTTTACTTTCTAGATTTTATCTCGCTTTTAGCACCTGGTAGTTTTCTTGTTTGCAGCGATTCCTTGAGTGCCCTACAGGCTCTACAGCAGTATACTGGCTTCTCATCACTCGCTATGCGCATTCAATCTCGCCTTTCTGAATTGATTGCTTGCAGCTACCAGTTCATCTTCACGTGGGTTCCGGGTCATGTCGGTATTGCAGGTAATGAGGTAGCGGATAGGTCTGCCAAGGCTGCCTGCTCCTTGCAGGATTATTCGGAAGTGGCTGTGCCCTCAGGGGATACTTCACGATACTTTCGCAGGTCTCTTCTTTTAGCTTGGCAGCAATCTTGGCAAAACTTAGCAGGTACACAGCTTCGCATACCCAAAGACACGGTACAGCCATGGCTCACATCTTGCCAGCAAAACCGGCGCCGCGAGGTTATCCTTACGCGTCTGCGTATCGGTCACACGCGGCTAACACATGGCTACCTTCTACGCGCTGTGCCAGCTCCTATATGTCAGACCTGCGATGTTCGTCTGTCTGTGGCACATGTGTTGCTTGATTGTCCGAAATTTCATCGTGAACGGCAATCCATCGGCCTGGATACCTCCTTACCTGCCACTTTATGCGACGACGCCAATTCCGTCGATATGGTGCTACGCTTTGTTGCCTCTATTGGCCTCGGCAAAGACATCTGAACTGTTTTATGCGTGTGTGCAATTTTAGCCTTTTTAACTTTTTAGACTCTTTTACCATATAGGACCACTTTTTGTGTGTTTTTTAGTTTTTTTAACCTTTTAGCCTTGGCTTTTTATCACCCGTGCCTTTTCTCGTGTGTGCCTTTGTAAGGGTTTTTAGCACATTTTAACTTTTATTCTTTAGATTTGTTTTTAATATGTGTTTCTTTTCCTAACTTCGGGCCCCAATGACCTAGTTGTCGACGGGCCCTTAAACACTACTCACTAACTCACTACACTGCGTGGTGCGAGAAGGCAGCGCACTGACAGAGGTATTCCACTTTGGGTGCGAGAAGACAGCGCACTGACTGAGTAATTCCACCGCGTGGTGCGAGTAGATAGCGCACTGACTGAGCAACTCCACTGCGTGGTACGAGAAGACTCCGCACTGACTAATTCCACTGCGTAGTGCGAGTAGACTGCACACTGACTGAGGTATTCCACTGCGTGGTGCGATAAGACAGCGCACTGACTGAGTAATTCCACTGCGTGGTGCGAGTAGATAGCGCATTGACTGAGTAGTTCCACTGCGTGGTGCGAGAATACTGCGCACTGAATAATTCCGCTGCGTAGTGCGAGAAGACTGCACACTGACTGAGTAATTCCACTGCGTGGTGCGAGCAGACTGCGCACTAATTCCACTGCGTGGTGCGAGAAGCCTGCACACTGACTCAGTATTCCACTGCGTAGTGCGAGAAAATAGCACCCTGACTGACTAATTCTACTGCGTAGTGCGATAAGATAGCACACTGTCTGAGTAATTCCACTGCGTCTTGCGAGTAAATTGCACACTGACTGAGTAATTCCACTGCGTGGTGCGAGTAGACTGCACACTGACTGAGTAAATCAACTGCGTAGTTCGAGTAGACTGCACATTGAGTAATTTCACCGCGTGGTGCGAGTAGACTGCACACTAACCGAGTAATTCTACTGCGTGGTGGGAGAAGACTGCACACTAACTGAGTAATTCCACCGCGTGGTGCGAGTAGACAGCCCATTGACTGAGTAATTCCACTGCGTAGTGCGAGAAGACAGCACACTGACTGAGTAATTTCACTGCGTGGTGCGAGTAAACTGCACACTGACTGAGTAATTCCACTGCGTGGTGCGAGTAGACTGCACACTGACTGAGTAAATCAACTGCGTAGTTCGAGTAGACTGCACATTGAGTAATTTCACCGCGTGGTGCGAGTAGACTGCACACTAACCGAGTAATTCCACTGCGTGGTGGGAGAAGACTGCACACTAACTGAGTAATTCCACCGCGTGGTGCGAGTAGACAGCCCATTGACTGAGTAATTCCACTGCGTAGTGCGAGAAGACAGCACACTGACTGAGTAATTTCACTGCGTGGTGCGAGTAAACTGCACACTGTCTGAGTAACTCCACCGCGTGGTGCGAGTAGAATGCACACTGACTGAGTAATTTCACTGCGTGGTGCGAGTAGACTAAACACTAACTGAGTAATTCCACTGCGTAATGCGAGAAGATAGCACACTGACTGAGTAATTCCACTGCGTGGTGCGAGTAAACAGCACACTGACTGAGTAATTCCACTGCGTGGTGCGAGTAAACTGCACACTGACTGAGTAATTCCACTGCATGGTGCGAGTAAACAGCACACTGACTGAGTAATTCCACTGCGTGGTGCGAGTAAACTGCACACTGACTGAGTAATTCCACTGCGTGGTGCGAGTAAACTGCACACTGACTGAGTAATTCCACTGCGTGGTGCGAGTAAACTGCACACTGACTGAGTAATTCCACTGCGTGGTGCGAGTAGAATGCACACTGACTGAGTAATTCCACTGTGTGGTGAGGGAAGACTGCGCATAGACTGAGCAATTCCACTGCGTGTTGCGAGGACACTGCGCACTGAGTAATATTCATCGTGTAGTGCGAGAAGACGGCGCACGACTGAGTATTTCCACTTCGTGGTGCGAGTAGACTGCGCACTGACTGAGTAATACCACTGCGTGGTGCGAGAAGACTGGGCACTGACTGAGTAATTCCACTACGTGGTGCGCGTAGACAGCGCACTGACTGAATAAATCCACTGCGTGGTGCGAGAAGAATGCGCACTGACTGAGTAATTCGACTGCAAGTTGCTAGAAGACTGCGCACTGACAGTAATTCCACCGCGTGGTGCGTATAGACTGCATACTGACTAATTCCATAACGTGCTGTGAGTAAATTGCACACTGACTGAGTAATTCCACCGCGTGGTGAGAGTAGACAGCGCACTGACTGAGTAATTCCACTGCGTGGTGCGAGTAGACTGCGCACTGACTGATAAATTCCACTGCGTAGTGCGAGAAGACAGCACACTGACTGAGTATTTGCACTGCGTGGTGCGAGTAAACTGCACAGACTGAGCAATTCCAATGTGTGGTGCGAGAAGACTGCGCACTGACTTATTCCTCCGCGTAGTGTGAAAAGCCTGCGCACTAAGTTATTCCACTGCGTGGTGGGAGTAGAATGCGCACTGACTGAGAAATTCCACCGCGTGGTGCGAGTAGACTGCATACTGACTGAGTAATACCACTGCGTGGTGCGAGTAGACAGCGCATTCACTGAGTAATTCCACTGCGTGGTGCGACTAGACTGCACACCTCCTGAGTAAATCTACTGCGTAGTGCGAGTGGACTGCACACTAACTGAGTAATTCTACTGCGTGGTGCGAGTAGACTGCACACTGACTGAGTAATTCCACCGCGTGGTGCGTGTAGATAGGGTGCTGACTGAGTAATTCCTCTGCGTGGTGCGAGTAGACTGCGCACTGACTGAGTTTTTCCACTGCGTGTTGCGAGTAAAAAGCACACTGACTGAGTAATTTCACTGCGTAGTGCAAGAACACAGCACACTGGCTGAGTACTTCCACTACGTAGTGCGAAAAGATAGCACACTGACTGAGTAATGCCACTGCGTAGTGCGAGAAGATAGCACACTGACTGAGTAATTCCACTGCATGGTGCGAGTAAACTTCACACTGACTGAGTAATTCCACTGCGTTGTGCGAGAAGACTGCACATTGACTAATTCCACTGCGTGGTGCGGGTAAACTGCACAATGACTGAGTAATTCCACTGCGTGGTGCGAGTAGAATGTACACTGACGGAGTAATTCCACTGCGTAGTGCGAGAAGACTGCACACTGACTGAGGTATTCCACTGTGGGTGCGAGAAGAGAGCGCACTGACTAGGTAATTCCACTGCGTGGTGCAAATAGATAGCGCACTGACTGAGTAGTTCCACTGCGTGGTGCGAGAACACTGCGCACTGACTAATTCCGCTGCGTAGTGCGAGAAGACTGCGCCTAACTGAGTATTTCCACTGCGTGGTGCACGCACACTGCGCACTGACTAATTCCACTGCGTGGTGCGAGTAGACTGCAAACTGACTGAGTAATTCCACTGCGTAGTGCGTGAAGATAGCACACTGACTGACTAATTTCACTGCGTAGTGCGAGAAGATAGCACACTGAATGAGTAATTCCACTGCGTCTTGCGAGTAAACTGCACAGTGAATGAGTAATTCCACTGCGTGGTGCGAGGAGAATGCACACTGACTGAGTAATACCACTGCGTAGTGCGAGAAGACTGCACACTGACTGAGGTATTCCACTGCGTGGTGCGAGAAGACAGCGCACTGACTGAGGTATTCCAATGCGTGGTGCGAGAAGACAGCGCACTGACTGAGTAATTCCACTGCGTGGTGCGAGTAGATAGCGCACTGACTGCGTAATTCCACTGCGTGTTGCGAGAAGACTGCGCACTGACTAATTCCACTGCGTAGTGCGAGAAGACTACACACTGACTGAGGTATTCTACTGCGTGGTGCGAGAAGATAGCGCACTGACTCAGTAATTCCACTGTGTGGTGCGAGTAGATAGCACACTGACTGAGTAATTCCACTGCGTGGTGCGAGAAGATTGCGCACTGACTAATTCCACTGCGTGGTGCGAGTAGACTGCAAACTGAATGAGTAATTCCACTGCGTAGTGCGAGAAGATAGCACACAGACTAATTCCACTGCGTAGTGCGAGTAGACTGCACACTGACTGAGGTATTCCACTGCGTGATGCGGGAAGACAGCGCACTGACTGTATAATTCCACTTCGTGGTGCGAGTAGAATGCACACTGACTGAGTAATTCCACTGCGTAGTGCGAGAAGACTGCACACTGACTGAGTAATTCCACTGCGTGGTGCGAGTAGATAGCGCACTGACTGAGTAATTCCACTGCGTGGTTGGAGAAGACTGCGCACTGACTAATTCCATTGCGTAGTGCGAGAGATTGCACACTGACTGAGGTATTCCACTACATGGTGCGAGAAGACAGCGCACTGACTGAGTAATTCTACTGCGTGGTGCGAGTAGCTAGCGCACTGACTGAGTAATTCCACTGCGTGGTACGGGAAGACTACGCACTGACTAATTCTACTGCGTAGTGCGAGTAGACTGCACACTGACTGAGTAATTCCATTTCAAGGTACTAGCAGACTACGCACTGTCTAATTCCACTGTGTGGTGCGAGTACACTGCACACTCACTGAGTAATTCCACTGCGTAGTGCAAGAACATAGCACACTGACTGAGTAATTCCACTGCGTGGTGGGAGAATACTGCACACTGACTGAGTAATTCCACTGCGTTTTGCGAGTAAACTGCACACTGACTAATTCCACTGCGTGGTGCGAGAAGACTGCACACTGACTGAGTAATTCCACTGCGCGGTGCGAGTAAACTGCACATTGACTGAGTAATTCCACTGCGTGGTGCGAGTAGAATGCAAACTGACTGAGTAATTCCACTGCGTAGTGCGAGAAGACTGCACACTGACTGAGGTATTCCACTGCGTGGTGCGAGAAGAATGCGCACTGACTCAGGTATTCCACTGCGTGGTGCGAGAAGACAGCGCACTGACTGACTAATTCCACTGCGTGGTGCGAGTAGACTGCAAACTGACTGAGTAATTCCACTGCGTAGTGCGTGAAGATAGCACACTGACTGACTAATTCCACTACGTAGTGGAGAAGATAGCACACTGAATGAGTAATTCCACTGCGTCTTGCGAGTAAACTGCACACTGAATGAGTAATTCCACTGCGTGGTGCGAGAAGACTGCACATTGACTGAATAATTCCACTGCATGGTGCGAGTAAACTGCACACTGCCTGAGTAAATCCACTGCGTGGTGCGAGGAGAATGCACGCTGACTGAGTAATACCACTGCGTATTGCGAGAAGACTGCACACTGACTGAGGTATTCCACTGCGTGGTGCGAGAAGACAGCGCACTGACTGAGGTATTCCAATGCGTGGTGCGAGAAGACAGCGCACTGATTGAGTAATTCCACTCCGTGGTGCGTGTAGATAGCGCACTGTCTGCGTAATTCCACTGCGTGGTGCGAGAAGACTGCGCACTGACTAATTCCACTGCGTAGTGCGAGATGACTACACACTGACTCAGGTATTCTACTGCGTGGTGCGAGAAGACAGCGCACTGACTCAGTAATTCCACTGTGTGGTGCGAGTAGATAGCGCACTGACTGAGTAATTCCACTGCGTGGTGCGAGAAGACTGCGCACTGACTAATTCCACTGCGTAGTGCGAGATGACTACACACTGACTCAGGTATTCTACTGCGTGGTGCGAGAAGACAGCGCACTGACTCAGTAATTCCACTGTGTGGTGCGAGTAGATAGCGCACTGACTGAGTAATTCCACTGCGTCTTGCGAGTAAATTGCACACTGACTGAGTAATTCCACTGCGTGGTGCGAGTAAACTGCACACTGACTGAGTAATTCCACTGCGTGGTGCGAGTAGACTGCACACTGACTGAGTAAATCAACTGCGTAGTTCGAGTAGACTTCACATTGAGTAATTTCACCGCGTGGTGCGAGTAGACTGCACACTAACCGAGTAATTCCACTTCGCGGTGCGAGTAGACTGCGCACTGACTGAGTAATACCACTGCGTGGTGCGAGAAGACTGGGCACTGACTGAGTAATTCCACTACGTGGTGCGAGTAGACAGCGCACTGACTGAATATATCCACTGCGTGGTGCGAGAAGAATGCGCACTGAATGAGTAATTCGACTGCATGTTGCTAGAAGACTGCGCACTGGCAGTAATTCCACCGCGTGGTGCGTATAAACTGCGTACTGACTAATCCCATAACGTGCTGTGAGTAAATTGCACACTGACTGAGTAATTCCACCGCGTGGTGAGAGTAGACAGCGCACTGACTGAGTAATTCCACTGCGTGGTGCGAGTAGACTGCGCACTGACTGATAAATTCCACTGCGTAGTGCGAGAAGACAGCACACTGACTGAGTAATTTCACTGCGTGGTGCGAGTAAACTGCACACTGTCTGAGTAATTTCACTGCGTGGTGCGAGAAGAATGCACACTGACTGAGTAATTTCACCGCGTGGTGCGAATAGAATGCACACTGACTGAGTAATTTCACTGCGTGGTGCAAGAAGACTGCGCACTGACTGAGTAATTTCACTGCGTTGTGCGAGAAGACAGCACATTGACTGAGTAATTCCACTGCGTGGTGCGAGTAGACTGCACACTAACTGAGTAATTCCACTGCGTAATGCGAGAAGATAGCACACTGACTGAGTAATTCCACTGCGTGGTGCGAGTAAACAGCACACTGACTGAGTAAATCAACTGCGTGGTGCGAGTAAACTGCACACTGACTGAGTAATTCCACTGCATGGTGCGAGTAAACAGCACACTGACTGAGTAATTCCACTGCGTGGTGCGAGTAAACTGCACACTGACTGAGTAATTCCACTGCGTGGTGCGAGTAAACTGCACACTGACTGAGTAATTCCACTGCGTGGTGCGAGTAGAATGCACACTGACTGAGTAATTCCACTGTGTGGTGAGGGAAGACTGCACATTGACTGAGCAATTCCACTGCGTGTTGCGAGGAGACTGCGCACTGAGTAATTCCATCGTGTAGTGCGAGAAGACGGCGCACGACTGAGTATTTCCACTTCGCGGTGCGAGTAAACTTCACACTGACTGAGTAATTCCACTGCGTTATGCGAGAAGACTGCACATTGACTAATTCCACTGCATGGTGCGAGTAAACTGCACAATGACTGAGTAATTCCACTGCGTGGTGCGAGTAGAATGTACACTGACGGAGTAATTCCACTGCGTAGTGCGAGAAGACTGCACACTGACTGAGGTATTCCACTGTGGGTGCGAGAAGAGAGTGCACTGACTAGGTAATTCCACTGCGTGGTGCAAATAGATAGCGCACTGACTGAGTAGTACCACTGCGTGGTGCGAGAACACTGCGCACTGACTAATTCCGCTGCGTAGTGCGAGAAGACTGCGCCTGACTGAGTAATTCCACTGCGTGGTGCAAGCAGACTGCGCACTGACTAATTCCACTGCCTGGTGCGAATAGACTGCAAACTGACTGAGTAATTCCACTGCGTAGTGCGTGAAGATAGCACACTGACTGACTAATTCCAATGCGTAGTGCGAGAAGATAGCACACTGAATGAGTAATTGCACTGCGTCTTGCGAGTAAACTGCACAGTGAATGAGTAATTCCACTGCGTTGTGCGAGGAGAATGCACACTGACTGAGTAATTCCACTGCGTAGTGCGAGAAGACTGCACACTGACTGAGGTATTCCACTGCGTGGTGCGAGAAGACAGCGCACTGACTGAGGTATTCCAATGCGTGGTGCGAGAAGACAGCGCACTGACTGAGTAATTCCACTGCGTGGTGCGAGTAGATAGCGCACTGACTGCGTAATTCCACTGCGTGTTGCGAGAAGACTGCGCACTGACTAATTCCACTGCGTAGTGCGAGAAGACTACACACTGACTGAGTTATTCTACTGCGTGGTGCGAGAAGATAGCGCACTGACTCAGTAATTCCACTGTGTGGTGCGAGTAGATAGCGCACTGACTGAGTAATTCTACTGCGTGGTGCGAGAAGACTGCGCACTGACTAATTCCACTGCGTGGTGCGAGTAGACTGCAAACTGACTGAGTAATTCCACTGCTTAGTGCGAGAAGATAGCACGCTGACTAATTCCACTGCGTAGTGCGAGTAGACTGCACACTGACTGAGGTATTCCACTGCGTGATGCGGGAAGACAGCGCACTGACTGTATAATTCCACTTCGTGGTGCGAGTAGAATGCACACCTACTGAGTAATTCCACTGCGTAGTGCGAGAAGACTGCACACTGACTGAGTAATTCCACTGCGTGGTGCGAGTAGATAGCGCACTGACTGAGTAATTCCACCGCGTGGTTGGAGAAGACTGCGCACTGACTAATTCCATTGCGTAGTGCGAGATGTTGCACACTGACTGAGGTATTCCACTACATGGTGCGAGAAGACAGCGCACTGACTGAGTAATTCTACTGCGTGGTGGGAATAGCTAGCGCACTGACTGAGTAATTCCACTGCGTGGTACGAGAAGACTACGCACTGACTAATTCTACTGCGTAGTGCGAGTAGACTGCACACTGACTGAGTAATTCCATTGCGTGGTACTAGCAGACTGCGCACTGACTAATTCCACTGCGTGGCGCGAGTAGACTGCACACTCACTGAGTAATTCCACTGCGTAGTGCAAGAACATAGCACACTGACTGAGTAATTCCACTGGGTGGTGGGAGAAGTCTGCACACTGACTGAGCAATTCCACTGCGTCTTGCGAGTAAACTGCACACTGACTAATTCCACTGCGTGGTGCGAGAAGACTGCACACTGACTGAGTAATTCCACTGCGCGGTGCGAGTAAACTGCACATTGACTGAGTAATTCCACTGCGTGGTGCGAGTAGAATGCAAACTGACTGAGTAATTCCACTGCGTAGTGCGAAAAGACTGCACACTGACTGAGGTATTCCACTGCGTGGTGCGAGAAGAAGGCGCACTGACTCAGGTATTCCACTGCGTGGTGCGAGAAGACAGCGCACTGACTGACTAATTCCACTGCGTAGTGCGTGAAGATAGCACACTGACTGACTGATTCCACTGCGTAGTGCGAGAAGATAGCACACTGAATGAGTAATTCCACTGCGTCTTGCGAGTAAACTGCACACTGAATGAGTAATTCCACTGCGTGGTGCGAGAAGACTGCACATTGACTGAATAATTCCACTGCATGGTGCGAGTAAACTGCACACTGCCTGAGTAAATCCACTGCGTGGTGCGAGGAGAATGCACGCTGACTGAGTAATACCACTGCGTATTGCGAGAAGACTGCACACTGACTGAGGTATTCCACTGCGTGGTGCGAGAAGACAGCGCACTGACTGAGGTATTCCAATGCGTGGTGCGAGAAGACAGCGCACTTTTTGAGTAATTCCACTCCGTGGTGCGAGTAGATAGCGCACTGTCTGCGTAATTCCACTGCGTGGTGCGAGAAGACTGCGCACTGACTAATTCCACTGCGTAGTGCGAGATGACTACACACTGACTCAGGTATTCTACTGCGTGGTGCGAGAAGACAGCGCACTGACTCAGTAATTCCACTGTGTGGTGCGAGTAGATAGCGCACTGACTGAGTAATTCCACTGCGTGGTGCGAGAAGACTGCGCACTGACTAATTCCACTGCGTGGTGCGAGTAGACTGCACACTGACTGAGGTATTCCACTGCGTGGTGCGAGAAGAAGGCGCACTGACGGAGGTATTCCACTGCGTGGTGCGAGAAGACAGCGCACTGACTGAGTAATTCCACTGCGTATTACGAGTAAACTGCACACTGACTGAGTAATTCCACTGCGTGTTGCGAGTAGAATGCACACTGACTGAGTAATTTCACTGCGTTGTGCGAGAATACTGCACACTTACTGAGGTATTCCACTGTGTGGTGTGAGTAGATGGGGCACTGACTGAGTAATTCCACTGCGTGGTGCGAGAAGACTGCGCACTGACTAATTCCACTGCGTAGTGCGAGTAGACTGCACACTGACTGAGTAATTCCACTGCGTAGTGCGAGTAGAATGCACTCTGACTGAGGTATTCCACTGCGTGTTGCGAGAAGACAGCACACTGACTCAGTAATTCCACTTCGTGGTGCGAGTAGAATGGACACTGACAGAGTAATTCCACTGCGTAGTGCGAGAAAATAACACACTGACTGAGGTGTTCCACTGCGTGGTGCGAGTAGATAGGGCACTGACTCAGTAATTCCACTACGTGGTGCGAGAAGACTGCGCACTGACTAATTCCAATGCGTAGTGCGAGAAGACAGCGCACTGACTGAGGTATTCATCTGCGTGGTGCGAGAAGACTGCGCACTGACTGAGTAATACCACTGCGTGTTGGGAGAAGACTGCCCACTGACTAATTCCACTGCGTAGTGCGAGTAGACTGCACACTGACTGAGGTATTCCACTGCGTGGTGCGAGTAGATAGCGCACTGACTGAATAATTCCATTGCGTAGTGCGAGAAGACAGCGCACTGACTGAGGTATTCATCTGCGTGGTGCGAGAAGACTGCGCACTGACTGAGTAATACCACTGCGTGTTGCGAGAAGACTGCCCACTGACTAATTCCACTGCGTAGTGCGAGTAGACTGCACACTGACTGAGTAATTCCACTGCGTAGTACGAGTAGAATGCACTCTGACTGAGGTATTCCACTGCGTGTTGCGAGAAGACAGCACACTGACTTAGTAATTTCACTGCGTAGTGCGAGAAGACAGCACACGGGCTGAGTAATCCCACTGCGTGGTGCGAGCAGACTGCACACTATCTGAGTAATTCCACTGCGTAGTGCGAGAAGATAGCACACTGACTGAGTAATTCCACTGAGTGGTGCGAGTAGAATGTACACTGACGGAGAATTTCCACTGCGTAGTGCGAGAAGACTGCACACTGACTGAGGTATTCCACTGTGGGTGCGAGAAGAGAGCGCACTGACTAGGTAATTCCTCTGCGTGGTGCAAGTATATAGCGCACTGACTGAGTAGTTCCACTGCGTGGTGCGCGAACACTGCGCACTGACTAATTCCGCTGCGTAGTGCGAGAAGACTGTGCACTGACTAATTCCACTGCGTGGTGCGAGTAGACTGCAAACTGACTGAGTAATTCCACTGCGTAGTGCGAGATGATAGCACACTGACTGACTAATTCCACTGCGTAGTACGAGAAGATAGCACAGTGACTGAGTATTTCCACTGCGTCTTGCGAGTAAACTGCACACTGAATGAGTAATTCCACTGCGTGGTGCGAAAAGACTGCACACTGACTAAATAATTCCACTGCTTGGCGCGAGTAAACTGCACACTGACTGAGTAATTCCACTGCGTGGTGTGAGTAGAATGCACACTGACTGAGTAATACCACTGCGTAGTGCGAGAAGACTGCGCACTGACTAATTCCACTGCGTAGTGCGAGTAGAATGCACACTGACTGAGGTATTCCACTGCGTGGTGCGAGAAGACAGCGCACTGACTGAGGTATTCCACTGCTGGGTGCGAGAAGACAGCGCACTGACTGAGTAATTCCACTGCGCGGTGCGAGTAGATAGCGCACTTACTGCGTAGTTCCACTGCGTGGTGCGAGAAGACTGCGCACTGACTAATTCCACTGCGTAGTGCGAGAAGACAACACACTGACTGAGGTATTCTACTGCGTCGTGCGAGAAGACAGCGCACTGACTGAGGTATTCCACTGCGTGGTGCGAGAAGACAGCGCACTGACTCAGTAATTCCACTGCGTGGTGCGAGTAGATAGCGCACTGACTGAGTAATTCCACTGCGTGGTGCGAGAAGACTGCGCACAGGACTAATTCCTCTGCGTGGTACGAGTAGACTGCACACTGACTTAGTAATTCCACTGCGTAGTGCGAGAAGATAGCACACTGACTAATTCCACTGCGTAGTGCGAGTAGACTGCACACTGACTGAGGTAATCCACTGCGTGTTGCGGGAAGACAGCGCACTGACTGTGTAATTCCACTTCGTGTTGCGAGTAGAATGCACACTGACTGAGTAATTTCACTGCGTTGTGCGAGAATACTGCACACTTACTGAGGTATTCCACTGTGTGGTGTGAGTAGATAGGGCACTGACTGAGTAATTCCACTGCGTGGTGCGAGAAGACTGCGCACTGACTAATTCCACTGCGTAGTGCGAGTAGACTGCACACTGACTGAGTAATTCCACTGCGTAGTGCGAGTAGAATGCACTCTGACTGAGGTATTCCACTGCGTGTTGCGAGAAGACAGCACACTGACTCAGTAATTCCACTTCGTGGTGCGAGTAGAATGGACACTGACAGAGTAATTCCACTGCGTAGTGCGAGAAAATAACACACTGACTGTGGTATTCCACTGCGTGGTGCGAGTAGATAGGGCACTGACTCAGTAATTCCACTACGTGGTGGGAGAAGACTGCGCACTGACTAATTCCTTTGCGTAGTGCGAGAAGACAGCGCACTGACTGAGGTATTCATCTGCGTGGTGCGAGAAGACTGCGCACTGACTGAGTAATACCACTGCGTGTTGGGAGAAGACTGCCCACTGACTAATTCCACTGCGTAGTGCGAGTAGACTGCACACTGACTGAGGTATTCCACTGCGTGGTGCGAGTAGATAGCGCACTGACTGAATAATTCCATTGCGTAGTGCGAGAAGACAGCGCACTGACTGAGGTATTCATCTGCGTGGTGCGAGAAGACTGCGCACTGACTGAGTAATTCCACTGCGTAGTGCGTGAAGATAGCACACTGACTGACTAATTCCACTGCGTAGTGCGAGAAGATAGCACACTGAATGAGTAATTCCACTGCGTCTTGCGAGTAAACTGCACACTGAATGAGTAATTCCACTGCGTGGTGCGAGAAGACTGCACATTGACTGAATAATTCCACTGCATGGTGCGAGTAAACTGCACACTGCCTGAGTAAATCCACTGCGTGGTGCGAGGAGGATGCACGCTGACTGAGTAATACCACTGCGTATTGCGAGAAGACTGCACACTGACTGAGGTATTCCACTGCGTGGTGCGAGAAGACAGCGCACTGAGTAGTTCCACTGCGTGGTGCGAGTAGACTGCGCACTAACTGAGTAATTCCACTGCGTGTTGCGAGTAAAATGCACACTGACTGAGTAATTTCACTGCGTAGTGCGAGAAGATAGCACACGGGCTGAGTAATTCCACTGCGTGGTGCGAGCAGACTGCACACTATCTGAGTAATTCCACTGCGTAGTGCGAGAAGATAGCACACTGACTGAGTAATTCCACTGAGTGGTGCGAGTAGAAAGTACACTGACGGAGAATTTCCACTGCGTAGTGCGAGAAGACTGCACACTGACTGAGGTATTCCACTGTGGGTGCGAGAAGAGAGCGCACTGACTAGGTAATTCCTCTGCGTGGTGCAAGTAGATAGCGCACTGACTGAGTAGTTCCACTGCGTGGTGCGCGAACACTGCGCACTGACTAATTCCGCTGCGTAGTGCGAGAAGACTGTGCACTGACTAATTCCACTGCCTGGTGCGAGTAGACTGCAAACTGACTGAGTAATTCCACTGCGTAGTGCGAGATGATAGCACACTGACTTACTAATTCCACTGCGTAGTACGAGAAGATAGCACAGTGACTGAGTATTTCCACTGCGTTTTAGAGTAAACTGCACACTGAATGAGTAATTCCACTGCGTGGTGCGAGAAGACTGCACACTGACTAAATAATTCCACTGCGTGGTGCGAGTAAACTGCACACTGACTGAGTAATTCCACTGCGTGGTGTGAGTAGAATGCACACTGACTGAGTAATACCACTGCGTAGTGCGAGAAGACTGCGCACTGACTAATTCCACTGCGTAGTGCGAGTAGAATGCACACTGACTGAGCTATTCCACTGCGTGGTGCAAGAAGACAGCGCACTGACTGAGGTATTCCACTGCTGGGTGCGAGAAGACAGCGCACTGACTGAGTAATTCCACTGCGCGGTGCGAGTAGATAGCGCACTTACTGCGTAATTCCACTGCGTGGTGCGAGAAACCTGCGCACTGACTAATTCCACTGCGTAGTGCGAGAAGACTACACACTGACTGAGGTATTCTACTGCGTGGTGCGAGAAGACAGCGCACTGACTGAGTAATTCCACTGCGCGGTGCGAGTAGATAGCGCACTTACTGCGTAATTCCACTGCGTGGTGCGAGAAGACTGCGCACTGACTAATTCCACTGCGTAGTGCGAGAAGACTACACACTGACTGAGGTATTCCACTGCGTGGTGCGAGAAGACAGCGCACTGACTCAGTAATTCCACTGCGTGGTGCGAGTAGATAGCGCACTGACTGAGTAATTCCACTGCGTGGTGCGAGAAAACTGCGCACAGGACTAATTCCACTGCGTGGTACGAGTAGACTGCACACTGACTGAGTAATTCCACTGCGTAGTGCGAGAAGATAGCACACTGACTAATTCCACTGCGTAGTGCGAGTAGACTGCACACTGACTGAGGTAATCCACTGCGTGTTGCGGGAAGACAGCGCACTGACTGTGTAATTCCACTTCGTGGTGCGAGTAGAATGCACACTGACTGAGTAATCTCACTGCGTAGTGCGAGAAGACTGCACACTGACTGAGGTATTTAACTGCGTGGTGCGAGTAGATAGCTCACTGACCGAGTAATTCCACTGCGTGGTGCGAGAAGACTGCGCACTGACTGAGGTATTCCACTACGTGGTGCGAGAAGATTGCACACTGACTGAGGTATTTAACTGCGTGGTGCGAGTAGATAGCTCACTGACCGAGTAATTCCATTGCGTAGTGCGAGAGACTGCACACTGACTGAGGTATTCCACTACGTGGTGCGAGAAGACAGCGCACTGACTGAGTAATTCTACTGCGTGGTGCGAGTAGCTAGCGCACTGACTGAGTAATTCCACTGCGTGGTACGAGAAGACTGCGCACTGACTAATTCCACTGCGTAGTGCGAGTAGACTGCACACTGACTGAGTAATTCCACTGCTTGGTACGAGCAGACTGCGCACTGACTAATTCCACTGCGTGGTGCGAGTAGACTGCACACTCACTGAGTAATTCCATTGCGTAGTTCGAGAAGATAGCACACTGACTGAGTAATTCCACTGCGTGGTGCGAGAAGACTGCACACTGACTGAGTAATTCCACTGCGTGGTGGGAGAAGACTGCACAGTGACTGAGTAATTCCACTGCGTCTTGCGAGTAAACTGCACACTGACTAATTCCACTGCGCGGTGCGAGAAGACTGCACACTGACTGAGTAATTCCACTGCGCGGTGCAAGTAAACTGCACATTGACTGAGTAATTCCACTGCGTGGTGCGAGTAGAATGCACACTGACTGAGTAATTTCACTGCGTAGTGCGAGAAGACTGCACACTTACTGAGGTATTCCACTGCGTGGTGCGAGTAGATAGGGCACTGACTGAGTAATTCCACTGCGTTGTGCGAGAAGACTGCGCACTGACTAATTCCACTGCGTAGTGCGAGTAGACTGCGCACTGACTAATTCCACTGCGTGGTGCGAGTAGACTGCACACTGACTGAGTAATTCCACTGCGTAGTGCGACGAGATAGCACACTGACTAATTCCACTGCGTCGTGCGAGTAGACTGCACACTGACTGAGGTATTCCACTGCGTGTTGCGAGAAGACAGCGCACTGACTGAGTAATTCCACTTCGTGGTGCGAGTAGAATGCACACTGACAGAGTAATTGCACTGCGTAGTGCGAGAAGACTGCACACTGACTGAGGTATTCCACTACGTGGTGCGAGAAGACAGCGCACTGACTGAGTAATTCTACTGCGTGGTGCGAGTAGCTATCGCACTGACTGAGTAATTCCACTGCGTGGTACGAGAAGACTGCGCACTGACTAATTCCACTGCGTAGTGCGAGTAGACTGCACACTGACTGAGTTATTCCACTGCTTGGTACGAGCAGACTGCGCACTGACTAATTCCACTGCGTTTGTCGAGTAGACTGCACACTCACTGAGTAATTCCACTGCGTAGTGCGAGAAGATAGCACACTGGCTGAGTAATTCCACTGCGTGGTGGGAGAAGACTGCACACTGACTGAGTAATTCCACTGCGTCTTGCGAGTCAACTGCACACTGACTAATTCCACTGCGCGGTGCGAGAAGACTGCACACTGACTGAGTAATTCCACTGCGCGATGCAAGTAAACTGCACATTGACTGAGTAATTCCACTGCGTGGTGCGAGTAGAAGGCACACTGACTGAGTAATTTCACTGCGTAGTGCGAGAAGACTGCACACTTACTGAGGTATTCCACTGCGTGGTGCGAGTAGATAGGGCACTGACTGAGTAATTCCACTGCGTTGTGCGAGAAGACTGCGCACTGACTAATTCCACTGCGTAGTGCGAGTAGACTGCACACTGACTGAGTAATTCCACTGCGTAGTGCGAGGAGATAGCACACTGACTAATTCCACTGCGTATTGCGAGTAGACTGCACACTGACTGAGGTATTCCACTGCGTGTTGCGAGAAGACAGCGCACTGACTGAGTAATTCCATTTCGTGGTGCGAGTAGAATGCACACTGACAGAGTAATCGCACTGCGTAGTGCGAGAAGACTGTACACTGACTGAGGTATTCCACTGCGTGGTGCGAGTAGATAGGGCACTGACTGAGTAATTCCACTGCGTGGTGCGAGAAGACTGCCCACTGACTAATTCCACTGCGTAGTGCGAGTAGACTGCACACTGACTGAGGTATTCCACTGCGTGGTGCGAGAAGACAGCGCACTGACTGAGTAATTCCACTGCGTGGTGCGAGTAGATAGCGCACTGACTGAGTAATTCCACTGCGTGGTGCTAGAATACTGCGCACTGACTAATTCCACTGCGTAGTGCGAGTAGACTGCACACTGACTGAGTAATTCCACTGGTTGGTGCGAGCTGACTGCGCACTGACTAATTCCACTGCGTGGTGCGAGTAGACTGCGCACTGACTGAGTAATTCCACTGCGTATTGCGAGAAGATAGCACACTGACTAATTTCACTGCGTAGTGCGAGAGGACTGCACTCTAACTGAGTAATTCTACCGCGTGTTGCGAGTAGACAGCACACTGACTGAGTAATTTCTCTTTGTAGTACGCAATCGATTTAAGCAAGTCCCTAATTTGTATCACATTACTGACCTTTTCCATCTCACGTTTTGTCGTAGAATTTGAGGAAGAAACTTGAAAATGTTCTTCCTCTTCTACATCTTATGTCTCTTCAGATTTCGAGCTCCCTATTTTAAGGTTCATCTTTGGTTTCGCCGTCTTCATCACCTACTGTTTTATATATCTTCTTCCACTTTCCTTTTTAGGGCTAACACAGCTCCGTGGCACAACAGCCCGACGTCGGCCCAGGGTCTACCGCAGACCGCTACATCCACTATCTCTACTCACTACAGGCGTCAACACTGATTGAGGGACGTCGTTAGAGTCCAACGTGGCCCAGAGTCTGCCGCCAACCGCTACATCCCCCATTTCTGCCCACTATAGGCGTCAATACTGATTGAGGGACGTCGTTAGAGTCCAACGTGGCCCAGAATCTGCCGCCGACAGCTAAACCCCCATGTCTACCCACTACAGGCGTCAACACTGAGTGTGGGACGTGGTTAGAGCCTGACGTCGGCCCAGAGTCTGCCGCCGACAGCTAAACCCCCATGTCTACCCACTACTGGCGTCAACACTGAGTGTGGGACGTGGTTAGAGCCTGACGTCGGCCCAGAGTCTGCCGCTAACCGCTACATCCCCCATCTCTGCACACTACAGGCGTCAACACTGAGTGTGGGACGTGGTTAGTGCCTGACGTCGGCCCAGAGTCTTCCGCCGACAGCTAAATCCCCATGTCTACCCACTACAGGCGTCAACACTGAGTGTGGGACGTGGTTAGTGCCTGACGTCGGCCCAGAGTCTGCCGCCAACCGCTACATCCCCCATCTCTGCCCACTACAAGCGTCAACACTGAATGTGGGACGTGGTTAGTTGTCCAAGTTCATCCTGGCCAACCTGGAGCCGCTACCTTGCACTCAAGCAGTTCTTTAATTGTCCCCCATGGACCTCACTAGCTAAGTTCATAAGGGACCAGTTCTCCTAACGGGAGAAAATTCCCATGTCGGTACCGAGAATCGAACCCGGACATCCCGATTGTAAACACCTCGGGACCATTATTAGGACTAACAGGTTTGCTTAATATCCCTCGTAATTCATAATGAGCTGTACAGGCAGATCTACATTAAAGACTAAATATTATACGTATACTATAACCTAACATCCCTCGTAATTCATAATGAGCTGTACAGGCAGATCTACATTAAAGACTAAATATTATACGTATACTATAACCTAATATCCCTCGTAATTCCTAATGAGCTGGACAGGCAGATCTGCATTAAAGACTAAATATTATACGTATACTATAACCTAATATCCCTCGTAATTCATAATGAGCTGTACAGGCAGATCTAAATTAAAGATAAATATTATACGTATACTATAACCTAATATCCCTCGTAATTCATAATGAGCTGTACAGGCAGATCTACCTTAAAGACTAAATATTATACGTATACTATAACCTAATATCCCTCGTAATTCATAATGAGCTGTACAGGCAGATCTAAATTAAAGATAAATATTATACGTATACTATAACCTAATATCCCTCGTAATTCATAATGAGTTGTACAGGCAGATCTACATTAAAGACTAAATAGTATACGTATACTACAACCTAATATCCCTCGTAATTCATAATGAGCTGTACAGGCAGATCTACATTAAAGATAAATATTATACGTATACTATAACCTAATATCCCTCGTAATTCATAATGAGCTGTACAGGCAGATCTACATTAAAGAGTAAATATTATACGTATACTATAACCTAATATCCCTCGTAATTCATAATGAGCTGTATAGGCAGATCTACATTAAAGCGCGCTTGTGTTGTGTGGTGGCCCCGACATTGGTCACAAAGACAGAACAGCAGAACTGTTAAAGCGCGCTTGTGTTGTGTGGTGGACCTGACATTGGTCACAAAGACTGCTGCTAGAACAGCAGAGCTGGTTAAAGCGCGCTTGTGTTGTGTGGTGAACCTGACATTGGTCACAAAGACTATGTCTGCTACTAGAACAGCAGAGCTGGTTAAAGCGCGCTTGTGTTGTGTGGTGAACCTGACATTGGTCACAAAGACTGTGTCTGCTACTAGAACAACAGAGCTGGTTAAAGCGCGCTTGTGTTGTGTGGTGACCTGACATTGCTCACAAAGACTGTGTCTGCTACTAGAACAGCAGAGCCGGTTAAAGCGCGCTTGTATTGTGTGGTGAACCTGACATTGGTCACAAAAACTGTGTCTGCTACTAGAACAGCAGAGCTGGTTAATGCGCGCTTGTGTTGTGTGGTGACCTGAGATAAGTCACAAAGACTGCTACTAGAACAGCAGAGCTGGTTAAAGCGCGCTTATGTTGTGTGGTGACCTGACATTGGTCACAAAGACAGATCAGCAGAGCTGGCTAAAGCGCGTTTGTGTTGTGTGGTGACCTGAGATAAGTCACAAAGACTGCTACTAGAACAGCAGGGCTGGTTAAAGCACGCTTATGTTGTGTGGTGGACCTGACATAAGTCACAAAGACTGCTACTAGAACAGCTCAGCTGGTTAAAGCGCGCTTGTGTTGTGTGGTGACCTGACATTGGTCACAAAGACAGAACAGCAGTGCTGGTTAAAGCGCGTTTGTGTTGTGTGGTGGACCTGACATTGCTCACAAAGACAGAATAGCAGAGCTGGTTGAAGCGCGTTTGTGTTGTGTGGTGGACCTAACATTGGCCACAAAGACAGAACAACAGAACTGTTAAAGCGCGCTTATGTTGTGTGGTGACCTGAGATAAGTCACAAAGACTGCTACTAGATCAGCAGAGCTGGTTAAAGCGCGCTTGTGTTGTATGGTGGACCTGACATTGGTCACAAAGACTGCTAATAGAACAGCAGAGCTGGTTAAAGCGCGCTTGTGTTGTGTGGTGAACCTGACATTGATCACAAAGGCTGCGTCTGCTACTAGAACAGCAGACCTGGTTAAAGCGCGCTTGTGTTGTGTGGTTGTCCTGACATTGGTCACAAAGACTATGTCTGCTACTAGAACAGCAGGGCTGTTAAAGCGCGCTTGTGTTGTTTGGTGGTCCTGACATTGATCACAAAGTCTATGTCTGCTACTAAAACAGCAGAGCTATTAAAGCGCGCTTGTGGTGTGTGGTGGTCGTGACATTGGTCACAAACACAGAACAGCAGAGCTGGTTAAAACGCGCTTTTGTTGTGTGGTGTTCCTGAAATTGATCACAAAGGCTATGTCTGCTACTAGAACAGCAGAGCTGTTAAAGCGCGCTTGTGTTGTGTGGTGGTCCTGACATTGATCACAAAGGCTATGTCTGCTACTAGAACAGCAGAGCTGGTAAAAACTCGCTTGTGTTGTGTGGTGGATGTGCAATTGGTCACAAAGACAGAACAGCAGAGCTGCTTAAAGCGGGCATGTGTTGTAGGGTGGTCCTGACATTGGTCACAAAGACTGCTACTAGAACAGCAGAGCTGGTTAAAGCGTGCTTGTGTTGTGCGTGGTGGACGTATAATTGGTCACAAAGACAGAACAGCAGAGCTGCCTAAAAAACGCATTTGTTGTAGGGTGGTCCTGACATTGGTCACAAGGACTACTACTAGAACAGCAGAAATGGTTAAAGCGCGCTTGTGATGTGCGTAGTGGACGTGAAATTGGTCACAAAGAAAGAACAGCAGAACTGCTTAAAGCGCGCATGTGTTGTAGGGTGGTCCTGACATTGGTCACAAAGACTGCTACTAGAACAGCAGAGCAGGTTAAAGCGCGCTTGAGTTGTTTGGTGACGTGACATTGGTCACAAAGACTGCTACTAAAACAGCAGAGCTGGTTAAAGCGCCCTTGATCTGTGTGGTGACCTGACTTTGGTCAGAAAGACTGCTACTAGTACAGCAGAGCTGGTTAAAGCGCGCCTGTGTTGTGTGGTGGACCTCACATTGGTCACAAAAAAGCAGAACAGCAGAGCTGGTTAAAACGCGATTGTGTTGTGTGTGACGTGACATTGGTCACAAAGACTGCTACTGGAACAGCAGAGCTGTTTAAAGCGCGCTTATGTTGTGTGGTGCTGACATTGGTCACAAAGACTGCTACTAGAACAGCAAAGCTGGTTAAAGCGCGCTTGTGATGTGTGGTGGACCTGACATTGCTCTAAAAGACAGAACAGCAGATCTGGTTAAAGCGCGCTTGTGTTGTGTGGTGAACCTGATATTGGTCACTAAGGCTATGTCTGCTACCAGAACAGCAGAGCTGGTAAAAGCGCGCTTGTGTTCCGTGGTGGACCTGATATTGGTCAGAAAGATTATGCCTGCTAATAGAACACCAGAGCTGATAAAGCGCGCTTGTGTTGTGTGGTGGACGTGACTTTGGTCACAAAGACAGAACAGCAGAGCTGGTTAAAGCGCTTGTGTTGTGTGGTAGTCCTCACATTGGTCACAAGGACAGAACAGCAGAGCTTGTTAAAGCGAGCTTGTGTTGTGTGGTGGACCTGACATTGTTCACAAAGACTGCTACTAATACAGCAGAGCTGGTTAAAGCGCGCTTGTGTTGTGTGGTGAACCTGACATTGGTCACAAAGACTATGTCTGCTACTAGAACAGCAGAGCTGGTTAAAACTCGCTTGTGGGTTGTGGTGGATGTGAAATTGGTCACAAAGACAGAACAGCAGAGCTGCTTAAAGCGCGCACGTGTTGTAGGGTGGTCCTGACATTGGTCACAAAGACTGCTACTAGAACAGCAGAGCTGGTTAAAGCGCGCTTGTGTTGTGCGTGGTGGACGTGAAATTAGTCACAAAGACAGAACAGCAGAGCTGCTTAAAGATCGCATGTGTTGTAGGGTGGTCCTGACATTGGTCACAAAGTCTGCTACTAGAACAGCAGAGCTGGTTAAAGCGCGCTTGTGTTGTGTTGAGGACCTGACATTGGTCACAAAAACAGAACATCAGAGCTGGTTAAAGCGCGCTGGTGTTGTGTGGTAATCCTGACATTGGTCACTAAGGCTATGTCTGCTACCAGAACAGCAGAGCTGGTAAAAGCGCGCTTGTGTTCCGTGGTGGTCCTGACATTGGTCACAAAGATTATGCCTGCTACTAGAACAGCAGAGCTGTTAAAGCGCGCTTGTGTTGTGAGGTGGACGTGACATTGGTCACAAATACAGAACTGCAGAGCTGGTTAAAGCGCTTGTGTTGTGTGGTGGTCCTGACATTGGTCACAAAGACAGAACAGCAGAGCTGGTTAAAGCGCGTTTGTGTTATGTGGTGACCTGTCATTGGTCACAAAGGCTGCTACTAAAACAGCAGAGCTAGTTAAAGCGCGCTTGTGTGTGTGGTGACCTGACATTAGTCACAAAGACAGAACAGCAGAGCTGGTTAAATCGCGCTTGTGGTGTGTGGAGACCTGATATTGGTCACAAAGACAGAACAGCAGAGCTCTTTAAAGTGTTTGTGTTTTGTGGTGGTCGTGACATTGGTCACAAAGACAGAACAGCTGAGCTGGTTAAAGCGCGCATGTGTTGTGTGGTGACCTGACATTGGTCACAAAGACTGCTACTAGAACAGCAGATCTGGTTAAAGCACGCTTGTGTTGTGTGGTGACCTGACATTGGTCACAAAGACTGCTACTAGAACAGCATAGCTGGTTAAAGCGCGCTTGTGTAGTGTGGTGACCTGCCATTGGACACAAAGACTGCTTCTAGAACAGCACAGCTATTAAAGCGCGCTTGTATTGTGTGGTAGTGCTGACATTGGTCACAAAGACAGAACAGCAGAGCTGGTAAATCGCGCCTGTGTAGTGTGGTGACCTGACATTGGTCATAAAGACTGCTACTAGAACAGCAGAGCTGGTTAAAGCGCGCTTGTGTTGTGTGGTGACCTGACATTAGTCACAAAGACTGCTACTAGAACAGCGGAGCTTTTAAAGCGCGCTTGTGTTGTGTGGTTGTGCTGACATTGGTCACAAAGACAGAACAGCAGAGCTGGTTAAAGCGCGCCTGTGTAGTGTGGTGACCTGATATTGGTCACAAGGGCTGCTACTTGAATAGCAGAGCTGGTTAAAGCGCGCTTGTGTTGTGTGGTGACCTGGCATCGGTCACTTAGACTGCTACTAGAACAGCATAGCTGGTTAAAGCGCGCTTGTGTAGTGTGGTGACCTGACATTGGTCACAAAGGCTGCTACTAGAACAGCAGAGCTGTTAAAGCGCGCTTGTGTTGTGTGGTTGTGCTGACATTTGTCACAAAGACAGAATAGCAGAGCTGGTTAAAGCGTGTTTGTGTTGTGTGGTAGACCTAACTTTGGCCACAAAGACAGAACAGAACTGTTAAAGCGCACTTATGTTGTGTGGTGACCTGAGGTAAGTCACAAAGACTGCTACTAGAACAGCACAGCTGGTTAAAGCGCGCTTGTGTTGTATGGTGGACCGAACATTGGTCACAATAACTGCTACTAGAACAGCAGAGCTGGTTAAAGCGCGCTTGTGTTGTGTGGTGAACCTGACATTGATCACAAAGGCTGCGTCTGCTACTAGAACAGCAGACCTGGTTAAAGCGCGGTTGTGTTGTGTGGTTGTCCTGACATTGGTCACAAAGACTATATCTGCTACTAGAACAGCAGAGCTATTAAAGCGCGCTTGTGGTGTGTGGTGGTCGTGACATTGGTCACAAACACAGAACAGCAGAGCTGGTTTAAACGCGCTTTTGTTGTGTGGTGTTCCTGATATTGATCACAAATCTATGTCTGCTACTAGAACAGCAGAGCTGTTAATGCGCGCTTGTGTTGTGTGGTGGTCCTGACATTGATCACAAAGGCTATGTCTGCTACTAGAACACCAGAGCTGGTTAAAACTCGCTTGTGTTGTGTGGTGGATGTGAAATTGGTCACAAAGACAAAACAGCAGAGCTGCTTAAAGCGCGCATGTGTTGTAGGGTCACAAAGACTGCTACTAGAACAGCAGAGCTGGTTAAAGCGTGCTTGTGTTGTGCGTGGTGGACGTATAATTGGTCCCAAAGACAGAACAGCAGAGCTGCCTAAAAAAGCGCATGTGTTGTAGGGTGATACTGACATTGCTCACAAAGACTGCTACCAGAGCAGCAGAGCTGGTAAAAGCGCGCTTGTGTTCCGTGGTGGACCTGAAATTGGTCACAAAGATTATGCCTGCTACTAGAACAGCAGAGCTGATAAAGCGCGCTTGTGTTGTGT
This sequence comes from Hymenopus coronatus, assembly GCA_030762935.1. NCBI lineage: Eukaryota > Metazoa > Arthropoda > Insecta > Mantodea > Hymenopodidae > Hymenopus > Hymenopus coronatus. Next base: position 186,741,372 of record CM060882.1, on the reverse strand, counting down.
GGTGGACGTGACTTTGGTCACAAAGACAGAACAGCAGAGCTGGTTAAAGCGCTTGTGTTGTGTGGTAGTCCTAACATTGTACACAAAGACAGAACAAAAGAGCTGGTTAAAGCGAGCTTGTGTTGTGTGGTGGACCTGATATTGGTCACAAAGACTGCTACTAGAACAGCAGAGCTGGTTAAAGCGCGCTTGTGTTGTGTGGAGGAGAACCTGACATTGATCACAAAGACTGCGTCTGCTACTAGAACAGCAGACCTGGTTAAATCGCGCTTGTGTTGTGTGGTTGTCCTGACATTGGTCACAAAGACTATGTCTGCTACTAGAACAGCAGAGCTGTTAAAGCGCGCTTGTGATGTTTGGTGGTCCTGACATTGATCACAAAGACTATGTCTGCTACTAGAACAGCAGAGCTGTTAAAGCGCGCTTGTGTTGTGTGGTGGTCCTGACATTGATCACAAAGGCTATGTCTGCTACTAGAACAGCAGAGCTGGTTAAACTCGCTTGTGGGTTGTGGTGGATGTGAAATTGGTCACAAAGACAGAAAAGCAGAGCTGCTTAAAGCGCGCACGTGTTGTAGGGTGGTCCTGACTTTGGTCACAAAGACTGCTACTAGAACAGCAGAGCTGGTTAAAGCGCGCTTGTGTTGTGCGTGGTGGACATGAAATTAGTCACAAAGACAGAACAGCAAAGCTGCTTAAAGAGCGCATGTGTTGTAGGGTGGTCCTGACATTGATCACAAAGTCTGCTACTAGAACAGCAGAGCTGGTTAAAGCGCGCTTGTGTTGTGCGTGGTGGACGTGAAATTGGTCATAAGAGACAGAACAGCAGAGCTGTTTAAAGCGCGCATGTGTTGTAGGGTGGTCCTGACATTGGTCACAAAGACTGTGTCTGCTACTTGAACAGCAGAGCTGGTTAAACCGCGCTTGTGTTGTGTCGTTGTCCTGACATTGGTCACAAAGTCTGCTACTAGAACAGCAGAGCTGGTTAAAGCGCGCTTGAGTTGTGTGGTGACGTGACATTGGTCACAAAGACTGCTACTAGAACAGCAGAGCTGGTTAAAGCGCGCTTGTATTGTGTGGTGACCTGACATTTGTCACAAAGACTGCTACTAGTACAGCTGAGCTGGTTAAAGCGCGCTTGTGTTGTGTGGTGGACCTGACATTGGTCACAAAAACAGAACAACAGAGCTGGTTAAAGCGCGCTTGTGTTGTGTGGTAATCCTGACATTGGTCACTAACACTATGTCTGCTACCAGAACAGCGGAGCTGGTAAAAGCGCGCTTGTGTTCCGTGGTGGTCCTGACATTGGTCACAAAGGTTATGCCTGCTACTAGAACAGCAAAGCTGTTAAAGCGCGCTTGTGTTGTGAGGTGGACGTGAAATTGGTCACAAAGACAGAACTGCAGAGCTGGTCAAAGTGCTTGTGTTGTGTGGTGGTCCTGACATTGGTCACAAAGACAGAACAGCAGAGCTGGTTAAAGCGCGTTTGTGTTGTGTGGTGACCTGACATTGGTCACAAAGACTGCTACTAGAACAGCAGATCTGGTTAAAGCGCGCTTGTGTTGTGTGGTGACCTGACATTGGTCACAAAGACTGCTACTAGAACAGCATAGCTGGTTAAAGCGCGCTTGTGTAGTGTGGTGACCTGCCATTGGTCACAAAGACTGCTTCTAGAACAGCACAGCTATTAAAGCGCGCTTGTATTGTGTGGTTGTGCTGACATTGGTCACAAAGATAGAACAGCAGAGCTGGTTAAAGCGCGCCTGTGTAGTGTGGTGACCTGACATTGGTCATAAAGACTGCTACTAGAACAGCAGAGCTGGTTAAAGCGCGCTTGTGTTGTGTGGTGACCTGACATTAGTCACAAAGGCTGCTACTAGAACAGCGGAGCTGTTAAAGCGCGCTTGTGTTGTGTGGTTGTGCTGACGTTGGTCACAAAGACAGAATAGCAGAGCTGGTTAAAGCGCGTTTGTGTTGTGTGGTGGACCTAACTTTGGCCACAAAGACAGAACAACAGAACTGTTAAAGCGCGCTTATGTTGCGTGGTGACATGAGATAAGTCACAAAGACTGCTACTAGAACAGCACAGCTGGTTAAAGCGCGCTTGTGTTGTATGGTGGACCGAACATTGGTCACAATAACTGCTACTAGAACAGCAGAGCTGGTTAAGGCGCGCTTGTGTTGTGTGGTGAACCTGACATTGATCACAAAGGCTGCGTCTTCTACTAGAACACCAGACCTGGTTAAAGCGCGGTTGTGTTGTGTGGTTGTCCTGACATTGGTCACAAAGACTATGTCTGCTACTAGAACAGCAGAGCTATTAAAGCGCGCTTTTGTTGTGTGGTGTTCCTGATATTGATCACAAAGACTATGTCTGCTACTAGAACAGCAGAGCTGTTAAAGCGCGCTTGTGTTGTGTGGTGGTCCTGACATTGATCACAAAGGCTATGTCTGCTACTAGAACAGCAGAGCTGGTTAAAACTCGCTTGTGTTGTGTGGTGGATGTGAAATTGGTCACAAAGACAGAACAGCAGAGCTGCTTAAAGCGCGTATGTGTTGTAGGGTGGTCCTGACATTGGTCACAAAGACTGCTACTAGCTCAGCAGAGCTGGTTAAAGCGTGCTTGTGTTGTGCGTGGTGGACGTATAATTAGTCACAAAGACAGAACAGCAGAGCTGCCTAAAAAAGCGCATGTGTTGTAGGGTGATCCTGACATTGGTCACAAAGACTGCTACCAGAGCAGCAGAGCTGGTAAAAGCGCGCTTGTGTTCCGTGGTGGACCTGACATTGGTCACAAAGATTATGCCTGCTACTAGAACAGCAGAGCTGATAAAGCGCGCTTGTGTTGTGTGGTGGACGTGACATTGGTCACAAAGACAGAACAGCAGAGCTGGTTAAAGCGCTTGTGTTGTGTGGTAGTCCTGACATTGTACACAAAGACAGAACAGCAGAGCTGGTTAAAGCGAGCTTGTGTTGTGTGGTGGACCTGACATTGGTCACAAAGACTGCTACTAGAACAGAAGAGCTGGTTAAAGCGCGCTTGTGTTGTGTGGAGAACCTGACATTGATCACAAAGACTGCGTCTGCTACTAGAACAGCAGACCTGGTTAAATCGCGCTTGTGTTGTGTGGTTGTCCTGACATTGGTCACAAAGACTATGTCTGCTACTAGAACAGCAGAGCTGTTAAAGCGCGCTTGTGATGTTTGGTGGTCCTGACATTGATCACAAAGACTATGTCTGCTACTAGAACAGCAGAGCTGTTAAAGCGCGCTTGTGTTGTGTGGTGGTCCTGACATTGATCACAAAGGCTATGTCTGCTACTAGAACAGCAGAGCTGGTTAAACTCGCTTGTGGGTTGTGGTGGATGTGAAATTGGTCACAAAGACAGAAAAGCAGAGCTGCTTAAAGCGCGCACGTGTTGTAGGGTGGTCCTGACTTTGGTCACAAAGACTGCTACTAGAACAGCAGAGCTGGTTAAAGCGCGCTTGTGTTGTGCGTGGTGGACATGAAATTAGTCACAAAGACAGAACAGCAAAGCTGCTTAAAGAGCGCATGTGTTGTAGGGTGGTCCTGACATTGATCACAAAGTCTGCTACTAGAACAGCAGAGCTGGTTAAAGCGCGCTTGTGTTGTGCGTGGTGGACGTGAAATTGGTCATAAGAGACAGAACAGCAGAGCTGTTTAAAGCGCGCATGTGTTGTAGGGTGGTCCTGACATTGGTCACAAAGACTGTGTCTGCTACTTGAACAGCAGAGCTGGTTAAACCGCGCTTGTGTTGTGTCGTTGTCCTGACATTGGTCACAAAGTCTGCTACTAGAACAGCAGAGCTGGTTAAAGCGCGCTTGAGTTGTGTGGTGACGTGACATTGGTCACAAAGACTGCTACTAGAACAGCAGAGCTGGTTAAAGCGCGCTTGTATTGTGTGGTGACCTGACATTTGTCACAAAGACTGCTACTAGTACAGCTGAGCTGGTTAAAGCGCGCTTGTGTTGTGTGGTGGACCTGACATTGGTCACAAAAACAGAACAACAGAGCTGGTTAAAGCGCGCTTGTGTTGTGTGGTAATCCTGACATTGGTCACTAACACTATGTCTGCTACCAGAACAGCGGAGCTGGTAAAAGCGCGCTTGTGTTCCGTGGTGGTCCTGACATTGGTCACAAAGATTATGCCTGCTACTAGAACAGCAAAGCTGTTAAAGCGCGCTTGTGTTGTGAGGTGGACGTGAAATTGGTCACAAAGACAGAACTGCAGAGCTGGTCAAAGTGCTTGTGTTGTGTGGTGGTCCTGACATTGGTCACAAAGACAGAACAGCAGAGCTGGTTAAAGCGCGTTTGTGTTGTGTGGTGACCTGACATTGGTCACAAAGACTGCTACTAGAACAGCAGATCTGGTTAAAGCGCGCTTGTGTTGTGTGGTGACCTGACATTGGTCACAAAGACTGCTACTAGAACAGCATAGCTGGTTAAAGCGCGCTTGTGTAGTGTGGTGACCTGCCATTGGTCACAAAGACTGCTTCTAGAACAGCACAGCTATTAAAGCGCGCTTGTATTGTGTGGTTGTGCTGACATTGGTCACAAAGACAGAACAGCAGAGCTGGTTAAAGCGCGCCTGTGTAGTGTGGTGACCTGACATTGGTCATAAAGACTGCTACTAGAACAGCAGAGCTGGTTAAAGCGCGCTTGTGTTGTGTGGTGACCTGACATTAGTCACAAAGACTGCTACTAGAACAGCGGAGCTGTTAAAGCGCGCTTGTGTTGTGTGGTTGTGCTGACGTTGGTCACAAAGACAGAATAGCAGAGCTGGTTAAAGCGCGTTTGTGTTGTGTGGTGGACCTAACTTTGGCCACAAAGACAGAACAACAGAACTGTTAAAGCGCGCTTATGTTGCGTGGTGACATGAGATAAGTCACAAAGACTGCTACTAGAACAGCACAGCTGGTTAAAGCGCGCTTGTGTTGTATGGTGGACCGAACATTGGTCACAATAACTGCTACTAGAACAGCAGAGCTGGTTAAGGCGCGCTTGTGTTGTGTGGTGAACCTGACATTGATCACAAAGGCTGCGTCTTCTACTAGAACACCAGACCTGGTTAAAGCGCGGTTGTGTTGTGTGGTTGTCCTGACATTGGTCACAAAGACTATGTCTGCTACTAGAACAGCAGAGCTATTAAAGCGCGCTTTTGTTGTGTGGTGTTCCTGATATTGATCACAAAGGCTATGTCTGCTACTAGAACAGCAGAGCTGTTAAAGCGCGCTTGTGTTGTGTGGTGGTCCTGACATTGATCACAAAGGCTATGTCTGCTACTAGAACAGCAGAGCTGGTTAAAACTCGCTTGTGTTGTGTGGTGGATGTGAAATTGGTCACAAAGACAGAACAGCAGAGCTGCTTAAAGCGCGCATGTGTTGTAGGGTGGTCCTGACATTGGTCACAAAGACTGCTACTAGCTCAGCAGAGCTGGTTAAAGCGTGCTTGTGTTGTGCGTGGTGGACGTATAATTAGTCACAAAGACAGAACAGCAGAGCTGCCTAAAAAAGCGCATGTGTTGTAGGGTGATCCTGACATTGGTCACAAAGACTGCTACCAGAGCAGCAGAGCTGGTAAAAGCGCGCTTGTGTTCCGTGGTGGACCTGACATTGGTCACAAAGATTATGCCTGCTACTAGAACAGCAGAGCTGATAAAGCGCGCTTGTGTTGTGTGGTGGACGTGACATTGGTCACAAAGACAGAACAGCAGAGCTGGTTAAAGCGCTTGTGTTGTGTGGTAGTCCTGACATTGTACACAAAGACAGAACAGCAGAGCTGGTTAAAGCGAGCTTGTGTTGTGTGGTGGACCTGACATTGGTCACAAAGACTGCTACTAGAACAGAAGAGCTGGTTAAAGCGCGCTTGTGTTGTGTGGAGAACCTGACATTGATCACAAAGACTGCGTCTGCTACTAGAACAGCAGACCTGGTTAAATCGCGCTTGTGTTGTGTGGTTGTCCTCACATTGGTCACAAAGAATATGTCTGCTACTAGAACAGCAGAGCTGTTAAAGCGCGCTTGTGATGTTTGGTGGTCCTGACATTGATCACAAAGACTATGTCTGCTACTAGAACAGCAGAGCTGTTAAAGCGCGCTTGTGTTGTGTGGTTGTCCTGACATTGATCACAAAGGCTATGTCTGCTACTAGAACGGCAGAGCTGGTTAAACTCGCTTGTGGTTTGTGGTGGATGTGAAATTGGTCACAAAGACAGAACAGCAGAGCTGCTTAAAGCGCGCACGTGTTGTAGGGTGGTCCTGACATTGGTCACAAAGACTGCTACTAGAACAGCAAAGCTGGTTTAAGCGCGCTTGTGTTGTGCGTGGTGGACGTGAAATTAGTCACAAAGACAGAACAGCAGAGCTGCTTAAAGAGCGCATGTGTTGTAGGGTGGTCCTGACATTGGTCACAAAGTCTGCTACTAGAACAGCAGAGCTGGTTAAAGCGCGCTTGTGTTGTGCGTGGTGGACGTGAAATTGGTCACAAAGACAGAACAGCAGAGCTGTTTAAAGCGCGCATGTGTTGTAGGGTGGTCCTGACATTGGTCACAAAGACTGTGTCTGCTACTTGAACAGCAGAGCTGGTTAAACCGCGCTTGTGTTGTGTGGTTGTCCTGACATTGGTCACAAAGACTGCTACTAGAACAGCAGAGCTGGTTAAAGCGCGCTTGAGTTGTGTGGTGACGTGACATTGGTCACAAATACTGCTACTAGAACAGCAGAGCTGGTTAAAGCGCGCTTGTGTTGTGTGGTGGACCTGACATTGGTCACAAAAACCGAACAGCAGAGCTGGTTAAAGCTCGCTTGTGTTGTGTGGTAATCCTGACATTGGTCACTAACACTATGTCTGCTACCAGAACAGCAGAGCTGGTAAAAGCGCGCTTGTGTTCCGTGGTGGTCCTGACATTGGTCACAAAAATTATGCCTGCTACTAGAACAGCAGAGCTGTTAAAGCGCGCTTGTGTTGTGAGGTGGACGTGACATTGGTCACAAAGACAGAACTGCAGAGCTGGTTAAAGCGCTTGTGTTGTGTGGTGGTCCTGACATTGGTCACAAAGACAGAACAGCAGAGTTGGTTAAAGCGCGTTTGTGTTGTGTGGTGACCTGTCATTGGTCACAAAGGCAACTACTAAAACAGCAGAGCTGGTTAAAGCGCGCTTGTGTTGTGTGGTGACCTGATATTGGTCACAAAGACAGAACAGCAGAGCTGGTTAAAGCGCGCTTGTGGTGTGTGGAGACCTGATATTGGTCACAAAGACAGAACAGCAGAGCTCTTTAAAGTGCTTATGTTGTGTGGTGGTCGTGACATTGGTCACAAAGACAGAACAGCTGAGCTGGTTAAAGCGCGCTTGTGTTGTGTGGTGACCTGACATTGGTCACAAAGACTGCTACTAGAACAGCAGAGCTGGTTAAAGCGCGCTTGTGTTGTGTGGTGACCTGACATTGGTCACAAAGACTGCTACTAGAACAGCATAGCTGGTTAAAGCGCGCTTGTGTAGTGTGGTGACCTGACATTGGTCACAAAGACTGCTACTAGTACAGCGGAGCTGTTAAAGCGCGCTTGTGTTGTGTGGTTGTGCTGACATTGGTCACAAAGACAGAACAGCAGAGCTGGTTAAAGTGCGCCTGTGTAGTGTGGTGACCTGGCATTGGTCACAAAGACTGCTACTAGAACAGCATAGCTGGTTAAAGCGCGCTTGTGTAGTGTGGTGACCTGACATTGGTCACAAAGACTGCTACTAGAACAGCAGAGCTGGTTAAAGCCCGCTTTTGTTGTGTGGTTCTCCTGACATTGGTCACAAAGACCGAACAGCAGAGCTGGTTATGGCGCGCATGTGTTGTGTGGTTGTCCTGACATTGGTCACAAAGACTATGCCTGCTACTAGAAAAGCAGAGCTGGCTAAAGCGCGCTTGTGTTGTGTGGTGGACCTGACATTGGTCACAAAGACTATGTCTGCTTTTTAGAACAGCAGAGCTTGTTTAGGCGCGCTTGTGTTGTGTGGTGAACCTGACATTAGTCACGAAGACTGTGTCTGCTACCAGAACAGCAGAGCTGGTTAAAGCGCGCTTGTGTTGTGTGGTGAACCTGACATTGGTCACAAAGACTGTGTCTGCTACTAGAACAGCAGAGCTGGTTAAAGCGCGCTTGTGTTGTGTGGTGGTCCTGACATTGGTCACAAAGACTATGTGTGTAACTAGAACAGCAGAGCTGTTAAAGCGCGTTTGTGTTGTGTGGTGAACCTGACATTGGTCACAAAGACAATGTCTGCTACTAGAACAGCAGAGCTGTTAAAGCGCGCTTTTGGTGTGTGGTGGACGTGACATTGGTCACAAGGACAGAACAGCAGCGCTCGTTAAAGCGCTCTTGTGTTGTGTGCTGGACGTGTCATTGTTCACAAACACAGAACAACAGAGCTGGTTTAAGCGCGCTTCTGTTGTGTGGTGGAGCATGCTTGTGTTGTGTGGTGGACCTGACATTGGTCACAAAGGCTAGGTCTGCTACTAGAACAGCAGAGCTGGTTAAAGCGCGTTTGTGTTTTGTGGTGGACCTGACATTGGTCACAAAGACTGTAACTAAAAGAGCAGAGCTGTTTAAAGCGCGCTTGTGTTGTGTGGCTACCTGATATTGGTCACAAAGACTGCTACTAGAACAGCAAAGCTGGTTGAAACGTGCTTGTGTTGTGTGGTGGAGCTGACATTGGTCACAAAGACAGAACAGCAGAGCTGGTTAAAGCGAGGTGGTGTTGTGTGGTAAACCTGACATTGGTCACAAAGGCTATGTCTGCTACTAGAAGGGCAGAGCTGGTAAAAGCGCGCTTGTGTTCCGTGGTCGACACGACATTGATCACAAAGATTATGCCTGCTACTAGAACAGCTGAGCTGTTAAGGCGCGCTTGTGTTGTGTGGTGGACGTGACATTGGTCATAAAGACAGAACAGCAGAGCTGGTTAAAGCGCTTGTGTTGTGTGGTGGTCCTGACATTGGTCACAAAGACAGATTAGCAGAGCTGGTTAAAGCGCGTTTGTGTTGTGTGGTGACCTGACATTGGTCAGAAAGACTGCTACTAAAACAGCAGAGCTGGTTAAAGCGCGCTTGTGTTGTGCGGTGACCTGACATTGGTCACAAAGACAGAACAGCAGAGCTCTTTAAAGCGCTTGTGTTGTGTGGTGGTCGTGACATTGGTCACAAAGACAGAAAGGCAGAGCTGGTTAAAGCGCGCTTGTGTTGTGTGGTGACCTGACATTGGTCACAAAGACTGCTACTAGAACAGCAGAGCTGTTATACCGCGCTTGTGTTGTGTGGTTGTGCTGACATTTGTCACAAAGACAGAACAGCAGAGCTGGCTAAAGCGCGCCTGTGTAATGTGGTGACCTGACATTGGTCACAAAGACTGCTACTAGAACAGCAGAGCTGGTTAAAGCGGGCTTGTGTAGTGTGGTGACCTGACATTGGTCACAAAGTCTGCTACTAGAACAGCAGAGCTGTTAAAGCGCGTTTGTGGTGTGTGGTTGTCCTGACATTGGTCACAAAGTATATGTCTGCTACTAGAACAGCATAGTTGCTAAAGCGCGCTTGTGGTGTGTGGTGGACGTGACATTGGTCACAAAGACTGTGTCTGCTACTACAACAGCAGAGCTGATTAAAACGCGTTTGTGTAGTGTGGTGACCTGTAATTGGTCACAAAGACTGCTACTAGAACAGCAGAGCTGTTAAAGCGCGCTTGTGTTGTGTGGTTGTGCTGACATTGGTCACAAAGACTGAACAGCAGAGCTGGTTAAAGCGCGCCTGTGTAGTGTGGAGACCTGATATTGGTCACAAAGACTGCTACTAGAACAGCAGAGCTGGTTAAAGCGGGCTTGTGTAGTGTGGTGACCTGACATTGGTCACAAAGACTGCTACTAGAACAGCAGAGCTGTTAAAGCGCGTTTGTGGTGTGTGGTTGTCCTGACATTGGTCACAAAGACTATGTCTGCTACTAGAACAGCAGAGCTGCTAAAGCGAGCTTGTGTTGTGTGGTGAACCTGAGATTGGTGACAAAGACTGCTACAAGAACAGCAGAGCTGTTAAAGCGAACTTGTGGTGTGTGGTGGACGTGACATTGGTCACAAAGACTGTGTCTGCTACTACAACAGCAGAGCTGGTTAAAACACGTTTGTGTGTTGTGGTGGTCCTGACATTGGTCACAAATACTGTGACTGCTACTTGTACAATAGAGCTGGCTAAAGCGCGCTTGTGTTGTGTGGTTGTCCTGACATTGGTCACAAAGACTGCTACTAGAACAGAAGAGCTGGTTAAAGCGCGCTTGTGTTGTGTATTTGTCCTGACATTGGTCAAAAAGACAGAACAGCAGTGCTGATTATGGCGCGCATGTGTTGTGTGGTTGTCCTGACATTGGTCACAAAGGCTATGCCTGCTATTAGAACAGCAGAGCTGGTTAAAGCGCGCTTGTGTTGTGTGGTGAACCTGACATTGGTCACAAAGGCTATGCCTGCTATTAGAACAGCAGAGCTGGTTAAAGTGCGCATGTGTTGTGTGGTGTTCCTGATATTGATCACAAAGGCTATGTCTGCTCCTAGAACAGCAGAGCTGTTAAAGCGAGCTTGTGTTGTGTGGTGATCCTGACATTGATCACAAAGGCTATGTCTGCTACTAGAACAGTGGCTGGTTAAACTCGCTTGTGAGTTGTGGTGGATGTGAAATTGGTCACAAAGACAGAACAGCAGAGCTGCTTAAAGCGCCCATGTGTTGTAGGGTGGTCCTGACATTGGTCACAAGAACTGCTACTAGAACAGCAGGGCTGGTTAAAACGCGCTTGTGTTGTGCGTGGTGGACGTGAAATTGGTCACAAAGACAGAACAGCAGAGCTGATTCAAGAACGCATGTGTTGTAGGGTGGTCCTGACATTGGTCACAAAGACTGCTACTAGAACAGCAGAGATGGTTAAAGCGCGCTTGTATTGTTCGTGGTGGACGTGAAATTGGTCACAAAGACAGAATAGCAGAGCTGCTTAAAGCGCGCTTGTGTTGTAGCGTGGTCCCGACATTGGTCACAAAGACTGTGTCTGCTACTTGAACAGCAGAGCTGGTTAAAGCGCGCTTGTGTTGTGTGGTTGTCCTGACATTGGTCACAAAGGCTGCTACTAGAACAGCAGAGCTGGTTAAAGCGCGCTTGATTTGTGTGGTGACGTGACATTGGTCACAAAGACTACTTCTAGAACAGCAGAGCTGGTTAAAGCGCGCTTGTGTTGTGTGGTGCTGACATTGGTCAAAAAGACTGCTACTAGATCAGCAAAGCTGGTTAAAGCGCGCTTGGGTTGTGTGGTGGACCTGACATTGGTCACAAAGACACAACAGCAGAGCTGGTAAAAGCGCGCTTGTGTTCCGTGGTGGACCTGACATTGGTCACAAAGATTATGCCTGCTACTAGAACAGCAGAGCTGATAAAGCTCGCTTGTTTTGTGTGGTGGACGTGACATTGAACACAAAGACAGAACAGCAGAGCTGGTTAAAGCGCTTGTGTTGTGTGGTAGTTCTGACATTGGTCACAAAGACAGAACAGCAGAGCTGGTTAAAGCGCTTTTGTGTTGTGTGGTGACCTGACATTGGTCACAAAGGCTGCTACTAAAACAGCAGAGCTGGTTAAAGCGCTTGTGTTGTGTGGTAGTCCTGACATTGGTCACAAAGACAGAACAGCAGAGCTGGTTAAAGCGCGTTTGTGTTGTGTGGTGACCTGGTATTGGTCACAAAGGCTGCTACTAAAACAGCAGAGCTGGTTAAAACTCGCTTGTGTTGTGTGGTGGATGTGAAATTGGTCACAAAGACAGAACAGCAGCACTGGTTAAAGCGCGCATGTGTTGTAGGGTGGTCCTGACATTGGTCACAAAGACTGTGTCTGCTACTTGAACAGCAGAGCTGGTTAAAGCGCGCTTGTGTTGTGTGGTTGTCCTGACAGTGGTCACAAAGACTGCTACTAGAACAGCAGAGCTGGTTAAAGCGCGCTTGTGTTCTGTGGTGACCTGACATTGGTCACAAAGGCTATGTCTGCTACTAGAACAGCAGAACTCGTTAAAACTCGCTTATTTTGTGTGGTGGACGTGAAATTGGTCACAAAGACAGAACATCAGACCGGGTTAAAGCGCGCATATGTTGTAGGGTGGTCCTGACATTGGTCACAAAGACTGTGTCTGCTACTTGAACAGCAGAGCTGGTTAAACCGCGCTTTAGTTGTGTGGTTGTCCTGACATTGGTCAAAAAGACTGCTACTAGAACAGCAGAGCTGGTTAAAGCGCGCTTGAGTTGTGTGGTGACGTGACATTGGTCACAAAGACTGCTACTAGAACAGCAGAGCTGGTTAAAGCGCGCTTGTGTTGTGTGGTGACCTGACATTGGTCACAAAGACTGCTACTAGTACAGCAGAGCTGGTTAAGGCGCGCTTGTGTTGTGTGGTGGACCTGTCATTGGTCACAAAAACAGAACAGCAGAGCTGGTTAAAGCGCGCTTGTGTTGTGTGGTGACGTGACATTGGTCACAAAGACTGCTACTAGAAGAGCAGAGCTGTTTAAAGCGCGCTTGTGTTGCGTGGTGACCTGATATTGGTCACAAAGACTGCTACTAGTACAGCAGAGCTGGTTAAAGCGCGCTTGTGTTGTGTGGTGCTGGCATTGGACACAAAGACTTCTACTAGAACAGCAAAGCTGGTTAAAGCGCGCTTGAGTTGTGTGGTGGACCTGACATTGGTCACAAAGACAGAACAGCAGAGCTGGTTAAGGCGCGCTTGTGTTGTTTGTTGAACCTGACATTGGTCACTAAGACTATGTCTGCTACCAGAACAGCAGAGCTGTTAAAGCGCGCTTGTGTTGTGAGGTGGACGTGAAATTGCTCACAAAGACAGAACTGCAGAGCTGGTTAAAGCGCTTGTGTTGTGTGCTGGTCCGGATATTGGTCACAAAGACAGAACAGCAGAACTGGTTAAAGCGCATTTGTGTTGTGTGGTGACCTGTCATTGGTCACAAAGGCTGCTACTAAAACAGCAGAGCTGGTTAAAGCGCGCTTGTGGTGTGTGGTGACCTGACATTGGTCACAAAGACTGCTACTAGAACAGCAGAGCTTGTTAATTGCGCGCTTGTGTTGTGTGGTGACCTGACATTGGTCACAAAGACTGCTACTAGACCGGCATACCTGGTTAAAGCGCGCTTGTGTAGTGTGGTGACCTGACATTGGTCACAAAGACTGCAACTAGAACAGCAGAGCTGTTAAAACGCGCTTGTGTTGTGTGGTTGTGCTGACATTGGTCACTAAGACAGAACAGCAGAGCTGGTTAAATCGCTCCTGTGTAGTGTGGTGACCTGAAATTGGTCACAAAGACTGCTACTAGAACAGCAGAGCTGGTTAAAGCGCGCTTGTGTTGTGTGGTTGTCCTTACATTGGTCACAAAGACTGCTACTAGAACAGCAGAGCTGGTTAAAGCGCGCTTGTGTTGTGTGGTTGTCCTGACATTGGTCACAAAGACTATGTCTTCTACTAGAACAGCAGAGCTGGTTAAAGCGCGCAAGTGTTGTGTGGTGGTCTCCTGACATTAGTCACAAAGACTGTGCCTGCTACTTGTACAGTAGAGCTGGTTAAAGCGCGCTTGTGTTGTGTGTTTGTCCTGACATTGGTCAAAAAGACTGCTACTAGAACAACAAAGCTGGTTAAAGCGCGCTTTTGTTGCGTGGTTGTCCTGACATTGGTTACAAAGACAGAACGGCAGAGTTAGTTATGGCGCGCATGTGTTGTGTGGTTGTCCTGACATTGGTCACAAAGGCTATTCCTGCTATTAGAACAGCAGAGCTGGTTATAGTGCTCTTGTGTTGTGTGGTGGACCGGACGTTTGTCACAGAAACTGCTACTAGAACAGCAGAGCTGTTAAAGCGCGCTTGTGTTGTGTGGTGGACCTAACATTGGTCACAAAGACTATGTCTGCTATTAGAACAGCAGAGCTGGTTTAGGCGCGCTTGTGTTGTGTGGTGAACCTGACATTGGTCACGAAGACTGTGTCTGCTACCAGAACAGCAGAGCTTGTTAAAGCGCGCTTGTGTTGTGTGGTGAACCTGACATTGTTCACAAAGACTGTGTCTGCTACAAGAACAGCAGGGCTGGTTAAAGCGCGCTTGTGTTGTGTGGTGGTCCTGAAATTGATCACTAAGACTATGTCTGTTACTAGAACAGCAGAGCTGTTAAAGCGCGCTGGTATTGTGTGGTGAACCTGACATTGGTCACAAAGTCTATGTCTGCTACTAGAACAGCAGAGCTGTTAAAGCGCGCTTTTGGTGTGTAGTGGACGTGACATTGGTCACAAAGACAGAACAGCAGTGCTCGTTAAAGCGCTCTTGTGTTGTGTGCTGGACGTGACATTGGTCACAAACACAGAACAACAGATCTGGTTTAAGCGCGCTTGTGTTGTGTGGTGGAGCGCGCTTGTGTTGTGTGGTGGACCTGACATTGGTCACAAAGGCTATGAATGCCACTAGAACAGCAGAGCTGGTTAAAGCGCTCTTGTGTTGTGTGGAGCTGACATTGGTCACAAAGACTGCTACTAGAACAGAAGAGCTGGTTAAAGCGCGCTTGTGTTGTGTAATGGACCTGACATTGGTCACAAAGATTATGCCGGCTACTAGAACAGCAGAGCTGTGAAAGCGCGCTTTTGTTGCGTGGTTGTCCTGACATTGGTTACAAAGACAGAACAGCAGAGCTAGTTATGGCGCGCATGTGTTGTGTGGTTGTCCTGACATTGGTCACAAAGGCTATTCCTGCTATTAGAACAGCAGAGCTGGTTAAAGTGCTCTTGTGTTGTGTGGTGGACCGGACGTTTGTCACAGAAACTGCTACTAGAACAGCAGAGCTGGTTAAAGCGCGCTTGTGTTGTGTAATGGACCTGACATTGGTCACAAAGACCGAACAGCAGAGCTGGTTAAAGTACGCATGTGTTGTATGGTGTTCCTGACATTGGTCACAAAGACTATGTCTTCTACTAGAACAGCAGAGCTGGTTAAAGCTCGCATGTGTTGTGTGGTGGTCCTGACATTGGTCACAAAGACTGTGCCTGCTACTT
Source organism: Hymenopus coronatus (assembly GCA_030762935.1). Lineage (NCBI taxonomy): Eukaryota > Metazoa > Arthropoda > Insecta > Mantodea > Hymenopodidae > Hymenopus > Hymenopus coronatus. Next base: position 186,726,262 of record CM060882.1, on the reverse strand, counting down.
GTACAGTAGAGCTGGTTAAAGCGCGCTTGTGTTGAGTGGTTGTCCTGACATTGGTCACAAAGGCAGAACAGCAGTGCTGGTTATGGCGCGCATGTGTTGTGTGGTTGTCCTGACATTGGTCACAAAGACTGCTACTAGAACAGCAGAGCTGGTTAAAGCGCGCTTGAGTTGTGTATTTGTCCTGACATTGGTCACAAAGACAGAACAGCAGTGCTGGTTATGGCGGGCATATGTTGTGTGGTTGTCCTGACATTGGTCACAAAGGCTATGCCTGCTATTAGAACAGCAGAGCTGGTTAAAGTGCGCTTGTGTTGTGTGGTGAACCTGACATTGGTCACAAAGCTATGCCTGCTATTAGAACAGCAGAGCTGGTTAAAGCGCGCATGTGTTGTGTGGTGTTGCTGATATTGATCACAAAGGCTTTGTCTGCTACTAGAACAGCAGAGCTGTTAAAAGCGCGCTTGTGTTGTGAGGTGGTCCTGACATTGTTCACAAATTCTATGTGTGCTACTAGAACAGCAGAGCTGGTTAAAACTCGCTTAAGGGTTGTTGTGGATGTGAAATTGGTCACAAAGACAGAACAGCAGAGCTGCTTAAAGCGCGCATGTGTTGTAGGGAGGTACTGACATTGGTCACAAAGACTGCTACTAGAACAGCAGAGCTGGTTAAAGCGCACTTGTGTTGTGCGTGGTGGACGTGAAATTAGTCACAAAGACAGAACAGCAGAGCTGCTTAAAGAGCGCATGTGTTGTGTGGTGGACCTGACATTAGTCACAAAGACTGCTACTAGAATAGCAGAGCTGGTTAAAGCGCGCTTGTGTTGTGCGTGGTAGACGTGAAATTGGTCACAAAGACAGAACAGCAGAGCTGCTTAAAGCGCGCATGTGTTGTAGAGTGGTCCTGACATTGGTCACAAAGACTGTGTCTGCTACTTGAACAGCAGAGCTGGTTAAAGCGCGCTTGTTTTGTGTGGTTGTCCAGACATTGGTCACAAAGAATGCTACTAGAACAGCAGAGCTGGTTAAAGCGCGTTCGAGTTGTGTGGTGACTTGACATTGGTCACAAAGACTGCTACTAGAACAGCAGAGCTGGTTAAAGCGCGCTTGTATTGTGTGGTGACCTGACATTGGTCACAAAGACTGCTACTAGTACAGCAGAGCTGGTTAAAGCGCGCTTGTGTTTTGTGGTGACCTGACATTGGTCACAAAGACAGAACAGCAGAGCTGGTTAAAGCGCGTTTGTGTTGTGTGGTGACCTGACATTGGTCACAAAGACAGAACAGCAGAGCTGGTTAAAGCGCGTTTGTGTTGTGTGGTGACCTGACATTGGTCACAAAGGCTGCTACTAAAACAGCAGAGCTGGTTAAAGCGCGCTTGTGTTGTGTGGTGACCTGACATTGGTCACAAAGACAGAACAGCAGAGCTGGTTGAAGCGCTTGTGTTGTGTGGTGGTCGTGACATTGGTCACAAAGACAGAACAGCAGAGCTAGTTAAAGCGCGCTTGTGTTGTGTGGTGGTCGTGACATTGGACACAAAGACAGAACAGCAGAGCTGGTTAAAGCGCGCTTGTGTTGTGTGGTGACCTGACATTGGTGACAAAGGCTGCTACTAGAACAGCATAGCTGGTTAAAGCGCGCTGGTGTAGTGTGGTGACCTGATATTGGTCACAAAGACTACTACTAGAACAGCAGAGCTGTTAAAGCGCGCTTGTGTTGTGTGGTTGTGCTGACATTGGTCACAAAGACTGCTACTAGAACAGCAGAGTGGTTAAAGCGCGTTTGTGGTGTGTGGTTGTCCTGATATTGGTCACAAAGACTGCTACTAGTACAGCAGAGCTGCTAAAGCGAGCTTATGTTGTGTGGTGAACCTGTCATTGGTCACAAAGACTGCTACTAGAACAGCAGGGCTGTTAAAGCGCACTTGTGGTGTGTGGTGGACGTGACATTGGTCACAAAGGCTGTGTCTGCTATTACAACAGCAGAGCTGGTTAAAACGCGTTTGTGTTGTGTGGTGGACCTCACAATGGTCACAAAGACAGAACAGCAGAGCTGGTTAAAGTACGCATGTGTTGTATGGTGTTCCTGTCATTGGTCGCAAAGACTATGTCTTCTACTAGAACAGCAGAGCTGGTTAAAGCGCGCATGTGTTGTGTGGTGGTCCTGACATTGGTCACAAAGACTGTACCTGCTACTTGTACAGTAGAGCTAGTTAAAGCGCGCTTGTGTTGAGTGGTTGTCCTGACATTGGTCACAAAGGCAGAACAGCAGTGCTTGTTATGGCGCGCATGTGTTGTGTGGTTGTCCTGACATTGGTCACAAAGACTGCTACTAGAACAGCAGAGCTGGTTAAAGCGCGCTTGTGTTGTATATTTGTCCTGACATTGGTCACAAAGACAGAACAGCAGTGCTGGTTATGGCGGGCATATGTTGTGTGGTTGTCCTGACATTGGTCACAAAGGCTATGCCTGCTATTAGAACAGCAGAGCTGGTTAAAGCGCGCTTGTGTTGTGTGGTGAACCTGACATTGGTCACAAAGCTATGCGTGCTATTAGAACAGCAGAGCTGGTTAAAGCGCGCATGCGTTGTGTGGTGTTCCTGATATTGATCACAAAGGCTTTGTCTGCTACTAGAACAGCAGAGCTGTTAAAAGCGCGCTTGTGTTGTGTGGTGGTCCTGACATTGTTCACAAATTCTATGTCTGCTACTAGAACAGCAGAGCTGGTTAAAACTCGCTTTAGGGTTGTGGTGGATGTGAAATTGGTCACAAAGACAGAACAGCAGAGCTGCTTAAAGCGCGCATGTGTTGTAGGGTGGTCCTGATATTGGTCACAAAGACTATGTCTGCTACTTGAACAGCAGAGCTGGTTAAAGCGCGCTTGTGTTGTGTGGTTGTCCTGACATTGGTCACAAAGAATGCTACTAGAACAGCAGAGCTGGTTAAAGCGCGCTCGAGTTGTGTGGTGACGTGACATTGGTCACAAAGACTGCTACTAGTACAGCAGAGCTGGTTAAAGCGCGCTTGTGTTGTGTGGTGACCTGACATTGGTCACAAAGACAGAACAGCAGGACTGGTTAAAGAGCGTTTGTGTTGTGTGGTGACTTGACATTGGTCACAAAGGCTGCTACTAAGACAGCAGAGCTGGTTAAAGCGCGCTTGTGTTGTGTGTTGACCTGACATTGGTCACAAAGACAGAACAGCAGAGCTGGTTGAAGCGCTTGTGTTGTGTGGTGGTCGTGACATTGGTCACAAAGACAGAACAGCAGAGCTGGTTAAAGCGCGCTTGTGTTGTATGGTGACCTGACATTGGTCACAAAGACTGCTACTAGAACAGCAAATCTGGTTAAAGCGCGCTTTTGTAGTGTGGTGATGCTGACATTGGTCACAAAGACAGAACAGCAGAGATGGTTAAAGCGCGCCTGTGTAGTGTGGTGACCTGATATTGGTCACAAAGACTACTACTAGAACAGCAGAGCTTTTAAAGCGCGCTTGTGATGTGTGGTTGTCCTGACATTGGTCACAAAGACTATGTCGGCTACTAGAACAGCAGAGCTGCTAAAGCGCGCATATGTTGTGTGGTGAACCTGAAATTGGTCACAAAGACTGCTACTAGAACAGCAGAGCTGTTAAAGCTCGCTTGTGGTGTGTGGTAGACGTGACATTGGTCACAAGGACTGTGTCTGCTACTTGAACAGCAGAGCTGGATAAAGCGCGCTTGTGTTGTGTGGTTGTCCTAAAATTGTACACAAAGAATGCTACTAGAACAGCAGAGCTGGCTAAAGCGCGCTTGAATTGTGTGGTGACGTGACATTGGTCACAAAGACTGCTACTAGAACAGCAGAGCTGGTTGAAGCTCGCTTGTGTTGTGTGGTTACCTGACATTTGTCACAAAGACTGCTACTAGTACAGCAGAGCTGGTTAAAGCGCGCTTGTGTTGTGTGGTGGACCTGACATTGGTCACAAAAACAGAACAGCAGAGCTGGTTAAAGCGCTTGTGTTGTGTGGTGGTCCTGACATTGGTCAAAAAGACAGAACTGCAGAGCTGGTTAAAGCGCGTTTATGTTGTGTGATGACCTGACATTGGTCACAAAGGCTGTTACTAAAACAGCAGAGCTGGTTAAAGCGCGCTTGTGTTGTGTGGTTACCTGACATTGATCACAAAGACAGATCAGCAGAGCTGGTTGACGCGCTTGTGTTGTGTGGTTGTCGTGACATTGGTCACAAAGACAGAACAGCAGAGCTAGTTAAAGCGCGCTTGTGTTGTGTGGTGATCTGACATTGGTCACAAAGACTGCTACTAGAACAGCAGATCTGGTTAAAGCGCGCTTGTGTTGTGTGGTGACCTGAAATTGGTCACAAAGACTGCTACTAGAACAGCAAAGCTGGTTCAAGCGCGCTTTTGTAGTGTGGTGATGCTGACATTGGTCACAAAGACAGAACAGCAGAGCTGGTTAAAGCGCGCCTGTGTAGTGTGGTGACCTGACATTGGTCACAAAGACTGCTACGAGAACAGCAGTGCTGGTTAAAGCGGGCTTGTGTAGTGTGGTGACCTGACATTGGTCACAAAGACTGCTACTATAACAGCAGAACTGTTAAAGCGCGCTTGTGGTGTGTGGTTGTCCCAGCATTGGTCACAAAGACCATGTCTGCTACTAGAACAGCAGAGCTGCTAAAGCGCGCTTATGTTGTGTGGTGAACCTGACATTGGTCACAAAGACTGCTACTAGAACAGCAGAGCTGTTAAAGCGCGCTTGTGGTGTGTGGTAGACGTGACATTGGTCGCAAAGACTGTGTCTGCTACTACAACAGCAGAGCTGGGTAAAACGTGTTTGTGTTGTGTGGTGGACCTCACATTGGTCACAAAAACAGAACAGCAGAGCTGGTTAAAGCGCGCATGTGTTGTATGGTGTTCCTGACATTGGTCAGAAAGACTATGCCTTCTACTAAAACAGCAGAGCTGGTTAAAGCGCGCATGTGTTGTGTAGTGGTCCTGACATTGATCACAAAGACTGTGCCTTCTACTTGAGCAGTAGAGCTGGTTAAAGCGCCCGTGTGTTGTGTGGTGGTCCTGACATTGATCACAAAGACTGTGCCTTCTACTTGATCAGTAGAGCTGGTTAAAGCGCGCTTGTGTTGTGCGGTGAACCTGACATTGGCAACAAAGACTATGTCTGCTACTAGAACAGCAAAGCTGGTTAAAGCGTGCCTGTGTAGTGTGGTGACCTGACATTGGTCACAAAGACTGCTACTAGAACAGCAGAGTGGTTAAAGCGCGTTTGTGGTGTGTGGTTGTCCTGACATTGGTCACAAGGACTGCTACTAGAACAGCAGGGCTGTTAGAGCGCACTTGTGGTGTGTGGTGGACGTGACATTGGTCACAAAGACTGTGTCTGCTATTACAACAGCAGAGCTGGTTAAAACGCGTTTGTGTTGTGTGGTGGACCTCACATTGGTCACAAAGACAGAACAGCATAGCTGGTTAAAGTGCGCATGTGTTGTATGGTGTTCCTGACATTGGTCACAAAGACTATATCTTCTACTAGAACAGCAGAGCTGGTTAAAGCGCGCTTGTGTTGAGTGGTTGTCCTGACATTGGTCACAAAGACAGAACAGCAGTGCTGGTTATGGCGCGCATGTGTTGTGTGGTTGTCCTGACATTGTTCACAAAGACTGTTACTAGAACAGCAGAGCTGGTTAAAGCGCGCTTGTGTTGTGTATTTGTCCTGACATTGGTCACAAAGACAGAACAGCAGTGCTGGTTATGGCGCGCATGTGTTGTGTGGTTGTCCTGACATTGGTCACAAAGGCTATGCCTGCTATTAGAACAGCAGAGGTGGTTAAAGCGCGCTTGAGTTGTGTGGTGAACCTGACATTGGTCACAAAGTCTATGCCTCCTATTAGAACAGCAGAGCTGGTTAAAGCGCGCATGTGTTGTGTGGTGTTCCTGATATTCATCACAAAGGCTACGTCTGCTACTAGAACAGCAGAGCTGTTAAAAGCGCGCTTGTGTTGTTTGGTGGTCCTGACATTGATCACAAATTCTATGTCTGCTACTAGAACAGCAGAGCTGGTTAAAACTCGCTTAAGGGTTGTGGTGGATGTGAAATTGGTCACAAAAACAGAACAGCAGAGCTGCTTTAAGCGCGCATGTGTTGTAGGGTGGTCCTGACATTGGTCACAAAGACTGCTACTAGAACAGCAGAGCTGGTAAAAGCGCGCTTGTGTTGTGCGTGGTGGCGTGAAATTGGTCACAAAGACAGAACAGCAGAGCTGCTTAAAGAGCGCATGTGCTGTGTGGTGGACCTGACATTGGTCACAAAGACTGCTACTAGAACAGCAGAGCTGGTTAAAGCGCGCTTGTGTTGTGTGGTGGACCTGACATTGGTCACAAAAACAGAACAGCAGAGCTGTTTAAAGCGCGCTTGTGTTGTGTTGTGACCTGACATTGGTCAGGAAGACAGAACAGCAGAGCTGGTTAAAGCGCGTTTGTGTTGTGTGGTGACCTGACATTGGTCACAAAGGCTGCTACTAAAACAGCAGAGCTGGTTAAAGCGCGCTTGTGTTGTGTGGTGACCTGACATTGGTCACAAAGACAGAACAGCAGAGCTGGTTGAAGCGCTTGTGTTGTGTGGTGGTCGTGACATTGGTCACAAAGACAGAACAGCAGAGCTAGTTAAAGCGCGCTTGTGTTGTGTGGTTGTCCTGACATCGGTCACAAAGAATGCTACTAGTACAGCAGAGCTGGTTAAAACGCGCTTGAGTTGTGTGGTGACGTGACATTGGTCACAAAGACTGCTACTAGAACAGCAGAGTTGGTTGAAGCGCGCTTGTGTTGTGTGGTGACCTGACATTGGTCACAAAGACTGCTACTAGTACAGCAGAGCTGGTTAAAGCGCGCTTGTGTTGTGTGGTGGACCTGACATTGGTCACAAAAACAGAACAGCAGAGCTGGTTAAAGCGCTTGTGTTGTGTGGTGGTCCTGACATTAGTCACAAAGACAGAACAGCAGAGCTGGTTAAAGCGCGTTTGTGTTGTGTGGTGACCTGACATTGGTCACAAAGGTTGCTACTAAAACAGCAGAGCTGGTTAAAGCGCGCTTGTGTTGTGTGGTGACCTGACATTGGTCACAAAGACAGAACAGCAGAGCTGGTTGAAGCGCTTGTATTGTGTGGTGGTCGTGACATTGGTCACAAAGACAGAACAGCAGAGCTAGTTAAAGCGCGCTTGTGTTGTGTGGTGATCTGACATTGGTCACAAAGACTGCTACTAGAACAGCAGAGCTGGTTAAAGCGCGCTTGTGTTGTGTGGTGACCTGATATTGGTCACAAAGACTGCTACTAGAACAGCAAAGCTGGTTAAAGCGCGCTTTTGTAGTGTGGTGATGCTGACATTGGTCACAAAGACAGAACAGCAGCGCTGGTTAAAGCGCGCCTGTGTAGTGTGGTGACCTGACATTGGTCACAAAGACTGCTACGAGAACAGCAGTGCTGGTTAATGCGGGCTTGTGTAGTGTGGTGACCTTACATTGGTCACAAAGACTGCTACTAGAACAGCAGAGCTGTTAAAGCGCGCTTGTGGTGTGTGGTTGTCCTGACATTGGTCACAAAGACTATGTCTGCTACTAGAACAGCAGGGCTGCTAAAGCGCGCTTATGTTGTGTGGTGAACCTGACATTGGTCACAAAGACTGCTACTAGAACAGCAGAGCTGTTAAAGCGCGCTTGTGGTGTGTGGTAGACGTGACATTGGTCGCAAAGACTGTGTCTGCTACTACAACAGCAGAGCTGGGTAAAACGCGTTTGTGTTGTGTGGTGGACCTCACATTGGTCACAAAAACAGAACAGCAGAGCTGGTTAAAGCGCGCATGTGTTGTATGGTGTTCCTGACATTGGTCAGAAAGACTATGCCTTCTACTAAAACAGCAGAGCTGGTTAAAGCGCGCATGTGTTGTGTAGTGGTCCTGACATTGATCACAAAGGCTGTGCCTTCTACTTGAGCAGTAGAGCTGGTTAAAGCGCCCGTGTGTTGTGTGGTGGTCCTGACATTGGTCACAAAGTCTGCTACTAGAACAGCAGAGCTGATTAAGGCGCGCTTGTGTTGTGTGGTTGTGTTGACATTGGTCACAAAGACAGAACAGCAGAGCTTGTTAAAGCGCGCATGTGTTGTGTGGTTTTCCTGACATTGGTCACAAAGACTATGCCTGCTACTAGAAAAGCAGAGCTTTTTAAAGCGCGCTTGTGTTGTGTGCTGGACCGGACATTGGTCACAAAGACTGCTACTAGAACAGCAGAGCTGTTAAAGCGCGCTTGTGGTGTGTGGTGGACCTGACATTAATCGCAAAGACTATGTCTGCTATTAGAACAGCAGAGCTGGTTTAGGCGCGCTTGTGTTGTGTGGTGAATCGGACATTGGTCACAAAGGCTGTGTCTGCCCCTAGAACAGCAGAGCTGGTTAAAGCGCGCTTGTGTTGTGTGGTGAACCTGACATTGGTCACAAAGACTGTGTCTGCTACCAGAACAGCAGAGCTGGTTAAAGCGCGCTTGTGTTGTGTGGTGAACCTGACATTGGTCACAAAGGCTGTGTCTGCTACTAGAACAGCAGAGCTGTTAAAGCGCGCTGGTCGTGTGTGGTGGACATGACATTGGTCACAAAGACAGAACAGCAGTGCTCGTTAAAGCGTGGTTGTGTTGTGTGCTGGACGTGACATTGGTCACAAACACAGAACAACAGAGCTGGTTTAAGCGCGCTTGTGTTGTGTGGTGGACCTGACATTGGTCACAAAGACTATGTCTGCTACTAGAACAGCAGAGCTGGTTAAAGCGCGTTTGTGTTGTGTGGTAGACCTGACATTTGTTACAAAGACTGCTACTCGAACAGCAGAGCTGTTTAAAGCGCGCTTGTGTTGTGTGGTGGTCCTGACATTGGTCACAAAGACTATGTCTGCTACTAGAACAGCAGAGCTGGTTAAAGCGCGCTTGTGTTGTATGGTAGACGTAACATTGATCACAAAGACTGCTACTAGAACACTAGAACAATTTGATTAAAATGTCATATATTAAAGATATTTAAGTGACAACTAAAATGTATATCTTGCCTTTTCTTGGAATATCCTCTGAAGACTTCTTTATTCTGCATGATTTTTACGGAATTTTGCATAACCTCTAAACCGTGAGAGATGGAGAAAAAGTTACCTCACAAAAAATATAGAGCACGTTAGAACACAACTTATTTTTATACATTTCTTTCTTGTAGATGATTGTTTTTTAGATATTACTTTTTTTTTGTTTCAGGTTTAAAAGACTTTACTTTTCTCATACAAGAATCACTTTCACTATCACTTTAACCTATGGTGCTCCCTTAATTTGTGTCTTTTATATAAGGAAACAAGTGATAAACTGTTTCTGCTATTTTTTTTTTTTCTCGCTTAGCATGAAGGAAATAGAGGAGTAAGTTTTTAACAACAATTTGTTGCTGAGATGTAGAGAAAGTTATGTGAATGGAACACATCAGAAATTTATACTACAAAATTCCTCTCTATGTTATATAATACATTAAATTAATTTCCTTTCATACTTTTGAGTCCAGTTTTCATATAACATTGTATTTGTGTTTCGTGTAGTTAACTACTTAAAAAGGAATGTTAAGCTCATTCAACATTTAGAAATTATTTTCGTTTTCTGTAGCATTTTAATCTCCTTACTAGATAGCGACATATTGCAGCATGCTTCCAGGCATTCATTAGCAAAGCATGGAACAAATGAATGCTGTAACAATTAGACAGATTATTTATTTGTAGCATTTGCAATTTATATCTTATAAAAATGTCCGTGTAACATTTAAATGGTTCGAAAGACGGCAGCAGCAGATATTACTACGCTATGCGAAATAAAACTTTGGTTAGCCAGTTACTCCTTGGGAGTAGTTTTATCGGAAAGAGCTGTCAAATTTATATTTCGCACAGGTCACGAAAATAAAGTTTTTCCAAAAAATAAATAAGTAGGTATTAAAACATAAGGCAGGTGTTACACTGATTCGACTTATCGTTTTTGAGCTTTAACAGTTTCGGCTATTCTAGTCGCATACATAATTATTGCTGATTAAACAAGCTTTTGTAAGCAAAGCGCCCAATACTTGGAAAGTTCTACTTCACCTCCACTACTTAATTGAAATACAACAATAACACCTTTTTCGCAAGTGCATTGACTTGAATATCTTTTTAGTTTACAATGATCAAAACTGCGAGGTGAGCGGATGGCTGTCATGCCCAAAGCAAAGGGAAGCATGTGCCCAATTTTATTCTCATACCACCTTCGCCTGAGAATTAGGTGACCCATTGCGTAGAGTATTTTCTTTTATGAAAGATAGAACATACTGGCTACAGAAAGTAAAATATTATTTTTAGAAAAAGATCCGCGCACAGTGTGTGTCTATGGGCTACATAACTCAAAATCAAAAACTCTGTTTACTAGTAAACTTGGCATTTATGTTGATTATGTCCCAAGGATGCGGCAAAACATTTTAGAGAAAAAAATCCACCCCAAACTACCCTTTAAATGGAACATTTTTAAAAAGAATCATTTTCTCAAAAATGACTTTAACCATTCTGATTAAAATACGTGATCCTTAACATATTTTATATTTTTATGACAAACGAAATGAATATCTTGAACTGTATGGGAACAGTCAACCTCAATCCTGTCGTTAACAACTTACCAGCAAATTCAAATAGGCTCAGCAAGAAATTGCAGCAGTTGTATAGTGATGCGTGTTATTCTGTTGAAGAAGTGGCAATGCCACAGGATTAATAACCTGCTGACAGTTGTATGATGACGTGTGTTATCCTGTTGAAGAAGTGGCAGTGCCACAGGATTAATAGCCTGCTGACAGTTGTATGATTATGTGTGTTATTCTGTTGAAGAAGTGGCAGTGCCACAGAATTAATAGCCTGCTGACAGCTGTATGATGATGTGTGTGTTTTTTTGTTGAAGAAATGTCAGTACCTCAGGATTAATAACCTGCTGACAGTTGTATGGTGATGTGTGTTATCCTGCTGAAGAAGTGGCAGTGCCACAGGATTAATAACCTGCTGACAGTTGTATGATATTGTGTTTTTTTTTTTTGAAGAAATGGCAGTACCTCAGGATTAATAAGCTGCTGACAGTTGTATGATGATGTGTGTGTTTTTTGTTGACGAAGTGGCAGTGCCACAGGATTAATAACCTGCTGACAGTTGTATGATGATGTGTGTGTTTTTTGTTGAAGAAGTGGCAGTGCCACAGGATTAATAACCTGCTGACAGTTGTATGATGATGTGTTTTTTTTTTGTTGAAGAAATGGCAGTACCTCAGGATTAATAACCTACTGACAGTTGTATGATGATGTGTGTTATATTGTTGAAGAAATAGCAGTACCTCAGGATTAATAACCTGCTGACAGTTGTATGGTGATGTGTGTTATCCTGTTGAAGAAGTGGCAGTGCCACAGGATTAATAACCTGCTGACAGTTGTATGATGGGGTGTGTGTTTTATTTTGTTTGTTGAAGAAATGGCAGTACCTCAGGATTAATAACCTGCTGACATTTGTATGGTGATGTGTGTTATATTGTTGAAGAAATGGCAGTACCTCAGGATTAATAGCCTGCTGACAGTTGTATGGTGATGTGTGTTTTCCTGTTGAAGAAATGGAAGTACCTCAGGACCAATAACCTGCTGACAGTTGTATGATGATGTGTGTTATCCTGTTGAAAAAGTGGCAGTGCCACAGGATTAATAACCTGCTGACAGTTGTATGATGATGTGTTTTTTCTTTTTTGTTGAAGAAATGGAAGTACCTCAAGATTAATAACTTGCTGACAGTTGTATGATGATGGTTTTTTTTTGTTAAAGAAATGGCAGTGCCACAGGATTAATAGCCTGCTGACAGTTGTATGGTGATGTGTGTTTTCCTGTTGAAGAAATGGCAGTACCTCAGGATTAATAACCTGCTGACAGTTGTATGATGATGTGTGTGTTTTTTTGTTGAAGAAGTGGCAGTGCCACAGGATTAATAACCTGCTGACAGTTGTATGATGATGTGTGTTATCCTGTTGAAGAAGTGGCAGTGCCACAGGATTAATAACCTGCTGACAGTTGTTTGTTCCCCCCAGGGGCCTACTACGGTAGGTACGGGTTAGGCTCACCCGGGGTCCCGAGCCACCTTGACTCCCTCTGTGGGCAGCCTCAGAGTGGTGAGGGAGTCAGAAGGTCAAAATGCTCACCCACGTGTAGGCCGTGCGTGGAGACCCGTGTCGGTGAAAAGGAATATCCTGGTTGGTTGAGGGTTGCGTACCTGAGCCTGGGCTTCTGTCTTTCAGTAACTGGGGAGGGTGCGCAGCCTAATACACCGCTTTGGTTTCTGATTTGCCTAAACGGGAGGCTAGGGACTAACCCACCCCTAGTCAATCGGCCAGGACTAGGTATTACACCGAACTCCAGGGTGAGTGGGACGGCGAGCCCGCTATATCCCCTGTGTAGCCCTGTCACCCCAGTGGGGTGACCCCTCGTTGGGCTCCGTGGTGGGTGGGGAGCACTGGGGGATGAATTTATACCATTTTTTCTATGGCACCAAAACTAAAACCCCTTAATGCAAATAAAGACGTTGGAGAGGAAGTAGTCGAGTCATGTGGTCCTCGCTACTTGGTTATTCATAGGACAGAGGAAGGTAAGAAGTTCCTTACGATGAGCCCTTTTACTATCCAAAAGGGTGTCGATGCCATTGCTGGTCCTGTTAAATCCTGCGTTCGAGCTCGCAATGGTACACTTCTTGTCGAAGCCAACTCCGCCTCGCAAGCTGCAAGGATACTTAAAGCCACCATGTTAGCCAGCTATCCAGTGAAGGTCGAGGTGCACAAGTCGCTGAACTCCTCCCGCGGTGTAGTAACAACCCGCGCGTTGGACGGTTTGTCCATTGAGGAGATCCCAGAAAATTTTGCGACTCAGGGTGTCTCAGCTGTTTATCGGGTACAACGTAAGATCAACGGTGAATTCCTGCCTACTCGTACCCTGTTTCTTACTTTTGATGGGGTTGATCTGCCTCAAAAGATTAGGGCAGGGTATGAAGCCATCGAAGTTAGGCCTTATATACCCAATCCGCTGAGGTGCTTTAAATGCCAACGTTTTGGTCACACTAGTGAGTTGTGTACCGGCAAGTCCACCTGCGTCCACTGCGGTGACATCTCCCACGATGGGGCTTGTGCTTCAGCTCCATCGTGTGTGAACTGTAACGGGGAACACCCATCTAGCTCCCGAGACTGCCCCCGTTTTGCAGAGGAACGAGCGATCCAGGAGATACGGGTGAAAGAGAAGGTGTCCTTCTTGGAAGCCCGGAAGCTCCTGCGACTCCGCCAACCCTCTGCCCCGAGGTCCGGTACCTATAGCTCAGTTGCAGCTAAACCGGTACCGCGTCGGGAAATCGCAACACAGACCGGCGATATGAACGGGGCTACAATTGCGGAAAAGGTTATTTTAGCCCAAGCGCTGCCAAAGCCTTCGGCACCTACACCCAAGTTGGTATCAACATCTGCCAAATCCGCCAGCTTACAGAATAGTCCTGTACACTTGTCACCGAAAGCGTCGACCTCGGGAACTAAAGCTGGTAAATTCACGACGTCTTCTGCCCCGGAAAAACAATTTAAGACCAAGTATGTACGACAAGACTTCTTGAAAGAGAATGTGCAATCTATTACCAAGTCATCTAAGGGTAAGAAAAGTACACGCAACTCCACACGTGCATCCTCCTCTGAAGGGTCATCTGGGGAGGAGGGCGTGAATCGGCGACGGCCGTCTTCGCCGATCAGCACATCCAATCGGTTCGCACTACTCGGACCGAAATTTGCTCTTGAAAAAGGGACCTCCCTTGTGGAGGAGATGGACCAGGAGGATTCTGCTGCCACTGCCAGAGGGACAGTGCGGAAACGGCAGGATCGTGCTCCTGAAAATAGTACTAGCCCAAAGCCTAAGAAGAACAAATTGAACCGACCAGCTAATCCCAATCTGCAGAAGCGTCTTTCGATTTGAAACTTATCCCGTAATATACTCAATGGCTATCCTCCATTGGAACATACGCGGAATTCGACCACATCGACCAGAGCTTGACTTGTTGCTGCGCCAGCATGAACCCTTGGCTGTATGCTTACAAGAGACGAAGCTCCGTCCACAGGACACCGTTACCATCAGGCAGTACTCCTGAGTACGATGTGATTTATCCCCGGAGGACGGTGTCCCGGCACGGGGGGGCACTATGATGCTTATTCGAGATGATATTTTTGCTAACTCCGTACCCATACAATCTGCAATCCAGTCCGTTGCTGTCAGCATTAAGCTACCCTCCGCTTCATTCACCATTTGCAGTATCTATTTGCCTCCATCTGCGGACCTCTCGCACAGCGACTTAGAACACCTCATTTCGCAGTTGCCACCACCCTTTTTATTGGTAGGCGACGTGAATGCCCATCACCCTCTTTGGGGCTCTCCTCGGGCTTGTGCGAGAGGTACGCTACTTAAAGACTTCTTGGATAGTCAGAATCTTGCTCTCTTGAACACCGGAGAGCCCACCTTTCTTTCTGACGCATTTCATAGTTTTTCACACATTGACATTGCAATTTGTTCCCCTCAGCTAGCAGTCACCTTATGCTGGAATATCATCTCGGATTTGCATTCTAGTGACCACTTTCCTTGTCGTTTTAGTGTCTTGACACCCGTTGCATGTTCCACCCGTTTACCTAGTTGGCGCTAGACCACGCCAGCTGGGAACTGTACTCCCACTTGGCTGAATTTAGCTACGAAGAGCACGACTCTGTGAACCACTTGGTCGAACATCTCACAGGGACCATTCTTTCTGCTGCTGAGCAATCCATTCCGCGTTCGACTGGCTACAACCGTCGATTTCCGGTACCTTGGTGGACCGATGACTGTCGGGATACTATTCGCGCTCGCAGACGAGCTCTACGGGTTTTCCAGCGTTTTCCTACACTGGATAACCTGATACACTATAAACGGATGCGTGCACATTCTAGGCGGGTTATTAAGGATAGCAAAAAGTTGTCATGGAATAAATTCGTGGGTTCCTTTAATCGACATACACCTTCCTCTGTCGTATGGGATAAGTTAAGACGTGTGGCTGGGAAGCCGAACCATATGCCCATCGCCGGTCTCAAAACACCTACCGGAGCTGTTGTTGATACATTTGACGTGGCGAATACTTTAGGCAGTGCTTTCGCTCAGGTGTCTAGCTCAGGCAATTATTCCCCTGAGTTTCTTACAGTTAAGAATCAGGTGGAATCTCAAGAATTCTCGTTTCTTTCTGGCAACCTTGAGGATTATAATCGCCTTTTCACCCTGGCAGAGCTACTCAATGCACTCTCCTCCTCACGACACTCAGCACCAGGTCCAGATGGTATCCACGTCCAAATGTTGCAACATCTCTCTCCTGATGGCAAAGATTTCCTACTCGAGGTCTATAATCGTGTCTGGGTTGATGGCATTTTTCCAGACAAGTGGCGGGAGGCCACCATCATACCCATTCTTAAACCTGGAAAGGACCGCCATCTTCCTTCCAGTTACCGTCCTATTTCCCTCACCAGTTGCGTGTGCAAGGTGATGGAACGCATGATCAATGGACGGTTGGTGTGGTGGCTGGAATCCCACAATCTTCTGACGAACATCCAGTGTGGCTTTCGACGACGACGTTCAACTGCTGACCACCTTGTCTCTCTGTCAACTCAGATTATGGACGGGTTTCTTAAGAACAGCCCCACAGTTGGGATATTTTTTGACCTCGAGAAGGCCTACGACACGTGTTGGCGGGCGGGAATATTGCGTTCTCTGCACAACTGGAACATACGTGGACGCCTACCGTTGGTCATTCAGGAGTTTATGCGGGACCGCGTTTTTCGAGTGAGGGTGGGCTCGGTTTTTTCTAACCATTTTATTCAAGAGAACGGAGTGCCGCAGGGCTCGGTACTCAGCGTGACTCTATTTGCTATTGCGATAAATTCCATATCACTATGTGTGCCTCAAGGTGTCTCTTCCTGTTTATTCGTGGACGACTTTGCCATCTTCTGTACTTCTCAGCGTACACCGTTTTGGAACGCCGTCTCCAGCGGAGTTTGGACAATCTCTATGCTTGGAGCTCGAAACACGGTTTTCGTTTCTCCGCTGAGAAGACAGTCTGCGTTAACTTCTGGCGCCGTAAGTGGCAAATGCCGCCGTCTCTTCGACTCGGGCCAGATTTACTTCCTTTCGCAGACGAGGCGAGATTCCTTGGTTTGATCTTCGATCGGAAACTTTGTTGGGCACCACAAATAGCACAGCTTAGAGCACAATGTGACCGTTCTCTAAATCTTTTACGGATACTAAGTGGCAAATCTTGGGGTGCGGATCGGGCGGCATTGCTCCGTCTTTATCGTGCTGTGATTCGTTCGAAGTTGGACTATGGCAGCATTGTGTATTCTTCAGCTCGACCTTCAGTGCTCAGAAGGTTAGACACAGTCCATAACCAGGGCATCCGTGTTGCCGTTGGAGCTTTTCCAACGAGCCTAGTTGTTAGCCTCTACGCCGAATCGGGGGAACCTCCTCTGCGTTGTCGGCGTGATGTCCTGCTTGCTAATTATGGCTGTGGGCTGAAGTGTATGCCTGGGCATCCAACTTATCACGCGTTTTTCTCCCCTGAGCTGCACGAGCGATACTGCCTCCGCTCTCTGAGCCGCAGGCCAGCAGGTTTTCGTTTCCGTGAGCTTCTACGCCAGCACCATGTTGACATTCCTCGGCTGTTATCCAAGGGAGAGAGTATACACCCCCCTTGGTTACGCGCTACCTCCCATGTCGATCTCGGGATGACGCTCTACGGGAAATCTGTTACGCCTCTTGATAGTATTCGTCGTTGCTTTTTAGAATTTTTATCCAAATACAGTGGCCGTATTTGTATTTACACCGATGGTAGTAAGAGCCCTGACGGTGTTGGATGTGCCTTTGTCACTGGCACCGCAACTTCTACTTACGGTTTGCCTAGTTGCACATCTATATATTCTGCCGAGCTATATGCTATTTATCAAGCCCTTCGGTATATTCGACGTCGAAAATTAGGTGACTGCCTTATTCTTAGTGATTCCCTTAGTGCCCTTCAGAGCATTCGGGAGCTGTACAATTACCATCCTTTGGTGCAGCGCATCCAGGACGTTCTCCACATTTTGCACGCTTCTGGTTTTAATGTGGAGTGCGCATGGATTCCTGGACACGTTGGCTTGCCGGGGAATGACATGGCGGATTTGGCATCGAAATCGGCAGTCACAGCGCCCAGTGTTACGATTACCCATTCAACAGCAGAAGATCTTAGAGTGGCTGTACGGAGAGCCGTTTTTTCGACTTGGCATGCGGAGTGGTCGGCTCTCCGTGGTAATAAGCTGCGAGGGTTGAAGGACCTCCCTGTCAACTGGGTAACCTCCTCTCGTTTATTCCGCCGGGAGGAGGTAGTACTAGCTCGGCTAAGAATTGGCCACTGTATTTTTACTCAGTTACCTTTTTAAACGTGAACCTGCTCCTGTCTGTGCACTCTGTGGTGAGGCACAGACAGTTCGTCATGTGTTGCTGGAGTGTGGTCACCTGGCACACATTCGGTCATCTATGGGCATGCCGGCCTCTCTTGCTGAGGTCCTGGCAGATGACCCAAGAGCAGTGGACAGGGTTTTTAAATTTTTAGCAAAAGTTTCTTTTACCTTGACGTTTTAGTGTGATAGCGGTTTTTTAAACTCTTTTGGTTTTTAATGTGTTGATTTTAGATGGAGTTTTATATCCAGCTCTGGTTAGAGGCCTGGACGTTTCTGTTACTTCCGTTTCGACTGTGTTAGCTCTTTTACTTGTGTTTACTTCTTTGTTTGGTATTTTCTTACTGCCTATTGCCAAGTTTTAATCATAAGGGCGCTTATGACCTCGGCAGTTGAGCGCCCTTAAACACTATTATCTCTCTCTCTCCTGCTGACAGTTGTATGATGATGTGTGTTATCCTGCTGAAGAAGTGGCAGTACCTCAGGACCAATAACCTGCTGACAGTTGTAAGATGATGTGTGTTATCCTGTTGAAGAAGTGGCAGTGCCACAGGATTAATAACCTGCTGACAGTTGTATGAAGGTGTGTGTGTGTTTTTTTTTTTTTTTTTTTGTTCGTTTGTTGAAGAAATGGCAGTACCTCAGGATTAATAACCTGCTGACAGTTGTATGATGATGTGTGTTATCCTGCTGAAGAAGTGGCAGTACCTCAGGACCAATAACCTGCTGACAGTTGTAAGATGATGTGTGTTATCCTGTTGAAGAAGTGGCAGTGCCACAGGATTAATAACCTGCTGACAGTTGTATGAAGGTGTGTGTGTGTTTTTTTTTTTTTTTTTTTTTTTTTTTTTTTTTTTTTTTGTTTGTTGAAGAAATGGCAGTACCTCAGGATTAATAACCTGCTGACATTTGTATGGTGATGTGTGTTATATTGTTGAAGAAATGGCAGTACCTCAGGATTAATAGCCTGCTGACAGTTGTATGGTGATGTGTGTTATCCTGTTGAAGAAGTGGCAGTGCCACAGGATTAATATAACCTGCTGACAGTTGTATGAAGGTGTGTGTGCTTTTTTTTTTTTTTTTTTTTTGAAGAAATGGCAGTACCTCAGGATTGATAACCTGCTGACATTTGTATGGTGATGTGTGTTATATTGTTGAAGAAATGGCAGTACCTCAGGATTAATAGCCTGCTGACAGTTGTATGATAATGTGTGTTTTCCTGTTGAAGAAATGGCAGTACCCCAGGACCAATAACCTGCTGGTACTGGTTTCACGTCCCTGCACAAACACCAAAGGCGAGGGAGAGCTGTAACTCCTGGCGCCCTACACCAGTTTGGTCCATGTGTCGTGGGCGAATGCACTCCGGATGGTTATGCTCATCAGTTCTACGTCTTACGTGTACAAGGTCATCGTTTAGTTATGGACAGAACTCAGAGTTATCACTGAATTCCAGAGAGCGCCATTAAATTGTCCAATCGGCCGATTCCCGACATCAGAGGAGACGCGCATGGCGGTGTGCTGGTGTAAGAAGACGGTGTTTATACTTCAGGTGCTACATGTGCCCGGTCACCCGCCGATCGAGACGTGCGTCTGTATAACGTGGCCACTTGGACTTGGTCTACGATTGTGAGAATGTTGCACACACCATCGCTGAAAACACCGACACTTTGTCCATCAGGCCAACAATTGGACCCGTGCAAATGACTGTACTTGTGCAACAGGAGTCCTGTTGACACCAGCATTCACCTGTTATGATACCACAGTGTCTGTCTGCCAGTGCTGACCTCTGCATATCAACCATCAAAACTATAACCCCTCGTTATGCGCATTTCTCGAATTACGCAGACTTTAGTGGTGATCCATTTCATTCCAGTTGACATCGAGTTTTTGGGGGAAAGACAATATATACACTACCAGGGGCGTTCAATAAATCCTTAGAAAATCGAAGAAACTACTCTTATACATCGAAAAAAGTTTGTGGTTAGTAAGCTTCTTCTCTTACTATATGACCGTTAAAGTTTCAGCTGCATCCATCACGTGGTTTCGTTGCCATACGCGATTGAATCAACAATCTTGTGCTTATTTACAAAGATGGGGAAAAAACGAGTTTCGTGTGGTGATTAAACACTTCTTTTAAAAGACTAACACCGAAAGAGATAAAAGCGGAGTTGGATCAAGTTGATGGCACATCTGCTCCTGCGTCTCCAACTGTTTGAGTTTAAACGTGGCCGTACAAATGATCATCAGCGTCCAGTAGAATTGGCTTCCTCCCAAATTATTGACAAAATCCAGGATATAGTTTTCTGAATCAAATTTCGCAAAATAGCACATCACAAGTGTTCTCAAGTTTGCACCAAAATTACTTCCGACAAAGTCTCGGCAAGATGGGAGTCGCGTTTGCCCTCAATGGAGAATAAACACAATTGTGTGATTAATTCGGGAGCTGGTTGGACATGTTTCCGTTGCAACCCTGACTAGTTTCTGCGTCAATACATATCCGTGAATGAAACATGGATATCGAAACAGTGGGTTTTTATAGGCGAAACCGAATCAGCTACATTCATTAATTGCAGAAAGAAGAAAGATAAATGCAGGTATTATGCACTGTGTTGACCGGTTGAACGGAGAAATCAAGAAAAAGCGGCTTCATCTGGCAAAGAAAAATATTCTATTTCATCAAAACAGTGCAAGGACTCAGTTTCGATTGCCAAAATTGTATAATTAGGCTTTGAAGTACTAAAACATCCACCGTATTCATCAGGTTTGGCCCCCAGTGATTTTTTTTTTATTTTCAAACTTAAAAAAGAGGCCGGCAGAAAACGACACCCATATAGTTGCCTGTTTTGATGACCTTCGGTAATTCTACTTTTTAGAAGAAGCGCTGGAAAGGTATTTCCAGCTAAAACGAGATTATGTTAAAAAAATAAAGACAAATCTACTAAAAATAATTTGTTTTTCTATCCTTTTTCTAAACACTTATTGAACGCCACTCATATGTACGAACATAGTACATAAGTGTAGAGAAAGTTAGAAAAAGAATGTAGATCTCTCTAAAACACTCAATTTATTTTAAATTATTCTATGATCTTTTGTGAGATATAAGCTATTTTTACTTTTTCTATAGGCACTATATACATAGTGTATAGAGAATGTATTGCACTCCACCAAAAATTTCGATACCGAGATTTCACCGGAAATACATGTTTTAGGTCCTCCTGTATCCATAAAAAGCATTTTCAGAAAAAGGTCCGTGTGTGTGTGTGTCCATGTGCCTTTGAACACGATAACTCAAAAACGAAAAGAAGCTAAAATACGAAACTTGGTATTTAAGTTTGGTATCTTCCAGGGATGCGACACGAAGATTTTGAAAAAAAAAATCCACCCACTCCAAACTACCTTTTACAAGGCCCTTTTTTCGAAAATTTCGATTTTCTCAAAAATATCTATAACGATTTTGATTAAAATATCATATATTAAAGACATTTACCTAACAAATATAATGTATATCTTGAATTTTCTGGGAATAGCCTCTGAAGAGTAGTTTATTCTTGATGAATTTTACTGAATTTTGAATAGCTGCTAAACCGTAAGAGATGGAGAAAAGCTCACTCCACAAAAAATGTAGAGCACGTTAAAACACAATTTATGTTATATATATATTCGTACAGTTCGTCGTTTTTGTGACATTCCTTATTTTTGGTTTCTACTATGAAAAACATACATTTTTCATACAGGAATTTGTCAACTGCTGTCCATATAAACAAAGCAACTTCAGTGACATAACAACCAGCTTTTGATTATCACTTTAACCTACGGTACTCCCTTATTTCACCTCTACTTACAAGGAAGCAAGTAATATGGCTATTTCTGCTAATGTTTTACTGATTAGCATGAAGTAAATAGAAGTATAAGCTTTTTAAGAATAATTTGTTGCAGGGATATAGAGAAAGTCATGTGAATGGTACACATCAGAGTTTTTTACTTTCTCTAGCCCCGTATGTACAATGTACATAGGGATAGAGAAGTATTGCATTCCACCCAAAAATTCGATGTCGAGATTTCACCGGAAATACACGTTTTAGGACCCCCTGAATCCAAAAAAAGCCTATCCAGAAAAAGGTCCTTGTGTGTGTGTGTGTACGTGTGTCTGTGAACACGATAACTCAAAATGAAAAGTAGCTAAAATACCAAACTTGGTATTTAAGCTCAGTATCTTCCAGGGATGCGACACGAAGATTTCGAGAAAAATCCCCCCACCCCAAACTACCCTTTATATGGAACTTTTTTCGAAAATTTTGATTTTCTTAAAAATGGCTTTAACGATTTTGATTAAAATGTCGTATATTAAAGATATTTACCTGACAAATAAAATGTATATCTTGAATTTTCTGCGAATAGCTTCTAAAGACCCGTTTATTCTGGATGAATGTTGCTTAATTTGGCATAACTAATAAGCCGTAAGAGACAGACAAAAATTTACTCCACAAAAATGTAGGTCTTGTTAATATACACAATTTATGTCATATACATTTTTTTCGTGGAGCTTGCCGTTTTCGAGGTATTCATTGTTATTAGTTTCAGTTGTGAAGTACTTATACTTTTCCCGGACGGGAGGGTCCGTTTTTCTTTTGTTCTACTCCTGGCTAGGAATAGAAGGGATTTGTAATACCAAACGTATAACGACAGCTTTTAAAACATTTGACTATCGATTTAGCCTAGTGTATTCCCTTATTTTCTTCCTACTTATAAGGAACTAAGTAATAAGAACATTGTGCTGAATACCTCGATTAACAAGGTGCAGAAAAAAGAATAATCTTATGTAAGAAGTTTGTAGAACGGCCAGAGAAAGTCATTGAGTGTAACACATCAGATTTTTTAGATATCAGTGTAATTAAAAGAATTTTCAATTGTTTCTTGTTTATATGAAAAGACTTTGACGCCCAGCTGTTAAATACTTGACTATCGATCTGTAGCGAAATGTGTAAAGTAGTTCTTTCTCTATTTAAAAAATCTGATGTGTTACATTCACATGACTTTCTCTATATATCTGTAACAAATTATTGTTAATAAGCTTATCTTTTATTTATTTCATACTAATCGAGAAAAATTAGCAGAAATAGTCTTATTTCTTGCTTTATTGTAAGTAGACGCGAAATAAGGGAGTAGCATATGTTAAAGTGAAAGCCAAAAGCTGGTTGCTATGTGACTGATGTTCCTTTGTTTGTATTGACAGGAGTTGACAAATTCCTGTACGAGAAAAGTGTAAGTTTTTCAAAGCTGAAACCAATAAAAAGGAAATATCTCAAAAACGATCAACTCCACGAAAAAAATTCATATAACATAAATTGTGTGTTTTAACGTTCTCTACAGTTTTTATGGGTTAAGTTTTTGTCCATCTCTTACGGTTTAGTAGTTATGAAAAAATCATCCAGAATAAAGTAGTCTTCAGAGGCTATTCCCAGAAATTTCAGAATATACATTTTATTTGTCAGGTAAATAACTTTAATATAAGATATTTTATTCAAAATCGTTAGAGCCATTTTTGAGAAAATCAAAATTTTCGAAAAAAGTTCCATGTAAAGGGTAGTTTGGGGTGGGGGGATTTTTCTCAAAATCTTCTATTCGCATCCCTGGAAGATACTAAACTTAAATACCAAGTTTGGTATTTTACCGACATTTTGTTTTTGAGTTATCGTGTTCATAGACTCACGGATACACGGACACACACACACACACACACACACACACACACACACACACGCGCGCGGACCTTTTTGTGAAAATGCTTTTTTTTGGATATTGGGGACCCTAAAACGTATATTTCCGGTGAAATCTCGGTATCGAATTTTTGGTGGAGTGCAATACTTTCTCTATACACTATGTACATAGTGCGTATGCAGAAAGTAAAAAGTATTTTAAGAAAAAGGTCCGTGTGTGTGTGTGTGTCCGTGTGTCTGTGAACACGATAACTCAAAAACGAAAAGTCGGTAAAATACCAAACTTGGTATTTAAGTTTAGTATCTTCCAGGGATGCGACACGAAGATTTTGAGAAAAATCCCTCCACCCCAAACTACTTTACATGGAACATTTTTCGAAGCCTTTGATTTTCTAAAAATTGGCTCTAACGATTTTGATTAAGATTTCGTATATTAAAGTTATTTACCTAACAAATAAAATGTATATTTTGAATTTTCTGGGAATAGCCTCTGAAGACTACTTTATTCTGGATGAATTTTTCATAACTACTAAACCGTAAGAGATGGACAAAAACTTAACCCACAAAAAATGTAGAGCACATTAAAAGACACAATTTATGTTACATACATTTTTTTCGTGGAGATGATCGTTTTTGAGATATTCCTTTTTCTTGGTTTCAGCTTTGAAAAACTTATACTTTTCTCATACAGGAATTTGTCAACTCCTGTTTTGCTCTATTAGATGAAGTAAATGGAATAATTTGTTGCAGGGATATAGAGAAACTCATGTGAATGGTACACATCAGATTTTTCTAAAAATTTTCTTTCTCGTCGTCATTCAAAGCCGTGAAACCCGCGATAAGATTCAGCAAAATGCTCACTTGGCTGAACAACCAGTCTTACACAAGTTGTAAGACAGAGCAGAGAAGACCTTGTGACTGTTACACACCATATTTTTACTTTCTCTACACGTACTATTTACGTAGTGTATAGAGAAGGTATTGTATTTCACACAAAATTCGATACCGAGATGTCACCGGAAATACGTATTTTGAGACCCTCTAAAAACAAAAAAACATTTTTAGAAAAATGTCCGTGTGTGTGTGTGTGTGTGTGTGTGTGTGTGTGTGGACAGCTTAGCTCAAAAATGAAAAGACCGTCAAAAACCAAACTTGGTATTTAAGTTTGGTATCTTCCAAGGATTCGACACGAACATTTTCAAGAATATCCCTCCACCCCCAACTACCCTTTACATGGAAAAAAATTCGAATTTTTTTTATTTTCTTAAAAATGGCTCTAACGACTTTGATTAAAATCTCGTATATTTACATGAAAAGTAAAATGACATCTTGAATTTTCTGGGAATAGCCTCTGAAGACTATTTTATACTGGATCAATTTAACGGATTTTTGCATAACAGCTAAACCGTAAGAGATGGATGAAAACTTATCGCACAGAAAATGTAGAGCACATTAAAACACACAATTTATGTTACATACATTTTTTCGTGGAGTTGATCTTTTTTGAGATATTCCTTGTTATTGCTTTCAGCTTTGAAAAACTTATACCTTTCTCATACAGGAATTTATAAACTCGTGTCCATACAAAGGAACTTCAGCCACATAGCAACCAGCTTTTGACTATCACTTTAATCTATGTTACTCCCTTATTTCACTTCTACTTACAAGGAAGCTAGTGATAAAACTATTTCTGCTAATTTTTTCTTGATTAGCATGAAGTAAATAGAAGCATAAGCTTTTCAACAATACTTTTTTGCAGAGGTGTAGAGATTGTAATGTGAATGGAACACATCAAATTTTTATGATTTTATTGATTACTAATATACCTTGTGAATACACTACGTGTAGAGAAAATAATAAAAGAGCAGCCTGTGTGCAGACCTCACCTATAAGACAGATTTCTCCCAAGCTTGGAGGGAGTTATGACGTCACATTTGTATAAAACAGTTGCGCAGCGGCGGGCACCCTTCCAGTTGCTAGTATCCAGGCTGTGAAAGTGTTGGCTAAAGAATGCGGCTGTACCTTCCGATCACGTGAGTTCAAGTTTTATATATTCCACTCTCATCGCTCTAACAAACTATTGTTAAAAACAACATTCTTGTCTTGATAATCGAGTTCAAGTTTTATGTTCCACTCTCATCGCTCTAACAAACTATTGTTAAAAACAACATTCTTGTCTTGATAATCGAGTTCAAGTTTTATGTTCCACTCTCATCGCTCTAACAAACTATTGTTAAAAACAACATTCTTGTCTTGATAATCGAGTTCCAGTTTTATATATTCCACTCTCATCGCTCTAACAAACTATTGTTAAAAACAACATTCTGGTCTTGATAATCGAGTTACAGTTGTATATGTTCCACTCTCAAAACAACATTCTTGTCTTGATAATCGAGTTACAGTTTTATATGTTCCACTCTCAAAACAACATTGTTGTCTTCATAATGGAGATAAACATTAGCAGAAATGTTGTTAATTACTTGCACCCTTGTAAGTAGAAGGGAAAGGACTAGGACATAACGATAGGTAAATGTTTTAAAAGCTGGTTGTCATCCGTTTATATGCAGGGCCAGGAGTTAAAACTTTCCATGTGAGAAAAGTTCAAGTATTTTAAATCTGAAACAAATAACAAGGAATATCTCAGAAATTGTCTATTCCATGATAAAAGTATATGGCATAAATTGTGTGTTTTAACGTGATCTACATTTTTTGTCCTTAAGTTTCTGTCCATCTCTTACTGTTTAACAGTTAAGCAAAATTCGGCAAAATTCATGCAGAATAAAGGGCTCTTCAGAGGTTATTCTCAGAAAATGAAAGATATACATTTTATTTAGGCTTTGAATATCTTTAATATACGGGAGTTTAATCAAAATCGTTAGAGATATTTTTTAGAAATTCAAAATTTTCGAAACTTTTCCGCGTAAAGGGTAGTTTCTGATGGTGGGATTTTCTTGAAAATCTTAATGTCGCATCCTTGAAAGATACCAAACTTAAATACCAAGTTTGATATTTCACGCCCTTTTCGTTTTTGAGCTATGCTGTCTACAGCTACGGACCTTTTTCTAATTTTTTTTTCGGACTCAGGGGATTCCAAAAATCCCGACAAGGAATTTTGGGTGGCATACAATACCTTCTCTATCCACTGTGTAATTGTACATGCGGACTAGAGAAAATAAAAATCAATTGACACATTTTTCTGACAATAGGATCCAATTTTATAGAATCCAGCATAAAAAGTTATTAATTGACATTAAAATACTTTATAACATGTTCAATTGCATAGCCAGATATTCATTTTAAAACTGTTGGCAGATCTTATGACGTTTGGTAGGTTTTTAACCATATTTAACATTTTATTAACTTATTTGTTGTATTCATTCATAAGGCAAGAAATATTTTACCATATATTTTAAAATTGAATTGTTCGATACATTTTTACCTTCTCTATACGTACTATGTACATAGTGTAGAGAAGGTACTGTAATGCACCCAAACATTTGAAATCGATATTTCACCGAAAATACCTGCTTTAGGACCCCCTGAATGGAAATAAAAGCATTTTTAGAAAAATGTCCGTGTGTGTGTCTGTGTATGTCTGTAGGCAGCATAGCTCAAAAACGAAAAGATGGTAAATACCAGACTTGGTATTTAAGTTTGATATCTTCCAAGGATGTGACACGAAGATTTTCAAGAAAATCCCCCACCCCTAACTATCCTTTATATGGAAAAAAATTCGAAAAGTTTGTTTTTCTTAAAAATGGCTGCAACGATTTTGATTAAAATACCCCATATTAAAGTCATTTCTATCATACATAAAATATATATCTTGAATTTTCTGGGAATAGCTTCTAAGGACCTGTTTATTCTGGATGAATTTTGCTTAATTTGGCATAACTAGTAAACCGTAAGAGATGCACAAAAACGTGCTTTACAAAAAATATAGGTCTCGATAAAATACACAAGTTATGCCACATACAGCTTTTCGTGGAGCTCACCGTTTTCGAGGTATTCCTTGTTATTAGTTTCAATTGTAAAGTACTTATACTTTTCTCAGACGGAAATGTCCGTTTTCCTTTTGTTCTACTCCTGGTCAAGCAATGACAATCACATAAAATATTTTAGCCTAGTGCATTCCTTTAGTTCCATTCTACTCATAAGGAAGTGCTAATGTTTATCTCGATTAGCAAGGTGTTGGAAGAAGTAAGAGGTTTGTAGAGTAGCTAGAGAAAGTCATGTGAGTGTAACATATCCGATTAGCAAGGTGTTGGAAGAAGTAAGAGGTTTGTAGAGTAGCTAGAGAAAGTCATGTGAGTGTAACACATCAGATTTTTATCCTTTGATCACCAACATAATTAATATTT
The DNA here is from genome assembly GCA_030762935.1 of Hymenopus coronatus. Taxonomy (NCBI): domain Eukaryota; kingdom Metazoa; phylum Arthropoda; class Insecta; order Mantodea; family Hymenopodidae; genus Hymenopus; species Hymenopus coronatus. The sequence goes on along the minus strand of CM060882.1, from coordinate 186,698,610 downwards.
AGGTCTTTTTGGTTAAGAACTACTGCGAGATTTATAACACTAAGTAGAATTGTCAACATAAGACTGAAACTGGAATTTGAGTTTCGCTATTTTATATGGGCTTAAATGTTCTTTTTTTTTTTTTTTATTGTTTCATTTTTAACATTTCTGGTCATATCAGCGTGCTTGTGCTGACTCCATTATCTATTGTTGAGGTTTTAATAATTTCTTCAAACATACGCACATACAGGGTGCAGCGTTTGTAGGGGAAAAGGAAAAACTTCCGGGAATCGAACCCAACACCGTCTCAATCACGGAGGCGGTAATTGACACAAAACTTCAGTCTGCCATATTTTTGGAAATGAGTGCTGTTAAAGGTCTGGCAGTATTGTGTGGTAAGTGCCAGTTAAACTACAAATATGAGTAACCTCAAGTTTAGGAAGTTCCTCGTATTCTAGAGATTGAGTAACTGGCGATAAGCGCTTTCTTCTCATCAAACATATTTGTGGAAATGAGTGCTGTTAAAGGTCTGGCAGTATTGTGTGGTAAGTGCCAGTTAAACTACAAATATGAGTAACCTCATGTTTAGGAAGTTCCCCGTATTCTAGAGATTGAGTAACTGGCGATAAGCGCTTTCTTCTCATCAAACATATTTATTACTTTCTCTACACACAGTATGTATGTAGTGCATAAAGAAGGTATTGTATTGAACCAAAAAATTTGATACCGAGATTTCACCAGAAGTATACATGTTATGTGACCACCTGAATCCATAAACGCATGTTTAGAAAAATGTCCGTGTCTGTGTGTGAATATGGACAGCATAGCTCAAAAACGAAAAGACCGTTATATACCAAACTTGGTATTTAAGTTTCGTATCTTCAAAGGATACGACACCAAGATAAAAAAAAAAACTGACTACCGTTTAGATGAAAAAAATTTCTCACATTTTGATTTTCTAAAAAATGGCTCTAACCATTTTGATTAAAATATTGTATATTAAAGATATTTACCTCACAAACAAAATAAACATCTTGAGTCTTCTGGGAATAAGTTCTGAAGACCTCTTTATTCTGAATGAATTTTGTGGAATTTTGCGTAACTGGTAAACCGTAAGAAATGCACAAAATCTTAGTGTGCAAAAGTTATAGAGCACGTTAAAAGACACAATTTGTGTTATAAACATTTTTTTCGTAGAGTTGACCGTTTTGAGATATTCCTTGTTAATTGTTTCAACTTAATAATACTTATACGGGACTTTGTCAAATCCTGGCCATACAAACGAAGGCAACCATTTGTGCTCGACTAGCTTGAAACAAATGGAACAACGTTTAGGAAGCGGTAAATCGCAGGGTTTGAGAGTTGCAGCCTCAGGCCTGGGACAAGAACATTAAACGCGTAGTGGGTAACGCCCTCGTCTTGCGTCATCACGCTACAGGTGTCTCAACAGCCAGTACATATTGGTTCATCTGCTTCCATTCGCGCCCTACTTCTTACTTTCTCTACACGTTCTATGTTCATATTGTACACAGAAGCTATTGCATTCCACCCAAAAATTTCATACCGAGGTTTCACCGGAAATATAAGTTTTAGGGTCCCCTGTATTTAAAAAAAAGAAAAGAAAGCATTTTAACAAAAAGGTCCGCGCGCGCGGGTTTGTGTGCGTGTATGTGTGTGTGTGTGTGTGTGTGTGTGTGTGTGCGTCCCTGTGAACACGATAACTCAAAAACGAAAAGTCGGTAAAATACCAAACTTGTTATTTAAGTTTAGTATTTTCCAGGGATGGGACACGAAGATTTTGAGAAAAATCCTCCCATCCCAAACTACCCTTTACATGGAACTTTTTTCGAAAATTTTGATTTTGATTAAAATATCGTATATTAAAGATATTTACCTGGCAAATAAAATGTATATCTTGCATTTTCTGGGAATGGCGTCTGAAGACTGCTTTATACTGGACAAATTTTACGGAATTTTACATAACTGCTAAACCATAAGAGATGGAAAAAAACTTAACACACAAAAAATGTAGAACACTTTAAAACACAGAATCTATGTTTTATGCATTTTTTCATGCAATTGTTCGTTTTTTACATATTCCTTGTGTTTGGTTTCAGCTTTAAAAAACTAACTTTGCTCATACAGGAATTTGTGAACTCCTGTCCATACAAACAAAGGAACTTCATACACATAGCAACCAGCTTTTGACTATCACTTTAACCTATGGTATTCCCTTATTTCGCTTCTACTTACAAGGAAGCAAGTAATAAAACTATTTCTGCTACTTTTTTTTCGATTAGTATGAAATAAATAGAAGAATAAGCTTTCTAACAAGAATTTGTTGCAGAGATGTAGAGAAAGTCACGTGAATGGAACACATCATATTTTTGATAAACATTTTCTTATATAGCATCACTATTTGCTCTCTGTGAATTATATGAGACCGGGGTCCAAGCAGTTGAGAGTTATCGGAAATGTGACGTGTTCCATTCACATGACTTTCTCTACATCTGTACAATAAATTGTGAAAATATTCACTTCATGCTAAATGAGAAAAAACTAACAGAAATAGTCTTATTGGTTGCTTCCTTGTAAGTAGAAGGGAAATAAGGGAGTAGCATCCGTTAAAGTGATAGTCAAAAGCTGGGTGCTATTTGACTGAAGTTCCTTTGTTTGTAAGGGCAGGAGTTGATAAAGTCCTGTGTGAGAAAAATATAACATTTTAAAGCTGAAACTAATAATATATCACATTAACGAAATCTAAAAGTTTTGTATAGTAAGTTCTTGTCTATCTCTTACGCTTAACCAGTTATGCAAATTCCTCCAGTATAAACTTGTCTTCAGAGACTATTCACAGAAAATAGAAAATATTCATTTTATTTGTCAAGTAAATATCTTAAATTAAAGAGAATTCAATCAAAATTTCTGAAAACATCTGATGTGTACCATTCACATGACTTTCTCTATATTTCTATAAATTATTATTGTTAATAGGCTTATCTTTTATTTATTTCATGCTAATCGAGAAAAAATAGAAGAAATAGTCTTATTTCTTGCTTTATTGTAAGTAGAAGCGAAATAAGGGAGTACCATAGGTTAAAGTGAAAGCCAAAAGCTGGTTGCTGTGTGACTGATGTTCCTTTGTTTGTATGGACTGTAGTTGACAAATTCCTGTATGAGAAAATTATGACTTTTTCAAAGCTGAAACCAAAAACAAGGAATACCTCAAAAACGATCAACTCCACGAAAAAACTGTATATAACATAAATTGTGTGTTTTAACGTGCTCTACATTTTTTGTGGGTTAAGTTTTTGTCCATCTCTTACGGTTTAGTAGTTATGAAAAATTCATCCAGAATAAAGTAGTCTTCAGAGGCTATTCCCAGAAAATTCAAAATATACATTTTATTTGTCAGGAAAATGACTTTAATATACGATATTTTAATCAAAATCGTTAGAGCCATTTTTGAGAAAATCAAAATTTTCGAAAAAAGTTCCATGTAAAGGGTAGTTTTGGGTGGGGGGATTTTTCTCAAAACCTTCGTGTCACATCCATGGAAGATACTAAACTTAAATACCAAGTTTGGTATTTTAGCTTCTTTTCGTTTTTGAGTTATCGTGTTCACAGACACACGGACACGGACACACACACACACGGACCTTTTTCTGAAAATACTTTTTTTGGATACAGGGGACCGTAAAGCATATATTTCTGGTGAAATCTCGGTATCGAATTTTTTGGTGAAGTGCAATACATTCTCTATTCACTATGTACATAGTGAGTATAGAGAAAGTAAAAATAAACATTTTCAAGAAATGTTTCCATGTAAAGGGTAGTTGGAGTGGGGATATTTTCTTGAAAATCTTCGTGTCGCATCCTTGGAAGATACCAAACTTAAATACCAAGTTTGGTATTTTACGGATTTTTCGTTTTTGAGCTATGCTACCTATACACATACACGGATTCAGGGGCTGCAAACATTTACTTGGTGCGATGCAATACACCATGTGTAAGGAAGAAAGAGTTGCCAACCGACATTTGCGCTTCACACTATCCCACACAACTGAGCTCCAGTTGCAGGGCTTCTTGAAAAACAAAACTTTATTTACAGTACCTAACTCTTTTTCTTTCTCTAGCCGCATGTGCAATGTAAGTATTGTATTCCACCCAAAAATTCAGTGTAGAGATTTCACCGGAAATATATATTTTGGGGACCCCTGGGTCGGAAAAAAGTATTTTTAGAAAAAGGTCCGAGCGTGTCTTTCGAAAACCAAAATACCGTTAAATACCATACGTGGTATTTAGGTTTAGTACCTTCCAAGGATGCGACAAGATGATTTTCAAGAAAACCCCCTCACCACAAACTACCCTTTACATGGAACAATTGACGAAAATTTTCTAAAAAGTGGCCCAAACGATTTTGATTCAAATGCCATAATTAAAGTTATTTGCATGACAAATAAAATTTATATCTTGCATTATCTGGGAATAGCGTCTGAAGACCTCTTTACACTGGATGAATTTTGTTGAATTTTGCAAACCGTAAGAGATGGTAAAACACTTACTTTACAAGAAATTTAAAAACGCACAGTTTCTGTCGTTTACATTTTGTTGTGGAGGTAACCGTTTCCGAAATGTTCCTTGTTATTGGTTTCAATTTTAAAGTACTTATACTTTAATCAGACAGTAAGTGTCCGATTTTCTTTTGTTCTACTCCTGGCCAAGCAAAGAAGCGATTTGCAATGACAATCGCATAACGATATATTTTAAAACACTTGACTATCACTTTAACATAGCACATTCCTTTAGTTCCCTTCTACTTATAAGGAACTAAGTAACAAGAACATTCTGCTAATGTTTATCTCGATTAGCGTTGTGCAGAAAGAAGAATAATCTTTTGTAAGATATTTATTTGAAGAGCAGCTAGAGAAAGTCATGTGAGTATAACACATCAGATATTTTCTCAACGTAATCGTCATTGCTATCAAGGTATTTATTGTCACGTGGTGCAGATTTTATACTCTTGCATCTCAGCCAAGATGTTGAGGTCTTCATTGCTGGCAAATCTTTTCCATCCAAAAAGTCATGTACACCGGTTTTTATGAATTCTTTATCAATATTTACTTTCAACTGCTCCATAAGGATTGATGAACGGTCTTTATCGTACACACTGTTATGTTCTTCCTTGATTACTCGCAAATTGCGTGGCATTTCCTCACTGAAGACTCGTTCATTGCATTACTAGAGTATAGCATTCTATTGGTCTAACATTTTGTGCATTCAAAAACTGAATAAGTATAACATCGGCATTGAAAAACTGGTACCACGTGACAATAAGTAACTTGATAGCAGAAATAGAGTAAGGTAGTGTAACTCTGTGTTGATAAGTTTCCTTATGAGATCGTCTGTCACGGCTCTGATAATAATTAAGGATCATAATTTCTGATATATTAATCATGAAAAATATTCGCTTGTAAAGTAGATCTGGTCATATGCAACATTCAACTCTTTATGGCGCAAACCTAGGAAAAATACTTAGAAAGCGTACCACGTTAAGTAAACGTTAAATGAAACAAACGGTGTTTTGTAAAAGCTTATGCAACTCTGCAGTAAGTTTATTGTTTCCCAGCTACTTACAAGGAATCATTAACACGTGACTCAAGTTAGTTTCGTGAAAACGTAAACTAAACCAAGCCCATAGTTTACCCACCTTCACACATCAGGACATGAAGCACACATTGGCGGTGTTGACAATACCTTTTGTATCATGACGAGAAAACAACTGACATAGAAACAAAAGTACCACGGTGAAGGCGCAAAAATAGCATTATTGACGTTAGAAGTTTTTGTCGCTGATATTGAAATTCGCTAAAGTGATGTTTTATTTGTTTGTTTATGCAGTCGCATATTGTAATTGTTGCTATAAATTAAAACCTATTAACGTTTGTATACATTAGTTGTTGTTGTTGTTGTTGTTAAAAACGAGCTAGTAACCTAGCAGTTTGCGCTGTTATTGTCTGTGGAGCTCACCCACGTGTGGTTCACTCAGATCTAGAAAACTAACTGCTGCAATAAGAGCACAGCCACGTGTGATCCACTTAGATCTAGAAAACTAACTGCTGCAATAAGAGCACAACCACGTCTGATTCACTCAGATCTAGAAAACTAACTGCTGCAATAAGAGCACAGCCACGTGTGATTCACTTAGATCTAGAAAACTAACTGCTGCAATAAGAGCACAACCACGTCTGATTCACTCAGATCTAGAAAACTAACTGCTGCAATAAGAGCACAGCCACGTGTGATTCACTCAGATCTAGAAAACTAACTGCTGCAATAAGAGCACAACCACGTCTGATTCACTCAGATCTAGAAAACTAACTGCTGCAATAAGAGCACAGCCACGTGTGATTCACTCAGATCTAGAAAGCTAAATGCTACAATAACAGAGCACCCACGTGTGATTCACACAGATCTAGAAAACTAACTGCTGCAATAAGAGCACAGCCACGTGTGATCCACTTAGATCTAGAAAGCTAACTGCTACAATAAGAGCACACCCACGTGTGATTCACTTAGATCTAGAAAACTAACTGCTGCAATAAGAGCACAACCACGTCTGATTCACTCAGATCTAGAAAACTAACTGCTGCAATAAGAGCACAGCCACGTGTGATTCACTCAAATCTAGAAAGCTAACTGCTGCAATAAGAGCACAACCACGTCTGATTCACTCAGATCTAGAAAACTAACTGCTGCAATAAGAGCACAGCCACGTGTGATTCACTCAGATCTAGAAAGCTAACTGCTGCAATAAGAGCACAGCCACGTGTGATTAACTCAGATCTAGAAAACTAACTGCTACAATAAGAGCACACCCACGTGTGATTCACTTAGATCTAGAAAACTAACTGCTGCAATAAGAGCACAACCACGTCTGATTCACTCAGATCTAGAAAACTAACTGCTGCAATAAGAGCACAGCCACGTGTGATTCACTCAGATCTAGAAAGCTAACTGCTGCAATAAGAGCACAACCACGTCTGATTCACTCAGATCTAGAAAACTAACTGCTGCAATAAGAGCACAGCCACGTGTGATTCACTCAGATCTAGAAAGCTAACTGCTACAATAACAGAGCACCCACGTGTGATTCACACAGATCTAGAAAACTAACTGCTGCAATAAGAGCACAGCCACGTGTGGTTCACTCAGATCTAGAAAGCTAATTGCTGCAATAAGCGCCCACCCACGTGTGAGTGTGATAGCAGTTTTTTTTTTAAAGTCTTTTAATTTTAATGTTATGATTTTAGATGGAGTTTTATATCCAGCTCTGTCTAGAGGGCTGGACCGTTCTGTTACTTCCGTTTCAACTGTGTTAGCTCCTTTACTTGTGTTTTTTCCTTTTTTTTTTTTTTTTGGTATTTTTCTTACTGCCTATTGCCAAGTTTTAATCATAAGGGCGCTTATGACCTCGGCAGTTGAGCGCCCTTAAACACCATTATCATTATCAACCACGTGTGATTCACTCAGATGTAGATAGATAACTGCTACAATAAGAGCACAGCCACGTGTGGTTCACTCAGATCTAAAAAGATAACTGCTGCAATAAAAGCTCACCCACGTGTGATTCACTTAGATCTAAAAAGATAACTGCTAAAATAAGAGCACACCCACGTGTGATTCACTCAGATCTAGACAGCTAACTGCTACAATAACAGAGCACCCACGTGTGATTGACTCAGATTTACAAAGCAAACTGCTGCAATAAGAGCTTATCCACGTGTGATTCACTTAGATCTAGAAAGCTAACTGCTGCAATAAGAGCTCACCCACGTCTGATTCACTCAGATCTAGAAAGCTAACTGCTGCAATAACAGCACACCCACGTGTGATTCACACAGATCTAGAAAGATAACTGTTGCAATAAGAGCACACCCACGTGTGATTCACTTAGATCTAGTAAGCTAACTGCTGCAATAAGAGCTCACCCACGTGTGATTCACTCAGACCTAGAAAGATAACTGCTACAATAAGAGCTCACCCACGTGTGATTCACTTAGATCTAGTAAGCTAACTGCTGCAATAAGAGCACACCCACGTGTGATTCACTCAGACCTAGAAAGATAACTGCTACAATAAGAGCACACCTACGTCTGATTCACTCAGATCTAGAAAGCTAACTGCTGCAATAACAGCACACCCACGTGTGATTCACTTAGATCTAGAAAGCTAACTGCTGCAATAACAGCACACCCACGTCTGATTCACTCAGATCTAGAAAGCTAACTGCTGCAATAACAGCACACCCACGTGTGATTCACTCAGATCTAGAAAGCTAACTGCTGCAATAACAGCACACCCACGTGTGATTCACTTAGATCTAGAAAGATAACTGCTATAATAAGAGATCACCCAAGTGTGATTCACTCAGATCTTGAAAGATAACTGCTGCAATAACAGCACACCCACGTGTGATTCACTCAGATCTAAAAAGCTAACTGCTGCAATAAGAGCTCACCCGCGTGCGATTCACTCAGATCTAGAAAGCTAACTGCTGCAATAAGAGCTCACCCACGTGTGATTCACTCAGATCTAAAAAGCTAACTGCTGCAATAAGAGCACACCCACGTGTGATTCACTTAGATCTAGAAACCTAACTGCTAAAATAAGAGCACAACCACGTGTGATTCACTCAGATCTAGAAAGCTAACTGCTGCAATAAGAGCACACCCACGTGTGATTCACTCAGATCTAGAAAGATAATTGCTGCAATAAGAGCACACCCGCGTGCGATTCACTCAGATCTAGAAAGATAACTGCTGCAATAAGAGCTCACCCACGTGCGATTCACGCAGAACTAGAAAGCTAACTGCTGCAACAAGAGCTCACCGACGTGTGATTCACTCAGATCTAGAAAGCTAATTGCTACAATAAGAGCTCACCCACGTGCGATTCACGCAGATCTAGAAAGCTAACTGCTGCAACAAGAGCTCACCGACGTGTGATTCACTTAGATCTAGAAAGCTAATTGCTACAATAAGAGCACACCCACGTGTGATTCACTTAGATCTAGAAAGATAACTGATACAATAAAGGCACACCCACGTGTGATTCAGTCAGATCTAGAAAGCTAACTGCTGCAATTAGAGCACACCCACGTGTGATTCACTTAGATCTAGAAAGCTAACTGCTGCAATATGAGCACACCCACGTGTGATTCACTTAGATCTAGAAAGCTAACTGATACAATAGGAGCACACCCTCGTGTGATTCACTTAGATCTAGAAAGCTAACTGATACAATAGGAGCACACCCTCGTGTGATTCACTCAGATCTAGAAAGCTAACTGATGCAATAAGAGCACACCCACGTGTGATTCACTTAGATCTAGAAAGCTAACTGCTGCAATAAGAGCACACCCATGTGTGATTCACTTAGATCTAGAAAGCTAACTGATGCAATAAGAGCACACCCACGTGTGATTCACTTAGATCTAGAAAGCTAACTGCTACAACAACAGCACAGCCACGTGTGATTCACTCAGATCTAGAAAGCTAACTGCTGCAATAAGAGCACAACCACGTCTGATTCACTCAGATCTAGAAAGCTAACTGCTACAATAACAGCACACCCACGTGTGATTCACTCAGATCTAGAAAGCTAACTGCTACAATAACAGCACACCCACGTGTGATTCACTCAGATCTAGAAAGCTAACTGCTACAATAACAGCACACCCACGTGTGATTCACTCAGATCTAGAAAGCTAACTGCTACAATAACAGCACACCCACGTGTGATTCACTCAGATCTAGAAAGCTAACTGCTACAATAACAGCACACCCACGTGTGATTCACTCAGATCTAGAAAGCTAACTGCTACAATAAGAGCACATCCACGTGTGATTCACTTAGATCTAGAAAGCTAAATGCTACAATAAGAGCACACCCACGTGTGATTCACTTAGATCTAAAAGCTAACTGCTGCAATAAGAGCACACCCACGTGTGATTCACTCAGATCTAGAAAGATAACTGCTGCAATAAAAGCACACCCTCGTGTGATTCACTTAGATATAGAAAGATAACTCCTACAATAAGAGCACACCCACGTGTGATTCACTCAGATCTAGAAAGATAACTGCTGAAATAAGAGCACACCCACGTGTGATTCACATAGATCTAGAAAGATAACTGCTGCAATAAGAGCACACCCTCGTGTGATTCACTCAGATCTAGAAAGATAACTGCTGCAATAAGAGCACACCCACGTGTGATTCACTCAGTTTCAGAAAGATAACTGCTGCAATAAGAGCACACCCACGTGTGATTCACTCAGATCTTGAAAGATAACTGCTGCAATAAGAGCTCACCCACGTGTGATTCACTCAGATCTAGAAAGCTAACTGCTACAATAAGAGCACACCCACGTGTGATTCACTCAGATCTAGAAAGCTAACTGCTGCAATAAGAGCACACCCACATGTGATTCACTCAGATCTAGAAAGCTAACTGCTACAATAACAGCACACCCACGTGTGATTCACTCAGTTTCAGAAAGATAACTGCTGCAATAAGAGCACACCCACGTGTGATTCACTCAGATCTTGAAAGATAACTGCTGCAATAAGAGCTCACCCACGTGTGATTCACTCAGATCTAGAAAGCTAACTGCTGCAATAAGAGCACAACCACGTCTGTTTCACTCAGATCTAGAAAGCTAACTGCTACAATAACAGCACACCCACGTGTGATTCACTCAGATCTAGAAAGCTAACTGCTACAATAACAGCACACCCACGTGTGATTCACTCAGATCTAGAAAGCTAACTGCTACAATAACAGCACACCCACGTGTGATTCACTCAGATCTAGAAAGCTAACTGCTACAATAACAGCACACCCACGTGTGATTCACTCAGATCTAGAAAGCTAACTGCTACAATAACAGCACACCCACGTGTGATTCACTCAGATCTAGAAAGCTAACTGCTACAATAAGAGCACATCCACGTGTGATTCACTTAGATCTAGAAAGCTAACTGCTACAATAACAGCACAGCCACGTGTGATTCACTCAGATCTAGAAAGCTAACTGCTGCAATAAGAGCACAACCACGTCTGATTCACTCAGATCTAGAAAGCTAACTGCTACAATAACAGCACACCCACGTGTGATTCACTCAGATCTAGAAAGCTAACTGCTACAATAACAGCACACCCACGTGTGATTCACTCAGATCTAGAAAGCTAACTGCTACAATAACAGCACACCAACGTGTGATTCACTCAGATCTAGAAAGCTAACTGCTACAATAACAGCACACCCACGTGTGATTCACTCAGATCTAGAAAGCTAACTGCTACAATAACAGCACACCCACGTGTGATTCACTCAGATCTAGAAAGCTAACTGCTACAATAAGAGCACATCCACGTGTGATTCACTTAGATCTAGAAAGCTAAATGCTACAATAAGAGCACACCCACGTGTGATTCACTTAGATCTAGAAAGCTAACTGCTGCAATAAGAGCACACCCACGTGTGATTCACTCAGATCTAGAAAGATAACTGCTGCAATAAAAGCACACCCTCGTGTGATTCACTTAGATATAGAAAGATAACTCCTACAATAAGAGCACACCCACGTGTGATTCACTCAGATCTAGAAAGATAACTGCTGAAATAAGAGCACACCCACGTGTGATTCACATAGATCTAGAAAGATAACTGCTGCAATAAGAGCACACCCTCGTGTGATTCACTCAGATCTAGAAAGATAACTGCTGCAATAAGAGCACACCCACGTGTGATTCACTCAGTTTCAGAAAGATAACTGCTGCAATAAGAGCACACCCACGTGTGATTCACTCAGATCTTGAAAGATAACTGCTGCAATAAGAGCTCACCCACGTGTGATTCACTCAGATCTAGAAAGCTAACTGCTACAATAAGAGCACACCCACGTGTGATTCACTCAGATCTAGAAAGCTAACTGCTGCAATAAGAGCACACCCACATGTGATTCACTCAGATCTAGAAAGCTAACTGCTGCAATAAGAGCACACCCACATGTGATTCACTCAGATCTAGAAAGCTAACTGCTGCAATAAGAGCACACCCACGTGTGATTCACTCAGTTTCAGAAAGATAACTGCTGCAATAAGAGCACACCCACGTGTGATTCACTCAGATCTTGAAAGATAACTGCTGCAATAAGAGCTCACCCACGTGTGATTCACTCAGATCTTGAAAGATAACTGCTGCAATAAGAGCTCACCCACGTGTGATTCACTCAGATCTTGAAAGATAACTGCTGCAATAAGAGCTCACCCACGTGTGATTCACTCAGATCTAGAAAGCTAACTGCTACAATAAGAGCACACCCACGTGTGATTCACTCAGATCTAGAAAGCTAACTGCTGCAATAAGAGCACACCCACATGTGATTCACTCAGATCTAGAAAGCTAACTGCTGCAATAAGAGCACACCCACATGTGATTCACTCAGATCTAGAAAGCTAACTGCTGCAATAAGAGCACACCCACGTGTGATTCACTCAGTTTCAGAAAGATAACTGCTGCAATAAGAGCACACCCACGTGTGATTCACTCAGATCTTGAAAGATAACTGCTGCAATAAGAGCTCACCCACGTGTGATTCACTCAGATCTTGAAAGATAACTGCTGCAATAAGAGCTCACCCACGTGTGATTCACTCAGATCTTGAAAGATAACTGCTGCAATAAGAGCTCACCCACGTGTGATTCACTCAGATCTAGAAAGCTAACTGCTACAAAAAGAGCACACCCACGTGTGATTCACTCAGATCTAGAAAGCTAACTGCTGCAATAAGAGCACACCCACATGTGATTCACTCAGATCTAGAAAGCTAACTGCTGCAACAAGAGCACACCCACATGTGATTCACTCAGATCTAGAAAGCTAACTGCTGCAATAAGAGCACACCCACGTGTGATTCACTCAGTTTCAGAAAGATAACTGCTGCAATAAGAGCACACCCACGTGTGATTCACTCAGATCTTGAAAGATAACTGCTGCAATAAGAGCTCACCCACGTGTGATTCACTCAGATCTATAAAGCTAACTGCTACAATAAGAGCACACCCACGTGTTATTCACTCAGATCTAGAAAGCTAACTGCTACAATAAGAGCTCACCCACGTGTGATTCACTCAGATCTAGAAAGCTAACTGCTGCAATAAGATACAAAAGGGTTTAGGTTTAAAAACGTTCCAGCTTAGACAACTATTAAAAGCCTCTCTTCTCAAAAATCAACATATAAATGTATTTTAACTGATTTTTAGAACTCATTATATACTACATTTTTACTTTCTCTATACGTACTATGTACATCGGTATAGAGAAGGTATTGTATTGCACCCACAAATTCAATATCGAGTTTTCACCGAAAATACAGGTTTTGAGAGTCCCAGAATCCAAAAAAGGCAATCTTAGAAAAATGTGCGTATATATGTCTGTGTCTGTGGGCAGCATAGCTCGAAAACGAAAATTATATTAAATACCAAACTTGGTATCTCCCAAGAATATTTTCATGAAAATCCCCCATATCTGACTACCCTTTACAAAAAAATATTTTTCGAAAATGGCTCTAACGATTTTGATTAAACTTGTAATCAAGTATATTTACAAAAATTCATTTGTTGAATTTTCTGGGAATAGCATCTGAATGACTTTTATTAACTAGCAAACCGTAAGAGATAGGAAAAACACGACTTCAGAAAACATGTAGACATCGCCAAATCACAATACTTAGTCATACGCTGTTTTTCCCAATATACTCTTTGTTATTATTATACTTTTCAAAAAAAAAGTCAACATCCGTTTTTGTGTTGTTTTCTTATTTTAAATAATAAGGCCATTTCTGCTGGTGTTTATCTCGATTAGCATGAAGTCATGTAATACATCAACGGATTTTCTGATATAAGCGGTTCATTTCCTCTGAAGCTATTACACACGCTTAGGATGATGAAACCTCTCTATAACTGCTGCTGCTCTGAATTAACTCTTCCTAGCCAACATAGTGTATAGACAAGGCTTTGTACTCCAAACAAAAATTCCATTCACCGCAAATATGTTTTGAGGCCCCCTCAGTCTGAATTTTTGAAAAAGGTGCTGCCGCGCGCGCCAGTATAGCTCGGAAACGAAAGAACAGTAAACATCAAGCTTGGTATTTATATTTTAAGGATGAGACAAGAACAATCCCAACACAAACTACATGCAACATTTTTTTTTAAAGTTTTGCTCTAACGGTTTTGATTAAAACACCGTAAGTGTGTATGTTATTGGAGTAGCTTGTGAAGACCTCTTCAGATTTGCATAACGGTTAAACCGCAAGAGACAGACAAAAGAGAAACGTGTTTCTTGTTATTCCTTTCAAGCGGCACCACCACCTTATAAAACATTTGACTATCGCTTTAGGATAATGCCATTTCCCTTCTACTTACAATGAAACAAGTAATAAAACCAACTATGTTTTTGTTTAGCATGATGATAAAAGAAAACTTTTTGTAAGTATAATTTATATTTGGAGAAAGTTATGTAAATGATTTTTACTTTCTCTACAGGTACTATATACATAGTGTAAAGAGACGGTATTGCATTCCTTCAAAAAATTCGATACCGAGACTTCACTGGAAATAAACGTTTTAGGGTCCCCAGTATAAAAAAAGAAGCATTTTTAGGAAAAGATCCGTGTGTGATGTGTGTCTGCGAACACGATAACTTTAAAGCGAAAAGTCGGTAAAATACAAATTTTGGTATATAAGTTTAGTATCTTCCGTTTACATGTAAAATTTTCATTTTCTCAAGAATGGCTGTAACGACTTTGATTAAAACACCGTATACCGCTATTAAAGGTAATTTACACGACAAATAAAATGTAATTCAAAATCTTCTCGGGCTAGAAGCCCGAGAAGATTTTGAATTAACACGTCGCCAGGAAAGCTTTAGTTCTTATTTTAAATAAAATGTATATTTTAAATTTCAGGGAATAGCTTCTCAAGATGTCTTTATTTTGCATAAATAGTAAACCACAAGAGATAGAGGAAGCATACTACAGAAAATATGTACATCTCGTTGAAACACGCAATTTGTGTTATATAGTACCTTTTTACTTTCTCTACACGTACTATGTACATAGTGTATAGAGAAGGTATTGTATTGCACCCAAAAATTCGATACCGAGATTTCACCGGAAATACATGTTTTGGGTCCCCCTGAATCCAAAAAAAGAAAACGTCCGAGTGTGTCTGTGTGTGTGGGTGTGTGTGTGTGTGTGTGTGTGTGTGTGTGTGTGTCTGTGTGGCTATGGACAGCATAGCTCAAAAACGAAAACACCGTTAAATATCAAACTTGGTATTTAAGTTTGGTATCTTCCAAGGATGCGACACGAATATTTTCAAGAAATACCCCCTACCCCAACCACCCTTTACATGGAACTTTTTTTCGAAATGTTTGATTTTCTCAAAAATGTCTCCAACGATTTTGATTAAAATATCGTATACTAAAGATACTTACCTGACAAATAACATGTATATCTTGAATTTTCTGGGAATAGCCTCTGAAGACTACTTTATTCTAGATGAATTTTGCATAACTGCTAAACCGTAAGAAATGCACAAAAACTTACCATACAAAAATTGTGGAGCAGATTAAAACACACAATTTATGTTATATACATTTTTTTCGAGGAGTTGGTTGATTTTAAAATATTCCTTGTTTTAGGTTTCAGCTTTTAAAAGCTTGTACTTTTCTCATACAGGAATTTGTCAACTCGTGTCCACACAAAGGAACATCAGTCACATAGCAACCAGCTTTTGACTATCACTTTAACCTATGCTACTCCCTTATTTCGCTTCTACTTACAAGGCATCAAGTAATAAGACTATTTCTGCTAATTTTTTCTCGATTAGCTGAAGTAAATAGAAGAATAAGCTTTTTAACAGAGACGTAGAGAATGGAACACATCAGATTGTTTTATTGCTGATATGGAAAGGCGATTTGTTAGTGTGGCCTCTTTAACATGTGCCCTTGTTTTAATGGCGACCGTGAAGTGCTGCCAACATAGGAACCTTGTATAGAAACAAATTTACCGTTGCGCTCTTGTTCCGTTACCCGCTAGCCGAGCAGCGACCTTGACAACTCAAGGTCTTCCGGAACAGTCTCTGAAAGGCAGCTACATGCTAAAGCGTGCTAAGACACCTGCCTGTCCAATATTAGACCCAAGCAACACGTTTCTTCTCTGACCTTGCACGTGACCTTGGTCTAGAGACATATATAATGTGCTGTGGAGCAAGGTTAACGCAGCTATCCAGAACCAAAATACTGAAACATTCCAGTGCCATTTTTACTTTCTCTATGTCCGTGTGTGTGTCTGTCTGTGATGTGTGTCTTTGGGCAGCGTAGCTCAAAAGTGAAAAGTCCGTTAAATACCAAACTTGGTATTTAAGCTCAGTATCTTCCAAGGATACGATTTTGAAGACAATCTCCCAACCCCTAACTACGCTTAAGATGGAAAACTTTTCGAAATTTTTTATTTTCTAAAAAATGCCTCTAACGATTTTGATTAAAGTGTCGTATATTAAGTACATTTACCTGACAAAGAAAATGTATATCTGGAATTTTCTGGGAATAGCGTCTGAAGACATCTTTATTCTAGATTAATTTTAAACAATTTTGCATAACTGGTAAACCGAAAGAGATGCACAAAAACTTACTTAACGGAAAATGTAGAGCTGTTAAAACACACAATTTATATTATACTCATTTTTTCGTGGAAGTGATCGTTTTTGGGTTATTCCTTGTTACTGGTTTCACCTATAGAATACTTATACTGTTCTCATACAGGAATTTGCCAACTCCTGTCCATACAGACAAATCAACTTCAGTCATATAGCAATCAGCTTTTGGCTATCACTAATTTTTTGTAGACGTATAGAGAAAGTGATATGAATGGGATACAGCAGATGTTTGTTATAACCATTCACTTTGTGGAGAGCCTGTATTGGGGGCAGCAAATGGTTACAGAGGATCTCCTATGTTGCTGACATTCCTTGTTTTAGTGTTGCCCCATTTCTAGAGGTGCAGGTATGTGACGTCGGATCTTGTATTACTTGCTGATCCAGGATTGGCTGTGTCTCGATCTCCTGGACTGTGTGCAAACTTTCAAACTTTTGTCTTTCTGTTGAAGAACTCTAGCAACATTTTATTTACGGGTTGCCAACTCTGAATTTTAATCTACTCAAACAATTATCTAGATTCCAAATTCTATATCACAATTTAGTCCCTCTCAAAACACTCTTTTTAGAAGCTTCATTTGGCTGAAAAATCTGCTGGTTTCAATAAAATTTGAAGTATTTAAAAAAAAAAAGCTTAACGTCCTTTAACCTGGTTGGTGATTTCGGACGATGAATGAAATTGCTGAAATGATTCTCAAATGATCTCGGGGTCCATGGGACTTAAAGTTACTCGACAGTCGTCTTCTCAGGATGAGGAAAAACCCTTATCTGGGTTCGAACTCACGACCTGTTGAACATGACCACGCAGGCGGACCTTGCAATCTCATCAAGTAAATGTTGGGCTACACTCACTGCGATTGTTTCAAGAATGTAGGCGTTCTATTGTCTGTACATACGATCAGAGGAACACTTGTTGCAATTTGTACAGGGAGTCTGCTAAAGTGCAGGTGATTTGTGTTTTAAATATACTCAAGAACTTGAAGAATACTTAACTTGGACACACATGTTGAGGAAAGATAATTCCAAATGTGTATCTGATTATCCACTAGTATATAATGGAAAAGTAAATTATACTATATTTATTTACATTTTTTAATTTCTTTAGTCCTGATAAACTTTTTATAGAATATTAAATTAATCACGTAATTACCCAAATCTATTTTAAGATGGAAATTGCCAGAATGATGAATTAAGTAGTTTGAAATTTGTGCCAGAATATTCAGAAACTTCGAATTTATAATGTATACGATAGAAATTTCAATGACGCTCACATTAGATAATTTGAAGGGAATTGGTATTTTGATTACTAATAAATATAAATAGGCTGAGGTTTAGATAACCTCAGTGAACCGCATCATGTGGTGGTGCAAACAAGCGGAGGGTTTTCTCCCAGTTGTTCTAGCGACCACTCCCATACCAGGCTTCAGCTGCTCCCCAGAGGCCAAGTCATAGCTTTGTTACCAACTACGTCATAGTTTGAAGTAATTTAGTGTTTTACTGCTGTACATAGTGTATTCAGAAAGTATTGTATTGCACCCAAAATTTCGATACCGAGATTTCACTGGAAATACCCTGAATAAAAAATTGGAAAAAGATCCGCGCGTGTGTGTGTCTGTGAACACGATCACTTAAAAACGAAAAATTGATAAAATACCAAACTTGGTATTTAAGCCTGATTAGTATCTTCGAGGGCTGGAAGATTTTGAGAAAAATCCCCGACCCCAAACCACACTTTACTTGGAAACAATTTCGAAAATGTTGATTTTCAAAACATGGCTCTAACGATTTTGATTAAAATACCGTATATTCACAATATTTATACCGCAAATACAATGTGTGAATTTTGTGGGAATAGCCTCTAAAGACCTCTTTATTCTGAATGAACTTTGTTGAATTATGTGTATATTGTAAACCGCAAGAGATAGACAGAAACTTACTACACAAAAAGGTAGGTCACGTTAAAAAACACAATTTATGTCATATACGGTTTTTTTCCCTAGAATTGACTATTTCTGAGATATTCTTTGTTATTTGTTTAGATTTAAAATACTTAACCTTTTCTCACACGGCAAGTTGTCAACTCCTGACCCTGCAAAGAAACGGATTTCATCCACATGACACCAGCTTTTAAAAGATTTGTCTATCATTTTAGTCTAGTGTATTCCCTTATTTCCCTCCTACTTACAAGAAAGCAAGTAAATACGATAATTTCTGGTAATGTTTAACTCGATTATCATAAAGTAGATAGAAGAATATGTTTTTTAACATTAATTTGTTACAGATATGTAGAGAAAGTCATATGAATGTAACAGATAATATTTTTTTTTTAGAATAACATCCCTATAGGTATCTGTCTGTCCGTATGTGTGTATGGCTGTGGGCAGCATAGCTCAAATACTAAAAGTTTGTTAAATATTAAACTTGGTATCTTCCAAGGATGCGATATGAAGATTTTAAAGAAAATCCTCCACCCCAACTACTCTTTACATGGGACATTTTTCGAAAATGATGATTTTCATTAATATATCTTATGGAAACGAACTGTACATCTGTGAAGACCTCTTCGTTCTGGATGACTGGTAAACTGTAAGAGACATGGCAGTCTCATTAAAACACACGCTTAATGTTATGTGCGTAGAGTTTGCAGCTCTCGAGATGTTCCGGATTATTACTTTCTCACACGGGAAGACATGTTTCTTCTCGCTTCTCGTTTGCTTACTCCTGGAAAGCAATGGGACTGAAATTTCAATTGTCTCGGATTTTAAAGGACGAGACTATCGCTTTGTTTTCCTATTTCACTTCTACTTACAAGGAGCTAGTAATAATACAAATTCTGCTTACGTTTATCTTGATTAGAATGCTGTAGATAGTATATTAATGTTTTGAATAAAAGGTTTATTTACCGAACAGCTAGAGAACATCTTGCAAACGGAAAACATTAGGTTTTTTTCTCTTTTGCTTTCAAGGAACCAACTAATATGGACAAATTCTGCAAATTCTCGATTATCATCATGTATAGAGAACAGTATGTAGAGAAAGTCATGTGAATGGAACACATCAGATTATATGGAATAGGAGTCACATTCCAGTTTATATACTGTATTTAGACTTAAGAGCAAAAAGAGTAAAACTGTGTTGCGAGTTTTTGTTCTATTTATAACTATACATAACTATTTATAACTACATATATTTCGTTATCAGGTTTAAGTAGTATAATCGAATTTTTGTTTGACCTCATGTATCCACTAATACTGGAGGAACGTTTTCCTAATATGAGGAGTGGCTGCTATTAATAAACATGAAGAAAGCCAACAAGTTAACCTTCGACAGTGGTTAACAAAAGAAACACGTTGTCAACTATGCACTTTCTCCGTAAAGAAGAAGAAGAAGTACAATGCACCTGGCAAGTCTGTTCGTACACATCCAAGACAAAAGAAGGTCCCATTCACTGCTTTCATTATCTCGTCTGTTTTCAATGAATTCGCGATAGAAACAGAATACAAATAAAAGCTTCAAGAGAAACTATCAATATGGCTAGCTGCCAATTTTTTCTGCATTATTGAAATGCAGCTTTCGTGACACGGTTGACGATTATAGCTGCCTTTCGACTTTTACTCTGGGTTCAATACTCTGGGTCCCACCGTCAACTATTTTGGTCCAATACTCTTCAAACTACAAATTGGATCGTGGGACATCGGATATTTCCATTGTATACAATTTCCGTCCTATTTAATGGTCCAATTCCAGTTTGCTACAACAGGATATAGCGGTTTCTAATTTTTGGTCCAAAGCTATGAAATCAACCAATGAACGATCTGGTGACAATGACGTAATAAGATGGCAGCTAGCGCTGGGTCTTCCTTCCGGCCAACGTGATTGTTTGTGTGAAACTTTGCTGTATCTTGTCGACTTTGTCCTAAATAATAGGGTTATAGTAGCTGAGCTATTGTTGAAATACACATTTTTTGTGCGGCAGAGATTTATGAAATAATGACTCCTGTATTTATAGCTCCTGCAAATGTAGTTTATCGGATCCATTTGTACCTAACCTTTTTTCTCAACAAAAATATAAAAAACATTGTGTTATCTTTGATTTGCTGGTATGGATTGCTTCATATTTGTGTCTTGGCGAGTGATTTTTGCCTTAACTAAGGCCAGCAACTTTCCAAATATATTTTCGTCCTTTCTGAGGAAGTTAAAATAATTTACAGGGTCAGAAATGAGTCCATATATGTGGTACACCTGTTCCTTGGCCCGCCATGGTCTAGTCCTGATTTTGTCTTTCTATTATAATATGCTCTTGGATACATAAACTAACAGCGAAAGTAAATAATTGTGGATCAGCTGTTCATGTGAAATATCTGGACCAATACACATTGCCGTGGGACTGGAATGGACAAATTGCACACAACGTAAACGTTGTATAAAAATGTTGGACCAAATTACTTTCTCTACACATACTATGTACATGGCGTATAAAGAAGCTATTGTATTGCACCCAAAAATTCAATACCGAGATTTCACCGGAAATACATGTTTTCAGACTCCCAGAATCCAAAAAAAAAAAAAAAAAGCATTTTTAGAAACAAATTTCCTTGTGTGTGTGTGTGTGTGTGTGTGTGTATGTGTGTGTGAGCAGCATAGATCAAAAACCAAAAGACTGTTAAATACCAAACCTGGTATTTAAGAAATTCCTCCCACCCTAAACTACCCTTTACATGGAAAAAATTTCGAAAATGTTCATTTTCTCACAAATTGCTCTAACGATTAAAATGTGTTGTATTTAAGATAGTTACATGACAAATACCTTGAATTTTTTGGGCGTAGCTAAAGTCCTCTTTATTCTGGATGACTTTTATAACTGGTAAACCGTAACAGATAGAAAACATCTGATGCGTTACACCCACATGACTTTCTCTAGCCGTTCTACCAACCTCTTACGTAAGATTATTCTTCTTTCTGCACCTTGCTAATCTAGGTACTCATTAGCACAATGTTCTTATTTCTTAGTTCCTTATAAGTATGAAGAAAATAAGGGAATATACTACGCTAAATCGATAATCAAATGTTTTAAAAGCTGTCATTATGCGATTGTCATTACAAATCGCTTCTTTTCTTGGCTAGCAGTAGAGCAAAAGAAAAACGGACACTCCCGTCTGAGAAAAGTATAAGTACTTCACAACTGAAACTAATAACAATGAATACCTCAAAAACGGCAAGCTCCACGAAAAAAAGGTATATGACATAAATCGTGTATTTTAACAAGGCCTACATTTTATGTATAGTAATTTTTTGTCTATCTCTTACGGTTTATTAGTTATGCCAAATTAAGCAAAATTCATCCAGAATAAACAGGTCTTTAGAAGCTATTCCCAGAAAATTCAAGATACACGAGGGCCGTTCAGAAAGTAGCCTCCGATCGGTCACAGTGCGGGTAGTGGGGGGAGTAGCGACGCCATCTGTGCATTCACGCACTCAGCAGGTCAGTCGGCATCAAGCCGTGGTCGAGTGAAAGTCGTACCTGCGCTAGTTTAGTGTTTGTGGCCGTTTGAAATGTGTACTGCAATAGAAAACCCCGCCAAATGTGAAGTGCGTGCTGTTATAAGGTTTTTTACAGCCAAAGGATATTCTGCAGCAGCTATTCATCGTGAGCTTTGTGCCGTGTACGGACCAAGAGTTATGAGTGAAGGAGTGGTCCGTGAATGGGTACGTTTATTTAAAAGTGGACGAGAAGACGTTCATGATGAAGAGAGGAGTGGCAGACCATCATTGGTCACGGACGAACTCGTTCAGACAGTTGATGCAAAAGTTCGTGAAAACCGACGTTTCACAATGTCGGAGTTGTCTACTGATTTTCCACAGATTTCTAAGACTCTCTTGTACGAGATAGTGACAGCAAGATTGGGTTACCGTAAGTTCTGTGCACATGGGTGCCCAAAATTCTTACCGACCACCACAAAACTCAAAGAATGGCCTCTGCATTAGACTTTCTGTCACGTTATGAGGCCGAAGGTGAACCATTGTTAAACAGAATCGTGACCAGGGACGAAACCTGGATTAAGTACGTGAACCCTGAGGCAAAAGAACAATCAAAGATGTGGACACATTCAAATTCGCCTACCAAACCAATAAAAGCCCGGCAAGATTTTTCTGCCCGAAAATTGATGGCAACGGTGTTTTGGGATGCAAAAGGGGTGTTGTTGGTTAAATTCATGGAACGTGGGACGACCATTAATCAAGACGTGTACTGTGAAACACTAAAACAATTACGACGGGCTATACAGAACAAACGCCATGGTATGCTGACTTCCGGTATCGTTTTTTTGCACGATAACGCCCGTCCTCACTCTGCTCGCAGAACAACAGCCCTTCTTGAGTCCTTCAAGTGGGACGTTGTCAACCATCCACTTTACAGCCCAGATCTGGCGCCAAGCGATTATCACCTCTTCATGCATATGAAGAAATGGCTCGGGTCCCAGCGGTTTGATGACGACGAAGAGCTCAAAGATGCGGTCACAGGCTGGCTCCAGGCACAAGCGGGTGATTTTTATGCAGAAGGAATTTCAAAGCTTGTGAACAGATACGATAAGTGCCTCAATCGTTATGGAAACTATGTAGAAAAATAGTGCAAAGATGTAGTTGTAAGATGTATATATTAAAATATTTTTATTTAACTTGGTGAATTTCTTGCAATCAACCGGAGGCTACTTTCTGAACGGCCCTCGTATATTTTATTTGCCAGGTAAATATCTTTAATATACGATATTTTAATCAAAATAGTTAGAGCTATTTTTAAGAAAAACAAAAATTTTCGAAAAAAGTTCCATGTAAAGGGTAGTTTGGGGTGGGGGGATTTTTCTCAAAATCTTCGTGTCGCATCCCTGGAAGATACTGAACTTAAAGTTTGGTATTTTAGCTACTTTTCGTTTTTGAGTTATCGTGTTCTCAGACACACGGACACACGGACCTTTTTCTGGAAATGCTCTTTTTTTTTTATTCAGGGGGTCCTAAAACATGTATTTCCGGTGAAATCTCGACATCGAATTTTTGGGTGGAATGCAGTACTTCTCTATCCCTATGTACATTGTATATACGAGGCAACAGAAAGTAAACACTTGCTACACAAAAAATGTAGATTACGATAAAACACACAATTTATGTCATATACATATTTTTTTCGTGTAGTTGATAGTTTTTAGTTATTCGTTGTTATTGGTTTCAGTTTTAAAATACTTATGCTTTTCTCATACGGGAACCTGTGAACTCCTGTCCATACAAACAAAGGAACTTCAGTCACATAGCAACCAGCTTTTGACTATCACTTTAACCTATGCTACCCTCTTATTTCGCTTCTACTTACAAGGAAGCAAGTAATAAGACTATTTCTGTTAATTTTTTCCCGATTAGCATGAAGTAAATAAAAGCATAAGCTTTTTAACATAAATTTGTCGCAGAGATGTAGAGAAAGTCATGTGAATGGAACACATCAGATTTGTTTTATTGAAGAAATTAATTCGCAACCGAAGAGAAGTGCAAGATATTATGGCACTAAGTAAAGTGAAAAACTTATTTTTGTGCTTTTGCATATCTTGAGCGCCATCACAATATACAAATCTGATGCGTTCCATTCACATGACTTTCTCTACATCTCTGTAACACATTATTGTTAAAACAACTTATTTTTGTGCTTTTGCATATCTTGAGCGCCATCACAATATACAAATCTGATGCGTTCCATTCACATGACTTTCTCTACATCTCTGTAACAATTTATTGTTAAAAAAACTTATTTTTGTGCTTTTGCATATCTTGAGCGCCATCACAATATACATATCTGATGCGTTCCATTCACATGACTTTCTCTACATCTCTATAACACATTATTGTTAAAACAACTTATTTTTGTGCTTTTGCATATCTTGAGCGCCATCACAATATACAAATCTGATGCGTTCCATTCACATGACTTTCTCTACATCTCTGCAACACATTATTGTTAAAACAACTTATTTTTCTATTTACTTCATGCTAATCAAGAAGAAATAGCAGAAATAGTCTTATTACTTGCTTCCTTGTAAGTAGAAACGAAATAAGGGAGTAGCATAGGTTAAAGTGATAGTCAAAAGCTGATTGCTATGTGACTGAAGTTCCTTTGTTTGTATAGACAGGAGTTGACAAATTCCTGTATGAGAAAAATATAAGTTTTTCAAAGCTGAAACCAATAACAAGGAATATCTCAAAAACGATCAACTCCACGAAAAAATGTATGTGATAAAAATTTTGTGTTTTATCGTAATCTTTATGGTTTGTGCAATAAGTTTTTGTCTGTCTCTTACGGTTCACCAGTTATGCAAAATTCAATGAAAATGGTCTTCAGAGGCTATTCCCAGAATATTCAAAATATACATTTTATTTTTCAGGTAGATATCTCCAATATACGATATTTTAAACAAAATTGTTAGAGCCATTTTTGAGAAAATAAACATTTTCGATAAAAGTTCCATGGATAATTGGGAGTTGAGGGATTTTGTTGAACATCTTGTGTCGCATCCTTGGAAGATACCAAGCTTAAATGCCAAGTTTGGTATTTAACGGTCTTTTCGTTTTTGAGCTATGCTGTCCGCAGACAGGCAAGTTTTGGATACAGGGGACCCTAAAACATACATATTTCCGGTGAAATCTCGGTATGGAAGTTTTGGGTGGAATGCAATACTATGTACATAGGACGTGTAGAGAAAATAAAAATTATTTGTGTATGTTTTAGTAGAGTTGTATAGGAGTGCCAACTTAACTGAAAGGTATGTAACACTTGCCTGTATGTAAGTGAGCTCCCATGTCATGTACACTTTTTGCTTTAAGGCTACAGTCGACTCCAACACGCGGTGTCACCGTCTCTGACGACGTGAAGCGAGTAGCATATCTGGGGAAACACGAATCATCGAGAAATCTGAAATTTAATGCTTTTAAGGTGTAACATACATATGTGAATAGGAAATTGTATTTAAAACTCTTTTACTTTCTCTGCACGTTTTATGTGCATGGTGTAAATTAGAGAAGGTATTGTATTGCATCCAAAAATTCGATTCGACCGGAACTACATGTTTTGCGACCACCTGAGTAGAAAAAGTGTGTGTGTGTGTGTGTGTGTGTGTGTGTGTGCGCGCGCGCGCGTGCGTGTCTGTGGACAGCATAGCTCAAAAAAGAAAAGACCGTTAAATACCAAACTTAGTATTTAAGTTTGGTATCTTCCAAGGATGCGTCGAAGATTTACAAGAAAATCCCCCCACCCTAAACTACACTTTACGTGGAACATTTTTCGAAAATTTTTATTTTCTCAAAAAAGGTTCTAACAATTTTGATTAAAATACGTATATTAGAAATATTTACATCCAAAATAAAATGTACCTATATCTTGAATTTTCTGGGAATAGCCTCTGAAGACCTTTTTATTCTGGATGAATTTTTCCGAATTTTGCTTAAATGCTAAACCGTGAGACATGGACAAAAACTTACTACACAGAAAATGTAGACCTCGTCAAAACACGTTTTCATCCTGTACATTTTTGTTGTGGAAGTAACCGTTTCCGAGATATTCCTTGTTATTGGTTTCAGTTGTGAAGTATTTATACTTTTCTCAGACGAAGTGCCCGTTCTTTTGTTCTACTCCTGGCCAAGCAAAGAAACGACTTGCAATGACAATCTCGTAACGACAGCTTGATTGTCGGTTTAGCCTAGTGTATTCCCTTTTTTCTTTCTCTATACTCACTGTGTACAAAGTGTATAGAGAATGTATTGCACTCCATCAAAAAAATCGATACCGAGATTTCACCGGAAATATATGTTTTAGGGTCCCCTGTATCCAAAAAAAGTATTTTCAGAAAAAGGTCCGTGTGTGTGTATCCGTGTGTTCGTGTGTCTGTGAACACGATAACTCAAAAACGAACAGTCGGTCAAATACCAAACTTGGTATTTAAGTTTAGTGTCTTCCAGGGATGCGACAAGAAGATTTTGAGAAAAATCCCCCCACCCCAAACTACCCTTTACATGGAACTTTTTCTAAAATTTCGATTTTCTCAAAAATGGTTCTAACGATTTTGATTAAAATTTCGCATATTAAAGTTATTTACCTGACAAATAAAATGTATATTTTGAATTTTCTGGGAATAGCCTCTGAAGTCTACTTTATTCTGGATGAATTTTTCATAATTACTAAACCGTAAGAGATGGACAAAAACTTAACACACAAAAAATGTAGGGCACATTAAAATACACACTTTATGTTATATACGTTTTTTTCGTGTAGTTGATCGTTTTTTAGATATTCCTTTTTCTAGGTTTCAGCTTTGAAAAACTTATACTTCTGTGATACAGGAATTTGTCAACTCCTGTCCATACAAACAAAGGAACATCAGTCATATAGCAACCAGCTTTTGGCTGTCACTTTAACCTATGGTACTCCCTTATTTCGCTTCTATTTACAATAAAGCAAGAAATAAGACTATTTCTGCTAATTTTTTCTGATGAGCATACAGTAAATAGAAGTATAAGCTTTTTAAGAATAATTTGTTGCAGGGATATAGAGAAAGTCATGTGAATGGTACAGATCAGATTTTTTTCTTCCTACTTATAAAAACTACGTAATAAGAACATCTGCTAATGACTATCTCCATTAGCAAGATGCAGAAAGAAGAATAATCTTGTGTTAGAAGTTTGTAGAACAACTAGAAAAAGTCATGTCAGTGTGACACATCTGATATTTTATTTATTTATTTTTCGATTCTCCGCCATCTCTTTTACAGCTTTGTTTTAACTGGCTACGCTGATTAACATCAGAAAAACAGCCGATAAGATTACATGTTGACACGCAACGATGGTTTAAACAAGCGGCGGGTACACTTTCACTACAAACAAGTTATTAAACAAAATCTGTAGTGCTCCATTCATATGACTTTCTCTAGCTGTTCCACAAACAATTCTTCTTATTCTTTTATCGACAGCATTGGTCCTATTGTTTGCTTCCGTGTCATCACGAGGCTAAAGCGACAGTCAATTTTTTTAAAAGTTGGTTGCCATGAGAAGCAATTGAAATTCGGATCTGTTTTGCAAGGCCAGCAGCAACATAAAAATACAGATATGAAACGAAAGATGACTTTGCGTTTGAGAAAAAATGTAAGTAGTTTGAAATATAAACCAATAAAAAAGAATAGCTTGGAATCGGTTATTTCTAAGAAAAGCTGTATATGACACAAAGTGTGCTTTAACGAGATCTACCTTTCTTGTGCAGTAAGTTTCTCTCTCTCTCGTTTGCCAAAAATCATCCAGAATGAAGAGGTCTTCAGAGGCTGTTCTCAGAAAATCCAAGATATACATTTCGTTTGTCATAAAAATATATAAAACTTGTGGTATTTTAATAAAAACTGTTACAGCCATGTTTGAGAAAATCAAAATTTGCGAAAAATGTAAAGGGTAGATGGGGGTGGGGGATATTCGTGTCGCATTCTTGAAGGATGCTGAGTTTAAATACTAAGTTTGTTATTAAACTGATTTTTCGTTATCCATAGAAGCACACACATGCACCTTTTTTAAAAAACTTTTATTTTTTTTTATTCAGATGACCCTAAATGATGCATTTCCGGGAAGTCTTTGTATCACATTTTTGGGTGTTATATAGGTATGTGCTAGAAAAAGTAGAGCTTCTGTTTAATATTTACTTGTAAAATAATATCGTATAAGAATCTCTTAAAATTCTGGGAAAACCCTAAAAAGCTCTTTTAAGGGCATTTTTTATTCAGTTCAATAAAAACGTATGATATAAAACTGAAAACATTCATTTTTGATATTAGATAACTGTAACAAACTTATTGGTTTTTAAAACAATGATCTTGTGTGTTAAATGTTTCCAAAACACGGATTGTGGTTCAGTAATCTGGTCAGTAGAAAATATTCATTCATTTAAATCAATTTAGTTTTACAAATGTAAACATTCAAATCAATTTACTTTTACAAATGTAAACATTCAAATCAATTTAGTTTTACAAATGTAAACACTCAAATCAATTTACTTTTACAAATGTAAACATTCAAATCAATTTAATTTTACAAATGTAAACTCAAATCAATTTAGTTTTACAAATGCAAACATTCCAATCAATTTAGTTTTACAAATGCAAACATTCCAATCAAATTAGTTTTACAAATGTAAACATTCAAACCAATTTACTTTTACAAATGTAAACATTTAAACCAATTTACGTTTACAAATGTAAACATTCAAATCAATTTACTTTTACAAATGTAAACAATCAAATCAATTTAGTTTTACAAATGTAAACGTCCAAATCAATTTACTTTTACAAATGTAAACATTTAAATCAATTTACTTTTACAAATGTAAACATTCAAATCAATTTACTTTTACAAATGTAAACATTCAAATAAATTTAGTTTCACAAATGTAAACATTCAAATAATTTACTTTTACAAATGTAAACATTCAAATAAATTTACTTTTACAAATGTAAACATTCCAATCAATTTAGTTTTACAAATGAAAACATGCAAATCAATTTAGTTTTACAAATGTAAACATTCAAATCAATGTGCTTTTACAAATGTAAACATTCAAATCAATTTACTTTTACAAATGTAAACATTCAAATCAATTTACTTTTACAAATGTAAACATCCAAATCAATTTAGTTTTTCAAATGCAAACATTCCAATCAATTTAGTTTTACAAATGTAAACATTCAAATCAATTTAGTTTTACAGATGCAAACATTCAAATCAATTTAGTTTTACAAATGTAAACATTCAAATCAATTTAGTTTTACAAATGCAAACATGCCAATCAATTTAGTTTTACAAATGTAAACATGCCAATCAATTTAGTTTTACAAATGTAAACAGTCAAATCAATTTAGTTTTACAAATGTAAACATTCAAATCAATTTAGTTTTACAAATGTAAACATTCAAATCAATTTAGTTTTACAAATGTAAACATGCCAATCAATTTAGTTTTTCAAATGCAAACATGCCAATCAATTTAGTTTTACAAATGTAAACATGCCAATCAATTTAGTTTTACAAATGTAAACATTGCAATCAATTTAGTTTTACAAATGTAAAGAGTTAAATGCTAAGTCCTGGCTGTTATAGGATGTGTGTTTATGGACAAAGGTTGCCAGTTACATATCAGTGCACAGTTTAGCTTGCTGGATCATTACACGTCCAATCTTGTATATACAGTCCACAATAGTCATTAAAATTTAGCTGCCCACTATAGTACTTGAGCTCGTCTTCATTATCAGGCTGCGCAACCCCGGTTCACTCAACGCCCTCAATTCCGGCAATGCTACAATAGTTTACATGCCCACTATAGTACTTGAGCTCGTCTTCATTATCAGGCTCTGCAACCCCGGTTCACTCAACGCTCTCAATTCCGGCCATGCTACAATAGTTTACATGGCCACTATAGTACTCGAACTCATCTTCATCATCAGGCTCGGCAACCCCGGTTCCCTCAACGCTCTCAATTCCGGCCATGCTACAATAGTTTACATGCCCACTATAGTACTTGAGCTCGTCTTCATTATCAGGCTTGGCAACACCGGTTCACTCAACGCTCTGAATTCCGGCCATGCTACAATAGTTTACATGCCCACTATAGTACTTGAGCTCATCTTCATTATCAGGCTCGGCAACCCCTTCACTCAACGCTCTGAATTCCGGCCATGCTACAATAGTTTACATGCCCACTATAGTACTTGAGCTCGTCTTCATTATCAGGCTTGGCAACACCGGTTCACTCAACGCTCTGAATTCCGGCCATGCTACAATAGTTTACATGCCCACTATAGTACTTGAGCTCATCTTCATTATCAGGCTCGGCAACCCCTTCACTCAACGCTCTGAATTCCGGCCATGCTACAATAGTTTACATGCCCACTATAGTACTTGAGCTCGTCTTCATTATCAGGCTTGGCAACACCGGTTCACTCAACGCTCTGAATTCCGGCCATGCTACAATAGTTTACATGCCCACTATAGTACTTCAGCTCATCTTCATTATCAGGCTCGACAACCCCGGTTCACTCAACGCTCTCAATTCCGGCCATGCTACAATAGTTTACATGCCCACTATAGTACTTGAGCTCGTCTTCATTATCAGGCTCGGCAACCCCGGCTCACTCAACGCTCTCAATTCCGGCCATGCTACAATAGTTTACATGCCCACTATTGTACTTGAGCTCGTCTTCATTATCAGGCTCGGCAACCCCGGCTCACTCAACGCTCTCAATTCCGGTCATGCTACAATAGTTTACATGCCCACTATAGTTCTTGAGCTCGTCTTCATTATCAGGCTCGGCAACCCCGGCTCACTCAACGCTCTCAATTCCGGCCATGCTACAATAGTTTACATGCCCACTATAGTACTTGAGTTCGTCTTCATTATCAGGCTTGGCAACCCCGGTTCACTCAACGCTCTGAATTCCGGCCATGCTACAATAGTTTACATGCCCACTATAGTACTTGAGCTCGTCTTCATTATCAGGCTCGGCAACCCCGGTTCACTCAACGCTCTCAATTCCGTCCATGCTACAATAGTTTACATGGCCACTATAGTACTTGAGCTCGTCTTCATTATCAGGCTCGACAACCCCGGTTCACTCAACGCTCTCAATTCCGGCGGCCATGCTACAATAGTTTACATGCCCACTATAGTTCTTGAGCTCGTCTTCATTATCAGGCTCGACAACCCCGGTTCACTCAACGCTCTCAATTCCGGCCATGCTACAATAGTTTACATGCCCACTATAGTACTTGAGCTCGTCTTCATTATCAGGCTCGGCAACCCCGGCTCACTCAACGCTCTCAATTCCGGCCATGCTACAATAGTTTACATGCCCATTATAGTACTTCAGCTCGTCTTCATTATCAGGCTCGACAACCCCGGCTCACTCAACGCTCTCAATTCCGGCCATGCTACAATAGTTTACATGCCCATTATAGTACTTCAGCTCGTCTTCATTATCAGGCTCGGCAACCCCGGCTCACTCAACGCTCTCAATTCCGGCCATGCTACAATAGTTTACAAGCCCACTATAGTTCTTGACTCGTCCTCATTATCAGGCTCGGCAACCCCGGTTCACTCAACGCTCTCAATTCCGGCCATGCTACAAAAGTTTACATGCCCACTATAGTACTTGAGCTCGTCTTCATTATCAGGATCGGCAACCCCGGTTCACTCAACGCTCTCAATTCCGGCCATGCTACAATAGTTTACATGCCCACTATAGTACTTGAGCTCGTCTTCATTATCAGGCTCGGCAACCCCGGTTCACTCAACGCTCTCAATTCCGGCCATGCTACAATAGTTTACATGCCCACTATAGTTCTTGAGCTCGTCTTCACTATCAGGCTCGGCAACCCCGGTTCACTCAACGCTCTCAATTCCGGTCATGCTACAATAGTTTACATGCCCA
Source organism: Hymenopus coronatus (assembly GCA_030762935.1). NCBI lineage: Eukaryota > Metazoa > Arthropoda > Insecta > Mantodea > Hymenopodidae > Hymenopus > Hymenopus coronatus. The sequence goes on along the minus strand of CM060882.1, from coordinate 186,666,360 downwards.
CTATAGTTCTTGAGCTCGTCTTCATTATCAGGCTCGGCAACCCCGGTTCACTCAACGCTCTCAATTCCGGCCATGCTACAATAATTTACATGCCCACTATAGTTCTTGAGCTCGTCTTCATTATCAGGCTCGGCAACCCCGGTTCACTCAACGCTCTCAATTCCGGCGGCCATGCTACAATAGTTTACATGCCCACTATAGTACTTCAGCTCATCTTCATTATCAGGCTCGACAACCCCGGTTCACTCAACGCTCTCAATTCCGGCCATGCTACAATAGTTTACATACCCACTATAGTACTTGAACTCGTCTTCATTATCAGGCTCGGCAACCCCGGTTCACTCAACGCTCTCAATTCCGGCCATGCTACAATAGTTTACATGCCACTATAGTACTTGAACTCGTCTTCATTATCAGGCTCGGCAACCCCGGTTCACTCAACGCTCTCAATTCCGGCCATGCTACAATAGTTTACATGCCCATTATAGTACTTCAGCTCGTCTTCATTATCAGGCTCGGCAACCCCGGTTCACTCAACGCCCTCAATTCCGGCCATGCTACAATAGTTTACATGCCCACTATAGTACTTGAGCTCGTCTTCATTATCAGGCTCGACAACCCCGGTTAACTCAACGCTCTCAATTCCGGCCATGCTACAATAGTTTACATGCCCACTATAGTACTTCAGCTCGTCTTCATTATCAGGCTCGGCAACCCCTTCACTCAACGCTCTCAATTCCGGCCATGCTACAATAGTTTACATGCCCACTATAGTTCTTGAGCTCGTCTTCATTATCAGGCTCGGCAACCCCGGTTCACTCAACGCTCTCAATTCCGGCCATGCTACAATAATTTACATGCCCACTATAGTTCTTGAGCTCGTCTTCATTATCAGGCTCGGCAACCCCGGTTCACTCAACGCTCTCAATTCCGGCGGCCATGCTACAATAGTTTACATGCCCACTATAGTACTTCAGCTCATCTTCATTATCAGGCTCGACAACCCCGGTTCACTCAACGCTCTCAATTCCGGCCATGCTACAATAGTTTACATGCCCACTATAGTACTTGAGCTCGTCTTCATTATCAGGCTCGGCAACCCCGGTTCACTCAACGCTCTCAATTCCGGCCATGCTACAATAGTTTACATGCCCACTATAGTACTTGAGCTCGTCTTCATTATCAGGCTCGACAACCCCGGTTAACTCAACGCTCTCAATTCCGGCCATGCTACAATAGTTTACATGCCCCCTATAGTACTTCAGCTCGTCTTCATTATCAGGCTCGGCAACCCCTTCACTCAACGCTCTCAATTCCGGCCATGCTACAATAGTTTACATGCCCACTATAGTTCTTGAGCTCGTCTTCATTATCAGGCTCGGCAACCCCGGTTCACTCAACGCTCTCAATTCCGGCCTTGCTACAATAGTTTACATGCCCACTATAGTACTTGAGCTCGTCTTCATTATCAGGCTCGACAACCCCGGTTCACTCAACGCTCTCAATTCCGGCCTTGCTACAATAGTTTCCATGCCCACTATAGTACTTGAGCTCGTCTTCATTATCAGGCTCGACAACCCCGGTTCACTCAACGCTCTCAATTCCGGCCTTGCTACAATAGTTTCCATGCCCACTATAGTACTTGAGCTCGTCTTCATTATCAGGCTCGGCAACCCCGGTTCACTCAACGCTCTCAATTCCGGCCATGCTACAATAGTTTACATGCCCACTATAGTACTTTAGCTCGTCTTCATTATCAGGCTCGGCAACTCCGGCTCACTCAACGCTCCGAATTCCGGCCATGCTACAATAGTTTACATGCCCACTATAGTACTTGAGCTCGTCTTCATTATCAGGCTCGGCAACCCCGGTTCACTCAACGCTCTCAATTCCGGCCATGCTACAATAGTTTACATGCCCACTATAGTTCTTGAGCTCGTCTTCATTATCAGGCTCGGCAACCCCGGCTCACTCAACGCTCTCAATTCCGGCCATGCTACAATAGTTTACATGCCCACTATTGTACTTGAGCTCGTCTTCATTATCAGGCTCGGCAACCCCGGTTCACTCAACGCTCTCAATTCCGGCCATGCTACAATAGTTTACATGCCCACTATAGTACTTTAGCTCGTCTTCATTATCAGGCTCGGCAACTCCGGCTCACTCAACGCTCTCAATTCCGGCCATGCTACAATAGTTTCCATGCCCACTATAGTTCTTGAGCTCGTCTTCATTATCAGGCTCGGCAACCCCGGTTCACTCAACGCTCTCAATTCCGGCCTTGCTACAATAGTTTCCATGCCCACTATAGTACTTGAGCTCGTCTTCATTATCAGGCTCGGCAACCCCGGTTCACTCAACGCTCTCAATTCCGGCCATGCTACAATAGTTTACATTATAAGAACTGTCTTTTTGAAACATTTCAACTTGCTACTTTTCTATATGTTATGCTCTTTTCAAGGTCGTTTTACATTTAAATGTTATAAAATGTGTTCATTTCCGCCAGGTTTAGGACTTTGGTTTTGTGAAATATAAACCTAAAGCCATGCAATACCTTCCCCATGAGTCTTTCTTTGCTAAACATCTCTTCTCACTAAACATTTGTTGTATCCTCAAATCTTTTCCTTGCCAACTTCACATTATTTTCTCTTCTTCTCCACATTTCCACTTTCTGTCCATCCCTTCTTCTTCTTGATATCTAAAACACTGTTTTAACAATTGTCACTCTCCCCAGCTCTATTTGTTGTAAAGCATTTCTTTGGAAATTTCACTCTCTCACTACCAAGTACTCTGTTTTATTTTCATTCTTCCAGTTTTCGTCCTTGTGTCCTGGTTCACTTTTAACCCAAATCTGCTAACAACGAATGGGTTATTGTTGCAACAATGACTGTAGCTTTAGTTAAACTTCATCTGACTTCACAGTGTGCGATGTCACAACCTAGCAGTTTGGAGCAGATGCTCATGTACGTAATATTACATTAATTGTATATTATGGTTGCTAAATCAGCAGCACCTGGGTTCAATATATAGCTGATGGGGAGGAAGTTTTCGTTAGCATGGATTATTTTATCTCCTTTTTATTACTTTCTCTAAACGCACTATGTACATAGTGTATAGAGAAGGTATTGCACTCCACCAAAAAATTCGATACCGAGATTTCACCGGAAATATATGTTTTGGGATCCCCTGTATGCAAAAAAAAAGTATTTTCGGAAAAAGGTCCGTGTGTGTGTGTCCGTCTGCCCGTATGTCTGTGAACACGATAGCTCAAAAACGAATTTTGATTTTCTCAAAAATGGCTCTAACGGTTTTGATTAAAATTTCGTATATTACAGATGTTTACCTGACAAATAAAATGTGTATCTTGAATTTTCTGGGAATAGCCTCTGCAGCCTACTTTATTCTGGATGAATTTTACGGAATTTTGCATAACTGCTAAACCGTAAGAGATGGACAAAAACTTACAACACAACAAATGTAGAGGACCTTAAAACACACAATATATGCTATATACATTTTTTTCGTGGAGTTGATTGTTTTTGAGATATTCCTTGTTTTTGGTTTCAGCTATAAAAAACTTCTCATACAGGAATTTGTCAACTCCTGTCCACACAAACAAAGAAACTTTAGTTGCATAGCAACCAGCTTTTGACTATCACTTTAACATAAGGTACCCCCTTATTTCTCTTCTACTAACAACGAAGCAAGTAATAAGACTATTTCTGCTAATTGTTTCTCGATTAGATGAAGTAAATAGAATAATTTGTTGCAGAGATGCAGAGAAAGTCATGTAAATGGAACACATCAGATTTTTTTAGAAATACAAATGAGATTGTAAATAAATGTATAAAAAGCAAAATTAGTATAGCCTGATAATAATCAGCAAACATAAACATGTGAATATCATTACCGAAAAGTGATTGTTTCTCAAATCAAAGTCACTAATGCGATTTATTAGAAGACAACAAACAAATTGCTATTATTTTACTGTAGTAAAATGTAACTCATTGGCGTACTCATGCCACAGATAACTTCCATAAAGGGGAAGGTTGCAGTAAGACTCTACGCAAAACGAATATTATAGAAACGTTTCCTGGAGTAAAGAGAGCCATGCTGATATATGACAACGCTGTTCAAATAGACTTCCGGTGGGACAAATCCTCAACGCAGAATGACAGATAAGCTAGTACCAATTAGGAAAACATTGCACACAATTGTTCACACTTCTATGCCCTTTGCGATGCAAAAACCTTCTACACTTCTAATTTGGAAATGTATTGTGGAAAGCAATTCTTTATCTCAAATAAGCAGACTAATAGAATCACAGAAATCTGATAATTGGTTGACTCATTGGCATTAGAAGGGTATCACTACTATTGGAACATTACGTAAAAACAAGAATCTTCAAGTTGGATCAGAAGGAGGTCTCTCACATTCCGAAGAGCAGCAATCTGTTCTGTTACTTTCAACACGAAGGTGTTGTAGATAAAGAATATAGGATTATGACATACCTACCTAAAGGAGGGGTGCTGCCTACTCCGTGACAAGGAGATGGCCATCATTGCAGGTATACGTAATTTACAAAGGAAACCAGTTAGTAGAAGAATGTTTTTGAAAACTCTGGTGAAGAGTTAACCTGTGATGTTAAGGCAAGTACGAGGTACGTCCAGAAAGTAAGTTCCGTTTCAATTTATCTCCGCTGCAGCGCGGTAGACGCTCTGTATCAAGGAGAAGAAACGTGCGCCATTTTGAGATCGCTGTCAGTCACATACGCTTTCTTGTGCTTGTTTACAATGTCAGTGTCGATTGAAAATCCCGCCGCTTGTGAAATCAGATCTGTGATTCGTTTTCTGAATGCTAGGATAGTGAAACCAATTGAAATTTATCGGCAACTTTGCGAAGTTTACAGACAAAATGCGATGAGTGATTCAATGGTGAGAAGATGGGTCCGACAGTTCAATGAAGGACGTAGTGAAGTGCACGATAGCGCACGACCACACACTGCAAATGTGACGAAAAACCTCCTACAGGGATTTGGCTGGGACGTGTTTGACCATCCTCCACACAGCCCTGACCTCGTTCCTAGCGACTTTCATCTGTTCTTACATCTCAAGTCTTTCCTTTGCGGCCAACACTTCAACAATGACGAAGAGCTGAAAGAAAATGTTTCCAACTTTTTGAAGACACAGGCGGCAAACTTCTATGAAGAAGGCATAGAAAAACTTGTGCCACCCTATGACAAATGCCTGCAAAATTTCGGCAGTTATGTGGAAAAGTAGTTTAAGAGTTGTAGAATGTTGTGCAATAAATACTTATTCCGTATCTGTACACAATTTAATTTTATTACCAAACGGAACTTACTTTCTGGACGTACCTCGTATAAACTTGAGGAAACGAGGAAGATGTCGCCGATCCAAGATAAATTTACACCTGTGAAATGTAAACAGACCACTCGAGCACGACGACTGATGAGTGTGAGTCAAGTGTGTTACTTTCTGCTTAGCAAGTATGAATGAATGAATAAGTGTATTTATTAACATAGCAATATCATACATAGAATTTGAACAGTCGCACGGGTCTACAGACCGTACGTGCTTTTGTAATACACATTACAAGCAATATTAAAACAACAACCACAACAAAGAATTAAAAGAGTAAACACGAAAATAAAAAGGCAAAGGAAATACACAGTCATAAGCAATATTAAACAGCAATAAAAATTAAGAGTGAATCCGAAAATAAAGATACAAAGATATTCAAATATAACAATTTAAATTTACAGCACAGAGTAAACCTTCATAAATGCACCCTCTTATAATAGATAATTACACTTAAAAGACATATATACACATAATATATACAACCCTAGCATAACAGTGACCTAAGTATGATATAATATACATGTATGTAGAACATTGTAGTCACTTTTGTTTAGTTGATCTTATTCCCCCCCCCCTTCTCTATTGGCAGCCTCCTCAGATCTCAGCTGTCTTGCCTTAAGTATAAATTTACCTAGCCCGTCCATGTTTTCCGTGCCTGCCAGTAGCGTCCAACATGCTTCTATCCCTACATTCGCAGTGGTAAAAAATCGCGGCAAATATTTTTCCCGCCATTCCTCCGTACCCCTACATCTTGCCAAGATGTGAGTCCACGACTCTTCCTCCTCGCAAATGGGACATATTCTTATACCATTCTCGTCAGAAGTTTTCGTGCTCCTCCATGCTCCTAGTCTAATCCACGCGAGCCCCTCTCTAATGAGTTTGGTACCTGTTTTGATGTATTGCTCCATACCCCACTCCGATTTCAGCCCAGACTGTACTTCTAATGACACCTTCTCTGTGCATTGCGCAATTATTTGCTGTCTGTCTATATCACAGAGACGTTTCTTAATTTTTCTCCAAATACTTCGCCTGTTTTCCTGCCCCGCCATCCAAATGTCTCCCATCCCAATGGTTTCCAACCCTTTCTTTAATTTTGATGCCCACGTCAAATTACCTTCCATTCGCAACTGTTCACGGTAGCAGACTGCCCTAATTAGAGATTGGTTTCCGTGAACGATTCTCATCCAATATTTAACTGCTCTGATTTTGCACTCTATCGTTTCACTATGTACCCCGAATTCCCTCATTATTCCGCAGTTTGCCGTACCCCTCCCTACACCCAGAATTCCTTTCAAAAATTGGGTCCTCACTTGATCCAGATTCCCTGTTTGTTCCCACCCCCATATTTCTCCTCCGTATGTCATCGTGGATCTAACTGTCGCTCCGTATACAGTTTCCATTAAGGTTATGGAGATATTCGGAATTCTGCAGCGTATCCGGAGAGCTTCCGCCGCTTTCACCCTTGCCTTGTGTTTCGTAATGTCAATGTGTTTTGTCCATTTTCCGTTCATTGTAAATGTGAGTCCTAAGTACACAAAGGATTTAACATTGTCCAGTATCTGTCCTGCATATGTCCAAGTCTCCTCCCTGCTATAAACACAACCCTTTTTGAAAGTCATTGCCTTAGTCTTATTCACATTAACTGTAAGTAGCCATTCATCGCAATAGTTCTTAAGTTTGTCCAGTCCTCGTTGCAAACCGTTTACTGTCGTAGAGCACAATACTAAATCGTCTGCGTATAAAAGTGTTGGGATCTGCAAATCCGCTACTACTGGTGCTTGAATATTCTCTGCTATCATTGTATCAGTAATATCATCCACAAAGAGATTAAATAGCAAGGGAGATAAAATACAACCCTGCCTCACTCCCCTATAGCTTCGGCAGCTCTCGGACACTCTGTTTCTGTCGTACTTCACACAGAATTTGACATTTTGATACATTGCCTGCAATGCTCTAACCATTTTACTTGATAACCCCTTTCTGCCTAGTTTGTACCATAATGCATTTCGATTGATAGAGTCAAATGCCTTCTTAAAGTCCACAAAAGCACAATGAAGCTTTCCCCGCTTAACTAACAGTTGCTTCGCCCTTAAAGTGTCTAATATAAACGCGGCATCTATGGTACTGTGTCCTTCTCTGAAACCCATTTGAAATTTTGAAAGTTTGCCAAATTTAGATTCCCAGTCCTTTATCCGGTTATATAACACTCTACAATAAATTTTCTCCATAATTGGCAACAGAGTAACCCCCCTATAGTTATCCGGATTTCCAATAGTTCCCTTCCCTTTATAAATGGGATGAATAATGCCCTCTCCCCAGCAGGTAGGGTAATTCCCCTCAATAAACAATCTGTTACATATCTGGAGCATACTCCTACCAAACTCATTAACATTGACTGCGGCTTTAAAAACTTCCGGGGGAAGCCCATCCAACCCTGGAGCTTTGCCTCCCTTCAGACTCCTTAGCGCCTGTGCTATTTCTCGTGCTGATATTTCCTCGTCCAGTATTGGGATCTCAAAATTTCCCAAAATTTGCACTTCCTTTATAAAAATTCCTTCCCTTTCACCTTTCCCGAATATAAATGTTAGCTTTCATTGTGCAGTGCTGCATTATTATAGATCTAACAGCAGTCACACGGGGATATAACATTATTATAGATCTAACAGCAGTCACACGGGGATATAACATTATTATAGATCTAACAGCAGTCACACGGGGATATAACATTATTATAGATCTAACAGCAGTCACACGGGGATATAACATTATTGTGCACTTTATGATTGTTGTTTCTTTGTTTGAATTATCGTTATTAATGTCCACATTGTACAGTGCTGCATTATTATAGATCTAACAGCAGTCACACACGGATATAACATTATTGTGCACCTTACGCCTATGATTGTTGTTTCTTTGTTTGAATTATCGTTATTAATGTCCACATTGTACATTGTTGCATTATTATAGATCTAACAGCAGTCACACGGGGATATAACATTATTGTGCACTTTATGATTGTTGTTTCTTTGTTTCAATGATCGTTGTTAATGTCCACATTGTACAGTGCTGCATTATTATAGATCTAACAGCAGTCACACGGGGATATAACATTATTGTGCACTTTATGATTGTTGTTTCTTTGTTTAAATTATCGTTATTAATGTCCACATTGTACATTGCTGCATTATTATAGATCTAACAGCAGTCACACGGGGATATAACATTATTGTGCACTTTATGATTGTTGTTTCTTTGTTTAAATTATCGTTATTAATGTCCACATTGTACATTGCTGCATTATTATAGATCTAACAGCAGTCACACGGGGGTATAACATTATTGTGCACTTTATGATTGTTGTTTCTTTGTTTCAATGATCGTTATTAATGTCCACATTGTACATTGTTGCATTATTATAGATCTAACAGCAGTCACACGGGGATATAACATTATTGTGCACTTTATGATTGTTGTTTCTTTGTTTCAATGATCGTTATTAATGTCCACATTGTACATTGTTGCATTATTATAGATCTAACAGCAGTCACACGGGGATATAACATTATTGTGCACTTTATGATTGTTGTTTCTTTGTTTCAATGATCGTTATTAATGTCCACATTGTACATTGTTGCATTATTATAGATCTAACAGCAGTCACACGGGGATATAACATTATTGTGCACCTTACGCCTATGATTGTTGTTTCTTTGTTTCAATGATCGTTATTAATGTCCACATTGTACAGTGCTGCATTATTATAGATCTAACAGCAGTCACACGGGGATATAACATTATTATAGATCTAACAGCAGTCACGGGGATATAACATTATTATAGATCTAACAGCAGTCACACGGGGATATAACATTATTATAGATCTAACAGCAGTCACACGGGGATATAACATTATTATAGATCTAACACCAGTCACACGGGGATATAACATTATTATAGATCTAACAGCAGTCACACGGGGATATAACATTATTATAGATCTAACACCAGTCACACGCGGATATAACATTATTATAGATCTAACAGCAGTCACACGGGGATATAACATTATTATAGATCTAACAGCAGTCACACGGGGATATAACATTATTATAGATCTAACACCAGTCACACGGGGATATAACATTATTATAGATCTAACAGCAGTCACACGGGGATATAACATTATTATAGATCTAACAGCAGTCACACGGGGATATAACATTATTATAGATCTAACAGCAGTCACACGGGGATATAACATTATTATAGATCTAACAGCAGTCACACAGGGATATAACATTATTATAGATCTAGCAGCAGTCACACGGGGATATAACATTATTATAGATCTAACAGCAGTCACACGGGGATATAACATTATTATAGATCTAACAGCAGTCACACGGGGATATAACATTATTATAGATCTAGCAGCAGTCACACGGGGATATAACATTATTATAGATCTAACAGCAGTCACACGGGGATATAACATTATTATAGATCTAACAGCAGTCACACGGGGATATAACATTATTATAGATCTAACAGCAGTCACACGGGGATATAACATTATTATAGATCTAACAGCAGTCACACGGGGATATAACATTATTATAGATCTAACAGCAGTCACACGGGGATATAACATTATTATAGATCTAACAGCAGTCACACGGGGATATAACATTATTATAGATCTAACAGCAGTCACACGGGGATATAACATTATTATAGATCTAACAGCAGTCACACGGGGATATAACATTATTATAGATCTAACAGCAGTCACACGGGGATATAACATTATTGTGCACTTTATGATTGTTGTTTCTTTGTTTAAATTATCGTTATTAATGTCCACATTGTACATTGCTGCATTATTATAGATCTAACAGCAGTCACACGGGGATATAACATTATTATAGATCTAACAGCAGTCACACGGGGATATAACATTATTATAGATCTAACAGCAGTCACACGGGGATATAACATTATTATAGATCTAACAGCAGTCACACGGGGATATAACATTATTGTGCACCTTACGCCTATGATTGTTGTTTCTTTGTTTAAATTATCGTTATTAATGTCCACATCTGTATAATGTTCCTAGTAAAGTATACTAGTTTTATATTTGTTTATTTAAGAAAGATTTAGTATTGAAATAAAAACTGGTAGCGAAATTGCACCGCGCTGCTGCTCCATTGTTTTAAGCCATTCTCTGTAAAACTAGAGTTAAAGCTCGGAATGTAGGAGCTAAGCTCACAGAAGATTATTTTATTGCTAATTTTGAACATGTTAACTTTCACAAAGAATAAATAGGATGTCTTGTATCATTGCACTTTAAAATAATGTTCCCAGCTTCAGAAGGTTGTTTAAACTCAATTGCTGTATGTAAAATATATATTCTTCGCCCAGACCTAAATCGGATGAAGGACGTTTGAATAACCGTTGCATTGTTGAACCGTCTGGTTGCGCTATAATGTAGCGCCCACAGTTCTTTACTTGCGCCATGTTTTCTTAGACATGTGCTCGAATTGTAACAATCGATTCATTGTTAGGATGCGAGTATTCAGTGAGGTCTTAGTAGCCTCACAAAATATTTCTAAGAGCGAAACTAACGAAGGGAGCATTATTGTAGTAATGTTTTTACTTTCTCTACACTACGTACATAGAGAAGGTATCGATTCCACACAAGAATTAGATACCCAGATTTTTAGGTGACATGTTTTAGGGACCGCTGTATGCAAAAAAAAGAAAATCTTTAGAAAAAGGTCCGCGTGTGTCCCTATGTCCGTGTGCCTGTGAATACGATAAAAACGAAAAGTTGGTAAAATACCAATCTTGGTATTTAAGTTTAGTATCTTCCAGGGGTGCGACACAAAGATTTTGAAGAAACATCCCCCCAAACCAAACTATCTTTTACAGGGAAAAGATTTTCAAGATTTTGATTTTATCAAAAATGACTAACGATTTTTATTAAAATACGTATATTAAAGATATTCATGTGACAAATAAAATGTATATCTTGAATTTTCTGCGTATAGCCTCCAAAGATTAAATGCCGTATACTAAAGATATGTATATGGCAAATACAAGTATATCTGGAATTTTGTGGGAATGGCCTCTAAAGAAAGATTCTTTATTATGAATGAATTTTGCATAACTGGTAAACCGTAAGAGATAAACAAAATCTCTACACAAAAAATGGAGATCACGCTAAAACACACAATTTATGTCATATATATTTTTTTCGTTGAATATACCATTTCTGAGATATTCCTTGTTATTTGTTTCAGATTTAAACTTTTCTCACATGGAAAGTTGTAAACTACTGGCCCTGCATATAAATGGATTTCAACCAGCTTTTATCCGGGTTAATTCCTTGACTTATAGCTGCTGCTAATGTTTAGTAGACAGAAGAATAAGCGTTTTAGTGACAGAGATGTAGAGAATGGAACAGGCGATAGACCTAAAGTCACGAGTTATCGTGGTTACTCTAATTCAACTGAAGAAAACCAGGAACAAGGCTCAGTCAGGGACGCCAGGGCTCGATTGCACACTCATTATGAAGATTCTGTCCCAAATTCGCTCAGTCCTCATATCAATTAAAATGTGCGGCTGGTAGCAGCCTTGTGACGTCACAGCGAGTAGGCCAGTTGATGTCAACTTTCACGCTCACACTTTTGGAACCAAGGACCAAGTTTCAATCACAAGATATGTGGCACTTGCTGCTAGTCTTTTACAAGTGCCAACCTATGTCCAATAAAATCTAATCTTTTGGCAAGAGCACCAATTGATTGTATAGCTTTATCACTATGTATAGAGAAAGTATTGTATTGTACCCAAAAATTCAATACCGAGATTTCACCGGAAATACCTGTTTTGAGGCCCCTGAATAAAAAATCGGATGTGTTCCATTCACATGACCTTCTCTACATCTCTGCAACAAATTATTCCATTCATTTCATCTAATCGAGAGAAAAAATAGCAGAAATAATCTTATTACTTGCTTCCTTGTTAATAAAAGCGAAATAAGGGGGTACCATAGATTAAAGTGGTAGTCAAAAGCTGGTTGCTCTGTAACTGAAGTTCCTTCGTTTGTATGGACACGAGTTCAAAAAGTCCTGTATGAGAAAAGTATGTTTTTATAGCTGAAATCAAAACAAGGAATATCTAAAAAACAATCAACTCCATGAAAAAAATGTATATAACATATACTGTGTGTTTTAAGGTGTTCTATATTTGTTGTAGGGTAAGTTTTTGTCCATCTCTTATGGTTTAGCAGTTATGCAAAATTCCGTAATATTGACCCAGAATAAAGCAGTCTTCAGAGACTATTCCCAGAAAATTCAAAATATATATTTTATTTGCGGTAAATATCTTTAATATACGATATTTTAATCAAAATCGTTACAGTCATTTTTTAGAAAATCAAAATTTTCGAAAAAAATTCCATGTAAAGGGTAGTTTGGTGTGGGGGAATGTTTCTCAAAATCTTCGTGTCGCGTCCCTGGAAGATAGTAAACTTAAATACCAAGTTTGGTATTTTACCGACTTTTCGTTTTTGAGTTATTGTGTTCACAGACACACGGACACACACGGACCTTTTTGTGAAAATCCTTTTTTTGGATATAGGGGATATTTCCGGTGAAATCTCGGTATCGAATTTTTTGGTTGAGTGCAATACCTTCTCTATACACTATGTACATAGTAATGTAGGCAGTATAGCTAAACAGACCGTTAAATACCAAACTTGATTTTTAAGTTTTGTATCTTCCAAGAACACGGCACGAAGATTTTCGAGAAAACCCCCTCAACCCCAATTACCCTTTATATGCAACGTTTTTTGAAATGTTTGAATGCTCAAAACTGGCTCTTAACGATTTTGATTAAAATGCCGTATGTCTAAGATATTTTTATTACAAAGGAAACGTATATTTTGGATTTTCTGGAAATAGCCTGTGCATTTTCTTATTTCCCTTCTACTTACAAGGAGCTAGTAATAAGACTGATTCTGCTTATGTTTATCTTGACACCATGTGAATGAAACATTAGATTTCCTCACTTCTACTTACAAGGAGCTAGTAATAAGACTAATTCTGCTTATGTTTATCTTGACACCATGTGAATGAAACATTAGATTTCCTCACTTCTACTTACAAGGAGCTAGTAATAAGACTAATTCTGCTTATGTTTATCTTGACACCATGTGAATGAAACATTAGATTTCCTCACTTCTACTTACAAGGAGCTAGTAATAAGACTAATTCTGCTTATGTTTATCTCGATTAACATGATGCAGTAGAAGAATAAGCTGTACTTGTCACTGCGCTGTAGAGAAAGTCACGTGAATGGAAGGCACATTTTTATTAATGTTCTCCAAAAGGATGTGCTGTAAGGTTTAGTAACCACAACCTGACATGGTATGGTCAAGTTCAGGCAGCGTAATACCAAAACTGAGTTGATCCAAATGTGACATGGTTAGGTTTACTTTAATAGTTTAGTTGTCCCTGCTACTTATCCACAACAAGTAGAGCAATATTGTATTTCACCCACTAATTTTATGTCCACATTTTAATCCCTGAATAAAAATGACATCTTTAGGAAACTCTCTGTGTGTGTGTGTGTGTGTGTGTGTGTGTGTGTGTGTGTGTCTGTTTGTGTGTCTGTGATTGTGTGTGTGTTTGTTTGTGTGTCTGTGTATGTGTGTTAGTGTTTATGTGTGTTTGTGTGTTTGCGAAATGCAATTCTAAACTTCATTCAGAGAAAGTTTAATTATTTATGTAGAGTATTAGTGGTTAAACCACTCGCCTGCCACCTAGGCGACCCGGGTTCATGTGGGATTTGAGATGGATATAGCGGCATCTGGACGGGTTTTCTCCTGATCCTTCGGTTTCCCCCGCCAATCATTTCACCAATTGCTCCATCATCGCACATCCACTTGTCGTTGCCTGACTACGGGCCGAGCTCTGACATTGGCGGGTAATGTACAGTTTTCACTGCAAATATCGGCACCGAAAAACAAAAATTACGATTTAAATATAAGATGATGAAGCAGATTGCCATTCTTGAATCCTGCTGAAGCGGATAATTGCAGGTGAAAGTGAGCAGTTCGTGCATCATGAGCACAGCAGAGTTAAAAGTGCCTTATTCCTCAGGTTGCAGCGGATGATATAACTACGAGACTTCCTCTCTTTTAATTGTAAACACACGATATTGTGTACTTGCCTAACCGAAATGGAGAATGATGTTGTAATTTATACTTTCTCTACACGTACTGTGTACATAGTGTATTGTATTGTATCTAAAAATGTCATACCGAGATTTCACCGCAAATATATGTTTTGAGATCCCCGTGTCTGTGGGTAGCATAGCTCAAAAACGAAACGATCCTTAAATACCAAACTTGGTATTTTTGTTTGGTGTTTTACACGGATGCGACACGAAGATTTTCAAGAAACCCCCCCCCCCCAACCTAACTATCCTTTATATAAAAAACATTTCGAAAGTTTTGATTTTCTCAAAAATAGCCCTAACGATTTTGATTAGATTCTCTTATACTGAAGATATTTACTTGCAAATAAAATGTATATCTTGAATTTTCTGGTAATAGCCTCTGAAGACATCTTTATTCTGGATCATTTTACGGAATTTTTCATAAATGTTAAACCGTAAGAGATGGACAAAATCTTACCGCACAAAAAATGTAGAGCGCATTAAAACACACGATATATATTATATACATTTTTTTCGTGGAGTTGATCGTTTCTGAGATATTCCTTGTTTTTGGTTTCAGCTTTGAAAAACTTATAATTTTCTCATACAGGAATTTGTCAACTCGAGTTCTATACAAACAAAGGAACTTCATTCACATAACAACCAGCTTTTGACTATCACTTTAACCTATGGTACTCCCTTATTTCACTTCTACTTACAAGGAAGTGAGTAATAAGACTATTTCTGCAAATTTTTTCTCGATTAGCAGCAATTAAACAGAAAAAAAAAACCTTTTTATCAATAACTTATTGTAGAGATGTAGAGAAAGTCATGTGAACGGAAAACATCGGCATTTTTAATAACGCTATATGATTTCTTTCGTCCTATTCTTATTACCTTCTCTACTTACTATAGAGTACATGGGTGGAGATAGTAACATACATTTGGTGCAGAGGTCAAGGATCCGTAAAAAAGGTCCGAGCGTGCCCGAGTGTGCCCGAGTGTGTCCGAATGCCTATAATCACCAACGGTGCTTAAGTACTAAAAGCGGACCCTAAACACTATATAAAAAAATTCTGATGTGTTCCATTCACATGACTTTCTCTACATCTCTGCAACAAATTATTGTTAACAAACCCATGCTTCTATTTACTTCCTGCTAATCGAGAAAAATTACCAGAAATATTCTTATTACTTGCTTCCTTGTAAGTAAAAGTGAAATAAGGGAGTAGCAAAGTGATAGTCAAAAGCTGGTTGCTATATGACTGAAATTCCTTTGTTTGTATGGAACTCGGGTTGACAAATTCGTGTATGAGAAAAGTATAAATTTTTATAAGCTGAAACCAAAAACAAGGAATATCTCAAAAACGACCAAAACCACGAAAAATATATATATATGAATATATATATATATATGAATATATATATATATATATATATATATATAATTTAAATTGTGTGTTTTAATGTACTCTATATTTTTTGTGGGGTAAGTTTTTGTCCATCTCTTACGGTGATGCAAAATTTATGCAAAATTCCGTAAAATTAATCCAGAATAAAGTATTTTTAGAGCCTATTTTCAGAAAATTCAAGATGGACATTTTATTTGCCACGATAAATAAAATCGTTAGAGCCATTTTTGAGAAAATCAAAATTTTCGAAAAAAGTCCCGTGTAAAGGGTAGTTTGGACTGGGGGGAATTTTCTCAAAATCTTCAAGTCGCATCCCTGGACGATAGTCAACTTAAATACCAAGTTTGGTATTTTACCCAACTTTCGTTTTTGAGTTATCGTGTTCACACACACACGGACCTTTTTCTGAAAATACTTTTTTTGGATACAGGGGACCCTAAAACATATATTTCCGGTGAAATCTCGGTATCGAGAGTGGAGTGCAATACCTTCTCTATACGTTATGTACATAGTGCGTGTAGAGAAAGAGATAAAAAGTGTGGCTATACACAACTTAACTCAAAAACGAAAAGTCGGTTAGTACCAAGCAGATAATGAAGTTGAGCATCTAACATATTCTTTACACGGAAATGTTTTATTGCATTCTTATTTTCTCAAAAATGCCTCAAAGTATTTTTGTTGCAAATATCATCACATATGAAAGATTTTCTGAAGACCTGTTCGTTGTGGCTGACTTTTGCACTGCACACAAAAATTAGATTACACGATTTGTATGGTTTTGTAGAGATAAGCATTACCCACATATTCCTTGTTATTGGTTTCTAAATTTGAAAACGGGAATTGATAATTCCTTTGTATTTTCTGGGCACTTTTAATTACTTGGCAACTAGCCTTTAAAATGTTGAGTACACTTTAGTCTAAGGCTAGCATGAGAACATGCAAGAATACTCTTTTGTAAGAACAGCTTGTTACAGAATGGGTAGAGAAACACTTGTGAATGGAACACATCACATATTTCTTTTCCAGCTAATGTTATAAGGAACGTGTTTAGCGAAAAAAACTTTGGGAATAAATGCTTAACTTTTCTTTTAGTTTGAATTTAGTAATGTTTTTTATTTACAGTACATTATGATGGGTGTGCTAATGATCCAGTGTCAAGAAATTGCACTCATCTCTAACACTACTCCCAAAAGCCTTTAATCATTCTTTCTCCATTGAAACCCTCAATTCCTTCTGATGATAAAACATCTATTAATTCACTTCAAAAGCCACTGAACCTATTTTAATCATTCTTTCTCCATTGAAACCCTCAATTCCTTCTGATGATAAAACATCTATTAATTCACTTCAAAAGCCACTGAACCTATTTTAATCATTCTTTCTCCATTGAAACCCCCAATTCTCTCTGATGATAAAACATCTATTAATTCACTTCAAAAGCCACTGAACCTATTTTAATCATTCTTTCTCCATTGAAACCCTCAATTCCTTCTGATGATAAAACATCTATTAATTCACTTCAAAAGCCACTGAACCTATTTTAATCATTCTTTCTCCATTGAAACCCCCAATTCTTTCTGATGATAAAACATCTATTAATTCGCTTCAAAAGCCACTGAACCTATTTTAATCATTCTTTCTCCATTGAAACCCCCAATTCTTTCTGATGATAAAACATCTATTAATTCACTTCAAAAGCCACTGAACCTATTTTAATCATTCTTTCTCCATTGAAACCCCCAATTCTTTCTGATGATAAAACATCTATTAATTCACTTCAAAAGCCACTGAACCTATTTTAATCATTCTTTCTCCATTGAAACCCCCAATTCTTTCTGATGATAAAACATCTATTAATTCACTTCAAAAGCCACTGAACCTATTTTAATCATTCTTTCTCCATTGAAACCCCCAATTCTTTCCGATGATAAAACATCTATTAATTCACTTCAAAAGCCACTGAACCTATTTTAATCATTCTTTCTCCATTGAAACCCCCAATTCTTTCTGATGATAAAACATCTATTAATTCACTTCAAAAGCCACTGAACCTATTTTAATCATTCTTTCTCCATTGAAACCCCCAATTCTCTCTGATGATAAAACATCTATTAATTCACTTCAAAAGCCACTGAACCTATTTTAATCATTCTTTCTCCATTGAAACCCCCAATTCTTTCTGATGATAAAACATCTATTAATTCACTTCAAAAGCCACTGAACCTATTTTAATCATTCTTTCTCCATTGAAACCCCCAATTCTTTCTGATGATAAAACATCTATTAATTCACTTCAAAAGCCACTGAACCTATTTTAATCATTCTTTCTCCATTGAAACCCCCAATTCTTTCTGATGATAAAACATCTATTAATTCACTTCAAAAGCCACTGAACCTATTTTAATCATTCTTTCTCCATTGAAACCCCCAATTCTTTCTGATGATAAAACATCTATTAATTCACTTCAAAAGCCACTGAACCTATTTTAATCATTCTTTCTCCATTGAAACCCCCAATTCTTTCTGATGATAAAACATCTATTAATTCACTTCAAAAGCCACTGAACCTATTTTAATCATTCTTTCTCCATTGAAACCCCCAATTCTTTCTGATGATAAAACATCTATTAATTCACTTCAAAAGCCACTGAACCTATTTTAATCATTCTTTCTCCATTGAAACCCCCAATTCTTTCTGATGATAAAACATCTATTAATTCACTTCAAAAGCCACTGAACCTATTTTAATCATTCTTTCTCCATTGAAACCCCCAATTCTTTCTGATGATAAAACATCTATTAATTCACTTCAAAAGCCACTGAACCTATTTTAATCATTCTTTCTCCATTGAAACCCCCAAATCTTTCTGATGATAAAACATCTATTAATTCACTTCAAAAGCCACTGAACCTATTTTGATCATTCTTTCTACATTGAAACCCCCAATTCTCTCTGATGATAAAACATCTATTAATTCACTTCAAAAGCCACTGAACCTATTTTAATCATTCTTTCTCCATTGAAACCCCCAATTCTTTCTGATGATAAAACATCTATTAATTCACTTCAAAAGCCACTGAACCTATTTTAATCATTCTTTCTCCATTGAAACCCGCAATTGTTTCTGATGATAAAACATCTATTAATTCACTTCAAAAGCCACTGAACCTATTTTAATCATTCTTTCTCCATTGAAACCCCCAATTCTTTCTGATGATAAAACATCTATTAATTCACTTCAAAAGCCACTGAACCTATTTTAATCATTCTTTCTCCATTGAAACCCCCAATTCTTTCTGATGATAAAACATCTATTAATTCACTTCAAAAGCCACTGAACCTATTTTAATCATTCTTTCTCCATTGAAACCCCCAATTCTTTCTGATGATAAAACATCTATTAATTCACTTCAAAAGCCACTGAACCTATTTTAATCATCCTTTCTCCATTGAAACCCCCAATTCTTTCTGATGATAAAACATCTATTAATTCACTTCAAAAGCCACTGAACCTATTTTAATCATTCTTTCTCCATTGAAACCCCCAAATCTTTCTGATGATAAAACATCTATTAATTCACTTCAAAAGCCACTGAACCTATTTTGATCATTCTTTCTACATTGAAACCCCCAATTCTCTCTGATGATAAAACATCTATTAATTCACTTCAAAAGCCACTGAACCTATTTTAATCATTCTTTCTCCATTGAAACCCCCAATTCTTTCTGATGATAAAACATCTATTAATTCACTTCAAAAGCCACTGAACCTATTTTAATCATTCTTTCTCCATTGAAACCCGCAATTGTTTCTGATGATAAAACATCTATTAATTCACTTCAAAAGCCACTGAACCTATTTTAATCATTCTTTCTCCATTGAAACCCCCAATTCTTTCTCATGATAAAACATCTATTAATTCACTTCAAAAGTCACTGAACCTATTTTAATCATTCTTTCTCCATTGAAACCCCCAAATCTTTCTGATGAAAGCATCTATTAATTCACTTCAAAAGCCACTGAACCTATTTTAATCATTGTTTCTCCATTGAAACCCCCAATTCTCTCTGATGATAAAACATCTATTAATTCACTAAGAGGTTATGAAGGATTCACAAAGTTCTTCTACTGAAATGAATATATTCGCGTCTTAAAGTGATATGATTGAGATTTTATAATAATTTGATAAACATGGGGAAAAGTAAATTAAATTAATGATGCAATGATTCCAGTTTAAACGGTTATTTCCGAAACTCAGGAACCGGCTAGTAAATAATATTTCATCTAAGCAATTATTTTTCTATCAGTTATCTCCAATCTCATTCGATTACGCTTTAAGAGCTTCTATATGACGGGATGAGGTTTATAAATGAATTGTGTCAAAAACAGCTGAGAACGAGTGTATTTCATTTCCGAAATACTCACTAAGGGATGCATATTCGGATGTTCAACATTCACAATAACATTCCTTGTATTAATATGAGGGTTTTTTTTTTTTTAAGGTCCGAAATTTAAGCCACAGTGAAAATCAGATGAAGCTTTACGCAGTGTCTCTAAAATGACTTCTGATTGCGTCACGTTATAAGCGTGCAGTGAGCAAGTAAACTTGCCTAGACCAATAGAGTCACCCACCAAATCTGGCCTTGAAATTTCGGGAAACGACTTGTGAAGTGAGGATTTTCTGTAATCGCCTGAACGAGATCATGATCGCAGCCGCCTTCCCTGAACGTCTGTACCCACTTTGCCGTCACTCATTCGCCGGTGAATTTGTTGCACTCCCGCATCAAGAAATCTAATTACAGTTCGCGACTCTATTGTTTACTTGCTCACTGCGCACTTACAACGTGACGCCATACTAGAGACACTGCGCAAAGCTTCATCTGATTTTCACTGTGCTTTTATTTCGCGACCTTGAAAACAAAAATAGCCCTGGTATATTTTAATTAACAAATGGTTTTTAAAGCATGAAGTCCACACATTGAGTACAGTAAGGTGTAATGGGGGCGCTGCCAAGGAGTTTAAATTTGTCTAGCTCTTGGTACATCACTGTTAGCATAGTAACTTCTGTCATTGCCAACAACAGAGTGTCCAACTTTTAAACCCAAAATGTTAAATATGCGGCATTTTAACCAAAATCATTAGAGTAATTTTTGAGAAAAACAAAATTTTCATCTTAAGGGTAGCTTGTGGTAGGGGTTCCTGTCGCATTCTTGAAATATACTAAACATAAATACCAAGTTGGGTTTTTAACTCTCATTTCGTTTTTGAGCTACAGGCGCACGCGCGCGAACACATTGAACTTTCTGTAAAAATGCCTTTATGGTCTCAGGGCACCTGAAAACATATACTTCTGGTGAAATCTCGAATCGAATTTTTGGATGAAATGCTATAACTTGTGATGTGCTACATTCACATAACTTTCTCTAGCTGTTCCATATTCATCTCCCGTCCTCTATATTCATTTTGGTGTCTTAGTTTTGTTTTCCTCTTCCACTAACAGTTTTTCACAAACCAATCACAAAATTACCACCTGATGTTCTTTTTTCTTTGTTTGTTTTCCTTTACGCCTGTCAGTAAAGACCACCAATTTTTACTTTCTCCATACGCACTATGTACATAGTGTATAGAGAAAGTATTGCACTCCACCCAAAAATTCGATACCGAGATTTCAGCGGAAATATATGTTTTAGGGTCCCCAATATCCAAAAAAAGCATTTTCACAAAAAGGTCCGTGTGTGTGTATGTGTGTGTGTGTGTGTGTGTGTGTGTGTGTCCGTGTGTCTGTGAACACGATAACTCAAAAACGAAAAGTCGGAAAATACCAAACTTGATACTTAAGTTTAGTATCTTCCAGGGATGCGACACGAAGATTTTGAGAAAAATCCCCCCACCCCCAACTACCCTTTACATGGAACTTTTTTCGAAAATTTTGGTTTTCTCAAAAATGGCTCTAACGATTTTGATTAAAATTTCGTATATGAAACATATTTACCTGACAAATAAAATGTATATCTTGAATTTTCTGGGAATAGCCTCTAAAGAGTAGTTTATTCTGGATGAATTTTACTAAATTTTGAATAACTGCTAAACCGTAAGAGATAGACAAAAACTTACTACACAAAAATGTATAGCAAATTAAAACACACAATTTATGTTATGTACATTTTTTTCGTGGAGTTCGTCGTTTTTGAGACATTCCTTATTTTTGGTTTCTGCTATGAAAAACGTATACTTTTCTCATACAGGAACTTGTCAACTCCTATCCATATAAACAAAGGAACTTCATTGACATAGCAACCAGCTTTTGACTAACACTTTAACCTTCGGTTGTCCTTTCTTTCACTTCTACTTACAAGGAAGCGAGTAATTAGACTATTTCTGCTAATTTTTTCTGATTAGCATAAAGTAAATAGAAGTATAAGCTTTTTAAGAATTATTTGTTGCAGGGATAATGGAGAAAGTCATGTGAATGGTACACATCAGATTTTTACAACTCATTACGTGACTTGTGAGGCCCTGCAGCGAGCATTCGAACTCAGTTCCAAAACAACATGAGCTACCGCGAGACCCTGCTCTTCTCTTAGTCTTCCTCCGTTTCAATCAACGCCTAGCGTGTAAATGTGCACCATTTTCTCCGGGCCTTCTCTCAAAAGTGCTTCATCTCTCAGTACAAATTGACATTATAATGTATTTATTTTCATCGTGGAATAAGACAACCTTTTTTCACATCTTCTTATATTTATTTCGCATGTATAGTGTATATAGTGGATAGAGAAGGTATTGCATTCCACTCAAAATTTCGATGTCAAGGTTTCACCGGAAATATATTTTTAAGGTCCCCTGAGTCCGAAAAACATTTTTAGAAAAATAATCCGTATGAGCGTGTGTGTGTGTGTGTGTGTGTGTGTGTGTGTGTGTGTGTGTGTGTGTGTGTGTGTGTGTGTGTGTAGACAGCATACCTCAAAAACGAAATGAGCACTAAATACCAAACTTGGTATTTGAGTTTGGTGTCTTCCAAAGATGCGACACTAAGATTTTCAAGACAATACCCCCAACCCCAACTACCCTTTACATCAAAATATTTTCGAAAATTTTGATTTTCTCAAAAATGGCTCTAACGATTTTGATTAAAATATCGTATGCTAAAGATATTTACACGTCAAACAAAACATATAACTTGAGTTTTCTGGGAATATCTTCTGAAGACATGTTTATTCTAGATGAATTTTGCGTTATTTTGCATAACTGGTAAACCGTTAGAGATAGACAAAAACTTGCTATACAAAACTTTTAGAGTTCCTTAACACACAGAATTTATGTAATAAACAATTTTTCAGGAGTTGATCTTTTTTGAGATATTCCTTGTTAATTAATGATTTCAGCATTAAAATATTTATACTTTTCTCATATGGGACTTAGTCAACTTACAAACAAAGGAACTTCAATCTCATGGCAGCGAGCTTTTAAAAGATTTGACTATCACTTTAGCATTGTATATTCCGCATCTAATTACACGGAATCAGGTAAAAAGACCATGTCTGCTAATTTTTTCTCAACTAGCATGAAAGAAATAGAATAAGCTGTTGGTGAGATGTAGAGAAAGTCATGTGAATGGAACACATAAGATTTTCTGTTGCCGTTTTTCCTTCAAGTTTTAAAGTTTTCTGCTTATAGAGGACTCCTGAAATGTGCAATCTTATCTTGTTGTGTTGAATATTTTACGAGGATCCACTTGGTGACTAAACTCCAGCTTGGAAGTGGCGAACTAAACTTCTCACCTTTTGTATTTACATTTTCTTGACAATAAGATATTTAAATAATAAATGTTTTATTATATGGTTGCTAGTAATTAATTGGCATAAAACAACTAATTTGGTTTTCATGTTGGACTATTCCGTTCATGATCGTAGGAAGTGGCCAATCCAGTCCAATAGCGCGTAAAATTCCAACCTATCGGAACTTATTACCTCTGCATTTTAATCGTTTTTATCACATACACGTGCAATTTGTTTTTTATAAATTTATCGCAGACACTCTCTGAATATGAGTGTGCACTGTGCAGTTATATTCCCGTACATAATGGCGGAAGTATAATGTAGCAACAAAAATGGACATAAGTTGCGGTGATTTCCGTCACGGCAAACGCGATGCTAGGATATTATCTTCGTGTGCTGTCCATATTACTATATGGAAATTGTCTTAACTCGAGCTCTAACAAGTTGTTGCAGCTCTCGTTATATTACTTGTGATTTCGTATTTCAAATGACATTTTCTTCGTGTGCTGTCCATATAGTAGGCTACTCACGAAATTGTCTTAACTCGAGCTCTAACAAGTTGTTGCAGCTCTCGTTATATTACTTGTGATTTCGTATTTCAAATGACATTTTCTTCGTGTGCTGTCCATATAGTAGGCTACTCACGAAATTGTCTTAACTCGAGCTCTAGCAAGTTGTTGTAACTCTCGTTATATTACTTGTGATTTCGTATTTCAAATGATATTATCTTCGTCTGCTGTCCATATAGTAGGCTAATCACGAAATTGTCTTAACTCGAGCTCTAACAAGTTGTTGCAGCTCTCCTTATATTACTTGTGATTTCAAATGATATTATCTTCGTGTGCTGCCCATATAGTAGGCTAATCACGAA
Organism: Hymenopus coronatus; assembly: GCA_030762935.1. Classification (NCBI taxonomy): domain Eukaryota; kingdom Metazoa; phylum Arthropoda; class Insecta; order Mantodea; family Hymenopodidae; genus Hymenopus; species Hymenopus coronatus. The sequence goes on along the minus strand of CM060882.1, from coordinate 186,641,694 downwards.
ATTGTCCTAACTCGAGCTCTAACAAGTTGTTACAGCTCTCCTTATATTACTTGTGATTTCGTATTTCAAATGATATTATCTTCGTGTGCTGTCCATATAGGAGGCTAATCACGAAATTGTTTTAACTCGAGCTCTAACAAGTTGTTGCAGCTCTCCTTATATTACTTGTGATTTCAAATGATATTATCTTCGTGTGCTGCCCATATAGTAGGCTAATCACGAAATTGTCCTAACTCGAGCTCTAACAAGTTGTTACAGCTCTCCTTATATTACTTGTGATTTCGTATTTCAAATGATATTATCTTCGTGTGCTGTCCATATAGGAGGCTAATCACGAAATTGTCTTAACTCGAGTTTTAACAAATTTTTGCAGCTCTCGTTATATTACTTGTGATTTCAAATGACATTTTCTTCGGAAATACACATGTTAATGGTATTGTAAAGATGTATATTAACTTAAATTATGAAATAGCTTCCTTGTTTCTAAATATAGCTAATAAAGAAAACCGGAAATATTTGCCAGTTTTCCTAACTTCTTTAACGTTCCTTTACAGCTATTAAAATATACCTACATTTAAACTGAACGTAATTATATATTCTGTCACGCGGGTTTGACGTACCAGTTTATAGAACATAACTCAGCATTCTCATGTTTTGTGGTGGCAAGCAGCACTGCGTTTATATGATAGATACTTGTGGTTTGTAATTTCTTTAAAAACTTCACTTATCCTTGTGATGTAAAGAGGTGACTACTTTTATTTCCCACAGTTGGTAATGTGGGCGCTCCCAGCTTGTAAATGTCATGCCCTTTCCCTCTCGCTGTGGCACGAACAAGAAGAAGAAGTCAGGGATGGCCTTCTGCGAATAATAATTGCGAGATGCAAGTTTTATTTGTGTCAGGGCGTTATGCAAGCAAATACCTGCACTTTCACGATACTACAAGGAAACGGCGAATCTGACTCTTCAAGGTGACATTTTGGTTCATAGCGTGTCATTCCTGCATAATGCGAGAACTGTAAACACAAATAGTTGTGATGCTGCTAGCAGCTGGTAGTACCAGTTATAACCTGTAATATACTACCATTAGTAGTAATACAGTAGTAGAAATGGTAAGTGTTAGAGGTGCTGGTAGTAGTAATACAGAAGTAGCACATATTAGAATCAGTAGTAGAACAATAGAAGTAGCAAATATTAGAATCAGTAGTAGTAATACAGAAGCAGATCAACAGACGTAGCAAATATTAGAATCAGTAGTAGTAATACAGAAGCAGATCAACAGACGTAGCAAATATTAGAATCAGTAGTAGTAACACAGAAGTAGAGCAATAGAAGTAGCACATATTAGAATCAGTAGTAGTAATACAGAATTAGAGCAATAGAAGTAGTACATATTAGAATCAGTAGTAGTAATACAGAAGCAGATCAACAGACGTAGCAAATATTAGAATCAGTAGTAGTAATACAGAAGCAGATCAACAGACGTAGCAAATATTAGAATCAGTAGTAGTAATACAGAAGCAGATCAACAGACGTAGCAAATATTAGAATCAGTAGTAGTAACACAGAAGTAGAGCAATAGAAGTAGCACATATTAGAATCAGTAGTAGTAATACAGAATTAGAGCAATAGAAGTAGTACATATTAGAATCAGTAGTAGTAATACAGAAGCAGATCAACAGACGTAGCAAATATTAGAATCAGTGGTAGTAATATAGAAGCAGATCAACAGACGTAGCAAATATTAGAATCAGTAGTAGTAATACAGAATTAGAGCAATAGAAGTAGCACATATTAGAATCAGTAGTAGTAATACAGAAGTAGAGCAATAGAAGTAGCACATATTAGAATCAGTAGTAGTAATACAGAAGTAGAGCAATAGAAGTAGCACATATTAGAATCAGTAGTAGTAATACAGAAGTAGAGCAATAGAAGTAGCATATATTAGAATCAGTAGTAGAACAATAGAAGTAGCAAATATTAGAGTCAGTTGTAGTAATAAAGATGTAGAGGAATAGATGTAGCAAATATTAGAGTCAGTAGTAGTAATACAGAAGTAGAGCAATAGAAATAGTAAATATTAGAGACATTAGTAGTAATACAGAAGTAGAGCAATAGAAGTAGCAAATATTAGAGTCAGTAGTAGTAATACAGAAGTAGAGCAATAGAAGTAGCAAATATTAGAATCAGTAGTAGTAATACAGAAGTAGAGCAATAGAAATAGCAAATATTAGAGTCAGTAGTAGTAATACAGAAGTAGAGCAATAGAAGTAGCAAATATTAGAGTCAGTAGTAGTAATACAGAAGTAGAGCAATAGAAGTAGCAAATATTAGAGTCAGTAGTAGTAATGCAGAAGTAGAGCAATAGAAATAGTAAGTAATAGTAGTAGTGGTAGATATAGAATAGTATAAATAATGAGTATTGGTGGTAGTAGTAGTAGTACTACTAGTAGCAGGGCAGCACGTTTACTTCATAAAGAAGTGTAGCGCGTCCACTGCATGGTCCACCTCTCTATATACTGCAACAAATACATGGTAATCCTCTGCAGGTGTGAAATTTAAACTGTATACTTATATATACATAACCACCGGTTTGTTTATACAGAGATGTTTACTTTGAGTTCTCACAATTAAGTTTTTACAATTAATGTTTCCCTTAAATCGTTATTATTATTGTTATTATCAATATAATTTACAAGAAGGGTTTGTAATATGGGGAAGTATTCTGCTTGTAACAATTAAGATTCTCTCGTTATTTCAGAAGTCAAGGCCTGCATTTGTTTTATAGAGGGTTCTGCTGCATTATTCAGCGCTTCAGAGAAGCTGTAGTGAGAGTGTTTTGTTTAAAACTGAGCGATTAACGTGATGGGAATGCAGGCAGGCAACTGTAGGAACGTCTTTGCCTGTACAATTTAGGTTATGTATCCGTTATTGTTTAATGTGCATGTGCAGTATAATACATCTCAAAGACTTTTATCATTAAGAGAGTGTTTTGTTTAAAACAGCGATTAACGTGATGGGAATGCAGGCAGGCAACTGTAGGAACGTCTTTGCCTGTACATTTTAGGTTATGTATCCGTTATTGTTTAATGTGCATGTGCAGTATAATACATCTCAAAGACTTTTATCATTAGTGAGAGTGTTTTGTTTAAAACTGAGCGATTAACGTGATGGGAATGCAGGCAGGCAACTGTAGGAACGTCTTTGCCTGTACAATTTAGGTTATGTATCCGTTATTGTTTAATGTGCATGTGCAGTATAATACATCTCAAAGACTTTTACCATTAGTGAGAGTGTTTTGTTTAAAACTGAGCGATTAACGTGATGGGAATGCAGGCAGGCAACTGTAGCAGCGTCTTTGCCTGTACAATTTAGGTTATGTATCCGTTATTGTTTAATGTGCAGTATAATACATCTCAAAGACTTTTACCATTAGTGAGAGTGTTTTGTTTAAAACTGAGCGATTAACGTGATGGGAATGCAGGCAGGCAACTGTAGGAACGTCTTTGCCTGTACAATTTAGGTTATGTATCCGTTATTGTTTAATGTGCATGTGCAGTATAATACATCTCAAAGACTTTTACCATTAGTGAGAGTGTTTTGTTTAAAACTGAGCGATTAACGTGATGGGAATGCAGGCAGGCAACTGTAGCAGCGTCTTTGCCTGTACAATTTAGGTTATGTATCCGTTATTGTTTAATGTGCAGTATAATACATCTCAAAGACTTTTACCATTAGTGAGAGTGTTTTGTTTAAAACTGAGCGATTAACGTGATGGGAATGCAGGCAGGCAACTGTAGGAACGTCTTTGCCTGTACAATTTAGGTTATGTATCCGTTATTGTTTAATGTGCATGTGCAGTATAATACATCTCAAAGACTTTTATCATTAGGGGACAAAGTGTTTTGTTTAAAACTGATGGGAATGCAGGCAGGCAACTGTAGCAGCGTCTTTGCCTGTACAATTTAGGTTATGTATCCGTTATTGTTTAATGTGCATAATGTGCAATAACTTACATTAACATTTTGCTGGATAGCCAAATGACAAACACAAAATTGTATATACAAATGCCCATTACCAGAAATGTCCCGCATTATAACTTATTTTAAACTCTTCGAATGGCGAGTAAAATCCTTATCATGCCTTTCTCTGGAAGGGAAGTAAAGCTAATGGGCTCATGTCGAGGATTTACGGCACGTAAAAGAACCTCAAGTCTGATAGAGAGGCCTCTGAGCAAATTTAAGTGGTATTTCATGGCCAACATGTATCGGGCACAGCAGTTGAAAAGTATCCACAAATAAAATTCCGTTTCATTATAGCCGTATTTAGTATTAGAGTTGCACTAAATGAAAAAATCTAATGTGTACCATTCACATGACTTTCTCTAAATCACTGCAACAAATTATTCTTAAAAGGCTTATGCTTCTATTTACTTCATGTTAATCTAGAAAAATTAGCAGAAATAATCTTATTACCTTCTTCCTTGTAAGTAGAAGCGAAATAAGGGTGTAGCATAGGTTAAAGTGATAGTCAAAAGCTGGTTACTATGTGACTGAAGTTCCTTTGTTTTTATAGACATGAGTTGACAATTCCTGTATGAGAAAATTCAAGATTTTCGACCCTGAAAACAAAAACAAGAAATATCTAAAAAAAACGATCAAATCCACGAAAAAAATATATATAAACAAAAGTTGCGTGTTTTAATGTGCTCTTCATTTTTTGTGTGGTAAGCTTTTGTGTGTCTCTTACGGTTTAGCAGTTATACAAAATTCCGGAAAATTCACTCAGAATAAAGAGGTCTTTAGAGGCTATTCGCAGAAAATTCAAAATATGTTAGAGCCATTTTTTAGAAAATCTAAATTTTCGAAAAAAGTTCCATGTAAAGGGTAGTTTGTGGTGGGGGGATTTTTCTCAAAATCTTCGTGTCGCATCCCTGGAAGATACTAAACTTAAATACCAAGTTTGGTATTTTACCGACTTTTCGTTTTTGAGTTATCGTGTTCACAGACACACGGACACAGACACACACACACGGATCTTTTTCTGAAAATACCCTTTTTTGCATACAGGGGACCCTAAAACATATATTTCTGGTGAAATTTCGGTATCGAATATTTTGGTGGAGTGCAATGCCTTCTCTATACACTATGTACATAGTTCGTATAGAGAAAGTAAAAAACAGATAGTTCTGGAATTTGAAGTGAGTATTTTCACAGCGCAAGTCTAGTGTGGTGTTCATCATGGGCTCATAAGAAACTGCAAAATACCAATACGGCAGTTACTTTTTGACCCACACGTCAGACCAATTTCTCAGAATTTGCGAAATCTCAGGTCTATAAGTTCATTGGTTCGTTTAAGATGATTCTCCTGTAGAACGGCTCGATGGTTTGACAGATGGTTTTAATTGGGCAGCGTTGGTTGGCACACTCCAGAGCGATTATTGTCCGTCAGACCTCAGGACGATAAAACGTTTTCAGATGTATAATCGACTGGAGGAAGAGCCACCAAGGTGGGTCCCTAACGTAGTGCAAACAATGCTAGGTGCCCGCTCCTTAAGTCTGATAGAACCCCCCCAACGTCACCCAGCCGCCAAAGCGCATTCACCTTTGTAGTCGTCGCCGACACTTACAACTCTAAAAGAGACCGGTTGTAATAAAATGGAGGAGCAGAGAATGAATAAACCTGCCTAGGACCCGGGAAAACCCAAAAACCCATGGGTGAGAGAAGTTGCCCGCGGGAATCATGCCTGAGCTTTGTCGGGTTGTGCTAGAGCAGTTTCTTTTGCTGTTTATATGAACTCCAAATGAACTTCAAACAAAACCATTCTCAAATCATGTTCTTATAAAACGTGTTCACTATTAAAAGTGCACCTCCTGGGGATACATTTCTGTTTAGTGGAGCAAGTGGGTTACATCCCATTCTTGCGAATGCTCGGGGTAAAAAACCTCACTAAACTGCGATACCGTCCAACATTCAGCTGCCCACATCACCTCCCCATTTCTGCCATGTATAACGGTGCGAAGCTGGCAGTCCGCTGTGGCGTATTATCATTTTTACCTTCTCTGCACGTACTATGTGCATAGTGTATAGAGAACCAATTGTAAAGCTCTCAAAAATTCAATACTGAGATTTCACAGGAAATACATGTTTTAGGACTCTCTGAATCCAAAAAAAGTATTTTTAGAAAAATGTCCGTGTGTGCGTGTGTCTGAGTGTGAGTGTGTGGGTGTGTGTGTGTGGATAGCTCAAAAACGAAAAGACCGTTAAATACCAAACTTGATGTTTAAGTTCAGTATCTTCCGAGGATGCGACACGAAGATTTTCAATGAAATCCCCCCAACCAAAACTACGATTTACATGCAACAAATTTATAAATTTTGTTTTTCTCTAAAATGGTTCTAACATTTGATTAAAATTGCTTATATTTAAATATTTGAATGGCAAATAATATGTATATTTTGAATATTCTAGGAATAGCTTCTGGATAACTTTTTCTGAATTTTGATAACTGGTAAAATATAAGAGATAAACAAAAGCTTCCTACACAAAAAACACACAATTTATCTTTTATAATTTATTTTTTTATTTTTATAATTCTTTTATTTTTATAATTTGACTGTGTCTTGTTGTAAGGTGAAGCAACACGCTCTACACTACTTGATACAGTTGACTGTGTCTTGTTGTAAGGTGAAGCAACACGCTCTGCACTACTTGATACAGTTGACTGTGTCTTGTTGTAAGGTGAAGCAACACGCTCTGCACTACTTGATACAGTTGACTGTGTCTTGTTGTAAGGTGAAGCAACACGCTCTGCACTACTTGATACAGTTGACTGTGTCTTGTTGTAAGGTGAAGCAACACGCTCTGCACTACTTGATTTTGTTGACTGTGTCTTGTTGTAAGGTGAAGCAACACGCTCTACACTACTTGATTTTGTTGACTGTGTCTTGCTGTAAGGTGAAGCAACACGCTCTGCACTACTTGATTTTGTTGACTGTGTCTTGTTGTAAGGTGAAGCAAAACGCTCTACACTACTTGATACAGTTGACTGTGTCTTGTTGTAAGGTGAAGCAACACGCTCTGCACTACTTGATACAGTTGACTGTGTCTTGTTGTAAGGTGAAGCAACACGCTCTGCACTACTTGATACAGTTGACTGTGTCTTGTTGTAAGGTGAAGCAACACGCTCTGCACTACTTGATACAGTTGACTGTGTCTTGTTGTGAGGTGAAGCAACAAGCTCTGCACTACTTGATTTTGTTGACTGTGTCTTGTTGTAAGGTGAAGCAACACGCTCTACACTACTTGATACAGTTGACTGTGTCTTGTTGTAAGGTGAAGCAACACGCTCTGCACTACTTGATACAGTTGACTGTGTCTTGTTGTAAGGTGAAGCAACACGCTCTGCACTACTTGATACAGTTGACTGTGTCTTGTTGTAAGGTGAAGCAACACGCTCTGCACTACTTGATTCAGTTGACTGTGTCTTGTTGTAAGGTGAAGCAACAAGCTCTGCACTACTTGATTTTGTTGACTGTGTCTTGTTGTAAGGTGAAGCAACACGCTCCACACTACTTGATACAGTTGACTGTGTCTTGTTGTAAGGTGAAGCAACACGCTCTGCACTACTTGATACAGTTGACTGTGTCTTGCTGTAAGGTGAAGCAACACGCCCTGAACAACTTGATTCAGTTGACTGTGCCTTGCTGTAAGGTGAAGCAACACGCCCTGCACAACTTGATTCAGTTGACTGTGTCTTGCTGTAAGGTGAAGCAACACGTCCGGAACAACTTGATTCAGATGACTGTGGCTTGCTGTAAGGTGAAGCAACACGCCCTGCACTACATGATACAGTTGACTGTGCCTTGCTGTAAGGTGCAGCAACACGCCCTGCACTACCTGATACAGTTGACTGTGTCTTGTTTTAAGGTGAAGCAGCACGCCCTGCACTACCTGATACAGTTGACTGTATCTTGCTGTAAGGTGAAGCAACACGTCCTGCACTACTTGATACAGTTGACTGTGTCTTGTTGTAAGGTGAAGCAACACGCCCTGCACAACTTGATTCAGTTGACTGTGTCTTGTTGTAAGGTGAAGCAACACGCCCTGCACAACTTGATTCAGTTGACTGTGTCTTGCTGTAAGGTGAAGCAACACGCCCTGCATTACTTGTTACAGTTGACTGTGCCTTGCTGTAAGGTGAAGCAACACGCCCTGCACAACATGATTCAGTTGACATGCCTTGCTGTAAGGTGAAGCAGCACGCCCTGCACTACCTGATACAGTTGACTGTGCCTTGCTGTAAGGTGCAGCAACACGCCCTGCACTACCTGATACAGTTGACTGTGTCTTGTTGTAAGGTGAAGCACCACGCCCTGCACTACCTGATACAGTTGACTGTGTCTTGCTGTAAGGTGAAGCACCACGCCCTTTACTACCTGATACAGTTGACTGTGCCTTGCTATAACGTGATGCACCACGCCCTGCACTACCTGATACAGTTGACTGTGTCTTGCTATAAGGTGAAGCACCACGCCCCGCACTACTTGATACAGTTGACTGTTTCTTGTTGTAAAGTGAAGCACCACGCCCTGCACTACCTGATACTGTTGACTGTGTCTTGCTGTAAGGTGAAGCACCACGCCCTGCACTACCTGATACAGTTGACAGTGTCTTGCTGTAAGGTGAAGCACCACGCACTGCACTACCTGATACAGTTGACTGTGTCTTGCTGTAAGGTGAAGCACCACGCCCTGCACTACTTGATACAGTTGACAGTGTCTTGCTATAAGGAGAAGCACGACGCCCTGCACTACCTGATACAGTTGACGGTGTCTTGCTGTAAGGTAGAGCACCACGCCCTGCACTACCTGATACAGTTGACTGTGTCTTGCTGTAAGGTGAAGCACCACGCCCTGCACTACCTGTTACAGTTGACAGTGTCTTGCTGTAAGGTGAAGCACGACGCCCTGCACTACCTGATACAGTTGACTGTGTCTTGCTATAATATGAAGCACCACGCCCTGCACTACCTGATACAGTTGACTGTGTCTTGCTATAAGGTGAAGCACGACGCCCAGCTCTACTTGATACAGTTGACAGTGTCTTGTTGTTAGTTGAAGCACCACGCCCTGCACTACCTGATACAGTTGACAGTGTCTTGCAGTAAGGTGAAGCACCACGCCCTGCACTACCTGATACAGTTGACTGTGTCTTGCTATAAGGTGAAGCACCACGCCCTGCACTACCTGATACAGTTGACTGTGTCTTGCTATAAGGTGAAGCACCACGCCCTGCACTACTTGATACAGTTGACTGTGTCTTGCTATAAGGTGAAGCACCACGCCCTGCACTACTTGATACAGTTGAGTGGATCTTGCTATAAGGTGAAGCAACACGCCCTCACTACTTGATACAGTTGACTGTGTCTTTCTATAAGGTGAAGCACCACGCCCTGCACTACTTGATACAGTTGACTGTGTCTTGCTGTAAGGTGTAGCACCTCGCTCTGCACTACTTGATACAGTTGACTGTGCCTTGCTGTAAGGTGTAGCACCACGCTCTGCACTACTTGATACAGTTGACTGTGTCTTGCTGTAAGGTGTAGCACCACGCTATGCTCTACTTGATACAGTTGACTGTGTCTTTCTATAAGGTGAAGCACCACGCCCTGCACTACTTGATACAGTTGACTGTGTCTTTCTATAAGGTGAAGCAACACGCTCTGCACTACTCGATAAAGTTGACTGTGTCTTGTTGTAAGGTGTAGCACCTCGCTCAGCACTAATTGATACAGTTGTCTGTGCCTTGATGTAAGGTGTAGCACCTCGCTCTGCACTACTCGATACAGTTGACTGTGTCTTGTTGTAAGGTGTAGCACCTCGCTCAGCACTACTTGATACAGTTGACTGTGTGTTGCTGTAAGGTGTAGCAAATCGCTCTGCACTACTCGATACAGTTGACTGTGTCTTGTTGTAAGGTGTAGCACCTCGCTCAGCACTACTTGATACAGTTGACTGTGTGTTGCTGTAAGGTGCAGCACCTCGCTCTGCACTACTTGATACAGTTGACTGTGTCTTGTTGTAAGGTGTAGCACCTCGCTCTGCATTACTTGATACAGTTGATTGTGTCTTGCTGTAAGGTGAAGCACCACGCCCTGCACTACTTGATACAGTTAACTGTGTCTTGTTGTAAGGTGTAGCACCTCGCTCTGCACTACTTGATACAGTTAACTGTGTCTTGTTGTAAGGTGTAGCACCTCGCTCAGCACTACTTGATGCAGTCAACTGTGTCTTGCTGTAAGGTGTAGCACCTCGCTCAGCACTACTTGATACAGTTGACTGTGTCTTACTATAAGGTGAAGCAACACGCCCTCACTACCTGATACAGTTGACTGTGTCTTGCTGTAAGGTGAAGCACCACGCCCTGCACTACTTGATACAGTTGACTGTGCCTTGCTATAAGGTGAAGCACCACGCCCTGCACTACCTGATACAGTTGTCTGTGTCTTGCTGTAAGGTGTAGCACCTCGCTCAGCAGTACTTGATACAGTTGACTGTGTCTTGTTGTAAGGTGTAGCACCTCGCTCAGCAGTACTTGATACAGTTGACTGTGTCTTGTTGTAAGGTGAAGCGAGACGCCCACACTACCTGATACAGTTGACTGTGTCTTTTGCTGTAAGGTGAAGCACCACGCCCTGCACTACTTGATACAGTTGACTGTGCCTTGCTATAAGGTGAAGCACCACGCCCTGCACTACCTGATACAGTTGACTGTGTCTTGCTGTAAGGTGTAGCACCTCGCTCAGCAGTACTTGATACAGTTGACTGTGCCTTGCTGTAAGGTGTAGCACCTCGCTCTGCACTACTTGATACAGTTGACTGTGTCTTGCTGTAAGGTGTAGCACCTCGCTCAGCAGTACTTGATACAGTTGACTGTGCCTTGTTGTAAGGTGTAGCACCTCGCTCTGCACTACTTGATACAGTTGACTGTGCCTTGCTGTAAGGTGTAGCACCTCGCTCAGCAGTACTTGATACAGTTGACTGTGCCTTGTTGTAAGGTGTAGCACCTCGCTCTGCACTACTTGATACAGTTGACTGTGTCTTGTTGTAAGGTGAAGCACCACGCCCTGCACTACCTGATACAGTTGACTATGTCTTGCTACAAGGTGAAGCAACACGACCTGCACTACTTGATACAGTTGACTGTGCCTTGCTGTAAGGTGAAGCAACACGCCCTGCACTACTTCATACAGTTGACTGTGCCTTACTGTAATGTGAGGCAACACGCCCTGCACTACTTCATACAGTTGACTGTGCCTTGCTGTAAGATGAAGCAAGACGCCCTGCACTACTTTCTTGATACAATGGAAAGAGGAGATAAGACCTCACGTGGTTGTCACAAACTTGGTCCTCTTTCTCAGAAGATGATAATGATAATGGTGTTTAAGGGCGCTCAACTGCCGAGGTCATAAGCGCCCTTACGATTAAAACTTGGCAATAGGGAGTAAGAAAATACCGAAAAAAAAGAAAAAAACACAAGTAAAAGAGCTAACACAGTTGAAACGGAAGAAACAAAACGGTCCAGCCCTCTAAACAGAGCTGGATATAAAACTCCATCTAAAATCAACACATTAGAATTAAAAGAGTTTAAAAAAAAAAAAACTGCTATCACACTAAAACGTCAAGGTAAGAGAAAGTTTTGCTAAAAATTTAAAAACCCTGTCCACTGCTCTTGGGTCATCTGCCAGGAACTCAGCAAGAGATGCCGGCATGCCCATAGATGACCGAATGTGTGCCAGGTGACCACACTCCAGCAACACATGACGAACTGTCTGTGCCTCCCCACAGAGCGCACAGACAGGAGCAGGTTCACGTTTAAAAAGGTAACTGTGAGTAAAAATACAGTGGCCAATTCTTAGCCGAGCTAGTACTTCCTCCTCCCGGCGGAATAAACGAGAGGAGGTTACCCAGTTGACAGGGAGGTCCTTCACCTCTCGCAGCTTATTACCACGGAGAGCCGACCACTCCGCATGCCAAGTCGAAAAAACGGCTCTCCGTACAGCCACTCTAAAATCTTCTGCTGTTGAATGGGTAATCGTAACACTGGGCGCTGTGACTGCCGATTTCGCTGCCAAATCCGCCGTGTCATTCCCTGGCAAGCCAACGTGTCCAGGAATCCATGCGCACTCCACATTAAAACCAGAAGCGTGCAAAATGTGGAGAACGTCCTGGATGCGCTGCACCAAAGGATGGTAATTGTACAGCTCACGAATGCTCTGAAGAGCACTAAGGGAATCACTAAGAATAAGGCAGTCACATAATTTTCGACGTCGAATATACAGAAGGACTTGATAAATAGCATATAGCTCGGCAGAATATATAGATGTGCAACTAGGCAAACCGTAAGTAGAAGTTGCGGTGCCAGTGACAAAGGCACATCCAACACCGTCGGGGCTCTTACTACCATCGGTGTAAATACAAATACGGCCACTGTATTTGGATAAAAATTCTAAAAAGCAACGACGAATACTATCAAGAGGCGTAACAGATTTCCCGTAGAGCGTCATCCCGAGATCGACATGGGAGGTAGCGCGTAACCAAGGGGGGTGTATACTCTCTCCCTTGGATAACAGCCGAGGAATGTCAACATGGTGCTGGCGTAGAAGCTCACGGAAACGAAAACCTGCTGGCCTGGGGCTCAGAGAGCGGAGGCAGTATCGCTCGTGCAGCTCAGGGGAGAAAAACACGTGATAAGTTGGATGCCCAGGCATACACTTCAGCCCACAGCCATAATTAGCAAGCAGGACATCACGCCGACAACGCAGAGGAGATTCTCCCGATTCGGCGTAGAGACTAACAACTGGGCTCGTTGGAAAAGCTCCAACGGCCACACGGATGCCCTGGTTATGGACTGTGTCTAACCTTCTGAGCACTGAAGGTCGAGCTGAAGAATACACAATGCTGCCATAGTCCAACTTCGAACGAATCACAGCACGATAAAGACGGAGCAATGCCGCCCGATCCGCACCCCAAGACTTGCCACTTAGTATCCGTAAAAGATTTAGAGAACGGTCACATCGTGCTCTAAGCTGTGCTATTTGTGGTGCCCAACAAAGTTTCCGATCGAAGATCAAACCAAGGAATCTCGCCTCGTCTGGGAAAGGAAGTAAATCTGGCCCGAGTCGAAGAGACGGCGGCATTTGCCACTTACGGCGCCAGAAGTTAACGCAGACTGTCTTCTCAGCGGAGAAACGAAAACCGTGTTTCGAGCTCCAAGCATAGAGATTGTCCAAACACCGCTGGAGACGGCGTCACAAAAACGGTGTACGCTGAGAAGTACAGAAGATGGCAAAGTCGTCCACGAATAAACAGGAAGAGACACCTTGAGGCACACATAGTGATATGGAATTTATCGCAATAGCAAATAGAGTCACGCTGAGTACCGAGCCCTGCGGCACTCCGTTCTCTTGAATAAAATGCTTAGAAAAAACCGAGCCCACCCTCACTCGAAAAACGCGGTCCCGCATAAACTCCTGAATGACCAACGGTAGGCGTCCACGTATGTTCCAGTTGTGCAGAGTACGCAATATTCCCGCCCGCCAACACGTGTCGTAAGCCTTCTCGAGGTCAAAAAATATCCCAACTGTGGGGCTGTTCTTAAGAAACCCGTCCATAATCTGAGTTGACAGAGAGACAAGGTGGTCAGCAGTTGAACGTCGTCGTCGAAAGCCACACTGGATGTTCGTCAGAAGATTGTGGGATTCCAGCCACCACACCAACCGTCCATTGATCATGCCTTCCATCACCTTGCACACGCAACTGGTGAGGGAAATAGGACGGTAACTGGAAGGAAGATGGCGGTCCTTTCCAGGTTTAAGAATGGGTATGATGGTGGCCTCCCGCCACTTGTCTGGAAAAATGCCATCAACCCAGACACGATTATAGACCTCGAGTAGGAAATCTTTGCCATCAGGAGAGAGATGTTGCAACATTTGGACGTGGATACCATCTGGATCTGGTGCTGAGTGTCGTGAAGAGGAGAGTGCATTGTCTAGCACTGCCAGGGTGAAAAGGCGATTATAATCCTCAAGGTTGCCAGAAAGAAACGAGAATTCTTGAGATCAAACCTGATTCTTAACTGTAAGAAACTCAGGGGAATAATTGCCTGAGCTAGACACCTGAGCGAAAGCACTGCCTAAAGTATTCGCCACGTCAAATGTATCAACAACAGCTCCGGTAGGTGTTTTGATACCGGCGATGGGCATATGGTTCGGTTTCCCAGCCACACGTCTTAACTTATCCCATACGACAGAGGAAGGTGTATGTCGATTAAAGGAACCCACGAATTTATTCCATGACATCTTTTTGCTATCCTTAATAACCCGCCTAGAATGTGCACGCATCCGTTTATAGTGTATCAGGTTATCCAGTGTAGAAAAACGCTGGAAAACCCGTAGAGCTCGTCTGCGAGCGCGAATAGCATCCCGACAGTCATCGGTCCACCAAGGTACCGGAAATCGACAGCTGTAGACAGTCGAACGCGGAATGGACTGCTCAGCAGCAGAAAGAATGGTCCCTGTGAGATGTTCGACCAAGTGGTTCACAGAGTCGTGCTCTTCGTAGCTAAATTCAGCCAAGTGGGAGTACAGTTCCCAGCTGGCGTGGTCTAGGCGCCAACTAGGTAAACGGGTGGAACATACAACGGTTGTCAAGACACTAATACGACAAGGAAAGTGGTCACTAGAATGCAAATCCGAGATGATATTCCAGCATAAGGTGACTGCTAGCTGAGGGGAACAAATTACAATGTCAATGTGTGAAAAACTATGAAAGGCGTCAGAAAGAAAGGTGGGCTCTCCGGTGTTCAAGAGAGCAAGATTCTGACTATCCAAGAAGTCTTTAAGTAGCGTACCTCTCGCACAAGCCCGAGGAGAGCCCCAAAGAGGGTGATGGGCATTCACGTCGCCTACCAATAAAAAGGGTGGTGGCAACTGCGAAATGAGTTGTTCTAAGTCGCTGTGCGAGAGGTCCGCAGATGGAGGCAAATAGATACTGCAAATGGTGAATGAAGCGGAGGGTAGCTTAATGCTGACAGCAACGGATTGGATTGCAGATTGTATGGGTACGGAGTTGGCAAAAATATCATCTCGAATAAGCATCATAGTGCCCCCATGTGCCAGGATACCGTCCTCCGGGGATAAATCACATCGTACGGAGGAGTACTGCCTGATGGTAACGGTGTCCTGTGGACGGAGCTTCGTCTCTTGTAAGCATACAGCCAAGGGTTCATGCTGGCGCAGCAACAAGTCAAGCTCTGGTCGATGTGGTCGAATTCCGCGTATGTTCCAATGGAGGATAGCCATTGAGTATATTATGGGATAAGTTTCAAATCGAAAGACGCTTCTGCAGATTGGGATTAGCTGGTCGGTTCAATTTGTTCTTCTTAGGCTTTGGGCTAGTACTATTTTCAGGAGCACGATCCTGCCGTTTCCGCACTGTCCCTCTGGCAGTGGCGGCAGAATCCTCCTGGTCCATCTCCTCCACAAGGGAGGTCCCTTTTTCAAGAGCAAATTTCGGTCCGAGTAGTTCGAACCGATTGGATGTGCTGATCGGCGAAGACAGCCGTCGCCGATTCACGCCCTCCTCCCCAGATGACCCTTCAGAGGAGGATGCACGTGTGGAGTTGCGTGTACTTTTCTTACCCTTAGATGACTTGGTAATAGATTGCACATTCTCTTTCAAGTAGTCTTGTCGTACATACTTGGTCTTAAACTGTTTTTCCGGGGCAGAAGACGTCGTATATTTACCAGCTTTAGTTCCCGAGGTCGAGGCTTACGGTGACAAGTGTGCAGGACTATTCTGTAAGCTGGCGGATTTGGCAGATGTTGATACCAACTTGGGTGTAGGTGCCGAAGGCTTTGGCAGCGCTTGGGCTAAAATAACCTTTTCCGCAATTGTAGCCCCGTTCATATCGCCGGTCTGTGTTGCGATTTCCCGACGCGGTACCGGTTTAGCTGCAACTGAGCTATAGGTACCGGACCTCGGGGCAGAGGGTTGGCGGAGTCGCAGGAGCTTCCGGGCTTCCAAGAAGGACACCTTCTCTTTCACCCGTATCTCCTGGATCGCTCGTTCCTCTGCAAAACGGGGGCAGTCTCGGGAACTAGATGGGTGTTCCCCGTTACAGTTCACACACGATGGAGCTGAAGCACAAGCCCCATCGTGGGAGATGTCACCGCAGTGGACGCAGGTGGACTTGCCGGTACACAACTCACTAGTGTGACCAAAACGTTGGCATTTAAAGCACCTCAGCATATTGGGTATATAAGGCCTAACTTCGATGGCTTCATACCATGCCCTAATCTTTTGAGGCAGATCAACCCGATCAAAAGTAAGAAACAGGGTACGAGTAGGCAGGAGTTCACCGTTGATCTTACGTTGTACCCGATAAACAGCTGAGACACCCTGAGTCGCTAAATTTTCTTGGATCTCCTCAATGGACAAACCGTCCAACGCGCGGGTTGTTATTACACCGCGGGAGGAGTTCAGCGACTTGTGCACCTCGACCTTCACTGGATAGCTGGCTAACATGGTGGCTTTAAGAATCCTTGCAGCTTGCGAGGCGGAGTTGGCTTCGACAAGAAGTGTACCATTGCGAGCTCGAACGCAGGATTTAACAGGACCAGCAATGGCATCGAGACCCTTTTGGATAGTAAAAGGGCTCAACGTAAGGAACTTCTTACCTTCCTCTGTCCTATGAATAACCAAGTAGCGAGGACCACATGACTCGACTACTTCCTTTCCAACGTCTTTATTAAGGGGTTTTAATTTTGGTGCCATAGAAAAAATGGTATAAATTCATCCCCCAGTGCTCCCCACCCACCACGGAGCCCAACGAGGGGTCACCCCACTGGGTTGACAGGGCTACACAGGGGATATAGCGGGCTCGCCGTCCCACTCACCCTGGAGTTCGGTGTAATACCTAGTCCTGGCCGATTGACTAGGTGTGGGTTAGTCCCTAGCCTCCCGTTTAGGCAAACCAGAAACCAAAGCGGTGTATTAGGCTGCGCACCCTCCCCAGTTACTGAAAGACAGAAGCCCAGGCTCAGGTACGCAACCCTCAACCAACCAGGATATTCCTTTTCACCGACACGGGTCTCCACGCACGACCTACACGTGGGTGGGCATTTTGACCTTCTGACTCCCTCACCACTCTGAGGTTGCCCACAGAGGGAGTCAAGGTGGCTCGGGACCCCGGGTGCGCCTAACCCGTACCTACCGTAGTAGGCCCCTGGGGGGTCTTTCTCAGAACTCTCACCAAAGTAATGCAGTTGAGTTATGTCCTTGGCTGCCCAAACACCGAATTAATTTATAAGAAAGCTTTAGTTTAAAAGAACAGAGTAGCTGTTCCACGTGACACAGGGCCAGCCAAAACACTGCTCCTTGATTCTGTAGTCTGTGATGCAATTAGAAACCAGAGTCACAACACCATGGTGCAGGTAAACCATAAAAATCACAGGATTTTCTCTACATCACGGTAACAATTGTTAACAAGCTTATTCTTCTATTTACTTCTTGATAAACATTAACAGAAATAATTGTCTTATTGCTTGCTTCCTTAAAGGAGAACGGAAACAACGTAATACACTACGCTAAAGTGACAGTCAGATCTTTGAAAAGCTGCTTGCCTCCGTGGTCGAGTGGTCAGCGAGCTGACTCTCACCCAGAGGTCCCGGGTGCGATTCCCGCCTGGACATGGGAAATTCTCTTTAAGCAGAAGTATTCCCTAGCCCTCACAGAGACTGGAAGTGTGTTTGATCCAACGTAAACAACCTACAAACAACAACTTGTTTCTAATGCAAAGCCCCCGATATCACCTTACATGTTAAAGGGGGTTATATAAATAGGGGGGGGAAACAAATAAACTTTCCGTATGAGAAAAGTTTTGAGTATTTTAAATGTAAACAAATAACAAGGAATATCTCAGAAATGGCCAACTCCACGAAAAAAAAAAAAAAAAATATACGACACAAAGTACGTGTTTTAACATGATCTACATTTTTTGTGCAGTAAGTTTTTGTCTATCTCTTACGGTTTACCAGCTACGCAAAATTCAGCAAAATTCATTCACAGTAAAGGGGCTTTTAGAGACTATTCCCAGAAATGCTATTTGCCATATAAATGTCTTTAATATACGGAATTTAAATCAAAATCCTTAGAGCCAATTCTGAGAAAACCAACATTTTAGAATGTATCGCTATATAAAGGGTAGTTTGGAGTGAGGGTATATTTCTCAAAATGTTGGTGTCGCATCCCTGGAAGATACTAAATTTAAATACCAAGTATGGTATTTTACCGACTTTTCGTATTCAAAGCACACAGACTCTCACGTACCTTGTCCTAAAACTGTTCTTTTTACTTTCTCTATACGCACTATGTACATAGTGTATAGACAAGGTATTGTATTCCACCCAAAAATTCGATCCCGAGATTTCACCGAAAATACATGTTTTGGGTCCCCCTGAATCCAAAAAAAGCATTTTCAGAAAAAGGTCCATGTGTGTGTGCGTGTGTGTGTCTGGTGGCTGTGGACAGCATAGCTCAAAAACGAAAACACCGTTGAATACCAAACTTTGTATTTAGGTTTAGTGTCTTCCAAGGAAGCGACAGGAAGATTTTCAAGAAAATCCCCAACCCCCAACTACCCTTTACATGGAACTTTTTTCGAAAATTTTGAATTCCTTAAAAATAGCTCTAAAGATTTTGATTAAAATATGGTATATTAAAGATATTTGTCTGAAAATAAAAAGTATATCTTGAATTTTCTGGGAATAGCCACTGAAGACTTATTTATTCTGGATCAATTTTACGGAATTTTGCATAATTGCTAAACCGTAAGAGATAGACAAAAACTTATCACTCAGAAATTGCAGAGCACATTAAAACACACACTATATATTTTTTCGTGGAGTTGATTTTTTTTTTAGATATTCCTTGTTTTTGGTTTTAGCTTTGAAATACTTATACTTTTCTCATACCAGAATTTGTCAACTCCTATCCACGCAAACAAAGGAACTTCAGCCACATAGTAACCAGCTTTTGACTATCATTTTAACCTATGGTACTCCCTTATTTCACTTCCACTTACAAGGAAGCAAGTAATAAGACAATTTATGGTAATTCTTTCTAGATTATGAAATAAATAGAAGCATTTTTAGCAATAATTTGTTGCATAGATGTAGAGCAAGTCATGTGAATGGAACACATGGGATTTTTTATACAGGGGACCCTAAATCGTGTATTGCCGGTGAACTCTCGGTATAACTTTTCTAGAGGTGCACTATGTACATAAAATCCATAGCTCTCTAATTGTGGTTATAGAGCACGTAGCTGCATGTTTTTAAGATAATCGTCGCAGCACGTTCCGGACTGGGACCCGCCTTTCATCTGTCTGTTCCATTTTTACTTACTATGTATAGAGAAGATATTGTATTGCGCCATGAATCCAATTTTTAGAAAAATGTCCGTGTGTGTGTCTGTTTGCAGCATAGCTCAAAAACAAAAAGACCGTAAATACCAAAATTGGTATTTAACTTTGGTATCTTCCAAGGATTTGAGACGAAGATTTTCAAGAAAATTCCCCACCACCAAACTACCCTTTACATGCAACACTTTTCGATAATTTTGATTTTCTCAAAAAGGACTCCAACTATTTTGATTAAAATCTCTTATATTTAAGATATTTATGTGATAAATAAAATGTATATCTTCAATTTTCTGGAGGGATTTTGCTGAATTTTGAATAACTAGTAAACCGTAACAGAAACACAAAAACGAACCACACAAAATGTAAAGCACGTTAAAACACACAATTTATGTGTTATACATTTTTTTCTTGGAGTTGACCATTTTTTAGATATTGCTTGTTATTAGTTTCAGCTTTAAAATACTTATACTTTTCTCATTCGGAAATTTGTCAACTCGTGTCCATATAAACAAAGGAACATCAGTCACATAGCAACCACCTTTTGACTATCACTTTAACCTATGCTACTGGCTTATTTCCCTTCTACTGACAAGGAATCAAGTATTACGACTATTTCTGGTAAAATTTATTTTTAAAAAATATTGGCAATTTTTTTAAGTCGGAGAACTGTTGGGTGTTATAGCGTGCACATTAAAATTCTTACATCCAGTATCAATGAAACATTTGAACATTATAAGCAAATACACAGAGGGATTACAATATATAAATATTTTGGTCAACTTATGCAAGTCGCAAAGCCTGCAGCTGCGCACGTGTAGAAGGGGAGGGGAGCAAATATTACATTTAACAGATTCAACAATGTCTTATTGGAGATCAAACAGGATGTGTGTTTATCGCTGTTAATATCGTCGTCAACAGCTTCAAAACATATTATGTGTTCCATTCACATGACTTTCTCTACATCTCTGTAACAAATTATTGTAAGAAAGTTTATTCTTCTATTTACTTCATGCTAATCGACTAAAAATTAGTAGAAATACTCTTATTACTTGCTTCCTTGTAAGTAGAAGTGAAATAAGGGAGTACCATAGGTTAAAGTGATAGTCAAAAGCTGGTTGCTATGTGACTGAAGTTCCTTAGTTTGTATGGACAGGAGTTGACAAATTCCTGTATGAGAAAAGTTAAGTTTTTCAAAGCTGAAATCTAAAACAAGGAATACCTAAAAATGATCAACTCCATGAAACAAATTTATATAACATAAATTGTGTGTTTTAATATGCTCTACACTTTTTGTGCGGTAAGTTTTTGTCCATCTCTTGCGGTTTAGTGGTTATGCAAAATTCCGTAAAATTGATGCAGAATAAAGTAGTCTACAGAGGCTATTCCCAAAAAATTCAAGATATACATTTTATTTGTCAGGTAAATATATTTAATATACGACATTTTAAACAAAATCGTTAGACCCATTTTTCAGAAAATCAAAATTTTCGAAAAAAGTTCCATGTAAAGGGTAGTTTGCTGCGAGGGGATTTTTCTCAAAATCTTCGTGCCGCATCCTTGAAAGATACTGAACTTAAATTCCAAGTTTGGTATTCTAACGACTTTTCGTTTTTGAGTTTTCGTGTTCACGGACAGACACACACACACACACACACACACACACACACACACGGACCTTTTTCTGTAAATACTTTTTTTGGTTACTGGGGACCCTAATACATATATTTCCGGTGAAATTTCGGTAGTGAATTTTTGAGTGGCGTGCAATACCTTCTCTATACACTATGTACATAGCACCTGTAGAGAAATTACTGAATCACAATAGCCAACCTTTCAGAAATCAGTTTTGTTTCAACAATGAGTGTTTGAATGTGTTTCGAGTGTTAATGACTGTATTTTAGTATTCAACGGACTAAGAACGGCTATAAGAAATTGACCTGAACCTGGCCTGATGGTGCCACAGCACATTGCAGCAGGTTGTACCTGAACAACACCTGAACCTGGCCTGATGTTGCCACAGCACATTGCAGCAGGTTGTACCTGAACAACACCTAAACCCGGCCTGATGATGCCACAGCACATTGCAGCAGGTTGTACCTGAACAACACCTGAACCTGGCCTGATGGTGCCACAGCACATTCCAGCAGGTTGTACCTGAACAACTGAACAACACTTGAACCCGGCCTGATGGTGCCACAGCACATTGCAGCAGGTTGTACCTGTACAACACCTGAACCTGGCCTGATGGTGCCACAGCACATTGCAGCAGGTTGTACCTGTACAACACCTGAACCCGGCCTGATGGTGCCACAGCACATTGCAGCAGGTTGTACCCGAACCACACCTAAACCCGGCCTGATGGTGCCACAGCACATTGCAGCAGGTTGTACCTGAACAACACCTAAACCCGGCCTGATGGTGCCACAGCACATTCCAGCAGGTTGTACCTGAATAACTGAACAACACCTAAACCCGGCCTGATGGTGCCATAGCAAATTACAGCAGGTTGTACCTGAACAACACCTAAACCCGGGCTGATGGTGCCACAGCACATTCCAGCAGGTTATACCTGTACAACACCTAAACCCGGCCTGATGGTGCCACGCCACAGCACATTCCAGCAGGTTGTACCTGAACAACTGAACAACACCTAAACACGGCCTGATGGTGCCACAGCAAATTACAGCAGGTTGTACCAGAACAACACCTGAACCCGGCCTGATGGTGCCACGCCACAGCACATTCCAGCAGGTTGTACCTGAACAACTGAACAACACCTAAACCCGGCCTGATGGTGCCACAGCACATTCCAGCAGGTTGTACCTGAACAACTGAACAACACCTAAACCCGGCCTGATGGTGCCACGCCACAGCACATTCCAGCAGGTTGTACCTGAACAACTGAACAACACCTAAACCCGGCCTGATGGTGCCACAGCACATTGCAGCAGGTTGTACCTGAACAACACCTAAACCTGGCCTGATGGTGCCACAGCACATTCCGGCAGGCTGTACCTGAACAACTGAACAACACCTAAACCCGGCCTGATGGTGCCACAGCACATTGCAGCAGGTTGTACCCGAACCACACCTATACTCGGCCTGATGGTGCCACAGCACATTCCAGCAGGCTGTACCTGAACAACTGAACAACACCTAAACCCGGCCTGATGGTGCCACGCCACAGCACATTCCAGCAGGTTGTACCTGAACAACTGAACAACACCTAAACCCGGCCTGATGGTGCCACAGCACATTGCAGCAGGTTGTACCTGAACAACACCTGAACCCGGCCTGATGGTGCCACAGCACATTCTAGCAGGTTGTACCTGAACAACTGAACAACACCTGAACCCGGCCTGATGGTGCCACAGCACATTCCAGCAGGTTGTACCTGAACAACTGAACAACACCTAAACCCGGCCTGATGGTGCCACAGCACATTCCAGTAGGTTGTACCTGAACAACTGAACAACACCTAAACCCAGCCTGATGGTGCCACAGCACATTCCAGCAGGTTGTACCTGAACAACTGAACAACACCTGAACCCGGCCTGATGGTGCCACAGCACATTCCAGCAGGTTGTACCTGAACAACTGAACAACACCTAAACCCGGCCTGATGGTGCCACAGCACATTCCAGCAGGTTGTACCTGAACAACTGAACAACACCTGAACCCGGCCTGATGGTGCCACAGCACATTCCAGCAGGTTGTACCTGAACAACTGAACAACACCTGAACCTGGCCTGATGGTGCCATAGCACATTACAGCAGGTTGTACCTGAACAACACCTGAACCAGGCCTGATGGTGCCACAGCACATTACAGCAGGTTGTACCTGAACAACACCTGAACCCGGCCTGATGGTGCCACAGCACATTCCAGCAGGTTGTACCTGAACAACTGAACAACACCTGAACCCGGCCTGATGATGCCACGCCACAGCACATTCCAGCAGGTTGTACCTGAACAACACCTGAACCCGGCCTGATGGTGCCACAGCACATTCCAGCAGGTTGTACCTGAACAACACCTGAACCCGGCCTGATGGTGCCACAGCACATTACAGCAGGCTGTACCTGAACAACTGAACAACACCTGAACCCGGCCTGATGGTGCCACAGCACATTCCAGCATGTTGTACCTGAACAACTGAACAACACCTAAACCCGGCCTGATGGTGCCACAGCACATTCCAGCATGTTGTACCTGAACAACTGAACAACACCTGAACCCGGCCTGATGGTGCCACAGCACATTCCAGAACTGGGTAGGAAGACTCCTGTGACGAGCTTTATCTGCTCACTTAAGGCCACTAGAGTGGCTATGTCCGTCGCTTCAGTTCAAACAGCAAGACATTTACTGTCGCAGTTTTTGAGGAAACTCGACGCGAGTTGTTGCAACGTGTTCGAACTCAGGACGGTGCAATGAATGTAATGGTGTTCAGATACTGAACTCTCCTCTGTCGTGTGGTGCATATGAGGACGAGACTTGAGGTCTATCCTCGTTCCTCACAGTATCCTGATACATCATTTCATTTAGCAAAATATTCTTTGTGTCTGCGGGATATAACACTATCTAGGTACTTGGTTATTCAGCAATACTTACCTCATTTAAGTAGAGTATTACATTTAATAAAGTCCTTTTATTCTTGAGAACTAATAACCACAAAGCAGACTATTCAGCTGGTCCTCAAAGAATGAGCATTAATTTTGAAGTTAGGAATACTGCAATTCAAATGTAACAATTATACGCACCTATATATATTAGGTTGCCCTAAATATTAAATATTTATTGCATATCTGCATGCGGTAGACAGCTCTGATATAATGTTAGAATACTTACTCGCTCACTCACGTTGTTATAGATAACTATTATTGGTAGCGAACTGTTTTACAAGTCGACAGCTAAGTCTATGGCACGTATCATGTTTAAATGTTTCTTGGTATGCAGGAAACCGGTTTGACAGGCTGCTCTCTGTTGCGTACTTAAAATGCTGAGCGACTTCATGACGAAATACGCACCTTATCATTTCTTCACGAGAGAATTTATTTTCTTGCATGGGGTACGTTCATCAGAAACCTAATTATACTCTTACTGTAAAACACACACCCGTATTTGAGTTATCGTATTCACAGACACAAGGAACCTTTTTCTGAGAATGGTTTTTGGGATGCAGGGGATCCTAAAACATATATTTCTGGTGAAATCTCGATATGGAATTTTTGCTGCAGTTGACCTTCTCACTCTTGTGAGGTAGCAGTTAAACTATAAAATTTGTTTTGGAAAGGCTAAATCGATTGCCATTTGTTTCTATTGAAGCAACAATGACTCCAGCGATATATGAACGAGCAGTTTCTTTTTTAATGATAGAGTATTCCGATTTCGAGGAACAACTATAGAAAAGAAGCACTTAGATTAATAGGAAACCACTTTGGTCATTTAATTTATTTATTTTGTTATTGTTTCATTTACACAACCAACTTTAACATGCAAGGTGATATCGGGGGCTTTGCACTCGAAATAACTCGTCTGTAGGTTCTTTACGCTGGGTTTAAATCATTTTATTTTCCTCAAACTCACACGCACACATTCACTCCATATACGCACTTCCAGACTCTTTCGGGGATAGGGAATAATTCTGCTTAAAAAAAGTGCCCCGCCCTGGCCGGGAATCGAATCCGTGACCTCCGGATTGTTGGCAGGCACTCAAGTAGGCTTATATAAATGTCAAAAGGCACCTTCTCCTTCAATACCTTTCATTAATCCTTAGGTTTGACAATTTAACATAAAGTTGACAATATTTTATTATTATTATTATTATAGAAATCTATGTAATGGAGAATTTACGAGAATGCACTTGAAACTGTTTTGTTTAGCAACTTGAGGTTCTAGTCGTATAATGTATCAATCAATCCGTGTCAGAGATTCAGTTCTGTCTGGAACAAGCCGATGACGTCAAGTACACGAGCTGTGTACGAGAGAAAGAACCAAACACTTGTACCACCATTTCAATTCAAAAGTGTACTCGTACTTTATATTTACAATTGTCACCATAAAAATAAAATACAGTCAGCGAAATGATTTTTCGCCGTACAGTAAAAGTAATGGATTTGTCACGAAATGTACGAGAAGGACTGCTTAAAAATCTGATGTGTTCCACTCACGTGACTTTCTCTAAATCTCTGTATCACATTATTGATAAAAAGCTTATGCTGCTATTTAATTCCTGCTAATCGAGAAAAAATAGCAACTTAGTCTTATTACTTGCTTCCTTGTAAGTAGAAGAGAAATAAGGCAGTAGCATAGGTTAAGGTGATAGTCAAAAGCTGGTTGCTATGTGACTGAAGTTCCTTTGTTGGTATAGACAGGAGTTGCCAAATTCCGGCATGAGAAAAGTATAAGTATTTTAAAGCGGAAACCAAAAACAAGGAATATCTAAAAAAAGATCAACTCCAAGAAAAAAATGATATAACATGAATTGTGTGTTTTAACGTGCTCTGCATTTTGTGTTGTAAGTTTTTGTCTATCACTTACGGCTTAGCAGTAATGAAAAATTCTGTAAAATTCATCCAGAATAAAATAGTCTTCAGAGGCTATTCCCAGAAAATTCCAGATATACATTTATTTTTTACGTAAATATCTTTAATAAACGAAATTTTAATCAAAATTGTTAGAGCCATTTTTGAGAAAATCAAACTTTTCGAAAAAAGTTAAATGTAAAGGGTAGTTTGGGGTGGGCGGATTTTTCTCAAAATCTTCGTGTCGCATCCCTGGAAGATACTAAACTTAAATACTAAGTTTGGTATTTTACCGACTTTTCGTTTTTGAGTTATTGTGTTCATAGACACACGGACACAGACACACGGACCTTTTTCTGAAAATGATATTTTGGATCATGGGGACCCTAAAACATATATTTCTTGTGAAATCTCGGTATCGAATACCTTCTCTATACACTATGTATATAGTGCGTGTAGAAGAAGTAAAAAAGCCGTGCTTTAAATACCAACAAGTTCGCTGGCTCTGATTTTCACTTGCTATCTTGTGCGCATGTCTGTGAAGCTCGCTGCGAGGTAGCAACGCTCATAACCTTCAGCTGCTGCTGCATTACAACCTTGTTTCTTGTAGTCAATCTCATGTGTTCCACCCTCTGTAACATCTTCTTTATGATGATCCAGATATATTACTTGCTTTCTTGTAAGTAAAACGGAATACAGTAGGATAAAGTGATAGTCAATGTTTTAAAGCTGGTTCAAATCCGTTTCTGTGCAGGGCCAGGAGTTTAGAAATTTGCATGTGAGAAAAAGTTAATTATTTTAAATCTGAAACAAATTACAAGTAATATCTCAGAAATGGAAAAAAAAAAAAAAAAAAAAAGCGTATATCACAAAAATATTGTTTTAACGTGATGTATATTTTTTTGAGTAGTAAGTCGCTCTTTTACAGTTACGTAAAATTCATCCAGAATAAAGATGTCTTCAGAGGCTATTGCCAGAAAATTCAAGGTATACATTTTATTTGTCTTTAATATAAAATACTTTAATCAAAATCGTTAGAGCCATTTTTCCATGTGAAGAGTAGTTGGGAGTGGGGAGATCTTCTTGTCGTATCTCCAGAACTTAAACACCAAGTTTGGTATTTTACCGCGTTGTGTTGTTCACAGACACTTGTACGGAACTTTTTCTGAAAATGTTTTTTTTTTTTCGATACAGGATACCCTAAAACGTGTATTTCTGATAAAATCTCGGTATCGAATTTTTGGGTGGAATACAATATCTTGTGTATACACTATGTAGAGAAAGTAAAAATAGTGATTTTTATTTTGACTGTCTTGTTGAGTGCAAGAAGAGAATAAAGAGAAAGATTGACAATGAGAACAACGTCAAGTTGTGCTGCGAGACCAACATCATAATGTTTAATGGAGTCATTGCTTGACGCACTTTTCTCTGATTGACAATGAGAACAACGTCAAGTTGTGCTGCGAGACCAACAACATGATGTTTAATGGAGTCATTGCTTGACGCAGTTTCCTCTCATTGACAATGAGAACAACGTCAAGTTGTGCTGCGAGACCAACAACATGATGTTTAATGGAGTCATTCCTTGACACACTTTTCTCTGATTGACAATGAGAACAACGTCAAGTTGTGCTGCAAGACAAACAACATGATGTTTAATGGAGTCATTGCTTGACGCAGTTTCCTCTCATTGACAATGAGAACAACGTCAAGTTGTGCTGCGAGACCAACAACATGATGTTTAATGGAGTCATTGCTTGACGCAGTTTCCTCTCATTGACAATGAGAACAACGTCAAGTTGTGCTGCAAGACCAACAACATGATGTTTAATGGAGTCATTCCTTGACACAGTTTCCTCTCATTGACAATCAGAACAACTTCAAGTTGTGCTGCAAGACCAACAACATGATGTTTAATGGAGTCATTGCTTGACGCAGTTTTCTCTGATTGACAATGAGAACTACGTCAAGTTGTGCTGCAAGACCAACAACATGATGTTTAATGGAGTCATTGCTTGACGCAGTTTTCTCTGATTGACAATGAGAACAACGTCAAGTTGTGCTGCGAGACCAACAACATGATGTTTAATGGAGTCATTCCTTGACACACTTTTCTCTGATTGACAATGAGAACAACGTCAAGTTGTGCTGCGAGACCAACAACATGATGTTTAATGGAGTCATTGCTTGACGCAGTTTCCTCTCATTGACAATGAGAACAACTTCAAGTTGTGCTGCGAGACCAACAACATGATGTTTAATGGAATCATTGCTTGACGCAGTTTCCTCTCATTGACAATCAGAACAACTTCAAGTTGTGCTGCAAGACCAACAACATGATGTTTAATGGAGTCATTGCTTGACGCAGTTTCCTCTCATTGACAATGAGAACAACGTCAAGTTGTGCTGCAAGACCAACAACATGATGTTTAATGGAGTCATTGCTTGACGCAGTTTTCTCTGACTGACAATGAGAACAACTTCAAGTTGTGCTGCGAGACCAACAACATGATGTTTAATGGAGTCATTGCTTGACGCACTTTTCTCTGATTTGCAGGGTGCGGTCACAAAACACTGCTGGAATTTGTGAGCTCTTAGCATGATAATAATTTATGTTGGTATCGCTTCTGGTTTGGCGATAAACCTGATCCTAAACGAGTTTAATGTTGCTATAGCAGTGGTCAATTTCTTCAAATTTGCCTTACTGTTCACTGTTTTGCCAGTGTAAGTGGAGCAGGGAGTTGCCTAATAGAGGGCTTGCTTGCCTAAACATTCACATCAGGGTTGCCAGATTGGGCGAAAAATCGCGGATTGGGCTACTAAGTTAATGACTTTGCGACCGAGTTTTAATTGAGGCGATTTGCGAATTTTTGAGCTTTATCATTAATCATGAAAATACTTTAAATGTATTCCTATATAGGTTATGTTGTTTCACAAATTAAAAGGTACAGTTATAGTATATTCGTTTGGTCAATGCGTGACAATAGTGCTAGTTGTAAAATACCTGCAATCACAGAAGAGAAACTAGATGCTACATGTCCCCACCCCTTTTTTGTTTTAGCGCAGTCACACGATTTCAAGAGAACTTTTTGAATCAATGGAGCAAATCTTGGTATTGAGTTTGAGTCAACACATTGTTAATGTAAATACAGTTTAAAAACAGTAATAATACTATTAATAACGGGAACATGTGACAAAAAGACGTTCCTGCTTTGCGAACTGTCTCGGGTTCGAATCACGGCTGGGGCACAGAATTGTTCTCCTATGTTACCCAGAGTATAGAAGTATGCACCGGAGTGTGATCCAATTAATAAAACCCAATGATAACACACGATATGACCCTGCGGGGTATTAATGAAACAATAATAAAAAGTGGAGTTGGTTTGTGAACCTCGACTAAATAAACGACTTTAAAGGTTTCCAAATGATAACACTTTTGAGGGGGAGTTGAAGAGCCCATTGGTCTGACCTTAAGAAACAAGCGCCCCCCAAAATCAAAATTAGCAGCAATAGTCCCTGCACCAATTCTTGGAAACGTCCCCTACAAAGAAAACGTCACTGTGAAATTAATTAGGCGACTTCAATATAAAATGTTGCCATTTTTACTTTCTCTAGCCCCTATGTACAATGTACATAGGGATAGAGAAGTATTGCATTCCACCCAAAAATTCGATACCGAGATTTCACCGGAAATACATGTTTTAGGACCTTCTGAAAAAGGTCAGTGTGTGTGTCCGTGTCTGTGAACACGATAACCCAAAAACGTATAGTAGCTAAAATACCAAACTTGGTATTTAAGTTTAATATCTTCCAGGGATGCGACACGAAGATTTTGAGAAAAATCCCCTCACCCCAAACTACCCTTTACTTGGAACTTTTTTCGAAAATTTTGTTTTTCTTAAAAATGGCGCTAACGGTTTTGATTAAAATCCCATATTTTAGAGATATTGAATTTTGCTGGATTCTGCATTACTAGTAAACCGTAAGAAATAAACAAAAACTAGTAAGCAGAAAATGTACACACATTTTTTTCATGGAGTTGATCCTTTTTTAGCTATTCCTTGTTGTTGGATTCAGTTTTAAAATAGTTTCTCAAACGGGAATTTGTCAAAGGAACTTCAGTCACATAGCAAGCAGCTTTTCACTATCACTTTAACCTATGCTACTCCCTTATTTCGCTTCTACTTACAAGGAAGCAAGTAATAAGACTATTTCTGCTATTTTTTTCTCGATGAGCATGAAGTGAATAGAAGCATAACTTTTTAATAATAATTTGTTGCAGAGATGTAGAATTAGTCCTGTGAGTGGAACACGTCAGATTTTGGTTTGATTTGTGAATACGTAGCATTGCTTTGCTGCAGATTGATATTGGAATAAACATGTAACTGCGAACATGATGTGTGTTTAGCGTGTGGAGAGGAAATTGCTGGTGATGACGTCAAGGAGTTGGACAGACACTGTCTCTTACCATCAATATGTCCACGTAGTTGTTATCAAAACGTGTACTTATTTCCAAAAAATGCGCGGAAAAAACAGCACAAAAACACATTGCGGTTTTAGAGGTAAGCAGAGATTATAGACATGACCACAGTCTTTGGTTTCAGTTTAAAAATGTTAGCCTTGTTCATGATGGTGGCAAGAGACACCTCTTTGTCAATCACTCTTGCAAGTCTTGTTGACAAACGAACGGCAGCTCTTGTCCTGCCCCAAAGTTAGGACACCAAGCTTTTGCGAGTCTTGTTGACAAGCGAACGGCAGCTCTTGTCCTGCCCCAAAGTTAGGACACCAAGCTTTTGCGAGTCTTGTTGACAAGCGAACGGCAGCTCTTGTCCTGCCCCAAAGTTAGGACACCAAGCTTTTGCGAGTCTTGTTGACAAGCGAACGGCAGCTCTTGTCCTGCCTCAAAGTTAGGACACCAAGCTTTTGCGAGTCTTGTTGACAAGCGAACGCAAGCACTTGTCCTGCCCCAAAGTTAGGACACCAAGCTTTTGCGAGTCTTGTTGACAAGCGAACGGCAGCTCTTGTCCTGCCCCAAAGTTAGGACACCAAGCTTTTGCGAGTCTTGTTGACAAGCGAACGGCAGCTCTTGTCCTGCCCCAAAGTTAGGACACCAAGCTTTTGCGAGTCTTGTTGACAAGCGAACGCAAGCACTTGTCCTGCCCCAAAGTTAGGAAACCAAGCCTCTATGTTGCGAGTCTTGCCGACAAGCGAACGGCAGCTCTTATCCTGCCCCAAAGTTAGAAAACCAAGCGTCGCTGTTATCAAATCTTAAAATTACTGGTCCCTTTACTGAGGCGCCATTCTCGGCTTGCAAGCAGTCCTCCAGGCAACACCGTTGTCTTTAGTTTGCTATTGCTATGACCCAGTGGTAGGAGGGAGCGGTCCTGTTTGATGGCCATCATGTTGGAAAAACCTATACAGCAAACAATACAGAGATTCGTATAGGTAGAGTGAGACTGAAAAATTGAATGTCATAGCCGGGATTTGAACCACGGATCTCCCAGTCTCTAGCCGTGTGTAGGACAGGAGTTGGATAGGTACAGTCAGACTGAAAAATTCAATGTCATAGCCGGGATTTGAAGCACGGATCTCCCAGTCTCTAGCCGTGTGTAGGACAGGAGTTGGATAGGTACAGTCAGATTGAATAATTCAATGTCATAACCGGGGTTTGAACCACGAATCTCCCAGTCTCTAGCCCTGTGTAGGACAGGAGTTGGATAGGTACAGTCAGATTGAAAAATTCAATGTCATAGCCGAGGTTTTAATCACGGATCTCCCAGTCTCTTAGTTTATGAATGGTAAATGTGAGTAAGGACTATATGAGTTTCTTACACATAATTGCGCTTGTGAGTCTGTTCTTATATGTAATGTGAGCAGTTATATGTTCGCGCAATAAAAGAGTTACAGAACCAAACGGGGCTATTTCAAGTTAAAGGCGATGAAAGTATTCGTGTCGTTTCCTGGAAGATACTAATTCTAAATACCAAGGTTGGTATTTAACGGTGTTTTCGTTTTTCATCTATGCTGTTCACAGTCTCTCTCTGTCTCTCTCTCTCTCTCTCTCTCTAACACACACATACATACGGACCTTTTTCTAAAAATGTTTTTTTTCGGACTCAGGGGACCCCAAAACATATATTTGCGGTGAAATCTTGACATAGAATTTTTGGGTGGAAAACCATGTCTTGTCTATGCAGTATGTATATTGTACATGCGGTCTAAAGAAAGTTGAAATGTTTCATAGTGTATTTGTTTTCGCGTGGGCATTAAACACTAGCAAAAGGAAACAGTGACAGTTTGTGTCTGCACGTAGAAACTTCATGTATGAAACACTGTGTGGGTCCGAATGTTTATAATAATGGTGTTCAAGTGAACATGTAGCACACAAGCTGATATTTCAAGGAGATCGATAGGACTTTGACCTTAGACAGGTCTTCTGGTACAAGGTTGACTATTTAATTAGTGTGATTTCCTTTTAAAGCAGCGAACTGACACTTGCCAACTTTCGCTTGATCACACCCAAGGACAGGCAGCCACATTCTTTGATCGGAATGAACTGGGCGAGTGACAGCTTTTTAAGGAAAGTCGCTACAATTGCGTGAATTAAATACTACTAGACGTTACCATATTCTAAACAATTACAAATTGTTATCCACACAAATGAAACAATGTTCTAGAATTCTATGAACAGTAATATAGCTCTCTCTAATAATAACAATAAAATACAATACTATTGTTATTATTAATTTTATTAACTTTAATCAAGTACAAAATTTAATTTCGTATCAAGTGTGATAAGGTGTTTAAAAATCGAGTGCTTATCTTACTTGACAAGTGTACAATGATAAACTGTCTGCCATATAATCAAACAATTTTCAGTTATTTGGTCTGAAACTCTTACCAAAAATGCTGTTTGTTTATTCTTCTTTTATTTTACTGAATATGGTCCCTGTCTATTAGGTAAGTATAACTGTTACAGCTTCTGATATATTTTTTAAAACCAATATACATATAGTAAAGTTACAACCTAATAACTGAGCAGCATTTACAGGCTCAAAACACAATCAACCTAAACTGCTAATACATTTCTAATGGAATTTCTAACAACGTGTGACAAATATAAGACAACACTAGTACACAAAATTATATGAACGCAAATTAAAACTTTAATAACATTGCCAGAAAATAAAGAAAAACAACATAAATTTCAACATCTGGAAAAATGGATGACATTATAAACTAGATATTCATTACTGCAATTGAAAGTATAACAATATACAATAAAATGGTAGAGGAAATATAATTGAAACGTCTGTACATGATTCCCAAGATATTGTCCTTGTGGAAATCAAAATAAATCTGTTGTGTTCCATTCACATGTCTTTCTCTACATCTCCCCAACAAATTATTGTTAAAAAACTTGTGCTTCTATTTACTTCATATTAATCGAAAAAAATAGCATAAATAGTGTTATTACTTGCTTCCTTGTAAGTAGAAGCGAAATAAGGGAGTACCATAGGTTAAAGTGATAGTCAAAAGCTGGTTGCTCTGTGACTGAAGTTCCTTTGTTTGTGTAGAAGTAGTTAACAAATGGCCCTATGAGAAAAGGATTTTTTTTAAAGCTGAAACCAATAAGAAGGAATATCTTAAAAACGATCAACTCCACGAAAAATATAATTATATCATAAATTGTCTGTTATAATGAGCTCTACATTTTCTGTTAAGTAAGGTTTTGTCTATCTCTTGTGATTTACCAGTTATGCAACTTCATCCAGAATAAAGTAGTCTTCAAAGGCTATTCCCAGAAAATTGAAGATGTACATTTTATTTGCATGTAAATATTTTCTCAGGTAGATATACACTATTTTAATCAAAATCGTTAGAACCATTTTTGAGAAAATCAAAGTTTCCGAAAATTGTTCCATGTAAAGGGTAGTTTGGGGTGGGGGATTTTCTTGAAAATCTTCCTGTCGCATCCTTGGAAGATACTGAACTTAAATACCAAGTTTGGTATTTAACGGCATTTTCGTTTTTGAACTGTGCTGTGCACAGACACACACACGTACCATTTTCCAAAAATACTTCTTTTGGATTCAGGGGGACCCAAAACATGTATTTCCGGTGAAATCTCGGTATCGAATTTTTGGGTGCAATACAATACCTTGGATAGGTAGAGTCAGACTGAAACATTCACTGCCACAGCCGGGATTTGATCCACGGATCTGCCGGTCTCTAGCCGTGTCTAGGACAGGAGTTGGATAGGTAGAGTCAGACTGAAACATTCAATGCCACAGCCGGGATTTGATCCACAGATCTGCCGGTCTATAGCCGTGTGTAGGACAGGAGTTGGATAGGTAGAGTCAGACTGAAACATTCAATGTCATAGCCGGGATTTGAACCACGGATCTGCCGGTCTCTAGCCGTGTGTAGGACAGGAGTTGGATAGGTAGAGTCAGACTGAAAAATTCAATGTCATAGCCGGGATTTGAACCACGGATCTGCCGGTCTCTAACCGTGTCTAGGACAGGAGTTAGATAGGTAGAGTCACACTGAAAAATTCAATGTCATAGCCGGGATTTGAACCACGGATCTGCCGGTCTCTAGCTGTGTCTAGGACAGGAGTTAGATAGATAGAGTCATACTGAAAAATTCAATGTCATAGCCGGGATTTGATCCACGGATCTGCCGGTCTCTAGCTGTGTCTAGGACAGGAGTTAGATAGGTAGAGTCACACTGAAAAATTCAATGTCATAGCCGGGATTTGATCCACGGATCTGCCGGTCTCTAGCCGTGTCTAGGACAGGAGTTGGATAGGTAGAGTCAGACTGAAAAATTCAATGTCATAGCCGGGATTTGAACCAGGGATCTGCCGGTCTCTAGCCGTGTCTAGGACAGGAGTTGGATAGGTAGAGTCAGACTAAAAAATTCAATTTCATAGCCGGGATTTGAACCACGGATCTGCCGGTCTCTAGCCGTGTCTAGGACAGGAGTTGGATAGGTAGAGTCAGACTAAAAAATTCAATTTCATAGCCGGGATTTGAACCACGGATCTGCCGGTC
Source organism: Hymenopus coronatus (assembly GCA_030762935.1). Taxonomy (NCBI): domain Eukaryota; kingdom Metazoa; phylum Arthropoda; class Insecta; order Mantodea; family Hymenopodidae; genus Hymenopus; species Hymenopus coronatus. The sequence continues at coordinate 186,606,629 of CM060882.1, read as the reverse complement.
TCTAGCCGTGTCTAGGACAGGAGTTGGATAGGTAGAGTCACATTGAAAAATACAATGTCACAGCCGGGATTTGATCCACGGATCTGCCGGTCCCTAGCCGTGTCTAGGACAGGAGTTGGATAGGTAGAGTCACACTGAAACATTCACTGCTATAGCCGGAATTTGATCCACAGATCTGCCGGTCTCTAGCCGTGTCTAGGACAGGAGTTGGATAGGTAGAGTCACACTGAAACATTCACTGCTATAGCCGGAATTTGATCCACGGATCTGCCGGTCCCTAGCCGTGTCTAGGACAGGAGTTGGATAGGTAGAGTCACACTGAAACATTCACTGCTATAGCCGGAATTTGATCCACAGATCTGCCGGTCTCTAGCCGTGTCTAGGACAGGAGTTGGATAGGTAGAGTCACACTGAAACATTCACTGCTATAGCCGGAATTTGATCCACGGATCTGCCGGTCTCTAGCCGTGTCTAGGACAGGAGTTGGATAGGTAGAGTCAGACTAAAAAATTCAATTTCATAGCCGGGATTTGAACCACGGATCTGCCGGTCTCTAGCCGTGTCTAGGACAGGAGTTGGATAGGTAGAGTCACATTGAAAAATACAATGTCACAGCCGGGATTTGATCCACGGATCTGCCGGTCCCTAGCCGTGTCTAGGACAGGAGTTGGATAGGTAGAGTCACACTGAAACATTCAATGCCACAGCCGGGATTTGATCCACAGATCTGCCGGTCTCTAGCCGTGTCTAGGACAGGAGCTGGATAGGTAGAGTCAGACTGAAACATTCAATGCCACAGCCGGGATTTGATCCACAGATCTGCCGGTCTCTAGCCGTGTCTAGGACAGGAGTTGGATAGGTAGAGTCAGACTGAAACATTCAATGCCACAGCCGGGATTTGATCCACAGATCTGCCGGTCTATAGCCGTGTGTAGGACAGGAGTTGGATAGGTAGAGTCAGACCTAAAAATTCAATGTCATAGCCGGGATTTGAACCACGGATCTACCGGTCTCTAACCGTTTGCTTTTCCACTGAGCTAGCATTGAATTTCTAATATACTATGAATCCTGGGACCGCTTTATTCTGGAATAACAAGTGACAGTCAAAAACCCCATACACATCACCTTAAAACACACAACTTATATCTTATACATTTCTTGCGTGGTGTTGACCGTTTCTGAGATATTCCTTGACTGTCCGTTTATCCTACTGTATGTCCATATTTCATTTCTACTTATAAGGAACTGAGTAATAAGACAATTTCTGTTTATGTTTATCTCGATTAGCATGAAGTAAGCTTTTTAACAATAATTTTTCCTGAGATGTAGAGAAAGTCATGTGAACGGAACACATATGTGTGAAGAGTATAACTGCACATTAAATATCTGTAAGGAACATAAGACAAGATTTTGTCGCCCCAAACTATTTTTCCTAAATAAGAGCACTAAAGTTATGTTGGTCGTACGTTAAACTGTGCCCATTGAACTCTTGTCAGTTCTGATGGAGTTTTGTAGGACTGAAGGGGAAGTTTTGCTCAAGAAAAAAACCTAAGAATCATAAAAATACCCAATATTTGTCTAATAGTTTTACCCACTTGCAAAACATTTACGTCATTCATTTGTATTTTTACTTTCTTCAGTCGCGTATGTACAATGTACCTACATAGAGGATAGAGAAGGTATTGTATTCCACCCAATGTCGAGATTTCACCGAAGATATATGTTTTGGGGTCCCCTGAGTCCGAAAAAATTAGAAAAAGGTACTGTGAGTCTGTGGACAGCATAGCTCAAAGACGAAAAGACCGTTAAATACCAAATTTGGCATTTAGGTTCAGTATCTTCCAAGAATGCGACACAAAGAGTTTCAAAAATTCCCTCATCACAAACTGCCCTTAACATGTAACATTTTCTCAAAAATAGCTGTAACGATTTTGATTAAAATACCGGGTATTAAAGATACTTACAACTCAAATAAAAGGTTTATATCGAATTTTCTGGTAATAGCCTCTGAACACCTCTTTATTCTGGATGGATTTTGCCAAATTTTGCTTAATCGCTTAACCGTAAGAGGTAGACAAAAACTTGTTGCACAAAAAATGTAGATCTCGACAAAACACACATTTTATGTCGTTTACATTTTTGTTGTGGAGGTAACCGTTTCCGAGATATTCCTTGTTCTTGGTTTCAATTGTAAAGTGCTTACACTTTTCTCACACTGGAAGTCTCCGTTTTTCTTTTGTTCTACTCCTGGCCAAGCAAAGAAGCGATTTGCAATAACAATCGCATAACGACATATTTTAAAACATTTGACTATCACTTTAACATAGCACATTCCTTTAGTTGCCTTCTACTTATAAGGAACTAAGTAATAAGAACATTCTGCTAATGTTTATCTCGATTAGCATTGTGTAGAAAGAAGAATAATCTTTTGTAAGAATAGTTTGTTTTTAGAACAACTAGAGAAAGTCATGTGAGTGTAACACATCAGATTTTTCCTGTTTTAAAGAACACACTTTCTTTGCAACTCTTTAGCATATGTAATGCCAGTACAGCCCTCCATTATATCGTCTTCCAGAACGTTCTTGTGTACCCATCACAAATGTATTATTGTTCCCCAGATTGCGGTTGTAATTCGGCGTGGGGCGATAAAGTTTTTATGAGCATGGTTTTCTTCGGAATGGAAGTAAAACCGGCTGTGCCACTTAAAAGTCTTGAAGCTGGTAGAGGAGGGCTCTGAGTAAGATCTCTCATCTTCCGGTAGTTAAACAGCTCCCATAAAGTAATACTCAATTTCAACAAATCTTACGCATGACTTTCTCTACATCTCTGTAACAAATTAATTTTAAAAAGTTTATGTTCCTATCTACTTCATGAAAATCGATATAAACATTAGCAGGAATGCTTTCTTGTAAGTAGCAGGGAAATGATGGAATACACTAGTCACTTTTAAAACCTGGCTGCCATGTGGATGAATATTTTAAAACTGAAACCAGTAACAAGGAATATCACAAACCTGGTCAACTCTGCGAAAAAACATATGACAAAAAGTGTGTGTTTAACGAAATCTATATATTTTATTTTATCTATCTGTTACGGTTTACTAGTAACGCAAAAGTCATGCAGAATAAAAGAGGGTTTCAGAGGCTATTCCTAGAAAATACAATATATATTGGTATGGAATTTTTGGTTGGAATACAATACCTTCTGTATACAAATTGTTTTAACAAGAGCTGCAGTTTACCGGGTATGGAAATGTCCTCCAGTTATTCTCAGGAATTTCAAGCTATACATTTTTACATTCCATGTAAATATTTAATAATCAAAACAGAGCAATTGTTAAAAAAAAAAAGTTTGGAAACATGTTCGATGTAAGGGTATTTTGATTTTCTAACAAACGTCCTTTAAAGATACTAAACTTAAATACCATCTTGTCGGTGGAACTGAACTTGCAGCCAGCGCCCGTCAGACGCCACTTTCAGTTTTCTTTAACTCGAATGTTATTTTCGAGGTCGATCGGAGAAACCAGTCGAGCGTTCACACAATGGAGTAGTCTTTTGTTTATCCAATTTAATTCTATATCCATACTAAACTTAAATACCATCTTTGCGTGGCACTTGTCGGTGGAACTGAACTTGCAGCCAGCGCCCGTCAGACGTCACTTTCAGTTTTCTTTAACCCGAATGTTATTTTCGAGGTCGATCGGAGAAACCAGTCGAGCGTTCACACAATGGAGTAGTCTTTTGTTTATCCAATTTAATTCTATATCCATACTAAACTTAAATACCATCTTTGCGTGGCACTTGTCGGTGGAACTGAACTTGCAGCCAGCGCCAGCGCCCGTCAGACGCCACTTTCATTTTTCTTTAACCCCAATGTTATTTTCGAGGTCGATCGGAGAAACCAGTCGAGCGTTCATACAATGGAGTAGTCTTTTGTTTATCTAATTTAATTCTATATCCATATTTGGAACACAGCTGCAACATATTTAAGCATATTTGAACATTAATTGACAAATGAACACGTTAAAATGGTGTTCTTTTGTTGAAAACGTTATCAGTGGTTATGTTTGACCACATATATGTAATTCTAAACAGTAACCTAAATTTGCTCGCATTTGAAAACATTAATAACATAAGCTTCAAAACTTCAAGTTGGTGCACAAAATTTGGTTAATGTTAAGCTGTATTACTTTCTCTACGCGTACTATGTACATAGTGTATACACAAGGTTATGTATTGTATCCAAAATTTCAATGCGTTTTAAGAAATAGACGTTTTAAGGACCTCTGTATAAAAAGAAAGTATTTTCTCAAAAAGGTCCGTGTGTGTCTGTCTGTCTATCCGTCTGTCTGTGTGTGTGTGTCTGTGGACAGCATATCCCCAAAACAAAACGACCGTTAAATACCAAACTTGGTATTTAGGTTTAGTATCTTATAAGGATGCGACACGAAGATTTTCAAAAAAAAAAAATCCCCCCCACCACAAACTACCCTTTGCGTGGAAAAAATTTCGAAAATGTTGATTTTCTTAAAAATGGTTCTAAGGATTTTGATTAAAATCCGGTATATTAAAGCTATTTATGTCCGAAATAAAATGTGTATCTGGAATTTTTTGGGAATAGCCTCTGAAGACCTTTTATTCTGAATGAATTTTGCTTATTTGCAAAGAGATAGAAAAAAAAAAAAAAAAAAAAAAAAAAAAGGTACTACACAAAAAATGTACCTAATGACAAAACACACAATTTTTGTCCTTTACGTTTGCGTTGTGGAGGTAACCGTTTTCGAGATATTCCTTGTTATTGGTTTCAATTATGAGGTACTTTTCTCACACAGGAAGTGTCTGTTTTTCTTTTGTTCTACTCCTGGCCAAGCAAAGAAGTGATTTGCAATGACAATCGCATAACGATAGCTTTTAAAACATTTGACAATCACTTCCCTTATTCCCTTCTACTTATAAGGAACTAAGTAATAACATTCTGCTAACATTTATCCTGATTAGTATTGTGTACAAACAAGAATAATTTTTTGTAGGAGTTTTGTAGAGCAGCTAGAGAAAGTCATGTGAATGTAACACATCAGATTTTTTTGCGTTGAATTGACCATTTCTGAGATATTCCTTATCATTTGTTTCAGATTTAAAATACTATTTTCACACACGGAAAGTTATAAACTCCTGACCTTGCATAGAAACGGATTTCAACCATATGGCAACCACAGTTTATAACATTTGACTGTCGTTTTATCCTAGTGTATTGCGATATTTCTCTTCTACTTATAACGAACTAAGTAAAACCACCGTTTCTATCTGAATTAGCATGAAACACAAGAATAAACGTATTAACAACAATTTGTTACACATGTGTGGAGAAAGTAATTTTTTTTCTAACTGTTGAAAAACGTTATGGAGACGTCAAAACGTTTCATAATTGTCGAATATGTGAGAACATGAAAAAATGTAAGGTAGTTAATGGGATATACTTTTATAATTATTATTATTATTATTATTATTATTATTATTATTATTATTATTATTATTATTATTATTATTATTATGTGCTTTGAATGCTGAAACGACCAATAACTGAGTCTCAGAAAGGAAACTGACACCAAGACAAGTAAAATAAAATCTGTATCTGTGAGGTAAGTAATAAACATATTTGAACTGCAAAGAAAATTATTAACTACATGTGATGTTCCCTCCCACTCGTGTTGTATTCTTACTAAGCACCTCTTTGTGTACCCTGATACATCTGTAATTTAATATCTACATAACTTACTTGAAGTGCTCAACTTGTTCTACGATCCCATCTTCAATTGCAATTGGGCACTTCCTATCGAGTCTTGAAGTTATAACTCTGTGTTTTGGATTTGTAGTTCATCTTCAGAATTTGTGTTCATTCTTGTATATGTGGATCCCTTTTGTCGCTGTTTCTTTCCATTTTCTATATACATATTAAAAATGCGATGTATTCCATTCACATGACATTCTATACATCGCTGTAACAAACAATTGTTAAAAAGCTTATTGTTCTATCTCTTCATGATAGTGCTGCATGCTGGGATCCGTATCGGGTGGGGCAAAAACTGGCACTAGAGAGAGTTCAAAAAAGAGCAGCTAAATTTGTAGCCAGAAGTAAACGATTCGAAAATCATAATAGCACTGCTACCTCCTGGGAAACACGTAGGAGACGAGGGGAAACTGCTCGCAAAGACATATCCAAGCCATTATACTGTGGGAGCAATGATCACTCGGAAAAATAAGAAATAGGCAACAGAAAACAGACATGGGTAAATAGAACAATAAACGAATGGAACAAAATACCTGCAGATTTACTGGAGACTTTGCCTCAACGTGTAAATAGTTTTAAAAAGAGACTAAAGAAGAGTGATTTATAGTGAGGATGGGGTGCAGTATTGGAGGGTGAGACGTGGTCAGCGCCTCGAGCCCCTCCCGGCCGGTTAATGCGGTCCTCACGACCTGGAGCCTCTACTTCTCCATCAAGTAGCTCCTCAATTGGCCCCCCAGGGACCTCACGAGGCTGAGTGCACCCCGGTCCAGGTCTCCCAGCGGGGGAAAAATCCCCACGCCGGTACTGGGGATCGAACCCAGGTCTCCCGCTTGGTAGGCAGCTACGCTACCACCGCGCTAAGGAGACGACCATGGAACAAAGTACCTGCAGATTTACTGGAGACTTTGCCTCAACGTGTAAATAGTTTTAAAAAGAGACTAAAGAAGAGTGATTTATAGTGAGGATAGTAAATAAAAATATTACTGTTGTTACAATTATGTATACTATGATGTCATTGGCATTTTAACAGGGTATTGCTCTCGTTATTGTTTATTTAACTCAATTGTATTGTACATTGACAGCGCTGCCACGCCCCAAGCAGTCAAATAAAGTATATATCTAAACATTAGCGTACATTTCCTTAATTACTTTGGCATTTTAACAGGGTATTGCTCACGTTATTGTTTATTTAACTCATTGTATTATTACATTGACAGCGCTGCCACGCCCCAAGCAGTCAAATAAAGTATATATCTAAACATTAGCGTACATTTCCTTAATTACTTTGGCATTTTAACAGGGTATTGCTCACGTTATTGTTTATTTAACTCATTGTATTATTACATTGACAGCGCTGCCACGCCCTAACCAGTCAAATAAAGTATATATCTAAACATTAGCGTACATTTTCTTAATTACTTTGCTTCCTTGTAAGTAGAAGGGTCATTTGGTTGAAATCCCTTTCTATGCAGGGCCAGCAATTTACAACTTCAAGTTTAACAATTTTAAATCTAAAGAAATAACAAGGAATATCTCAGAAATGGTCAATTCCACGAAAAACAACTATATGACATAAACTGAGTGTTTTAACGTGATCTACATTTTTAGTGTGGTAAGTTTTTGCTCATCCCATACGGTTTACCAGTTACGCAAAATGCATTCAAAATAAACAGCTCTTCAGGGGATATTCCCAGATAATTCAGTTTAATCATTCTATTTGCCATATAAATATATTTAATATGCGGTATTTTAATCAAAATCGTCAGAGCCATTTTTGAGAAAATCAAAATTTTCTAAATTTTTTCCATGTAAAGGGTACTCTCGGGTGGGGGGATATTTCCCAAAATCTTCGTGCCGCATCCCTTGGAGATAGTAAACTTAAGTGCCAAGTTTGGTATTTTATCGACTTTTTGTTTTTGAGTTATCGTGTTCCTAGACACACACTCACGCGCGCACGGACCTTTTTTCCAAATATTCCTTTTTTGGATACAGGGGACCCTAAAACGTTCTCGGAATCCAATTTTTGGGTGGAACGCAATACCTTCTCTATACACTATGTACATAATATGTGTAGAGAAAGTAAAAAGAGGAGCAATAAAGTGCAGCTTTTTACGACTTCTCGGTTTATTAAAAGATTTCCCGCCTTTGTGATTGGCGACGTCAATTATAATAAAAGTTTATATAGACTCTTGAACAAAATAGCTTATGAGTAAAACGAAGTATTCAAATTGCAGGTTACAAAATATACCAGAACTTACTGTTTAGTACCAAGAATATACCGTTTGTTTGTTTTTTTTTTTTCTTCGAAGCTCATTACTGGCAAATGCCGGGAATATTACGTCGTGTAAAGTTCAGTGGCGCCAACTTCTGCTGCACAAAGAGAGATAGAAACGTATTATTTCCATTTTACTTTAGGTATTCTCAGCTGAACCTTACCGATATGTAAATTATGTCCCAAACATTCAAAACCAGTAATTCAGAGCAAATTTGATGCAGTTCATTACTTAAACATTGAAAGTGTCCTTTGTGACATTTTCATCTCAAAAAAAGTCAACCTATAGTCAGAGTTTCTACACACAATATTAAAGAGAATTATAGTTAAAAAAAAAAAAAAACAGAAAAAAGAGCAACGAAAGGAAACTGCATTTAATAAAGAGCAATAAAAAAATAAAATCTGATGTAATCCATTCACATGACTTTCTCTACATCTCTGCAACAAATTTTTGTTAAAAAGTTTATGCTTCTATTTACTTCATTCTAAGTGAGAAACAATTAGCAGAAATAGTCTTATTACTTGTTTCCCTGTAGGCAGAAGCGAAATAAGGGAGTACCATAGGTTAAAGTGACAGCCAAAAGATGGTTGCTATGTGACTGAAGTTCCTTTGTTTGTATGGACAGCAGTTGACAAATTCCTGTATGAGAAAAGTATAAGCTTTTTAAGGCTGAAACAAAAGACAAGGAATATCTAAAAAACGATCAACTCCACGAAAAAAAAAAATATATAACATAAATTGTGTGCTTTAATATGCTCTACATTGTTTGTGCAGTAAGTTTTTGTCTATCTCTTACGGTTTACCAGTTACACAAAATTCCGTAAAATTCATCCAGAATAAAGTAGTCTTCAGAGGCTATTCCCAGAAAATTCAATTTGTCAAGTATATATCTTTCATATATGATATTTTAATCAAAATCGTTAGAGCCATTTTTTAGAAAATCAAAATTTTCGAAAAAATTTCCATGTGAAGGGTAGTTGGGGGTGGGGGAATTTTCTTGAAAATCTTCGTGTCGCATCCTAGGAAGATACTGAACTTAAATACCAAGTTTTGTATTTAACGGTCTTTTCGTTTTTGACCTATGCTGCCCACAGACACACAAACACACAACACGGACATTTTTCTAAAAATGTTTTTTTTTTTGGATTCAGGTGGTCTCAAAACATGTATTTCCGGTGAATCTCACTATCGAATTTTTGGGTACATGCCATACCTTCTCTATACACTATGTACATAGCACGTATAGAGAAAGTAATAAAGATATCATAAAATCTGGAAATAATTTTTCACAGCTTAATTTTATTTTTACTTTCTCTACACATACTGTGTACACAGTGTATAGAGAAGGTACTGTAATGCACCAAAAATTCGTTACCAAGATTTCACCGGAAATATGTTTTGAGACCCCCTGAATCCAAACAAAAATATTTTTAGAAAAAATATCCGCATGTGTGTGTCTTTAGGCAGCATAGTTCAAAAACGAAAAGTCCGTTAAAAAGCAAACTTGGTATTTAACTTTGGTATCTTCCAAGGATGCGTCACGAACATTTTCAAGAAAATCCCCCCCACCTCCAACTACCCTTTACATGGAAATTTTTTCGAAAATTTTGATTTTCTAAAAAATGGCTCTAACAATTTTGATTAAAATATCGTATATTAAAGATATTTACCTGACAAATAACATGTATATTTTGAATATTCTGGGAATAGCCTCTAAAGGCTACTTTTATTCTGGATGAATATTACGGAATTTTACGTAACTGCTTAACCGTAAGAGATGGAGAAAACTTGACACACAGAAATATAGAGCAAGTTAAGCATACAATTTATGTAATATATATTTTTTCGTGGAGTTGATCGTTTTAGAGATATTCCTTGTTATTGGTTTCAGCTTTAAAAAACATACTTTTCTGGTACAGGAATTTGTCAACTTCTATCCATACAAACAAAGGAACTTCTGTCCCATAGCAACCAGCTTTTGACTATCACTTTAACTTATGGTACTCCCTTATTTTGCTTCTTCTCACAGGGAAGCAACTAATAAGACTATTCTGCTAACCTTTTTTTGATAGGCATAGGCTTTTTAATAATATTTTTGCACAGATGAAGAGAAAGTCACGAGAATGGAACACATCAGATTTTTTTCATTCGTGTTCAGCTTCCATATTAAGTACATATTAAAACAAAAATTATAAAAATATCTGAATATACGTGTAGAATGTACAGGGTTACTACAAAAGAAATAGACAACTTCAACTGCCTGTAAAACAAAAACGATTAGAGATAGCAACCTAATTATTTTGGAGGTTTGTTGAGAAACCCTCAAAGTTTTGTTTGTTACTATTGGTAACGCTGTAGTGTTTTGTTTGTTGTTGCAGAAGCTGAAATGGCGGAAAATCCTGTGGAAAAGGCACATTGCGTGTTGGAATTTGCTAGAACGCAATCAGCAACTGTTGTCCAACGACATTTTAGAACACGTTACCACAAAAATGAAATGATGCGCTCACAAAAACCAGCATCGTCTTCATCATGTCGCAACATGTCGATGCGAAAGTCACACCGTATGACCTTATTTTCTTCACTCAGAAACTGCAACATCTGTAATCTGTAAGGCATCATGTGCAGTCGCTTCCGCAAGATTTTCCATACAGTTTGCTGTGGAATTTGTAATTGCATGCTTGCCCTAGATGTCGATTTCTGTGGGCTTCTTATGTAGGCAGAACGAACACGTTCAACGTTTTTTTCCGAAACTCTTGGTCTTCCCGAGCTCTTCCCTTTGCACAAACATCCCGCTGTCTCGAATTTTCTATACCAGTCGTAGATTGACTGCCTAGTCGGTGGCGTTTTGTGGTAACGTGTTCTAAAATGTCGGACAACAGTTGCTGATTGCGTTCTAGCAAATTCCAACACGCAATATGCCTTTTCCACAGGATTTTCCGCCATTTCAGCTTCTGTAACTACAAACAAAACACTACAGCGTTACCAATAGTAACAAACAAAACTTTGAGGGTTTCTCAACATACCTCCAAAATAATTAGGTTGCTATCTCTAATAGTTTTTGTTTTACAAGCAGTTGAAGTTGCCTATTTCTTTTGTAGTAACCCTGTATAATAACATAGTGACATTGAAAGCAGATTGGAAATGACGTCATGTGGTGCCGTTAAGAAGCGTTTACATAATCAGAAGCAGCAGCAGGGTGTGGTTAGAAACCACAGAGGAAAGTGGCAAGGACATCATGCTCTTCTCGGTGCTACATATACAGGAAGTGTACATGTACTCGCTACTAGAGCCACCTTACAATTGTTGTTACTCTACTTGAAAAATTACTGTTAAAAATCACACGACTTTCTCTATATCCCTGCAACAAATTATTCTATTTACTTCATCTAATGGAGCAAAAATTGGTAGAAATAGTCTTATTGCTTGCTTCCTTGTTAGTAGAAGCGAAATAAGGGGGTACTATACGTTAAAGTGATAGTCAAAAGCTGGTTGCTCTGCGACTGTTTGTATGGACACGAGTTCACAAAGTTCTGTATGAGAAAAGTATAAGTCTTTATAGTTGAAAAAAAAAGGAATATCTCAAAAACAATCAACTCCACGAAAAAAATTTATATAACATAAATTGTGTGTTTTACGGTGCTCTACATTTGCTGTGTGCTAAGTTTTTGGCTATTTCTTACGGTTTAGCAGTTATGCTAAATTCCGTAAAATTGACCCAGAATAAAGTAGTGTTCAGAGGCTATTCCCAGAAAATTCAAAATATACATTTTATTTGCCATGTAAATATTTTTAATATACGATATTTTAATCAAAATCGTTAGAGCCATTTTTTAGAAAATAAAAATTTTCGAAAAAAGTTGCATGTAAAGGGTAGTTTGAGGTGGGGGGATTTTTCTGAAAATCTTTGTGTCGCATCCCTGGAAGATACTAAACTTAAATACCAAGTTTGGTAATTTACCGACTTTTCGTTTTTGAGTTATCGTGATCACAGACACAAGGACCTTTTTCTGAAAATACTTTTTTGGATACAGGGGACCCTAAAACATACATTTCTGGTGAAATCTCGGTATAGAATTTTTGGCGGAGTGCAATACCTTCTCTATACATATACACGTATAGAGAAAGTAAAAATGAGTATGTGCAATACAAAATTAGACACTCAGTTGAAGGACTTTCTTGGTTTCACATAGCGACCGGCTTTTAAAGGACGAGCTGCAATAAGGTTAATTCTGATTATGTTTATCATGATGGAGATAACAGATTAAGGTGTGTTTACCGAACACCTAGAGGACATCATGTGAATGTTTTTATCTTCTACTTACATGGAACTAAATAATAAGACTATTGTTTTAGCAGGAAGCAGAAAGTGAAGTGAGATATTTTTGTTTTAGGTTGGTAGTACTGCTGGTGGCTGGCGTGCTTGCAGCGGACCAGGAGAATGAATATGACTACGAGGAGGAGGTAGTGGAGCCCCAGACTCCTGCGCCCCGGGGCAGACTGGCGCTGCTGGGCAGTCGCTCACCCATCCAGAGGGGTGGCGGTCTCTTGAGGGGCAAACCCACCCCAGCAGCTGCCCCAAAGTCAACATCCACAGAACCGCCAGCCGAGTCGGTGAGTCCATCTTCACTGCTAGCTTAGCTCAAACACGAAAAGTCGCTTAAATCACAAAATTCATATTTAACTTTAGTATCTTCCAAGGAAGCGACACGGACATTTTCAACAAAACTCCCCCATCCCGAACTACCCTTGCGTCCATCATTTTCGAATACTTTGATTTCCTCAAAAATGGGTCTAAGGATTTTGAATTTTGTGGCAATAGTCTCTGCAGGCCCCTCCGTTCTGAATAACTCTTGCATAACTGTTAAACGGTAAGCAATACACAAAATCGTAGTACTGAAAAAAGGAAAAACTGTACATCTGTTAAAACATACAATTTATAGCTTGCAGATTTGTTTTTGTTTTGGTTTTTTATTCGGGGGAGGCCTAAAAAATATTTCCAATGAAACGTCGCTATGGAATGTTTTAGTCAAATGCAATTCCTTCTCAATATACTATATGTTAAGTACAAAAAGTAAAAGTACATGATTTGCAATTTCCTGAATACAAAAATCTGATGTGACACATTCACATGACTTTCTCTAGTTCTACAATTTCTTCTTCTTCTTACATAAGATTATTCTTCTTTCTATACAATACTAATCGAGATAAACATTAGCACAATGTTGTTACTACTTAAGGAGAAAGAAAATGAGGGAATGCACTAGGCTAAGCCGACAGTCAAATGTTTTAAAAGCTATCGTTATTCGCTTCCTTGCTCGGCCAGAGTATAAGTACTCACAACTGAAACCAAAAACAATGAATATCTCGGAAACGGTTACCTCCACAACAAAAATGTAAAGGACATAAATTGTGTGTTTTGATCAGATCAACATTTTCTGTGTGGTAAGTTTTTGTCTATCTCTTTCCGTTTAGCAGTTAAGCAAAATTTATCAAAATTCATCCAGAATAAAGAGATCTTTAGAGGCTATTCCCAGAAAATTCAAGATATACATTTCATTTGGTATGTAAATATCTTTAATGTACGGAAATTTAATCAAAATCGTTAGAGCCATTTTTTAGAAAATCAAAATTTTCGAAGATATTTCCATATAAAGGGTAGTTGGGGTGGGGGGATTTTCTTGAAAATCCTCGTGTCGCAGCCTTGGAAGATATCAAATCTAAATATCAAGTTTAGTATTTAACGGTCTTTTCGTTTTTGAGCTATGCTGTCCACAGACATACAGATAGAGACACACAGATACACACGGACCTTTTTCTGAATTTTTTTTATTCAGGGGGTCGTAAAACATGCATTTCCGGTGAAATCTCGACATCAAATTTTGGGTGGAATTCAATACTTCCTATATACATAGTAGGTATAGAGAAAGTAAAGATAATATATGTGGGAACCAGAATCAAGTTTAACATTTGATGATTAATCCGGCATTTTTAGGTCCAATGTGAAAACATTATGAGATAATTGTTATCGTTTTCTGACAGAAATCGTGTGTAGGACAGGAGTTGGATTGGTAGACTGAAAAAATTCAATACCACAGCCGAGATTTGAACCACGGATCTCCCGGTCTCTAGCCAGTTGCTCTACCACTGAGCTACCATAGCATGTTTCCCGGTAAACCACAAGGTGATCACAAATTATTTTGAGATGACAACCCCAATGTTGTAAAGTCCCAGGATTCATAGCCAACTACTATGGTCAATTGTGTGTAGGACGGAAGATAGTCTCACGCTACCTATCCGTATTATCCTAAACGAACTCTCTGTTCTCAAAATGACCTTTGCTGATTCGGCTCTTTCATTCTTATATGGAGCAGAAGCAATGTAATTTTTTTGAACAAGAAATGAAGATATTGGTGCCATTAGCACTTTTCTTGTTCTGCAGCAGTTGCTGCTTGCGACACCTGATAGCTCGGGAGCTAAGCCCAAAAGGTACTGTGTTAAACCGCGCAAGCCAGCTTTAATTTGATGAAATATCTCAGTACGCGAGGGCCAGCTTTTTAAAACATGATATTGAACATCATTAGTTTGAGTTTCTTGACAGAAAATCCGCATTTGCTGCCTAAAGGATCAGTTTCAAACTCTTCGTACTTTCTGTTTCCACGTCAACTTTACAAAATTCAACAACATTTTTATTTGAAAACAAAATATTGAAAATGAGTATTTACTTCATAAAAATCTGATGTGTTCTATTGAAATGACTTTCTCTACATCAATGTAACGAGTTGTTGTTACTAAAAAGCACATTCTTCTACTTTACGATAAACATTAGCAGAAATGTTGTTAATTACTTGCACCCTTGTAAGTAGAAGGGAAAGGACTAGGACATAACGATAGTCAAATGTTTTAAAAGCTGGTTGTCATCCGTTTATATGCAGGGCCAGGAGTTAAAACTTTCCATGTGAGAAAAGTTCAAGTATTTTAAATCTGAAACAAATAACAAGGAATATCTCAGAAATGGTCTATTCCATGACATAAATTGTGTGATCTATACTAAGTTTCTGTCTTTCTCTTACAGTTCATTCAGAATAACCAGGTCTTTAGAGGCTATTCCCACAAAATTCAAGATGTACTTATTTTTATATTTGCCATTTAAATATCTTTAGTAGACGGCATTTTAATGAAAATCGTTAGAGCCATTTTTGAGAAAATCAAAAGTTTCGAAATTGTTTCCATGTAAAGTGTAGTTTGTGGGAGAGAGGGGGATTTTCTGAAAATCTTCGTGACGCATCCCTGGAAGATAATAAACTTAAATACCAAGTTTGGCATTTTGCCGACTTTTCGTTTTTGAGCTGTCGTGTTCACTGATACACACGGACCTTTTTCAAAATGCTTTTTTTTTGGACCCAGGGGACCCTAAAACATAGGTATATTTCCGGTGAAATCTCGGTATCGAATTTTTGGGTGGATTGCCATACCTTCTCTATACATATGTACATGGTACGTGTGAGAAAGTAAAAATGACCAGTTTTAAATAAATAAATGTGACAACATACCAACACGGTTTTCTTATTAGAATGAAATTAAAACAATTCAGATCCTCAGTATTTTTCTTTTCGTTTTCTCTGCTACACGCATCTTTGAAATTATTGTCCTCAGCAGACTAAGGAATTTCCAAGCACTAACGCCAGGGAAAAGGAAAACTACTTTGAATTACTACCCAACGTTATAGTTAGCAAACATCTCCCTGTTGGGTGTGTAGTCAAATCACTAGAGCACGTTTACCTACCACTCATGGTCGCTATTGTGTGCGCTGAATGTATTGATGGTGGTTTCAATGGAGAGCCAACTCGAAGACAACTGCTTGAGAATTTCTTAGCCTGGTCGTCACCCAAGATCGGTTAAATAAACACACATTCGCCTTGCTTCAATTTAGGATAAAACTTTGTTTATTCCATTTCCGACACGTGTCCCCAAATTAAGACTTCCAGTGCATGTGACTTTATGTTGAAAAGGAAATACATTCCATTCCTTACTTGAATATAGAACTGTTTGTGTTGCTGAGCCAGAAACCGACCTGTGTGCTTGCTTATCAAATAGTACCAAACAGAGGATAGTGAAGAATGTCCTTCCAGCCACTCAGGTCCATACTCATCCCCTTTCGCCGCTCATCTTTGTTCATAGGCTGTAACGCATTTAAATTCAAACCAATAAGAGATGGAGTAGAACACAATTGATAGCATGCTGGCAACATTAAAACAACAACAGAAGAACCGGCAGATTCCTTGTGTGTGACATTAACATGAAGTGCATACATATATTGTTTTATTTCTCTACACGTACTACGTAAATACTCTATAGAGAAGGTATTGTATTGCACCCAAAAATTGGATACCGAGATTTCACTGGAAATACATGTTTTGAGACCGCTGAATCTAAAAAAAGCATTTTTAGAAAAATATCCGTGCATGTGTGTATGTGTATCTGTTGGGGGCATAGCTCAAAAACGAAAAGACCACTAAATACTAAACTTGGTATCTTCCAAGGATGCGACACGAAGATTTTCCTTTGCATGGAAAAAAAAACTTTGGATTTTCTCAAAAATGGCTATGACGATTTTGATTAAAATCTCTTATATTTAAAATATTAAATGACAAATAAAATGAATATCTTCAATTTTCTGTGAATAGCTTCTGAAGACATGTTTATTGTGGGTGAATTTTGCGGAATTTTGCATAACTAGTAAACCGTAAGAGATAGGCAAAAACTAACCACACAAAAAATATATATCTCGTTAAAACGCGCAATTTATGTTATATACATTTTATTCGTGAAGTTGGCCATTTTTAAGATATTCGTTGTTATTGGTCTCAGCTTGAAAATGCTTACACTTTTCTGACACGGGAATTTTTGTCGACTCCTATCCATATAAACAAAGGAAGTTCAATCACATAGCAACCAGCTTTTAAAAGATTTGACTATCGATTTAGCCTAGAGTATTCCATTATTTCGCTTCTACTTACAAAGAAGCAAGTAAAAGACCCTTTATGCTAATGTTTTCTCGATTAGTATGAAGTAAATAGAAGAATAAGCTTTTTAACAATAATTTATTGTGGAGATGTAGAGAAAGTCATGTGAATGGAATACGTCAGACTTTTTTTTTTTTGCTAACCAAAACTCAAGTGAGATTGAAATGTTAGCTGTTTCTTAGGGTTGGACTGTTTGTGTGATTTGCAGGCCGAATTTGAGGAAGAGGATCAGGGTGAGGAAGAGGAAGAGACAGTGACGACGACGACGGAAGCGGCCAAGAAGTCGCTGGTCCGTGGAGGAGTTCGGCCCTTCAGGAGTAACGAGGACCTGCTGGCAGCCTTGAAGAGGCGTCGGGAACAACAGGTACGACTCCGGTGGCGGGACGACGGGCGAAGTGTTCTGCTTCCTTCCTGGCTCGCTCACTCCGCAAACTTCATTCATTACTAGTGACGTTCTTCGTGATCGGCAAGAATAAGGGCATACCTCCAATCTATTCTTTCCGATCGCGGACAGTTGAAAGAAGGCTTATGGGACCAGTTTCATACATAATCATGAATAAAATATATGTATAGTACAAGTTAATAGACTGCGGGGGGGGCGGGGCGTATCGAATATCACTTCAAACTGTCCTGGGTTTTGTTCTATTTGGTTCTGCAGAAATGTGAAACCTTTTAGGTTGCTAATAATTCAGGATTTCTAAATTTAACTTACATATATGTCTGACTATTAGCCCAATCGTTATGTAATTAAAAATCACAACATAAAGCCTTTCTGGCGCCTTATTCCATTTAACCAAAATTTTACCTCTAATTTCAAAGCCAAAATGTTAGCTCTCCTAGAGACGGCACCGACCTTGTGTTCCCCTCACTGTGTCGTCTTCCGCGCAATGTCAGTAAACACGTCCTTATAAACCCTGCTGGGACAGCGTATAGTTCGCCGCCAGCCGCCTCAGCTACTTGGGGCAGGGCGCTCTATCCACATTAGTTGGAACTACTGCAGTAACTCAGGGTAACAGGAACATACGACTGGTAGCCGTTGGTCACTTCGCAGGCTGGTAATGTTTGTAGCCAGCCGCCTCAGCTACTTGGGGCAGGGCGCTCTATCCACATTAGTTGGAATTACTGCAGTAACTCAGGGTAACAGGAACATACGACTGGTAGCCGTTGGTCACTTCGCAGGCTGGTAATGTTTGTAGCCACCGTCTCAGCTATTTGGAGCAGAGCGCTCTATCCACATTAGTTGGAACTACTGCAGTAACTCAGGGTAACAGGAACATACGACTGGTAGCCGTTGGTCACTTCGCAGGCTGGTAATGTTTGTAGCCACCGTCTCAGCTACTTGGAGCAGGGCGCTCTATCCACTTTATTTGGAACTACTGCAGTAACTCAGGGTAACAGGAACATACGACTGGTAGCCGTTGGTCACTTCGCAGTAACTCAGGGTAACAGGAACATACGACTGGTAGCCGTTGGTCACTTCGCAGTAACTCAGGGTAACAGGAACGTACGACTGGTAGCCGTTGGTCACTTCGCAGTAACTCAGGGTAACAGGAACGTACGACTGGTAGCCGTTGGTCACTTCGCAGTAACTCAGGGTAACAGGAACGTACGACTGGTATCCGTTGGTCACTTCGCAGTAACTCAGGGTAACAGGAACGTACGACTGGTATCCGTTGGTCACTTCGCAGGCCGCTAATGTTAGAAGTCACCGCCTCAGCTACCTGAGGAACTTATTGTTCTTATAGAGAGCTCGAAACGGTACAAAAGTTAAAAGCGTAATTGCTCTACATTTTATATAAACATGTCATTAACCTAAAAAATAGCTGAGATACACGGTTAATGGGATTTTGTTATAGGGACGCACAGGAACGTTTCAGTACGAGCAGCAGGAAATACAATATTTGATAACATTTTGCAGAATTTAACGCCGTATAGTAACAATCCTAATTTAACAGCTAGGATTGTCTGCGGTGTCCGCTTCCTCGGGCTCGCCGCTAGCATAGGAAGGCGCGGATGAAACCTTGCAATATTTTTAAAACTACTTACCAACTTTTGAAAGCGGATGCCAAATCTGACCACCGTTCTTGTCCATACATTTTTGGCACCTTCTTCCAGGGTGTGTGGGTTTGTCTTGTAGTTTAATTTACCTCAGAGATAGAAATCACAGACGGTTGGGTCGGGGACCGAGGCTACAAATAATTCTCCTGAAACACACCTTCAAATGTTCTCAGAAACATTGGCTGTTTGACTCGAAAATAATTGGCTCTATACCTCTTTCTGCAAATGGCACGTTCACTGAACTAGTCATAAAGATGTGCAGTAGAAAACATAATACACTTTGTACTAACTATCAATACTGTAGTCGCAGAACTGTGCACAGCCAGTCGACTCACTCTGTAGTTGAGGAATAGAACCCAGAGAGTGTGGGGAAAACCAAGAATACAATTATGTATTGCATAAATAATATCTGGCACAGCTATCTACAAAAATATATACTTGTCATTTACAACGAGAAATTGAGGACGTAGCGAAAAATGCTTGCAGCCATATGTAGTATCCGGTCGTAAAGGCGCCATGACAGTTCCTGAGGAATTGACGAGCGAAGTTCAAGAATTGTCTATACTAAAACACGGCTGTGCAGGCTTTACCTAAAATCGTGCTCTTAGAGCTTAGAGCCGCTACTCTGTATGGTGTGATATTCTGCTGCCAGTGAGGTGGGCTGTTTACCGGTTCTTGCAGGGGCACCCACATATGCTGCCATACACCACCAGTATATTGCAATGCTACATTCCTGTACCTAATGGTGATAAAACCATTATACCATTCTGACACTCCGGTATATTTTAGAATCGTTTTGTAGTTCATTTATAAACAAATATTCTTGGCTACTATAATTAGCAGTCAAGGGTTTGACAGGTATACTACCCAATTGCATCTGCTAGTTAAGCTGGTGCCTTACTTCCTTAAGTAGCAAAAGTGCTGTGCATATTCTCACAAAGCATTATTTCATAAATATAAATCATTCTGTGAATCTTTACTGAAATTAAACTCCAAATTTTTGGCCTAAAACATTTTCTGCCACATTAAAGAATTTATAAAGAGCAAAGTTTGAAGTGATTTACAAAGATCAAATCTATTTATATAAAGAGAGAATGTTTATCTGCTATGATTTAAGTGATATTTGAACTTGTCTTGGGAATGATTAGAAATCTATTGCATTGTTTCTTTTGTGCAAGCAAAATTTTCCTACAAGCCTTCATTGATACACCGTTATATCTGCTTTTTACATTTTATACATTCTTACTATACAAAATCACATAATTTAAATTGCTTCTTTAAACTAAAGTTCTATTTTCTTCTGGTGTAATTTCTAAGAATTTAATTAGTAACTAAACTGTGTGCTCATGTCTGAAGCAAATATTCAGTCTTTACTGTAAAGTTAACATGTTCCGTGTTTATTTCCTGGTCTTGGTCTTCCTGCTTATATGTGAGGTACAGCTAACTCATGGCTTTGTGGCATCTCTCGTAGAGACAGGCCTTGTTTCAGTACTGGAGCTACACAGGTCATCGAGTTGGCTGATTCTGTTCTTATGTTTTTGAGTGTAAATATTTAGTTCTTTGAACTCTTAAATACAGAATATTATTTATCTACAAGTACTCCTCGTTTATTTGCTCACATGTCGAAGTGAAAAACAAAATGGTCATGTTTCAACACGAGACTGGCGATGTGCTGCTAACACGATATTTTACTAGTCTCGAGTGTTATTATACGTTTTATAACATACTCAATTTCATCAGACGTCGCCCTCCGTACCATGCTAACTTCATATACCCAAGGTCGCTGGTTCAAACCTGGCGGAGGACGATGGCTTCTTTCGGAAGGGAAGTAAAGCCGTTGATCCCCTGTCGTAGAGCCTCAAGCCTGATAAAGAGGCCTCTGAGCAAAATTAAGCTCAGTACAGATGGGACGCTGAGAACCGCAGCAGTTAAAGAGCGTCCATAAATAAAACTACATTTCATTTTTTGATAATATATAACTAACCAAATATAGGAATAGCATACATGCATTTAAAACCCTTTGGAACAATGATTGCTCTGACGTCAGTGTGTAAAACGTCATTCGTATTTTCCCATGGTTCCTCATTTAGAGCATTTTTGGTTCGTCTCTATCGTCTAACAGACATCCAGGTTTCATTTGTTTATATACGAAACAGTGATGCAAAGTAGAGCTTGGGACGGAACAAAACACTGTCCTAAAACGGAATACCTAATCAGTATAAGAAAACATTTATAACATCAAAACAAACTGTATTCTATAAGGATAGCTTTAAAACCTGACAAATAATAAATGTAAAATAACGTTTAAAAATAAGCAAAAAGTAAACACTAACTCGGTAAATATAAAGCAACCTAGGTATTTACTTGGTCACTGCCATGAATATAGTAGGCATAAAGCATTACTTAAATCTTCGTAGAAAAGCACTGTTAAAGGGAACTTCTGAAAAATAAACAGAAACTACAATAATTTAGCTAATATATAAAGAAAACACAGATTAACTTTATAATTGTAACGAGGAGTACTTGAGCTTTCAGTTTGTTTTATAAAGCGACTACTGTCATGGAAATAAGTCTCTCCGCAGTGAGAACGCTCGTGCTAAACAAGCAGTACTTCCTTTAATCACTCTAATTCATCATGAAACAAAGATCTAGCGCTTGACTCACTGCGGTGGAACATTCCTAGGTTAAGAGTCAGTATTATAGTTATCTCTCTGTGTAACAAGTTCCCAATAAATGTGCTTCTCATACAACATTCTTATTTCTCTTTAACCCTCAAACTTTCTTAGCAAATCAACTGTGCTTCTGTGTAACAAGTTCCCAATAAATGTGCTTCTCATACAACATTCTTATTTCTCTTTAACCCTCAAACTTTCTTAGCAAATCAACTGTGCTTCTGTCTACTCAAAGTTTTCTTTACAACATTGTTCCCTGAAATCGCAAAATCCTATCCTTAGAAACACTTAATAAGGGAATTGGGTTTACTTGAGCTAGAAATTTATTTTATTTTCTGCAATATTAATAGCATTAAACTTATCTAACAGAAAACCCAGAGGGGTCCAAAATGTTTTCAGGAATCTCTTCTGAATTTTAGAATTATAAAGCACAGACACAAACTCAGATAGATAATTCTTTAATCTTTAGTATAATTTTTCTAATCTTTGTTAACTTGAAAGTTAACTCATTTTTAAGCCTTTATTAAAACCTTTCTGATATATCTAGGCAATACAAAGTTAAGAGCCAAAGCCTTCTCTTTTCAGACATAGTCACTCTAATACGGCTCTTATTAACTGTTTCAATGGCTGGATATGCATTTAGCTGTTTAAACCCGCGAGAAAATGCTTCTACCGAACTTATGCCCGAATAGATAGTTTTAAATAGGATTATCTCAAATAAAAGAAACAAAGCAGGAATGTACTCTAGAGGAAAAAACTTGCATGTGATAAAACAGTAACTGGAGTACGAGTCAACTTTTTAATATTTAGTAGCAGATTTACAAGCAAGGTAAAGTTTGTTATTTTAATGAAGATTAGCACGAATAAGTCATATTTTATATTTCACTTAAAGTAAGAGTTCATGTTCTCTTGAAGAACCAGTTTCATTTCTAACAGAACCTACAAATGTCCTGACATTTCATAGGTATGAACAAAATTACTGGAAGTTGCTAATAGAACTATTATATGACAGCTTGACTAAGCCCTTGAAACTTATGTAATGTATACAAGCATGTTTCAAAACACAACGAAACTAGTTTTAACTTCTCCTTCAAATCTCCCTGCTTTGTTGCCCATAAAAAAGTATTTTTAAAGAAGACAGTAACAAATATTTGTATTGTATTACCTTCTGACATCTATGAGCCATTTTAAGAGGGTTGTCCCAGAAGTACCCGACCTATCAAAATATTGACGAAAAACCTCTTTATTTCTCTACATAGTCTCCATTCAACTCGACACGCTTTTCCCAGCTTCGATACCCTGTTTATAGCCATCAACTGCAGACTCCACCTCTTCATTGTTAGCAAATCTTCTACCACCAAGAAATTAATCAGAGAGAGAGCTAAATTTGGCTAATAGGGTGCATGAGGAAGCAATTGTAACTTTAACTCATTGATTTTGGCCATGGCGAAAATGGACATGTGAACTGGCACATTGTGTTGATGAAACAAAACTTTCTTTTTCGGTAATGCAGCTGTTTTTGCTCGACTTCATCACTCAAACGCTATAGCAAGTTTGCATACCATTTGCCATTGATTACTTTCCCTTTTTTGAGATAACCAATGAAAATTATCCTGTGTGCATCTCAGAAAACTGATGCCATGACTTGCCTGCAGATGGAACTGGCTTTGCCTTCTTTGGAGCTGATTCTGATCTTCCAATCCACTGTTTTGATTGTTCAGGTGTGAAGTGATGGACTCAGGTTTCATCCATTATTCTGATCTTCCAATCCGCTGTTTTAATTGTTCAGGTGTGAAGTGATGGACTCAGGTTTCATCCATTATTCTGATCTTCCAATCCGCTGTTTTGATTGTTCAGGTGTGAAGTGATGGACCCAGGTTTCATCCATTGTTATGATCTTCCAATCCACTGTTTTGATTGTTCAGGTGTGAAGTGATGGACCCAGGTTTCATGCATTATTCTGATCTTCCAATCCGCTGTTTTGATTGTTCAGGTGTGAAGTGATGGACCCAGGTTTCATCCATTGTTATGATCTTCCAATCCACTGTTTTGATTGTTCAGGTGTGAAGTGATGGACCCAGATTTCATCCATTATTCTGATCTTCCAATCCGCTGTTTTGATTGTTCAGGTGTGAAGTGATGGACCCAGGTTTCATGCATTATTCTGATCTTCCAATCCGCTGTTTTGATTGTTCAGGTGTGAAGTGATGGACCCAGGTTTCATGCATTATTCTGATCTTCCAATCCGCTGTTTTGATTGTTCAGGTGTGAAGTGATCGACCCAGGTTTCATCCATTATTCTGATCTTCCAATCCACTGTTTTGATTGTTCAGGTGTGAAGTGATGGACCCAGGTTTCATCTATTATTATGATCTTCCAATCCACTGTTTTGATTGTACAGGTGTGAAGTGATGGACCCAGGTTTCACCTATTATTATGATCTTCCAATCCACTGTTTTGATTGTTCCTACATCTCAGGTGTGAAGTGATGGACCCAGGTTTCATCTATTATTCTGATCTTCCAATCCACTATTTTGATTGTTCAGGTATGAAGTGATGGACCCAGGTTTCATCCATTATTATGATTTGACGCAAAAATTCAGCTTTACTGCAGTGAAACATTACCAAACACTTGACTGAAGCATCCTCACGACGCTGTTTTTGTTCTATTGTGAGTAAACGCGGCACTTACCTTGCACAGAACTTTCTCATATCCAAATTTTCAGTCAGTATGCGATATACAGAACTTTTTACAATGTCTGCTAGCTCGAGCATTTTCAGTTGACGGTCATTCAGTACCATTTTGTGGATTTTCTTTACAGTTACTGTACTGGTAACCTCATTTGGTCGACCACTGCGATGTTCGTCTTGGCAGCTCGTATGGTAGCACTGAAACTCTGCCACCCAATATTTCAGTGTTGTAAACGAAGGAGCAGAATCCCCCAAAGTAGAATCTAGCTCAGCTTTAATATTAGTTGGACTAAGACCTTTCAAATGAAAGTATTGTATCACATAACGATGACCAGTTTTATCTGTTTACAAATTAGACACAATCACATCATAACAGTTTTACTGTTTAGCAACTGCAGGTGTTTTACAAATAGAAACTTTTCTAAAGAAAGTGTGACTTATCGTTACGACAATGAACGACTCTATTTGCAGCTGAACGGAGGGTCCCCGAAAGTGGTGCAGGCGTATCCAACACCAAGCGCTACTCCAGAGGAAAGCACGAACAAGCCCAGCACACCTTCCAGGACCACGTCAAGGCGAGGTCGCTTCAACAGTAAGAACGGCGTGGCCGCGGCAGGATCTTCTAGCGACCCTGTAGTGGCCGAACAGCCGTCCCCTCGCTCATCCAGGCGCTTCTCTTCACGTAAACCGGCGCCGGAGAGCGACGCTACTGTCGAGGAAGAGGCGGCACCCGTCACCAAGCCCAAGTCCGCTTTCTCTAGAAGACGGTTCTAGTGTTATAGACAGACTCTGTGTGTGTTGGGTGAGATGCGGTCCCAGCGTTACTATTCGTGCAATATTTCTCAACTCTGTCACGTGTAGCGCCACTGTAGTTACCAACCTTCGTTTCACTAAAAAACTTACAATTACTTCATGAAGGAAAACATTCTGGGAGTATGTATATTTGTTTTAACGTCTTCGTTTTCCTCTTATCTTCATTCCTTTTGTATGAACTTAACAATACATCCCCTTTGATATTCCCAAGTTGTGCACAAAGGGTATTAGAAGAGCGAGTTGACATTTCCTTCATTTGCATCCCTAGCAACTTCCATGTACATGGCACAGTAAAGGAATATTGCACTAGTCGTTATGTGTCTGCTGTCCGTCACGTTCTCATCTTCTGCACTACGCACGAATGGCGCTTGCCACTGCTGACAACGTGATGGACTAAGTATGTTTTGATTGAATAGGCGAAACACTACTTTTACAATGCTTCCTGTTCTACTCATCGAACGGAAGTTAACCAAAAGATCTTGTCCCAACAATTAAAACATTCACTTAATTTTCGATTACTGTTTTTTCTGGTAGTAAAAGCTTTGTTTGACGTTGAGAACAAAATGAAGTGTGTGCAGTATCTTTCCTTAAAATAAATGTTTAAAGCTAAAAGTGTTTACTTATTGACCTTTCCTCTTGTGAGACAGGCCCGCAAAATGGATTTCCCTCAAGAAAAGAATTGCGAGTGAGGATGATTTCTTTGGTCCGCGCGACCGCTGCTCATTGATAAAGCGGATACTGATATGAATCAATCGACTCCGAATGCTATGTTGACCTTGCATTTCAAAATGTATGCGTATAAACAAGCCAGAAATCTCAACAATAGAAGTTAACCAATGAAAAATACAAGGCCTCATTCACAATGAAAATTAACTGCAAGAATAATGTGAGCTTAGAAGCTAGATGGTACAGGTTGTAATGGAATCATTCACAACGAATCAAGTAAACATAAAACTCAACTTTTAATAAAATGTAAACATAGAAAGTTACAAGAAGCAAGTCTATGTTTGTTCCAACGTAACAAAGTGGTGAACCATCACGTGATCAACCAGGGTTTTCCCCACCACGTGTTGGCTCGCTATAAATGACCAATTAAACAACTAATCAACATTTATAGAAATCGCAGGAAAACAAATTGCGGGGAGATGGTGCTTTTGTTTACGAATTTAAACGGTAGCGAGCTCTTGTTCGGTTTGATAGATGATCACTTCGCAGCTGTTTAAAGGGATTGGCTTCTCTCTACGTATCCGTCAATGACTACATTATATTGCATTAAATTTATGACTAAGTTTGACATTATTACGTGTAATTGTTTATTGTGAATGGGGCCTAAGAAGAAATATAGGAAGCCTGGTCTAATTGGATGAAGTTAAGTAAGTGTCGGCCAACATGAGGGGACCCTGCTAAAGAAAAGGAGAAGGCCTAATAACCTTACTAGGTATATTGTGATGTCTATATATTTGGGCGTGGGTTAAGACTTCACAGAGGGATAAAATATGCATCTATAAAAACATTAATATAATGTAACAAAGCAATTGAGGTGGTAGTACTCCGGGGCTCGTTCCTATGGCAGCAGATCTCGCTCTGCTCCATATTCCTGAACACCATAGCTCCTCTAAGTTAAGTGGAACTAACAAACAAGAACATTCATGTGCTCGTTCCTATGGCAGCACATCTCTATTCCTGAATACCATAGCTCCACTAACAGGAACATTCATGTTCTCGTTCCTATGGCAGTAGATCTCTACTCCTGAATACCATAGCACCACTAACAGGAACATTCATGTTCTCGTTCCTATGGCAGTAGATATCTACTCCTGAATACCATAGCTCCACTAACAGGAACATTCATGTGCTCGTTCCTATGGCAGCACATCTCTATTCCTGAATACCATAGCTCCACTAACAGGAACATTCATGTTCTCGTTCCTATGGCAGTAGATCTCTACTCCTGAATACCATAGCTCCACTAACAGGAACATTCATGTGCTCGTTCCTATGGCAGTAGATCTCGACTCCTGAACACCATAGCTCCACTAACAGGAACATTCATGTTCTCGTTCCTATGGCAGTAGATCTCTACTCCTGAATACCATAGCTCCACTAACAGGAACATTCATGTGCTCGTTCCTATGGCAGTAGATCTCGACTCCTGAATACCATAGCACCACTAACAGGAACATTCATGTTCTCGTTCCTATGGCAGTAGATATCTACTCCTGAATACCATAGCTCCACTAACAGGAACATTCATGTGCTCGTTCCTATGGCAGCACATCTCTATTCCTGAATACCATAGCTCCACTAACAGGAACATTCATGTTCTCGTTCCTATGGCAGTAGATCTCTACTCCTGAATACCATAGCTCCACTAACAGGAACATTCATGTGCTCGTTCCTATGGCAGTAGATCTCGACTCCTGAACACCATAGCTCCACTAACAGGAACATTCATGTTCTCGTTCCTATGGCAGTAGATCTCTACTCCTGAATACCATAGCTCCACTAACAGGAACATTCATGTGCTCGTTCCTATGGCAGCAGATCTCGCTCTGCACCATATTCCTGAATACCATACCTCCACTAACAGGAACATTCATGTTCTCGTTCCTATGGCAGTAGATCTCTACTCCTGAATACCATAGCTCCACTAACAGGAACATTCATGTGCTCGTTCCTATGGCAGCAGATCTCGCTCTGCACCATATTCCTGAACACCATAGCTCCACTAAGTTAAGTGGAACTAACACACAGGAACATTCATGTGCTCGTTCCTATGGCAGCAGATCTCGCTCTGCACCATATTCCTGAACACCATAGCTCCACTAAGTTAAGTGGAACTAACAAACAGGAACATTCATGTGCTCGTTCCTATGGCAGCACATCTCTATTCCTGAATACCATAGCTCCACTAAGAGGAACATTCATGTTCTCGTTCCTATGGCAGTAGATCTCTACTCCTGAATACCATAGCTCCACTAACAGGAACATTCATGTTCTCGTTCCTATGGCAGTAGATCTCTACTCCTGAATACCATAGCTCCACTAACAGGAACATTCATGTTCTCGTTCCTATGGCAGTAGATCTCTACTCCTGACTACCATAGCTCCACTAACAGGAACATTCATGTACTAGTTCCTATGGCGGCAGATCTCGCTCTGCTCCATATTCCTGAACACCTTAGCTCCACTAGGTGGAACTAACACAACGGAACATTCATGTGCTCGTTCCTATGGCAGTAGATCTCGCTCTGCTCCATATTCCTGAACACCTTAGCTCCACTAAGTGGAACTAACACAACGGAACATTCATGTACTAGTTCCTATGGCAGTAGATCTCGCTCTGCTCCATATTCCTGAACACCTTAGCTCCACTAAGTGGAACTAACACACCGGAACATTCATGTGCTAGTTCCTATGGCGGCAGATCTCGCTCTGCTCCATATTCCTGAACACCTTAGCTCCACTAAGTGGAACTAACACACCGGAACATTCATGTGCTAGTTCCTATGGCGGCAGATCTCGCTCTGCTCCATATTCCTGAACACCTTAGCTCCACTAAGTGGAACTAACACACCGGAACATTCATGTGCTAGTTCCTATGGCGGCAGATCTCGCTCTGCTCCATATTCCTGAACACCTTAGCTCCACTAAGTGGAACTAACACAACGGAACATTCATGTGCTCGTTCCTATGGCGGCAGATCTCGTTCTGCTCCATATTCCTGTACACCTTAGCTCCACTAACAGGAACATTCATGTGCTCGTTCCTATGGCAACAGATCTCGTTCTGCTCCATATTCCTGAACACCATAGCTCCACTAACAGGAACATTCATGTGCTCGTTCCTATGGCAACAGATCTCGTTCTGCTCCATATTCCTGAACACCATACCTCCACTAACAGGAACATTCATGTGCTCGTTCCTATGGTAACAGATCTCGCTCTGCACCATATTCCTGAACACCATACCTCCACTAACAGGAACATTCACGTGCTCGTTCCTATGGCAGCAGATCTCGCTCTGCTCCATATTCCTAAATACCATACCTCCACTAACAGGAACATTCATGTGCTCGTTCCTATGGCAGTAGATCTCGACTCCTGAACACCATAGCTCCACTAACAGGAACATTCATGTGCTAGTTCCTATGGCAGTAGATCTCGACTCCTAAACACCATAGCTCCACTAACAGGAACATTCATGTGCTAGTTCCTATGGCGGCAGATCTCGCTCTGCTCCATATTCCTGAACACCTTAGCTCCACTAAGTTAAGTGGAACTAACAAACAGGAACATTCATGTGCTCGTTCCTATGGCAGCACATCTCTATTCCTGAATACCATAGCTCCACTAAGAGGAACATTCATGTTCTCGTTCCTATGGCAGTAGATCTCTACTCCTGAATACCATAGCTCCACTAACAGGAACATTCATGTTCTCGTTCCTATGGCAGTAGATCTCTACTCCTGACTACCATAGCTCCACTAACAGGAACATTCATGTACTAGTTCCTATGGCGGCAGATCTCGCTCTGCTCCATATTCCTGAACACCTTAGCTCCACTAGGTGGAACTAACACAACGGAACATTCATGTGCTCGTTCCTATGGCAGTAGATCTCGCTCTGCTCCATATTCCTGAACACCTTAGCTCCACTAAGTGGAACTAACACAACGGAACATTCATGTACTAGTTCCTATGGCAGTAGATCTCGCTCTGCTCCATATTCCTGAACACCTTAGCTCCACTAAGTGGAACTAACACACCGGAACATTCATGTGCTAGTTCCTATGGCGGCAGATCTCGCTCTGCTCCATATTCCTGAACACCTTAGCTCCACTAAGTGGAACTAACACACCGGAACATTCATGTGCTAGTTCCTATGGCGGCAGATCTCGCTCTGCTCCATATTCCTGAACACCTTAGCTCCACTAAGTGG
Organism: Hymenopus coronatus; assembly: GCA_030762935.1. Lineage (NCBI taxonomy): Eukaryota > Metazoa > Arthropoda > Insecta > Mantodea > Hymenopodidae > Hymenopus > Hymenopus coronatus. The sequence goes on along the minus strand of CM060882.1, from coordinate 186,576,372 downwards.
AACTAACACAACGGAACATTCATGTGCTCGTTCCTATGGCGGCAGATCTCGCTCTGCTCCATATTCCTGAACACCTTAGCTCCACTAAGTGGAACTAACACACCGGAACATTCATGTGCTAGTTCCTATGGCGGCAGATCTCGCTCTGCTCCATATTCCTGAACACCTTAGCTCCACTAAGTGGAACTAACACAACGGAACATTCATGTGCTCGTTCCTATGGCGGCAGATCTCGTTCTGCTCCATGTTCCTGTACACCTTAGCTCCACTAACAGGAACATTCATGTGCTCGTTCCTATGGCAACAGATCTCGTTCTGCTCCATATTCCTGAACACCATAGCTCCACTAACAGGAACATTCATGTGCTCGTTCCTATGGCAACAGATCTCGTTCTGCTCCATATTCCTGAACACCATAGCTCCACTAACAGGAACATTCACGTGCTCGTTCCTATGGCAACAGATCTCGCTCTGCACCATATTCCTGAACACCATACCTCCACTAACAGGAACATTCACGTGCTCGTTCCTATGGCAGCAGATCTCGCTCTGCTCCATATTCCTAAATACCATACCTCCACTAACAGGAACATTCATGTGCTCGTTCCTATGGCAGTAGATCTCGACTCCTGAACACCATAGCTCCACTAACAGGAACATTCATGTGCTAGTTCCTATGGCAGTAGATCTCGACTCCTGAACACCATAGCTCCACTAACAGGAACATTCATGTGCTAGTTCCTATGGCGGCAGATCTCGCTCTGCTCCATATTCCTGAACACCTTAGCTCCACTAAGTGGAACTAACACACCGGAACATTCATGTGCTAGTTCCTATGGCGGCAGATCTCGCTCTGCTCCATATTCCTGAACACCTTAGCTCCACTAAGTGGAACTAACACAACGGAACATTCATGTGCTCGTTCCTATGGCGGCAGATCTCGCTCTGCTCCATATTCCTGAACACCTTAGCTCCACTAAGTGGAACTAACACACCGGAACATTCATGTGCTAGTTCCTATGGCGGCAGATCTCGCTCTGCTCCATATTCCTGAACACCTTAGCTCCACTAAGTGGAACTAACACAACGGAACATTCATGTGCTCGTTCCTATGGCGGCAGATCTCGTTCTGCTCCATGTTCCTGTACACCTTAGCTCCACTAACAGGAACATTCATGTGCTCGTTCCTATGGCAACAGATCTCGTTCTGCTCCATATTCCTGAACACCATAGCTCCACTAACAGGAACATTCATGTGCTCGTTCCTATGGCAACAGATCTCGTTCTGCTCCATATTCCTGAACACCATAGCTCCACTAACAGGAACATTCACGTGCTCGTTCCTATGGCAACAGATCTCGCTCTGCACCATATTCCTGAACACCATACCTCCACTAACAGGAACATTCACGTGCTCGTTCCTATGGCAGCAGATCTCGCTCTGCTCCATATTCCTAAATACCATACCTCCACTAACAGGAACATTCATGTGCTCGTTCCTATGGCAGTAGATCTCGACTCCTGAACACCATAGCTCCACTAACAGGAACATTCATGTGCTAGTTCCTATGGCAGTAGATCTCGACTCCTGAACACCATAGCTCCACTAACAGGAACATTCATGTGCTAGTTCCTATGGCGGCAGATCTCGCTCTGCTCCATATTCCTGAACACCTTAGCTCCACTAAGTGTAACTAACACACCAGAACATTCATGTGCTCGTTCCTATGGCAGCAGATCTCGCTCTGCACCATATTCCTGAACACCATAGCTCCACTAACAGGAACATTCATGTGCCCACGCATGCCATGATTCAATATCTCCTGACTCACATGCTATTACACCACTTGAAGTAATGGTTTCAAATAATTTGCTGAGAAAATGGCTTTTACGCTACATCTGCCCCAGGTTAAATAAGATGTGCTACCACTGCACGTTAATAAGAGAAACTAAAACATTTGAAGCACTGAAAGAAACAATTAATATAACAAAATAATACATTCATCAGTCATAAAAACTATCAGCGCAAAAGCACCTAGTGTTGAGTCACAGAAAAGCAATTGTCAATCATGAGTTGGAAGTAAGCTTCCTCACCTGGCGCCAAACCGCAGACCACTAGTACTGCAGACATCAGATTGTTGAAAAAAAAAAATTGGATGTGATTCATTCACATGACTTTCTCTAAATCTCTGCTACAAATTGTTATTAACAAGCTTATGCTCCTATCTACTTCATGCTAATCAAGAACAAATTAGCAGAAATAGACTTATTACTTGCTTCCTTGTAAGTAGAAGCGAAATAAGGGAGTACAATAGGTTAAAGTGATAGTCAAAAGCTGACTGCTATGTGATTGAAATTCCTTAGCTTGTATGGACACGAGTTGACAAATTCCCGTTGAGAAAAGTATAAGTATTTCAAAGCTGAAACCAATAACAAGAAGTATCTCAAAAACGATCAACTCCGCGAAAACATGTATACAGCATAAATTTTGTGTTTTAATATTTTTTTGTGTTGTAAGTTTTTATCTATTTCTTACGGTTTGTCAGTTATGCAAAATTCCGAAAAAGTCATCGAGAATAAATTAGTGTTCAGAGGCTATACCCGGAAAATTCACTCAGAATAAATTAGTGTTCAGAGGCTATTCCCATAAAATTCACTCAGAATAAATTAGTGTTCAGAGGCTATTCCCATAAAATTCACTCAGAATAAATTAGTGTTCAGAGGCTATTCCCAGAAAATTCAAGATATTATTGTTTTATTTGCCAGGTAAGTATCTTTAGTATACGATACTTTAATAAAAATCGTTAAGAGCCATTTTTGTGCAAACAAAACTTTTCCAAAAAGGTTCCATGTAAAGGGTAGTTGGGGTGGGGATATTTTCTTGAAAATCTTCGTGTCGCACCCTTGGAAGATACCAAACTTAAATATCAAGTTTGGAATAGAATGGTCTTTTCGTTTTTGAGCTATGCTGTCCACAGACACACGCGGACCTTTTTCCAAAAAAAATGTTTTTTATCCAGGGGGACCCATTTCCTGTGAAAACTGTATATCGAATTTTTGGGTGCATTACAATACCTTCTCTATACACTCTTTTGTAGAGAAAGTAGTAAAATATGTTTACTGTAAAGCCAGGTAGCGGTGAAGTCAACACTGTAAGGAGTGCTGCATGGCAGACGTGAGCAAGCACATGGAATTGTGGTCAGCTGTGAGTTGGAGTCCGAAACACAACAATCTCTCACCGCAGTGTAGTGTTTATCTGTTACTGAGCTAAGCTTATATCCAGGTAGCGTTGAAGTAAACACTGTAAGGCAGACGTGATCAAGTCTGTCTGTGTGAAGCACATGGAGTTGTGGTCAGCTGTGAGTTGGAGTCCGAAACACAACAATCTCTCACCGCAGTGTAGTGTTTATCTGTTACTGAGCTAAGCTTATATCCAGGTAGCGGTGAAGTAAACACTGTAAGGCAGACGTGATCAAGTCTGTCTGTGTGAAGCACATGGAGTTGTGGTCAGCTGTGAGTTGGAGTCCGACACACAACAATCTCTCACCGCAGTGTAGTGTTTATCTGTTACTGAGCTAAGCTTATATCCAGGTAGCGGTGAAGTAAACACTGTAAGGCAGACGTGATCAAGTCTGTCTGTGTGAAGCACATGGAGTTGTGGTCAGCTGTGAGTTGGAGTCCGACACACAACAATCTCTCACCGCAGTGTAGTGTTTATGTGTGTCACTGGGCTAAGCTTATATCCAGGTAGCGGTGAAGTAAACACTGTAAGGCAGACGTGATCAAGTCTGTCTGTGTGAAGCACATGGAGTTGTGGTCAGCTGTGAGTTGGAGTCCGACACACAACAATCTCTCACCGCAGTGTAGTGTTTATCTGTTACTGAGCTAAGCTTATATCCAGGTAGCGGTGAAGTAAACACTGTAAGGCAGACGTGATCAAGTCTGTCTGTGTGAAGCACATGGAGTTGTGGTCAGCTGTGAGTTGGAGTCCGACACACAACAATCTCTCACCGCAGTGTAGTGTTTATGTGTGTCACTGAGCTAAGCTTATATCCAGGTACGTACACAGTTGCATAAAAATATAGCTGACGATTACATTAACGATGTGTGCACTTTTCGCAGTTTATCACAAGTTTTGCAGCATCAAACGCATAAATTAAACATTTGTAACACATCCCAAGTATGGCTCTATGGGTTCATTACAGGGTGTATGACGTAACATGGTAAAAAAATCTTATGTGTTCCCTTCACATGACTTTCTCTACACCTCTGCAACAAATTTTAGTTAAAAAGCTTATGCTTCTATTTACTTCATGCTAATCGAGAAACATTAGCAAAAATAGTCTTATTATTTGCTTCCTTGTAAGTAGAAGCGAAATGAGGCAGTACCATAGGTTAAAATGATAGCCAAAAGCTGGTTGCTATGTAACTGAAGCTCCTTTGTTTGCATGGACAGGAGTTGACAATTCCTATGAAAAAATTATGTTTTTCAAAGCAGAAACGAAAAACCAAGAATATTTTAAAACTGTTCAACTTCACAAAAAAAATGTATATGACATAAATTATGTGTTTTATCGTGAGCTACATTTGCTGTAGAGTAAGTTTTTGTCCATATCTTACGATTTAGCAGTCATGCACAATTCCATAAAATTCATCTAGAATAAAGTAGTCTTCAGAAGCTGTTCCCAGAAAATTCCAGATATACATTTTTATTTGTCATGTAAATATATTTAATATACGATAGTTTAATCCAAATCGTTACAGCCATTTTTAAGAAAATCAACATTTTCGAAATTTTTTCCATGTAAAGGGTAGTTTGGGGTGGGGGGATTTTCTTGAAAATCTTCGTGTCGCATTCTTGCAAGATACCAAACTTAAATACCAAGTTTGGGCTTTAATGGTTCTTTCGGTTTTGCGCTATGCTGCCCACAGGCACACATTTTTCTAAAAATGCTTTTTTTGGATTCAGGGAGTCTCAAAACATGTATTTCCGGTGAAATCTCGGCATGGAATTTTTGGGTACAATACAATACTTTCTCTATGCACTATGTACACAGTTCGTGTAGAGAAAGTAAAAAATGTGATGTGTTCCATTCACATGACTTTCTCTACATCTCTGCAAACAAATTATTGTTAAAAAGCCTATGCTTCTATTTACTTCATGCTAATCCAGAATAATTAGCAGAAATACCTTCTTCCTTGTAACTAGAAGGGAAATAAGGGAGTAGCATAGGCTAAAGCGATAGGTTGCTATGTGACTGAAGTTCCTTTGTTTGTATGGGCAAATTCCTGTATGAGAAAAGTTAAGATTTTCGACCCTGAAAAGAAAAACAAGGAATATCTCAAAAACGATCAACTCCACGAAAAATATGTATACAACATAAATTGTGTGTTTTAATGTGCTCTACATTTTTGTGTGGTAAGCTTTTGTCTATCTCTTACGGTTTAGCAGTTATACAAAATTCCGGAAAATTCACTCAGAATAAAGAGGTCTTCAGAGGCTATTCCCAGAAAATTCAAAATATACATTTTATTTGTCGGGTAAATATCTTTAATATACGACATTTTAATCAAAATCGTTAGAGCTATTTTTCAGAAAATCAAAATTTTCGAAAAAAGTTCCATGCAAAGGGTGGTTTAGGGTGGGAGCATTTTTCTCAAAATCTTCGTGTCGCATCCCTAGAAGATTCTAAACTTAAATACCAAGTTTGGTATTTTACCGACTTTTCGTTTTTGAGTTCACAGACACACGGACACATACACACGGACCTTTTTCTGAAAATACTTTTTTTAGATAAAGGGGACCCTAAAATATAAATTTCCGGTGAAATCTCGGTATCAAATTTGCTGGTGGAGGGCAATACCTTCTCTATTTACAATGTACATAGTTCGTATAGAGAAAGTAAAAAGTACAACAATAAAAAGAAATATAAAGCTACCACAAAGACAAACCTATTTAACAGAAGTAATGCACAATAGTAAAAGGTTGCTTGCACTTCATTACAATATTGTATGCTTTTGGATTATGTATCACGGCATAAACAGAACAACAGTGTTGTGAACATGAAACAACTTTGTCATAATACAAAAACAACAAGGTAATATATATCATCATAATTATTTGTAAATTGTGCATATTTACATAAGTTGTTGTCAAAGTTAATTTCACTGAGAGAAATTATCAAAAGCTGCTCTACTGCATTATAAATAGTGTTCTTAAATTGCAGTCTTCCAGAGTAAATAGTGTGTTACAAAACTCGTGTTGGTTTCTCCTCAATTGTGTTCACAAGCACAGATATAGAGTGTTAAAGTGACTCGTACAAATACCATTAAACCAATTTATTTTTTCATAATTCATGATTTTGTACTCGAAATGTGCTGAAAATATATACAGGTGTTAATGAACTATACCGAAATATTTTCACAGAATATGTAAATTACTTAAATAAGTAATTTGAGATAGGAGACTTATGGCCTGTTTATTGAAATTTCCAAGTAGCGGCTATAAGCTTCTGAAGTGCCAGTACGCCACGTATCGCGGCACTTCGTCTGGAATGAAATTAATAATAATAATAATAATAATAATAGTAGTAATAATAATAATAATAATAATAATAATAATAATAATAATAATAATAAGCATTTACTCTATGACAGGAATCGAACTCATGACGTTTGAGATATCAGCTTGCCGCATTACGCATTAAGCCACTCAAGAACGTAGTTAATGAATACTCAGTGTCGCACTGTAGCGGTTGGAGATTTTACATGTTTTTGCGACATTTAATCTTGAGAACGCGAGTAACGAGCTGCTAAAAATCAATATTTCTATACTCGGGGGGCAGCAGCAGTTTTAAAGCCTGCTTTTCTTTAACACCGACTTATCAGCACCTGATACCCACACGTTTATCCGGGGACCATGCATCGCCGATCTTATATCAGTGTAGTCCATTAACATACATTACGTGCTTTGTTGTTATTTCGCATTTTCAGTTTTGAATTGCCAATAACAAAGTCAACATTCCCATTGGGCTGTATTCACAAAAATAAATAATACATTTACATTGAAATTAATAATGTAACTCTTTTTCTTGAGTTAGGTCTACGAGAGCCGAAATGTTCCCGCAGAAAATTCAAAAGATTTAATTAAGAATACAGAACATTGAAAATAAAAATTATATTAAATAAGCAAGGTGTGAAAAATGAAAATGATTCTTATTGTTTTCAGTAGTAAAGTATTCACTTTTTGTTAGAGATCTTACTTTTAACAAATACTGACTCAACATCTGCCAAATTCCTTACAATTAAAAATGGATTGTCTGTGATTCTTCATTTATATTTTTACAGTTAATTCTCTTTGAGTGAGCATTTGTATACCGGGTGTTTCAAAACGACAGCAAACGAAGATGTGGACCATGTTGGTCATACCGTACGTGATTCGTGAAATTTGGCACATATACAAACTGCCATAAAATCACCATGGCAGTCGTACATGGCACATGCCTGGCCCCCTCCAAGAGAGATGCCGGCTGGTAGCGAAGGTCCCAGTCGCGTGGTGTAGGCGCATATCACATGGTACGTTTTCTATTGTGTTTCGTGTAACACGTTCTGAGGTTGTTTACGTGGCCTATGACAACCGTTGTTCCTTCGCTGCCTAATCCCAAATGTGTGCGATTTTTAAACATATATAAAACTTTGAATAGAAGAGTTTGAGAGTTGCGACATCAAGTTTCGGACAAGTCAAAGTGCAAGCTAATCGTTTGGTGTCGTTTTGAAACACCCTGTATATTTGGTAGAGGTGATTAGTGAATTGTTAATCACCGAACTCAATCGATATTACTAACTCCCCTCCCCCAGGTACTCCCAAATACTTACCAAAAAACTCAACTACACAAACATTGGTAATGCCGTCAAGTTAACTCTTATATAAATGAAGTTGTATTTATGGTCGCTCTTCAATACTGTGGTTCTTATTGTATACTGGGCGCGAAAGAGCGCTTAATTTTGCTCAGAGGCCTCTCTATCAGGCTTGAGGTTCTTTTACGTGCCGTAAATGTACGACTCGGGACCAACGGCTTTACTTCCCTTCTGAAGGAAGTCATGATAAGGATTTTTACACCCGAAATCGTCCTCCGCGGCCTTGGGTATATGAAAGTTAACTGTTGGGGCCATGAGGCATACCCGAAGAAAACAAGCATTTGCCAATCGAAACATTAAATACATACATATATTGGCTTAAAATAAAATCAGGACTGTGCTAACCTGCATCACCACATACTAGCATCTTGGGAGTATTCCCAAGTGAAATAAATCTAGAGATTAAACGTAATGTAACCCTTAGCTGCTTCATTACATGTGCCGTTTAAAACTGCAGTTCTAGTACAAATATTTGGGAATAAACCTATAACATTATAGAGGAAATAGATATGTACATCCTTTATTAATATTTTTCTTCCCAATTAAAAGTTTAAATTCCTCTAAACCAGTTTTCATAATGCTACCAAATGGCCATGAGTGTTAGATGGACTGGCCATTCATTCAAAGGCATATGTTCAAATCCCAGTGAGTGTGGACGGGGAGAGCCCAAGTAAAATGATGGGTGTGAAGCTTGGAAGTTAATGGGGTTACATAGTTATGTTGGTTTTCTCTTTTATTGATTTGAAAAAATCACTGTAATCTTAGCCAAAAATGGTATAAAATATAAAACAGTCTTGAATACTTGTCGTTTATGGTTGAAGGTTAGTATAACATGCAATTAATCCTATTTGTGTAGTTAGGCTTAAAACAACAAGCGGAAGGTATAGGTACCGACAGGTAGCAAAGGGTTAAGGAATTAAATTATGGAAGCGCTTCAGTACTTATGTAACATCTAATAAATAAAAAAAAATAGAATTTGTTAAATCCTAAGGAACAGGATTTACAGTCAGCTCCAATCGATGACAAGTCACTTTTTCCTACATTTGCAACAAACAAATGTGATATACGCCTGGCAAGGGAAGGTCCCGTATTCGACCTAAACAAAATATCAACAATGGAGATAAAATAGTGACACAAAACAATTATGAGACAGAAAAACAAACAATACCAGCCGTGCACTGCAATTGCACAACGCTGGGCCTCAGGGTTCATCCATTGTTGTTATCAAAAAGAGGGCAGACAACAGATCGCTTGTATAACACTCATTGACAAATGAGCTGTTTTAACACTACCTATATCCCAATTGGCACAGTTTTAGCAATTTTGACGTCTAAGAAAAAAAAAAAAAAACCTGATGAATTCCATTGTTCACATGACTTTCTCTACACCTCTTCAACAAATTATTGTTAAAAAGCTTATGCTTCTATTTCCTTCATGTTAATCGAGAAAAAATTAGCAGAAATACTCTTATTACTTGCTTCCTTGTAAGTAGAAGCGAAATAAGGGAGTATCATAGGTTAAAGTGATAGTCAAAAGCTGGTTGCTATGTGACTGAAGTTCCTTTATTTGTATGGAAAGGGGTTGACAAATTCCTGTATGAGAAGGGTATAAGTTGAAACTTAAAACAAGGGATATCTCAAAAACGATCAACTCCACGAAAAAAGAAATGTATATAACATAACTTGTGTGTTTTAACATGCTCTACATTTTTTGTGTGGTAAGTCCATCTCTTTAGCAGGTTTAGCAGTTATGCAAAATTCCGTAAAATTGATGCAGAATATACTCTTCAGAGGCTATTCTCAAAAAATTCAAGATATACATTTTATTTATTTAATATATGATATTTTAATCAAAATTGTTAGAGGCATTTTTGAGAAAATAAAAATTTTCGAAAAAAGTTCCATGTAAAGGGAAGTTGGGGTGGAGGTATTTTCTTGCAAATCTTTGTGACACATCCCTGGAAGATACCAAACCTAAATACCAAGTTTGGTTTTTAACGGAGTTTTCGTTTTTGAGCTATACACACACACACATGGAGATTTTTCTAAACATTCTTTTTTTGGGTTCAGGGAGCCTCAAAACATGTATTTCCGGTGAAATCCCGGTATCGAATTTTTGAGCGCATTACAATACCTTCTCTATACACTATGTACATAGTACGTGTAGAGAAAGTAAAAGCTTAATTCAAACGTAATAAGAGTGAAGCCTTTTCGTTTAGTTGCCGTTGGGTAGCAAATAGGAAAGCTTTTGTAATATGTGAAAGGGGCCTTGAAATTAAGCAAGAACCTTTCTTACGTTTCACGAACTGGCCAGTTCTAAATGAAACGATCAAAGAGCTGTTGCCCTCCTCCTGCTTTGTACGGGTCATCGAGAAATCGCTCCGTGTAACCAAGATTCTCCTAGAGTCGGGAATTCTGGTGGCAGCACGTGAGCGTGTTTCGCTGCTTAAGAAAACTGCTAGCTTCACTATATTCATGCATGAAAGGTAATGTAGAAAAATAATGTGCAGCTAACCTGTTTAAAGAGGTTGTTGAAGACACAAATTCTCTCGTTTTAATTTATTTTCAAACATTGTAATTAATGTCTCCTTTGTTATGGAATCTTCTATTGCCGTTTTCACCTCCTTATAGACCGAAGCTTTAGCGGCTGCCCAAAGAAAATAATCCGGAGGGGTAAGATCAGGAGACCGCGAAGGCCACAGACTTTTAGAAATTAGTCTTTCCCCAAAAAATTCCACCAACAGTCCCATGGATTTATGTGATGTATGAGCAGTGGCGTTATCTTGTGAGAAAATGCACCGTTCACTTCATCTTCATTTAGATGTGGAATACATGGAAAAAGAATATCCCAGCAATAAACATTCTGAATTAATTGATTTTTGGGGAAAAATGGCCCAATAATTCGAGAGATCGCACACCATACACCAATTTTCTCTGAATGTAAAGGAGTTTCCTGAATTGCATTAGGATTCTCAGTAGACCATACTCACGGCGTATTTTGTGAATTTACGCATCCTGATAAATTGAACCAAGCTTCCTATCCAACACGTCAATTCCATGGTGCAAAATAAACCTCTGAAACCATTCACAATACTGAACTCTTTTCACGTGATCTGTAGGTTTTCATTCGTGAATAACTGACACCTTATATGGATACAAACCTACTTCATTTTTGACTCCTTTGTATGCGGAACCGTAAGAAATATCACATTGTTGGGCCAATTTGTTTATTGATTTCTGTGGCCTTGTAAGCATTCTATCCGATAGTTTTTCTTCTGTTAGCACACGGGTCTTCCACTTCTAACGCATCATGCACGGAAACTGACTCCTGAAATGTATTAATTAAATCACGCTCAGTATCTTCGGTGCGGTAGTTTTGAGATAGGGAACCTCACAACAAAACTTTGTTTCACTTTCTCTGTATAATTTCCACGTTCATTAAAACCGTTTTCCACCAGAAACACACGTTCCTCTGAAGAATACATTGATTTCGCTTGAGGCATACGTCAGAACTCACAGCATAGTAGACCTTACTAACCAGTGCAATAAACAACTCGCAGCCGCCGATAATCTTAACATCTCGTCGGAATGGAATGCGATAAACCTGGGGATGACAACCTTTTATCGAGCAGTGGTCAGCAGCAAGGTGCGGAGCAAGTTCTTGATGACCCCTTATAACGAAATAGCTACCAAGCCGTTACATGCTGGGTTGATTGCACGTACCAAGATATTGCAATAACCGTCGTGCGACGTCACTCGTGAAGACTGATAGCAATCGAGCAGGCGCCCCGCCCCGTGGCGACAAATTATGTGCTCTAAAACAAATGTGGCAACATGCTCAATTGAGCTCTGAGGAAGCGCGCGAGCCTCACACTCCAGGTAATCCTACCTTTGTAGGTTAGAGCAATCCTGCGGATTGGCAAGTTTTAGCACATGCGCTTGCCTGCCCAATAATATCGAGAGTGAGTTTTATGGAAGGTGTCCCGCATGCTGGCAGAATCTCGTCACTCAGGAACTATCCAGTGACCCGCATGCTGGCAGAATCTCGTCACTCAGGAACTGTCCAGTGTCCCGCATGCTGGCAGAATCTCATCACTCAAGAACTGTCCAGTATCCCGCATGCTGGCAGAATCTCGTCACTCAGGAACTGTCCAGTATCCTGCATGCTGGCAGAATCTCGTCACTCAGGAACTGTCCAGTGTCCCGCATGCTGGCAGAATCTCGACACTCAGGAACTGTCCAGTATCCCGCATGCTGGCAGAATCTCGTCACTCAGGAACTGTCCAGTATCCCGCATGCTGGCAGAATCTCATCACTCAGGAACTGTCCAGTATCCCGCATGCTGGCAGAATCTCGTCACTCAGGAACTGTCCAGTATCCCGCATGCTGGCAGAATCTCGTCACTCAGGAACTATCCAGTGACCCGCATGCTGGCAGAATCTCGTCACTCAGGAACTATCCAGTGTCCCGCATGCTGGCAGAATCTCGTCACTCAGGAACTGTCCAGTGTCCCGCATGCTGGCAGAATCTCGTCACTCAGGAACTGTCCAGTGTCCGGCATGCTGGCAGAATCTCATCACTCAGGAACTATCCAGTGTCCCGCATGCTGGCAGAATCTTGTGACTCAGGAACTGTCCAGTATCCCGCATGCTGGCAGAATCTCGTGATTCAGGAACTGTCCAGTATCCCGCATGCTGGCAGAATCTCGTGACTCAGGAACTGTCCAGTATCCCGCATGCTGGCAGAATCTTGTGACTCAGGAACGGACCAGTGTCCCGCATGCTGGCAGAATCTCGTGTCTCAGGAACTGACCAGCGTCCCGCATGATGGCAGAATCTCGTGACTCAGGAACTGTTCACTATGCCGCATGCTGGTAGAATCTCATGACTCAGAAACTGTCCAGCGTCCCGCATGCTGGCAGAATCTCGCTCAGGAACTGTCCAGTTCCTCACATGCTGGCAGAATCTCGTGACTCAGGAACTGTCCAGTGTCCAGCTTGCTGCCACAATCTCTTAACTAAAGAACTGTCCAATGTCCCGCATGCTGGCAGAATATCGTGATTCAGGAACTGTCCAATATCCCGCATGCTGGCAGAATCTCGTGTCTCAGGAACTGTCCAATATCCCGCATGCTGGCAAGAATCTCGACTCTCAGGAACTGTCCAGTGTCCCGCATGCTGGCAGAACCTCATGACTCAGGAACTGTCAAGTGTCCCGCATGCAGGCAGAAACTCCTGACTCAGGAACTGTCCAATATCCCGCATGCTGGCAGAATCTCGGCTCTCAGGAACTGTCCAGTGTCCCGCATGCTGGCAGAATATCGTCACTCAGGAACTGTCCAGTGTCCCACATGCTGACAGAATATCGTCACTCAGGAACTGTCCAGTGTCCCACATGCTGACAGAATATCGTCACTCAGGAACTGTCCAGTGTCCCGCATGCTGGCAGAATCTCGTCACTCAGGAACTGTCCACTTCCCCGTATGCTGACAGAATATTGTGACTCAAGAACTGTACAGTATCCTGCATGCTGGCAGAATCTCGTCACTCAGGAACTGTCCAGTGTCCCGCATGCTGACAGAATCTCGTGACTCAGGAACTGTCCAGTATCCGACATGCTGGCAGAATCTCGTCACTCAGGAACTGTCCAGTGTCCCGCATGCTGGCAGAATCTCGTGTATCAGGAACTGTCCAGTATGCCGCATGCTGGCAGAATCTCGTGAGTCAGGAACTGTCCAGTATCCCGCATGCTGGCAGAATCTCGTCACTCAGGAACTGTCCAGTATGCCGCATGCTGGCAGAATCTCGTCACTCAGGAACTGTCCAGTATCCGACATGCTGGCAGAATCTCGTCAGTCAGGAACTGTCCAGTGTCCCGCATGCTGGCAGAATCTCGTGTATCAGGAACTGTCCAGTATCCCGCATGCTGGCAGAATCTCGGCTCTCAGGTACTGTCCAGTATCCCGCATGCTGGAGGAATCTCATCACTCTGGAACTGTCCAATTCCTCGCATGCTGGCAAAATTTCTTGCATCAGGAACTGTCCAGTGTCCCGCATACTGGCAGAATCTCGTCACTCAGGAACTGTCCAGAGTCCCGCATGCTGGCAGAATCCCGTGACCCAGGAACTGTCCAGTATCCCGCATGCTGGCAGAATCTCGTGATTCAGGAACTGTCCAGTGTCCCGCATGCTGGCAGAATCTCGTGACTCAGGAACTATCCAGTGTCCCGCATGCTGGCAGAATCTCATCACTCAGGAACTGTCCAGTGCCCCGCATCCTGGCAGAATCTCGTGACTCAGGAACTGTCCAGTATCCCGCATGCTGGCAGAATCTCGTCACTCAGGAACTGTCCAGTGTCCCGCATGCCGGCAGAATCTCGTGACTCAGGAACTGCCCAGTATCCCGCATGCTGGCAGAATCTCATCACTCAGGAACTGTCCAGTGTCATGCATGCTGGCACAATCTCTTGTATCAGGAACTGTCCAATATCCCGCATGCTAGCAGAATCTCGTGACCCAGGAACTGTCCAGTATCCCGCATGCTGGCAGAATCTCTTGACTCAGGAACTGTCCAGTTCCCCGTATGCTGACAGAATATTGTGACTCAAGAACTGTCCAGTGGCGCCCGATAGAGACCTCCTCACTTAAAGGTGAACCGGCTCCGAAGAAAGCAAAATCTGCGGTCTCGGTTTTTGGGATGCACGCGATGAGCTGCAGAAGGGAAGAACGATAAATTGACACTATGGTGCATCGTTATTGGAATGGTTGAACAGAGAAATCAAGAAAAAAAAAAAAACGCCCTCATCTGGCAAAGAAAAGGATTCTGCTCCATTAAGGCAGAGCAGCATCTATTTAGTTTCATGGCGAGAGTTGTACAATTACTACATTGTCCCCCACTCACTTTTTCTTTATTTCCAAACTTAGAAAGTAACTCGGCGGGAAATGATTCAGTCTAACGAACAGGTCGGCTCCCAAACAGATGCCTATTTTGAGGCTTATTGAAATCCTGCTTTTTGGAAGGCTTAAAACATTTGGAGGAACGCTTGGGAAAGTATATTGAGCTAAAAGAAGATTATATTGAAGAATATATATATTAATTTTTATAAGGCCTTACTGAACGCCCCTCGTACGAAAGTTGATAATAAAGTAACTAGTGCAATGAGTGGAGGGGGAAACCGGAGTACACGGAGAAAATCCGCACTGACGACGCTCGTACACCACAAATCTCAAATGTGAGTGACTGGGATGTGAGAGAAAGAGAGGGGGGCAAGTAGTAAAAGGAGATAAGTTCTGGCACAGGGAGCTGGCTAAAATAACAATATGTTAGAGAAAGAGAGGGTGGCAACTTGTAAAAGGACATCATTTCTGGCACAGGGAGCTGGCTAAAAAAATAATATGTTAGAGAGAGAGGGGGAGCAACTAGTTAAAGGAGATAAGTTCTGGCACAGGGAGCTGGCTAAAATAATAATATGTTAGAGAAAGAGAGGGGGGCAACTAGTAAAAGGAGATAAGTTCTGGCACAGGGAGCTGGCTAAAATAACAATATGTTAGAGAATGAGAGGGGGGCAACTTGTAAAAGGAGATCATTTCTGGCACAGGGAGCTGGCTAAAATAATAATATGTTAGAGAGAGAGGGGGAGCAACTAGTTAAAGGAGATAAGTTCTGGCACAGGGAGCTGGGTAAAATAATAATATGTTAGAGAAAGAGAGGGGGACAACTAGTAATAGCACATAAGCTCTGGCACAGGGAGCTGGATAAAATAATAATATGTTAGAGAGAGAGGGGGAGCAACTGGTAATAGCACATAAGTTCTGGCACAGGGAGCTGGCTAAAGTAATAATATGTTAGAGAAAGAGAGGGGGGGCAACTAGTAAAAGGAGATAAGTTCAGGCACAGGGAGCTGACTAAAATAATAATATGTTAGAGAGAGAGGGGGAGCAACTAGTAATAGCACATAAGCTCTGGCACAGGGAGCTGGCTAAAATAATAATATGTTAGAGAAAGAGAGGGAGGCAACTAGTAAAAGGAGATCATTTCTGGCACAGGGAGCTGGCTAAAGTAATAATATGTTAGAGAAAGAGAGGGGGGCAACTAGTAAAAGGAGATAGGTTCTGGCACAGGGAGCTGGCTAAATTAATAATATGTTAGAGAAAGAGAGGGGGACAACTAGTAATAGCACATAAGCTCTGGCACAGGGAGCTGGCTAAAGTAATAATATGTTAGAGAAAGAGAGGGGGGCAACTTGTAAAAGGAGATCATTTCTGGCACAGGGAGCTGGCTAAAATAATAATATGTTAGAGAAAGAGAGGGGGGGCAACTAGTAAAAGGAGATAAGTCCTGGCACAGGGAGCTGGCTAAAACAATAATATGTTAGAGAGAGAGAGGGGGAGCAACTAGTAAAAGGAGATAAGTTCTGGCACAGGGAGCTGGCTAAAACAATAATATGTTAGAGAGAGAGGGGGAGCAACTAGTAAAAGGAGATAAGTTCTGGCACAGGGTGCTGGCTAAAACAATAATATGTTAGAGAAAGAGAGGGGGCAACTAGTAAAAGGAGATAAGTTCTGGCACAGGGAGCTGGCTAAAACAATAATATGTTGGAGAGAGAGAGGGAGCAACCAGTAAAAGGAGATAAGTTCTGGCACATGGAACTGGCTAAAATAATAATATGTTAGAGAGAGAGGGGGAGCAACTAGTAATAGCACATAAGCTCTGGCACAGGGAGCTGACTAAAATAATAATATGTTAGAGAGAGAGGGGGAGCAACTAGTATTAGCACATAAGCTCTGGCACAGGGAGCTGGCTAAAATAACAATATGTTAGAGAATGAGAGGGGGGCAACTTGTAAAAGGAGATCATTTCTGGCACAGGGAGCTGGCTAAAATAATAATATGTTAGAGAGAGAGGGGGAGCAACTAGTTAAAGGAGATAAGTTCTGGCACAGGGAGCTGGGTAAAATAATAATATGTTAGAGAAAGAGAGGGGGACAACTAGTAATAGCACATAAGCTCTGGCACAGGGAGCTGGATAAAATAATAATATGTTAGAGAGAGAGGGGGAGCAACTGGTAATAGCACATAAGTTCTGGCACAGGGAGCTGGCTAAAGTAATAATATGTTAGAGAAAGAGAGGGGGGGCAACTAGTAAAAGGAGATAAGTTCAGGCACAGGGAGCTGACTAAAATAATAATATGTTAGAGAGAGAGGGGGAGCAACTAGTAATAGCACATAAGCTCTGGCACAGGGAGCTGGCTAAAATAATAATATGTTAGAGAAAGAGAGGGAGGCAACTAGTAAAAGGAGATCATTTCTGGCACAGGGAGCTGGCTAAAGTAATAATATGTTAGAGAAAGAGAGGGGGGCAACTAGTAAAAGGAGATAGGTTCTGGCACAGGGAGCTGGCTAAATTAATAATATGTTAGAGAAAGAGAGGGGGACAACTAGTAATAGCACATAAGCTCTGGCACAGGGAGCTGGCTAAAGTAATAATATGTTAGAGAAAGAGAGGGGGGCAACTTGTAAAAGGAGATCATTTCTGGCACAGGGAGCTGGCTAAAATAATAATATGTTAGAGAAAGAGAGGGGGGGCAACTAGTAAAAGGAGATAAGTCCTGGCACAGGGAGCTGGCTAAAACAATAATATGTTAGAGAGAGAGAGGGGGAGCAACTAGTAAAAGGAGATAAGTTCTGGCACAGGGAGCTGGCTAAAACAATAATATGTTAGAGAGAGAGGGGGAGCAACTAGTAAAAGGAGATAAGTTCTGGCACAGGGTGCTGGCTAAAACAATAATATGTTAGAGAAAGAGAGGGGGCAACTAGTAAAAGGAGATAAGTTCTGGCACAGGGAGCTGGCTAAAACAATAATATGTTGGAGAGAGAGAGGGAGCAACCAGTAAAAGGAGATAAGTTCTGGCACATGGAACTGGCTAAAATAATAATATGTTAGAGAGAGAGGGGGAGCAACTAGTAATAGCACATAAGCTCTGGCACAGGGAGCTGACTAAAATAATAATATGTTAGAGAGAGAGGGGGAGCAACTAGTATTAGCACATAAGCTCTGGCACAGGGAGCTGGCTAAAATAATAATATGTTAGAGAGAGAGGGGGAGCAACTAGTAAAAGGAGATAAGTTCTGGCACAGGGAGCTGGCTAAAATAATAATATGTTAGAGAGAGAGGGGGAGCAACTAGTAAAAGGAGATAAGTTCTGGCACAGGGAGCTGGCTAAAACAATAATATGTTAGAGAGAGAGGGGGAGCAACTAGTAATAGCACATAAGCTCTGGCACAGGGAGCTGGCTAAAACAATAATATGTTAGAGAAAGAGAGGGGGGCATCTAGTAAAAGGAGACAGGTTCTGGCACAGGGAGCTGGCTAAAGTAATAATATGTTAGAGAGAGAGGGGGAGCAACTAGTAAAAGGAGATAAGTTCTGGCACAGGGAGCTGGCTAAAGTAATAATATGTTAGAGAGAGAGGGGGAGCAACTAGTAAAAGGAGACAGGTTCTGGCACAGGGAGCTGGCTAAAACAATATTATGTTAGAGAAAGAGAGGGGGGCATCTAGTAAAAGGAGACAGGTTCTGGCACAGGGAGCTGGCTAAAGTAATAATATGTTAGAGAGGGAGAGGGGGAGCAACTAGTAAATGGAGGCAAGTTCTGGCACAGGGAGCTGGCTAAAATAATAATACGTTAGAGAGATAGAGGGAGCAACTAATAAAAGGAGACAGGTTCTGGCACAGAGAGCTGGCTAAAACAATAATATGTTAGACAGGGGTCAACTAGTAAAAGGAGACAAGTGTCAAGATTCTATGATGATGATAAATTATCGGGGGAGAGAGAGAGAGAGTTCTCGACGAACTGATGTCGAAAGTAAAACGTTGCAAGGTTCTCTGTTGTAAATTTCACCGGACATGAAACCTTTTGCAGAAGATGGAATTGTTGGCAAACATTAAATACCCAGTGTTTGTTGTGAAAACATTAAATACCCAGTGTTTGTTGTGAAAACATTAAATACCCAGTGTTTGTTGTGAAAACATTAAATACCCAGTGTTTGTTGTGAAAACGAGGTCAGTAGAACTAATATAATATGTAATAAACCATTTGTTGGCAAACATTAAATACCCAGGTTTGTTGTGAAAACGTGGTCAGTAGAACTAATATAATATGTAATAAACCATTTGTTGGCAAACATTAAATACCCAGTGTTTGTTGTGAAAACGAGGTCAGTAGAACTAAAATAATATGTAATAAACCATTTGTTGGCAAACATTAAATACCCAGGTTTGTTGTGAAAACGAGGTCAGTAGAACTAATATAATATGTAATAAACCATTTGTTGGCAAACATTAAATACCCAGTGTTTGCTGTGAAAACATTAAATACCCAGTGTTTGTTGTGAAAACATTAAATACCCAGTGTTTGTTGTGAAAACATTAAATACCCAGTGTTTGTTGTGAAAACATTAAATACCCAGTGTTTGTTGTGAAAACATTAAATACCCAGTGTTTGTTGTGAAAACATTAAATACCCAGTGTTTGTTGTGAAAACATTAAATACCCAGTGTTTGTTGTGAAAACATTAAATACCCAGTGTTTGTTGTGAAAACATTAAATACCCAGTGTTTGTTGTGAAAACATTAAATACCCAGTGTTTGTTGTAAAAACATTAAATACCCAATGTTTGTTGTGAAAACATTTAATACCCAGTGTTTGTTGTGAAAACATTAAATACCCAGTGTTTGTTGTGAAAACATTAAATACCCAGTGTTTGTTGTGAAAACATTAAATACCCAGTGTTTGTTGTGAAAACATTAAATACCCAGTGTTTGTTGTGAAAACATTAAATACCCAAGGTTTGTTGTGAAAACGAGGTCAGTAGAACTAATATAATATGTAATAAAATCCTCCATATTTTATTTTACCTCAAGAAAATACCCAGTGTTTGTTGTGAAAACATTAAATACCCAGTGTTTGTTGTGAAAACATTAAATACCCAGTGTTTATTGTGAAAACATTAAATACCCAGTGTTTGTTGTGAATACATTAAATACCCAGTGTTTGTTGTGAAAACATTAAATACCCAGTGTTTGTTGTGAAAACATTAAATACCCAGTGTTTGTTGTGAAAACATTAAATACCCAGTGTTTGTTGTGAAAACGTGGTCAGTAGAACTAATATAATATGTAATAAACCATTTGTTGGCAAACATTAAATACCCAGTGTTTGTTGTGAAAACGAGGTCAGTAGAACTAAAATAATATGTAATAAACCATTTGTTGGCAAACATTAAATACCCAGGTTTGTTGTGAAAACGAGGTCAGTAGAACTAATATAATATGTAATAAACCATTTGTTGGCAAACATTAAATACCCAGTGTTTGCTGTGAAAACATTAAATACCCAGTGTTTGTTGTGAAAACATTAAATACCCAGTGTTTGTTGTGAAAACATTAAATACCCAGTGTTTGTTGTGAAAACATTAAATACCCAGTGTTTGTTGTGAAAACATTAAATACCCAGTGTTTGTCGTGAAAACATTAAATACCCAGTGTTTGTTGTGAAAACATTAAATACCCAGTGTTTGTTGTGAAAACATTAAATACCCAGTGTTTGTTGTGAAAACATTAAATACCCAGTGTTTGTTGTGAAAACATTAAATACCCAGTGTTTGTTGTGAAAACATTAAATACCCAGTGTTTGTTGTAAAAACATTAAATACCCAATGTTTGTTGTGAAAACATTTAATACCCAGTGTTTGTTGTGAAAACATTAAATACCCAGTGTTTGTTGTGAAAACATTAAATACCCAGTGTTTGTTGTGAAAACATTAAATACCCAGTGTTTGTTGTGAAAACATTAAATACCCAAGGTTTGTTGTGAAAACGAGGTCAGTAGAACTAATATAATATGTAATAAAATCCTCGATATTTTATTTTACCTCAAGAAAATACCCAGTGTTTGTTGTGAAAACATTAAATACCCAGTGTTTGTTGTGAAAACATTAAATACCCAGTGTTTGTTGTGAAAACATTAAATACCCAGTGTTTGTTGTGAAAACATTAAATACCCAGTGTTTGTTGTGAAAACATTAAATACCCAGTGTTTGTTGTGAAAACATTAAATACCCAGTGTTTGTTGTGAAAACATTAAATACCCAGTGTTTGTTGTGAAAACATTAAATACCCAGTGTTTGTTGTGAAAACATTAAATACCCAGTGTTTGTTGTGAAAACATTAAATACCCAGTGTTTGTTGTGAAAACATTAAATACCCAGTGTTTGTTGTGAAAACATTAAATACCCAGTGTTTGTTGTGAAAACATTAAATACCCAGTGTTTGTTGTGAAAACATTAAATACCCAGTGTTTGTTGTGAAAACATTTAATACCCAGTGTTTGTTGTGAAAACATTAAATACCCAGTGTTTGTTGTGAAAACATTAAATACCCAGTGTTTGTTGTGAAAACATTAAATACCCAGTGTTTGTTGTGAAAACATTAAATACCCAAGGTTTGTTGTGAAAACGAGGTCAGTAGAACTAATATAATATGTAATAAAATCCTCGATATTTTATTTTACTTCAAGAAAATACCCAGTGTTTGTTGTGAAAACATTAAATACCCAGTGTTTGTTGTGAAAACATTAAATACCCAGTGTTTGTTGTGAAAACATTAAATACCCAGTGTTTGTTGTGAATACATTTAATACCCAGTGTTTGTTGTGAAAACATTAAATACCCAGTGTTTGTTGTGAATACATTAAATACCCAGTGTTTGTTGTGAATACATTAAATACCCAGTGTTTGTTGTGAAAACATTAAATACCCAGTGTTTGTTGTGAAAACATTAAATACCCAGTGTTTGTTGTGAAAACATTAAATACCCAGTGTTTGTTGTGAAAACATTAAATATCCAGTGTTTGTTGTGAAAACGAGGTCAGTAGAACTAATATATTATGTAATAAAATCCTCGATATTTGATTTTACCTCAAGAAAATACCCAGTGTTTGTTGTGAAAACATTAAATACCCAGTGTTTGTTGTGAAAACATTAAATACCCAGTTTTTGTTGTGAAAACATTAAATACCCAGTGTTTGTTGTGAAAACGAGGTGAGTAGAACTAATATAATATGTAATAAAATCCTCGATATTTGATTTTACCTCAAGAAAATACCCAGTGTTTGTTGTGAAAACATTAAATAACCAGTTTTTGTTGTATAAACATTAAATACCCAGTGTTTGTTGTGAAAACGAGGTCAGTAGAACTAATATAATATGTAATAAAATCCTCGATATTTTATTTTACCTCAAGAAAATACCCAGTGTTTGTTGTGAAAACATTAAATACCCAGTGTTTGTTGTGAAAACATTAAATACCCAGTGTTTGTTGTGAAAACATTAAATATCCAGTGTTTGTTGTGAAAACGAGGTCAGTAGAACTAATATAATATGTAATAAAATCCTCGATATTTGATTTTACCTCAAGAAAATGTCTCCAAACCTGAAACTGTACAAAACTCTAGACAGAACGGTTCCATCTGGCGCATGCGACTACAGGTAAGGAGTACTGTGCGCCATGCCTGTTCTACAAGATGCCAGATGACTACGAGAATCTGCCGCGTTCGCTCGCGGGTTCGAGTCTCGCCTTGGGCTTGCGATTGTGTAAAAACCAGGATAGCGGGCACCCGCTGGCAACAGATATTCATATTTTTCAATCATGTCACAATTTGAGTAAAACGGATAAAACCTTAAACAGCTTCTAAACAAGTAAAATGATTGCCTAATTATGACCTTTTACTTTCTCTACACGAGTTATTTGCGAAGAGACGGCATTGTATTCCACCCAAAAATTCGATACTGAGATTTCAACGGAAATATATCTTTGTGGTCGCCCTCAATAAAAAAAACGTTAAAAAAATGTCCGTGTGTGTGTCTGTCTGTCTGTATGTATCAGTTTGTGTGTCTGTAGGCGGCATAGCTCAAAAACGAAAAGACCGTTAAATACCAAACTTGGTATTTAAGTTTGGTGTCTTTCAAGGATACAACACGAAGATTTTCAAGAAAATGCTCCCACTCCAAACTACCCTTTACATGTTACATTTTTCGAAAATTTTGAGTTTCTCAAAAATGGCTCTAACGATTATGATTAAAATACCGCATGGTTAAGATATTTTTATATTAAACGTGATGTATATCTTGACTTTTCTGCGGACAGTCTCCGAAGACCTCTTAATTCTGGATAACTTTTGTATAACTGGCAAACCGTAAGAGATATACAAAAACTTACAACACAAAAATGTAGATCTCATTAAAACACACAATTTATGTTTTTTTTTTTTTTTTTTTTTTTTTTTTTTTTTGTAGAGTTAACCGTTTTCGAGATATTCCGGATTATTGGTATCAATTTTAGCCACTTAAACTTTTCTCAAACGGGAAGACATCTTTCTTCTCGTTTATCTTTTGTTTACTGCTCGAAAGAAAAGAGATTGAAAATTCAATTGTTTCACATAGCGATAGACTTTTAAAGGACAAGACTATCGCTTTGTACATTTTCTTATTTCCCTGCTAATTACAAGGAGCTAGTATAAGACTAATTCTGCTTATGGTTATCTTGATTAGTATGAATAAAGATAGCAAATCTTTTTCAAAAAGCTTTTTTTTGCCTAAAGGACATTATGTGAATGGAAAGCATTAGATAAAAGAATAAGAGATGAAGAGAAAGTCACGTGATTGTAACATATCAGATATTTATAGAATACACCAGCGTAGACAACTAGTACTTAATAAATCAGATTTAAGCTTTTATTCATTTCATGTTTAATATTAAGAATACATCATATTATGTTTAGATAGTAAACTTCACTTTATTTCAGAAAAAACACGAATGCGCCCTTTTAAGTTCCTAACCGAATTTTCAATTGTTTTAGCTTGGGAGTTCTTGCACGCAACCATTTTGTTCTTCAGAAAGGTTACATTTAGCAGAGCGCCTATCTGTCAATAACAGTTGTAGTAGTGAATCCCATTGCAGTAAAGCTCCGTTTACATTTCAGATAAACAGACTTTACATCCTCCCCATGCCATTAGGTAGTAGATTTCCTGGCTAAATGAATTTTGGCACAACAAGCATGAATGTGGTGTAAAAGTAATATAATTATCTTAGATCTTTTATAACTGAACATCTCCTTACACTGTATGTGTCGCTGGATCTGTTCATTTCATCATCACTCCACTCGCAGCACCTTCGCCATGTTTCTTCACTGTTAACCAGCGGATCCATACTTCACAGCGCATGCATGGACACGTCACGAGCTCCCCTATTGGAGGGGGGTTAACTACTCGCCGTGCATGAAGAAGTTAGTTGGGATTTCAGGACTCGCCGGGGACGATGCTTTAGCGCGCTACATTTCCAGGCCAGCTGCGCCATGATAGTGGAGCGAGTTTTTCGGTTTGTCAAAAGTTATAATTAATCATGGATGGTTTAAGACTTTAACTAGGGAAAATGTTGCGACGTGCTCTCTCCTAGGTTATTTGGAGCGGTCTGAAGCGGCCTAATTGCTTTCCTTAAAGCACGAGCTTTGCTAATGATTGTAAACATGGTGCTTAACGTCTAGTTAATTGGCGAAGTTTGCTTTGGGTTCCTTTAACTTAAATGTTCACCTACCTTTGGGTTTTCTCTTGAACCTGTGCGTTTCCATTAGGATATAAGATAATGCTGATATTTGGAGTGAGGAAGTGTTTCTCTGTGTAAATATTGTCCGCCGCATCTCACAAATATGTGCAGTGAAATACAACTTAACTGAGATGGCCGCAAATAGCGGCGACTGGCAAGCTTCCAACAAAAGAAACAGTAGCAATAGTAACCCGAGAAAGAAATAAAGGCTCAAATTAAAATCGGAATTGTCAGGTTTTATAACCACAGTAAATCATCCCCACGTCACGTTTTCGGACTACGCGTCTACATATCTACTCTTATGTAACTCAGTAGACTAGTGAAAAGTCTGCGAAATTTCAGCTGCGTATCTCTGTTTGTTAAAGCCTCAAGCAGGCGCCTGCTATACTTTCATAAGAATGTAAACGTTTCTGGTGGCAACTTTCTCATAAACTATATCTTTGCAAATATGTCTATGGATATTTAACTTCTCAAATAAATTAGTTCTAACGTATCTTCATTTCAATATTAAGTCAATGTCTGTAAACAGCATTTTAATGTTTCGTGTCGCAATCATGTAACCCTCCCTACTTTATAAGACCAATAGGACTTACAAGCCAATGCCTAAAGGTCAGAAGCCTGTCGGGGAGTCTTCAACGCGAAAACACAGAATGGAGAACCTGTAACGAGAGCCAGGTGTCAACATGAGGATGTAGATGATGTGAAACGTAAGCGAAATTAATGATAGGAAAGGTGATGATGGTGCAATGAAAGGCGGGGGAAACCAGGGGACCTGGAAAAAACCCGCCCAGACACCTCTTCATCCACATGCGGGCATCTGGGATGGAACCCGGGCCGCTAGAAGGGAGGTGTGCGACCTAATCACTAAACCTGGCGCCGTCTGTATTTTAATATATGTTGTTTAAATAACATTGTCTAGCAAACATATTACTTTGTCTGGCAACAAATTTACACTGTCTAGCAGACAAATTACATTGCCTGGCAAACAAATATATTGCAGGGCAGCCAAATTACATTGTCTGACAACCAAATACATTGTCTGACAACACAATTACATGGTCTAGCAAACAAATTACATTGTCTGGCAAACAAATACATTGTCTGACAACACAATTACATTGTCTGGCAATCAAATGTCATTATCGGGCAAAAGAATTACATAGTCTCACAACCAAATACATTGACAACCAAATACATTATCTGACAACACAATTACATAGTCTAGCAAACAAATTACACTGTCTGGCAACCAAATTACACTGTCTGGAAAACAAATTACATTATCTGGCAAACAAAATACATTGTCTGGTAACGAAATTACATTAACTGGCAACTAAATTACATTGTCTGGCAACACAATTACATAGTCTAGCAAACAAATTACACTGTCTAGCAACCAAATTACTTTGTCTAGCAATCAAATTACATAGTCTTGCAACCATATTACTTTGTCTGGCAACAAATTTACACTCTCTAGCAGAAAATTACATTGACTGCCAAACAAATATATTGTATGGCAACCTAATTAATTGACTGCCAAACAAATTACATTAACGGGCAAACAAGTTACTTTGTCTGACAACCAAATACATTATCTGACAACACAATTACATAGTCTAGAAAACAAATTACATTGTCTGGCAACCAAATTACATTGTCTGGCAATCAAATTTCATTATGGGGCAAAAAATTACATTGTCTGACAGCCAAATACATTGTCTGGCAACACAATTACATAGTCTAGCAAACAACTTCCCTTGTCTGGCAACCATATTACATTGTCTGGCAAACAAATTACATAGCCTGGCAAACAAATTATATTGTCTGGCACCAAATTACATTGTCTGGAAAACAAATTACATTATCTGGCAAACATTGTCTGGTAAAGAAATTACATTAACTGGCAACTAAATTACATTGTCTAGCAAAAAATCTACACCGTCTGGCAAATTACACTGTCTGGCAACCAAAATACATTGTCTAGCAACAAAATTGCATTGTCTAGCAAACAAATTACATTGTCCAGCAAACAAATTATACTGTCTAACAATCAAATTACAGTGTCTAACAATCGAATTACACAGTCCGCCAATAAAATTACAATGTCTAGCAAACAGATTACACTGTCTAGCAATCAAATTACATTGTCTAGCAATCAAATAACATTGACAAGCAATCAAATTACATCGTCTAGTAATCAAATAACATTATCTAGCGAACAAATTACATCGTCTAGCAATCAAATAACATTATCTAGCAAACAAATTACATTTTATAACAATCAAATAACATTATCTAGCAATCGAGTTACACTTTCTAGCCATCAAATTACATAATCCGCCAATCAAAGTATATTGTCTAGCAAACAAAATACATTGTCTAGCAATCAAATTACATTGCCTAGCAATCATACTATATAGTCTAGCAATCGATTACACTGTCTGGCAACCAAATTACATTGTCTAGCAGCTAAATTAGTGTCTAAGAATCGAATTAATCTGTCTGGCTACGAAATTGCATTCTCTACCAACCAAATTACACTGTCTAGCAATCAAAATTACATTGTCTAGCAATCAAATTACATTGTCTAGCAAACAAATTATATTATCTAGCAAACAAATTACATTGCCTAGCAACCAAATTACAGTGTCTAGCAACCAAATTACACTGTCTAGCAATCAAAATTACACTGTCTAGCAATCAAATTACACTGTCTAGCAAACAAATTATATTATCTAGCAAACAAATTACATTGCCTAGCAACCAAATTACAGTGTCTAGCAACCAAATTACATTGTCTGGCAACGAAATTACATTGTCTAGCAAACAAATTACATTGTCTAGCAAACAAATTACATTGTCTAGCAACCAAATTACATTGTCTAGCAAACAAATTACACTGTCTAGCAAACAAATTACATTTTCTAGCAAAAAATGACACTGTTTAGCAATCAAATTACATTGTCTAGCAATCAAATAACATTGACAAGCAATCAAATTACATCGTCTAGCAATCAAATAACTTTATCTAGCGAACAAATTACACCGTCTTGCAATCAAATAACATTATCTAGCAAACAAATTACATTTTATAACAATCAAATAACATTATCTAGCAATCGAGTTACACTTTCTAGCCATCAAATTACATAATTCGCCAATCAAATTATATTGTCTAGCAAACAAAATACATTGTCTAGCAATCAAATTACATTGTCTAGCAATCAAATTACATTGCCTAGCAATCATACTATATAGTCTAGCAATCGATTACACTGTCTGGCAACCAAATTACATTGTCTAGCAGCTAAATTAGTGTCTAACAATCGAATTAATCTGTCTGGCTACGAAATTGCATTCTCTAGCAACCAAACTACACTGTCTAGCAATCAAAATTACATTGTCTAGCAATCAAATTACATTGTCTAGCAAACAAATTATATTACCTAACAAACAAATTACATTGCCTAGCAACCAAATTACAGTGTCTAGCAACCAAATTACAATGTCTGGCAACGAAATTACATTGTCTAGCAAACAAATTACATTGTCTAGCAAACAAATTCAATTGTCTAAAAACCAAATTACATTGTCTAGCAAACAAATTACATTGTCTAGCAACCAAATTACATTGTCTAGCAAACAAATTACATTGTCTAGCAACCAAATTACACTGTCTAGCAAACAAATTACATTTTCTAGCAAACAAATTACACTGTCTAGCAAACAAATTACATTGTCTAGCAAACAAATTACATTGTCTAGCAAACAAATTACATTGTCTAGCAACCAAATTACACTGTCTAGCAAACAAATTACACTATCTAGCAAACAAATTACATTTTCTAGCAACCAAATTACAGTGTCTAGCAATCAAATTTCACTGTCTAGCAATCAAATTATATTGTCTAGCAATCAAATTACATTGTCTAGCAATCAAATTGCATTATCTAGCAACCAAATTTCATTGTGAACCAATTAAATTACATTTTCTAGCAATCAAATAACACTGTCTAGCAACCTAATTAATTTGTCTAGTAAACAAATTACATTGTCTAGCAACCAAATTACACTATCTAGCAACCAAATTACATTGTCTAGCAACCAAATAATACTGTCTAGCAATCAAATAACACAGTCTAGCAACCAAATTACACTATCTAGCAACCCAATTACATTGTCTAGCAACCAAATAATACTGTCTAGCAATCAAATAACACTGTCTAGCAACCAATTTACATTGTCGATCAAATAACATTGTCTAGCAATTAAATAACATTGTCTAGCAACTAAATTACACTATCTAGTAACCAAATTACATTTTGTAGTAACCAAATTGACCTGCGAGGCAACCAAATCACTGAGTCTAATAACCAAATTACAATGTGTAGCAACCATATTAATGTGTCCATTAACCAAATTACACTGTATAGCAACGTCATTAATGTGTCTAATAACCAAATTACACCGTCTAGCAACCAAATTACACTGTATACAATACACATTACAATGTCTAGAAATTAAATTACATTGTGTGGCAACCAAATAACCTTGTCTAGTAAATTAATTACACTGTGCAGCAAACAAATTACAATGTCTATAAATTAAATTACACTGTGCAGAATCCAAAATATATTGTTTACCAACCTAATTTCATTGTATAGAAAACAAATTGCATAGTCTAGCAATGAAACTAGTCTAGTCACCAAATTACATTTCTAACAATCCAATTACACTGTGTAGCAACCAAATTACATTGTCTAGCAAACAAATTTAATTTTCTGCCAGACAAGTTATATTGTTTAGCAACGAGTTACATATTCTATAAATCAAAATACAGTGTCTGGGAATCATAATACACTGCCTTTCATTCAAATTACTGTATCTAGCAACAAAATTATACTGTCTGGCAACCAAATGTTACTGCCTATCAATCCAATTATAGTGTCTAGTAATCAAATTACACTGAAAACCTACCTAACTACATTCTCTAGCAATCAAATGTCACTGTCTATCAATCAAATTACACTCTCAAGTAACTAAATAACACAGTCCAGCAAACAAATTACGTTGTCTAGCAACCATTACACACGTTCTAGCAACCAAATTACATTCTCTAGCAACAATATTACACATTCTAGCAAAAAATAGCGTTGTCTATGTATTAAATTAAACGGTCTACCAACCAAATAACACTATCTAGCATTTAAATTACATAGTCTAGCAACCAAATTACACTGTCTAACAACCAACTTACATTGTCTAGCAACCGAATTACAGTGTCTAACAACCTAATTTCCCTGTCTAACATCCAAATTACACCGACCAGCAAATCATTTACGTTTTTAGCAAAAAAATTACATTGTCCAGCAAACAAATTACACTGTCTAGTAAGCAAATTACATTGTCTTGCAACCATATTACATTCCAGCATTCAATTTACACTGCCAAGGAACAAAATTATATTGTCTAGCAATTAAATTACACTGTCTAGCAACAAAATTACAGTGTTTAGCAACCAAATTTCACTGTCTAGACACCAAATTACATTGTCTAACAACCAAATTACACTGTCTTGCAAATAAATAACACTATCTAGCAACCAAATTAGAGTGCCTAGCAAAAAAATTACTTTGCCTAGCAAACAAATTACCCTGTCAAGGAAACAAATTACACTGTCTAATAAACAAAATGCATTGTCTGGCAAACAAATTACATTGTCTAGCTAACAAATTACACTGTCCACCAATCAAATTACACCGTCAAGCAAACAAAAAACATTGTCCAGCAATGAAATTACACTGCCTAGCAGACAAATTACACTGTCTAGCGATCAAACTACACTGCCAGGCCAACAAATTACTTTGTCTATCAAACAAATTTCACTATCATGCAATCAAATTACACTGTAAAGCAAACAAATTACATTTTTAGGCAAACAAATTGCAGTGTCTAGCAAACAAATTACATTGTCTAGCACTGAAAACAAACTGTCTAGCAATGAAATTACATTTACAAGCACTGAAATTACACTGTCTAGTAATGAAATTACACTGTCTAGCAATGAAATAACACTGGCTAGCAATGGAATCACATTGTCTAGCAAACAAATTACATTGTCTAGCACTGAAATCACACTGTCTAGCAATGAAATTACATTTTCTAGCACTGAAATCACACTGTCTAGCAATGGACTTACATTTTCTAGCACTGAAATTACACTGTCTAGCAATGAAAATACATTTTCTAGCACTGAAATACACTGTCTAGCAATGGAATTACACTGTCTAGCAATGGATTTACACTGTCTAACAATAGAATTACAGTGTCTAGCAATAGAATTACACTGTCTAGCAATGGATTTACACTGTCTAGCAATGGAATTACACTGTCTAGCAATGGAATTACATTGTATAGAAATGGAATTACAAGGTCTAACAATGGATTTACACTGTCTAGCAATAGAATTACAGTGTCTAGCAATGGATTTACACTGTCTAACAATGGTATTACACTGTCTAACAATGGAATTACACTGTCTAACAATGGAATTACATTGTCTAACAATGGAAATACATTGTCTAACAATGGAATTACACTGTCTAACAATGGAATTACACTGTCTAGCAATGGAATTACACTGTCTAACAATGGAATTACATTGCATAGCAATGGAATTACATTGTCTAACAATGGAATTACACTGTCTAACAATGGAATTACACTGTCTAGCAATGGAATTACATTGTATAGCAATGGAATTACATTGTATAGCAATGGAATTACATTGTCTAACAATGGATTTACACTGTCTAGCAATAGAATTACAGTGTCTAGCAATGGATTTACACTGTTTTGCAATGGAATTACACTGTCTTGCAAAGAAATTACACTGTCTAGCAATGGAATTACACTGTCTAACAATGGCATTACACTGCCTAACAATGGAATTGCATTGTCTAACAATGGAATTACACTGTCTAACAATGGAATTACATTGTCTAACAATGGAAATACATTGTCTAACAATGGAATTACACTGTCTAGCAATGGAATTACACTGTCTAGCAATGGAATTACACTGTCTAACAATGGAATTACATTGTCTAGCAATGAAATTACACTGTCTGGCAATTAAATTACACTGTCTAGCAATGGACTTACACTGTCTAGCAATGGAATTGCACTGTCTGGCAATTAAATTACATTGTCTAGCAATGGAATTACATTGTCTGGTAATTAAATTACACTGTCTATCAATGGAATTACTGTCCAGCATTGGAATTACACTGTCTAGCAATTGATTTACACTGTCTAGCATTGGAATTACACTGTCTAGAAATGGAATTACACTGTCTGGCAATTAAATTACATTGTCTAGCAATGGAATTCCAGTGTCTAGCAATGGAATTACACTGTCTAGCAATGGAATTACACTGTCTAGCAATTAAATTACATTGTCTAGCATTGGAATTACACGGTCTAGCAATTAAATTACACTATCTGGCAATTAAACCACACGGTCTAGCAATTAAATTACACTGTCTAGCAATGGAGTTACACTGTCTAGCATTGGAATTACACTGTCTAGCAATGAAGTTACACTGTCTGGCAATTAAACTGCATGGTCTAGCAACTAAATTACATTATCTAGCAATGGAATTACGCTGTCTAGCATTGGAACTACACTGTCTAGCACTGGAATTACACTGTCTGGCAATTAAATTACACTGTCTAGCAATGAAATTACACTGTGTAGCAATGGAATTACATTGTCTTGCAATTAAGTTACACTGTCTAGCAATGGAATTACAGTCTAGCATTGGAATTACACTGTCTAGCATTGGAATTACACTGTCTGGCAATTAATTTACACTGTCTAGGAATGGAATTATACTGTCCAGCAAAGGAATTACACTGTCTGGTAATTAAATTACATTATCTAGCAATGGAATTACACTGTCTAGCATTGGAATTACACTGCCTAGCAATGAAATTACACTGTCTGGCAATTAAATTACATGGTCTAGCAAATAAATTACACTTTCTAGCGATGGAATTACACTGTCTAGCATTGGAATTACACTGTCTAGTACTGGAATTACACTGTCTGGCAATTAAATTACCATGTCTAGCAATGGAATTACACTGTCTAGCAATGGAATTACATTGTCTTGCAATTAAATTACACTGTCTAGCAATGGAACTACAGTCTAGCATTGGAAATGCACTGTCTAGCATTGGAATTGCACTGTCTGACAATTAAATTACACTGTCTAGCAATGGAATTACACTGTCTAACAATGGAATTACATTGTCAAGCAATTAAATTACACTGTCTAGCAATGGAATTATACTGTCCAGCAAAGGAATTACACTGTCTTACAATTAAATTACCTTATCTAACAATGGAATTCTCTGTCTAGCATTCGAATTACACTGCCTAGCAATGAAATTACACTGTCTGGCAATTAAATTACATGGTCTAGCGATTAAATTACACTGTCTAGCCATGGAATTACACTGTCTAGCATTGGAATTACACTGTCTAGCATTGGAATTACACTGTCTAGCATTGGAATTACACTGTCTAGCATTGGAATTTCACTGTCTAGCATTAGAATTACACTGTCTGGCATTGGAATTACACTGTCTAGCAATGATATTACACCATCTGGCAATTAAATTATAGTGTCTAGCAATGGAATTACACTGTCTAGCATTGGAATTACACCGTGTAGCAATAGAATTACAGTGTCTAGCAATAGAATTACACTGTCTAGCAATTAAATTACACTGTCTAGCAATGGAATTACACTGTCTATTATTGGAATTACGCTGTCTAGCAATAGAATAACTCTGTCTAGAAATAGATTACATTGTCTAGCACTGAAATTACAGTGTCTAGCTACTAAATTACATTGTCTTGCAATCAAATTACACTGTCTAGCAATCAAATTACATTCTCTAGCAATCAGATTACACTGTCTAATTATGATATTACACTGTCTAATAATCAAATTACATTGTCTAGCAATCTAATTACACTGTCTGACAATCAAATTACGCTGTCTGTCAATTAAATTACACTGTCTAGCAACTAAATTACACTGTCTAGCAATGAAATTATACTGTCTAGCAATCATAGTACATTGTCTAGCAACCAAATTACCCTGTCTGTCAACAAATTACAGTGTCTAGCAATGAAAGTACATTGTCTAGCAATGGAATTACACTGCCTGTCAACAAATCAAAGTGTTTTGCAATCAAAGTACATTGTCTAGCAACCCAGATACAGTATTTTGCAATCAAAGTACATTGTGTAGCAATCAAATTGCACTTTCTAGCAACCATATTACGATGTCTAGCATTGAAATTACATTGTCTCGGAATCAAATTATATTGTTTAGCAATAAAATTACAGTGTCTAGCGATTAAAGTGCATTGTCTAGAGACAAATTACTCAGTCTAGTAATTAAACTACAATGTCAATCAAACAAATACACTGTCAAGCAAGCAAATTACCCTGTCCAGCATACAAATTACACTGTCTAGCAATCAAATTACAGTGTCTAGCAAATAAATTGCACTGTATTGCAATCAAGTTACAGTGTCTAGCAATTGAAGTAGATTGCCTAGCAATAAAAGTACACTGTCTGTCAACAAATTGCATTGTGTAGCAATAAAATTACATTGTCAAGTAATAAAATTACATTGCCAAGCAATCAAATTACATTGCCTAGCATAAAATTACACTGTCAAGCAATCAAATTACATTGTATAGCAATAAAATTACATTGTCAAGTAATGAAATTACATTGTCTAGCCATTAAATTGCATTGTCTGTCAACAAATTACATTGCCTAGCAATAAAATTAGATTGTCTAGCAATCAAATTACACTGTCTAGCTATGAAATTACACTGTCTGGCAATCAAATACATTGTCTAGCAATCAAATTACACTATCTAGCAATCAAATTACACTGTCTAGCAACCAACTTGATGGCACACGTGATTGCATATGCCGCCGGCGATTGACTACAACAGACGCGCACATCATCAACATTCCAACTCTCTGGACTTTGGAATGATTCACATTACTTTCTCTACATCTATTCTTAAATTATTGTGAAATAGCTTATGCTTCTATTTACTTTGTGCTAATCGAGAAAAAATTAGCGGAAACGGTCTTATTACTCGTTTCCTTATAAGTAGAAGTGAAAAAAAGGAGTATCATAGGTTAATGTGATAGTCAAAAGTTGGTTTCTATTTGACATAAGTCCTTTTGTTTGTATGGACACGAGTTGATAAATTCTTGAATCAGAAAAGTATAAGAGTTTTTAAAGCTGAAACCGATAACAAGGACTATTCCCAAAAAACTCCATTCCATGATAAAAATGTATATGACATAAACTGTGTGTTGTAAGTTTTTAGACAAAACCGTAAGAGATAACGGTTTAGAAGTTACGCAAAATTCCGTAAAATTCAACCAGAATAAAGTAATCTTCAGAGGCTATTTCCAGAAAATTCAAGATATACATTTTATTTGTCAGGTAAATATCTTTAATATGCGATATTTTAATCAAAATCGTTAGTGCCATTTTTCAGAAAATAAAAATTTTCGAAAAAAGTTCCATGTAAAGGGTAGTTTGTGGTGGGAGGATTTTTCTCAAAATCTTCGTGTCGCTTCACTGGTAGATACTGAACTTTAATACCAAGTTTGAAATTTTATCGACTTTTCTCTTTTAAGTTATCCTGTTCACACACACAAACACACACCCACACACACACGCGGACCTTTTTGTAAAAGTGTTTTTTATGGATACAGGGAACCCTAAAACATTTATTTCCAGTGAAATCACGGTATTGAATCTTTGGGTGCAGTGCAATACCTTCTCTATACATATGTACATAGTATGTGTAGAATGATTAACTAAGTTCCACAGGATTGTGAAATTTCAGCTTCAAAGTGTTGGGGTGGCGTGTCTGTCTCACATTTTGAGTTCGAATCTCTGTTAGGGTAAGGTTATTGCTCCTGCTGAGTGTCGAGTACAGCTGCGGTTGAACCAACAGGTTAAAGGAACTTGTGTTCATTTGTTTCCATCAACCTAAACAGCATCTCATCAACATACAACTGTAATGCTTGTAACGTTTAGGGATTCAAGAATCTATGGAACTGTACAGAGAGCGTGCACTAGTTAGAATCATGAGTTCTTCGTTCCTACAATAACACAACCATTTAAATTGCCAATCATAGCAGCTGTGTTTTACATCTTAAATGTAACATGATCGTAATTGAATACAAAGCGTTGTTTCCAAATTTGTTCACGAAGCTTTCTGCATGCGTTCTTGTGTTTACTTTCTCTACACGTACTGTGTACATAGTGTATAGAGAAGCTATTATAATGTACCCAATAATTCAATATCGAGATTTCACCGCAAATGTATGTTTTAGGGTCCCCTGCATAAAAAAACAAAAAAAACCTCCTATGTGTGTGTGTACATAGTGTATAGAGAAGCTATTATAATGTACCCAAAAATTCAATATCGAGATTTCACTGCAAATGTATGTTTTAGGGTCCCCTGCATAAAAAAACAAAAACCTCCTATGTGTGTGTGTACATAGTGTATAGAGAAGCTATTATAATGTACCCAAAAATTCAATATCGAGATTTCACCGCAAATATATGTTTTAGGGTCCCCTGCATAAAAAAAAACAAAACAAAAACATCCTATGTGTGTGTCCACGTGTCTGTGAACACGATAACTCAAAAGCGAAAAGTCAGTAAAATACCAAACTTGGTATTTAAGTTCAGTATCTTCGAGGGATGCGACACGAAGATTTTGAGAAAAATTCCCCCACGACAAACTAATACCCTTTACATGGAACTTTTTTCGAAGATTTTGATATTCTCAAAATGACTAACGATTTTGATTAAAATATCATATTAAAGATATTTAAGTGACAAATAAAATGTATATCTTAAATTTTCTGGTAATAGCCTCTGAAGACTTCTTTATTCTGGATAAATTTTACGGAATTTTGCATAACTGCTAAACCGTAAGCGATGGAGAAAATTTAAAACACCAAAAATGTAAAACACATCATTTATGTTATATAATTTTTACTTTCTCTATACATACTATGTACATAGTGTATAGAGAAGTTATTGTATTGTACCCAAAAATTCAATACCGAGATTTCACCGGAAATGTTTTGAGACTCCCTGAATCAAAAAAAAAAAAAAAAAAAAAAACAACACATTTTTATCAAAATGTCCGTGTGTGTATCTGTGTGTGTGTGTGTGTGTGTGTGTGTGTGTGTGTGTGTGTGTCTGTAGGCAGCATAGCTCAAAAACGAAAGGCCCGTTGAATACCAAACTTGGTATTTAAGTTTGGTATCTTCCGAGGATAGGACACGAAGATTTTCAACAAAAAGCCCCACCCCCAACTACCCTTTAAATGGAACTTTTTTAGAAATTGTTTATTTTCGCAAAAATGGCTCTAACGATTTTGATTAAAATATCACACATTTAAGATACTTATCTGATAAATAAAATATATATCTTGAATTTTCTGGGAATATCCTCTGAAGACTACTTTATTCTGGATGAATTTTGT
The DNA here is from genome assembly GCA_030762935.1 of Hymenopus coronatus. NCBI lineage: Eukaryota > Metazoa > Arthropoda > Insecta > Mantodea > Hymenopodidae > Hymenopus > Hymenopus coronatus. The sequence goes on along the minus strand of CM060882.1, from coordinate 186,539,179 downwards.
GGAATTTTGCATAACTGCTAAACCGTAAGAGATGGAGAAAAATTTACTAAACAGAAAATGTAGAGCACGTTAAGAGACATCATTATGGTATATACATTTTTTTCGTGGAGTTGATCGTTTTTGAGATATTCCTTGTATTTGGTTTCAGCTTTGAAAACATACTTTTCTCGCACAGGAATTTGTCAACTCCTGTCCATACAAACAAAGGAACTTCAGTCAAATAGCAACCAGGTTTTGACTATCACTTTGTCCTATGTTACTACCTTATTTTACTTCAACTAACAAGGAAGGAAGCAATAAGACTATTTTTGCTAATTTTTTCTCGATTAGATGAAGTAAATAGAATAATTTGTTGCAGAGATGTAGAGAAAGTCATGTGAAGGGAACACATCATATTTTTTCGTGTAGTTGATCGTTTTTGAGATATTCCTTGTTTTTGGTTTCAGCTTTAAACACTTAAACTTTTCTCATACAGGAATTTGTCAACTTGTGTCCATACAAGCAAAGGAACTTCAGTCACATAGCAACCAGCTTTTGACTGTCACTTTAACCTATGGTACTCCCTTATTTCGCTTCTACTTACAAGGAAGCAAGTAATAAGACTATTTCTGCTAACTTTTTCTCGATTAGCATAAAGTAAATAGAAGCATAAGCTTTTTAACAATAATTTGTTGCAGAGATGTAGAGAAAGTCATGTGAATGGAACACATCCGATTTTTATTGGATACTTTTAGTAATCATTATAAAATTAATATAATTTTTTCAGGCCCAAAATAAATAATCGTTAATTTTTATTAACAAACTGCATCCGTGAATATTATTCGTCTAAATATTCATTTGTTTTCTCATTACCTACAAAAATAGCTACGGGAGTTAAATTGTGTGTGTGCAGTTGGTAAGCGTACCATAATGTGTTACTTTGTACGATAGAATGCTTGTAAATCTTTGTTCTGCCTCAATGGTGGCATTACTTTAATATGGCGATGAGTTTTAAGGGATGCTCAGCCAAACCTGGACTACACATATAAATATGATGTGTTCCATTCACATGGCTTTCTCTGCATCGCTTAAACGAATTATTGTTATAAATCTAATGCTACTAGTTACTTCATGCTAATCGAGACAAAAATAGCAGAAATAGTCTTATTAATTGCTTCTTGTAAGTAGAAGCGAAATAAGGGAGTACCGTAGGTTAAAGTGATAGTCAAAAGCTGGTTGCTATGTGACTGAAGATTCTTTGTCTGTATTGACAGGAGATGACAAATTCCTGTATGAGAACAGAATCGTTTTTCACAGCTGAAACCAAATACAAGAAATATCTCAAAAACGATCAACTCCACAAAAAAATGTATACAACACAAGTTGTGTGTTTTAACGTCTACTACATTTTTTGTGTCCATCTCTTATAGTTTAGCAGTTATGCAAAATTTCGTAAAGTTCACTCACACACACACAGACGGACCTGTTTGTAAAAATACTTTTTTTTTTTTGATTCAGGGGTCCTAAAACATGTATTTCCGGTGAAATCTCGACATTTAATTTTTGGTTGGAATACAATACTTGTTTACATACATTGTACATATGGGGCTAGAGAAATTAAAAAGTGTACTTGTGCCCTTTAGTTGGGTTGCAGAAGATGACCGTGTGCCGCATCACTCCATGCACATTTAGTCTATAAATGCATCACTTTCGAACACTCCCCTGGCAGAAATTCTCTCTTAATGGCAGGAACAAACAATTCAAAAAACCAGGATTCATTCTCTTGCAGTCAGTAACATATGCCTATATTTAATGCAGTAGATAGTTATTTTAGCTAATAGACATTTAGCCTCAGTTTAGACATATTTAGCTGCCAACGCAATTTCCCTGTAATTCTTTAGCAATATCAAACCAATTTGTAATGTGTCGACAAATTTTGCTGAAACTAGTTTGTAAAAAATTTCAGTGTGCTTCAAGGATTGAAAATGTGCAGCATAATTAGATAAAATACAGAAATGTTAACAAAAGACTCTCGCGCACCACAAATAAGTAAAGCAAGCTATTAGGCCACTTTAGACCGGTTAGAATAATTAATGGTAATATGGGCGCGAGAAGGTTAATAAATGTTGCCAAGTTAAAGCCGAAAATATCACAAGGTTAAATATACTAAATTTAGACAAACGGAAAGCTCGCTCCTCAGTGTTCTAGCACGGCGCAAGTGGCCTCGAAGAAATTGCGCCCTCCTGGTGCTACCTAAGGCGACCCCGATGCGAGGTAAGTTCCCAACTGGTGGCCGCTCGTGGCGAGCTCTGAAGTAGGCGCTTGAAGTGGAGTAATGATTAACCAATTAGTGACGTAATATCTATCGTATAACAGAGACGTTACAGTTCTTAAGCTGCTGGCGAGCTGTTTCACTACAGAGACGCAGAGAACGTTTCTTGTGTGTGCTTCGTAGTAGCGCACGCACCTAAAACTCAATAAGATTTAGGTATAGTGAAGACAGAAAGCATCACTAAGTTACGTACATAGCTGTATGAAAGTGAAAGTATCGTGTTCATTCAGAATCTCAGACTGCAAAAGAAATTGCAGTTGGATACTACAGCCTAATATCAATTTAAGTAATAGAAAACTTACGACATTAATCCTTAAAAAAGAGGAAATTCGTTAATACGTAACACAAACGACAGGAAAGTAAGGAATATGTTAATTACGTTTATTCATATTACAGACTTGAATAGGTACACTTTTGCTGTCTATTCAACTCTCATTTAAAGAAATGCTGTCAGCCGTTTTAAAGTGTTTGTGAGAGTCGAGGATATAAAACAGGTTGTGAATCATAGCTGACTGCCTAGCAATCAGGATTGCAGCAAAGAAGTGAACAAACTTCGCTTCCACAGAAGTGCTATCGGAGGGGCTAGTGAAGGATACCGCATGATGTATAAAACCACAGTGAACTATATATCCCTGGAAGAAAGGATCTACCTTTTATCTAATTAAAAAAATCACCAAATGATGTACAAGAGCTTTTTTTTATAATTCGAGCATTTAATTACCCAAACACAGTCGCAAAGCAATTGGAGAAACAGAATGCAATGAATGCAATAATATATATCGGGTCATCAAGAACTTGCTCCGCACCTTGCTGCTGGCCACCGCTCGATAAAAGGTTGTCATCCCCAGGTTTATCGCATTCCATTCCGACGAGATGTTAAGATTATCGGCGGCTGCGAGTTGTTTATTGCACTGGTTAGTAAGGTCTACTATGCTGTGAGTTCTGACGTGTGCCTGAAGCGAAATCAATGTATTCTACAGAGGAACGTGTGTTTCTGGTGGAAAACGGTTTTAATGAACGTGGAAATTTACATTTTTAACCTCACCTCACATATCTCTAAGGATATTTTGATTTTATATGTCCGCAGAGAGAAATGGCAGTTAAGGTTTTAACTCTGTAGATTTTGGTTTAGTTATCACGACAGCGATCTTGTTGCTCGGAGAGTTTTAGTTTTCCTTTTATAATGAATTATATTTCTTGTTTTAGGTGAATTAATTACCATTATTTTCAACTTGATTTACTCATGTTTTATATCCGCAATGTTTTGCCTTAAGGACGCGTCCTAAAACCCCAATCATCATCATCGTCGTCGTCATCATCATCAACATCATCATCATCTTTATCATCATCGTCATCATCATCATCATCAACATCATCGTTATCATCATCGTCGTCGTCATCATCATCAACATCATCATCGTTATCATCATCATCGTTATCATCATCATCATCATCAACATCATCATCATCATCGTTATCATCATCGTCGTCGTCATCATCATCAACATCATCACCGTCATTATCGTCATCATCATCATCGTTATCATCATCATCAACATCATCATCAAAATCATCATCAACATCATAATCATCGTTATCATCATCGTCGTCGTCATCATCATCAACATCATCATCGCTATCATCATCAACATCATCATCGTTATCATCATCATCGTTATCATCATCGTCGTCGTCATCATCATCAACATCATCATCGTCATCATCATCGTCGTCGTCATCATCATCATCATCATCGTTATCATCATCGTTATCATCATCATCGTTATCATCATCGTCGTCATCATCATCATCATCGTTATCATCATCGTCGTCGTCATCATCAACATCATCATCATCATCATCGTCATCATCATCGTTATCATTATCATCATCATCGTTATCATCATCGTTATCATCATCATCGTTATCATCATCATCATCATCATCATCATCGTTACCATCGTCGTCGTCATCATCATCAACATCATCACCATCATCAACATCATCATCGTTATCATCATCATCGTTATCATCATCGTCGTCGTCATCATCATCAACATCATCATCACCGTCATTATCGTCATCTAGCTGTCCAACATTCACACTATTCCATCAAAATATTATTCCTTTATTTACTTCATGATAAACATTAACAGAAATTGTCTTATTACTTGCTTCCTTGTAAGTAGGAGAGAAATAAGGGAACACGCTAAAACGTTAGCAGTTGCTTTAAAAGATGGTCGCTCTGTGTACAACTGAGGTTAGGTTCTGTTTGCACGGCCAGCACTAAAACAAATGAAACGAAAGGTGGCGTGCCATTTGAGAAAAGTCATGACCTTAAATATTGAAACAGATAACAAAGAATATCTGAAAATGGTCAAACTTACAAGAAAAACCTAAATGATATAAACTGTATGTTTTAGCGACATCTACATTTCTGTGTATGAACTTCTTACGATTTAACAAAACGCATCCAGAATAAAGAGGTCTTCAGAGGCTATTCCCAGAAGATTCAAAATATGCAATTTATTTGTCATTTTATTTCTTTTGCATATTTTTATTTTAATCAACATTTTCAGAAATGTTTATGGTGACGGGATCTTCCTGAAAATCTTCGTTTGGCGTCTTTAATATACTAAACGTAATACCAAGTTTGGTATTAAACGGTATTTTCTCCACACAGGAACCTTTTTCTAAAAACGCTTTTTTGTATTGAGAAGACCTCAAAGCATATATTTCCGGTGAAATCTCGACATCAAAGTTTTGGGTGTTTCGAGCCACTGTGTACATACGTGTTAGAGCAAGTATCAAACTGCGCTAACAAAATGGCGGTGTGATTTGTCCATCTCCTGTGGTTATCTGCTGGACAAATACGGAACTTGCGGTACTAGTGTTACACCACAGATGGCTCTGCAGGACTCCAGTTGAGACGACAGCAACAGTTAACAATTGAAAGCGGGAAATGGAAAACAGGGGCAACTTCTATGTTTGTTTTCAACAAGCAGTAAACAGTCAATGAAGATCAGAAACGATTTTATTTTGAGGTACAAATCTGATGCATTACATTCACATGGCTTTCTCTACTTTTCTTACAAAAGCTTCGTACTTTCTCTACAAGTACTATGTACATAGTGTATTCCACCCAAAAATTCGATACCGAGATTTGACCGGAAATATATGTTTTAGGGTCCCCTTAATCCAAAAAACGTATTTTAAAAAGTCCCTGTGTCTGTGAACACGATAACTGAAGAATAAAAAGTCGGTAAATACCAAAATTGGTATCTTCCAGGGATGCGGCACGAACATTTTGAGAAAAATCCGGCTACCCCAAACTACCCTTTACATGGAAAAAAGTTCGAAAATGTTGATTTTCTCAAAAATGGGTGTAACGATTTTGATTAAAATAAGCTAGTTATATGGCAAATAAAATGTACAACTGAAGGTTTCTAAGAATAGACCCTAAAGAAGTCTTTATTGTGAATGAATTTTGCTGGATTTTTCGTAACTGTTAAAGCGTACAAAAGTAGATCAGTCAAAAAAACACACAATTTATGTTGTTTTTTTCGTCGAATTGGCCATTCCTGAGATATTCCTTGTTTAAAATTTAAAATACTTGAATGTTTTTCACACGGAAAGTTGTAACCCTTGGATCACATGACAACGAGCTTTTAAAATATTTCACTATCGTTTTATTCCCTTAGTTTTCCTTCTACTTACAAGAAAGCATGTAATTTAGAACATTTTTGCTCGATTATCATAAAGTAGACAGAAAGTCATGTGATGGATATAAAGGCGAGGAGCTACCCAGACGATGGCTTTTAAACACAACAGGGGCATCTTAAAGAACTCCTGCGGAACGAAAGTCCGGCGCTGATTGCCTTTAGCAATCGTTAATACGTAAAATGATCTTTAAATGCTTAATTCGATATATACATCTGCAGAAATACAGTTATTTCATATTTCCTGGTTGGTACGTGGAATATGTTAGGTTAGTCAACTCTTTCTAAACCTGGTCCCTATGACATTTACTCACCATAAAAAGAAAAACGATTAATGGTGTTCCATTTGAGCAATGTTTAACCAATATCTAGGAATGTCCCGTTATCTCCAGAAAAAATGTATTTGTTTTTTAATGTGTGAGACTTTTTTCAGTAAAATTTGCTTTATCTCCAATCATTTACAGTTATGCAAATGCCAAGATGTACCTGCATAAGAAAATGTTACATTTTAATCAAAATCATTAGGAATATGTTGGAAAATGCTCAATATAACAAGAGACATTGAGTGTCAGACAGCGAATATGATCGTATGAGCTCCTGGCGAAGAGATGGTCAACAGGGACTGCAAGAGAGACTTCAAGTATTGCAGCAAGAACTCAAACAGATCTACAAGAATTGCAAAACAAACTGCTGCAGTTGTTCCAAAAAGGTCTCGAAAAACAATAGAATGACTGAATTTTCGGAATTTAGCTGTGATAACCTGCTAGAATACAAACTGAAATCATTAAAATATGATACACTTCCTGCCCTAAGAATTTTATATGTTAATGCGTTAGGAATAAATTTGATAGCTTGAAACTAATTATAGAAGAAATAACGTTTGTAGATGTAATTGTAACAGCGTGGCTATTCGACAGCGACGTGCTATCCGAGATGGCCATGCATTTGTGTCACCTAGATGACACTCAAAGCTTATTGACAGTGCCTGCAATAACATAGTATTATCAAAAGATAACAAAACTGTTCATACTATTGGCTTCTATAATCACACACAAAGTAATACTAACTTATTTTTAAAAACCCATTTTAGACGCAAAACGCAAAAATATCATCCTCATTGGAGACTCAAATATTGATATTTTTTAAAATAGCAAAAATAAACTGTTATACACTACAACACCACAGAGCTATAACTATGAGCTATGCAACAAAAACTACCAACTTGATTAACAGAAAATACTGAAACACTTATAGACCATGCCTACTTAAACATATCTAATTATAATTACAGAATTGTTAATACAATTAATGACCTTAGTGATCATAATTTGTTAGTGTTAGAAATCATGCCCCAAAACATGAAAAAACTTGTGAAACAAAGGGCAGTAAAGTATAGTTATCAAACAAAAACAGATTTTGCACAACTAAATCATTTTTTCCACACAACCGATAAACCTACTTTAACAGCAAATATAAATGATGCACACCAATCAATTAACAACTTTGTTAACCCAGGATTAAAAACTGCCAACAAAACACATTGAAAATTTTCAAAACCAAATGGTATGTTAAATCCATGGATCTCAAATCAACTTCTGGAACTAATTAATCAAAAGAACAACTTATACAAAAAAGAAACTAAAGTTTCTAATCCATCCCATGAAATAATGCAGGAGTACAAAGCATGCAGCAAAGAAGTAAATAATTTAAAACGAATATTAAAGAAAGAATACTATTCAAAACAAATAGAAAAAGGAAAAAACAATAATATGTGGACTGTTGTAAAGGAAATTTTCACTACTTCTAAAACAACACTTCCTCCTATAGCAGAAATTAAGTACGAAGGAAAAAAGTATACCAAAAATTATGAGATCTGTGATGAACTCAGCGCAAGTAGTGGATAATATGGTGAAGGATCACCTTCCCCCGAGATGTAATAGTCATACAAGTCCAATATAATGATTATTCTTTAAACAGAAGAGAGTCAAATAATACAAAAACTTAAAAACAACAAAATCACAAATAATCCAATTAGTATAATTTTGAAGAATTGTCACTATGATCTAGCACCCATACTTTCTCTAAATAGTGGTACAGTGCCTGATATGTGTAAGCTTGCTAGAATAGTACCAATACGCAAAAAAGAACAACTATGGACCCATAAGTATTGTATCCACCGTTTCAAAAGTTCTGGAATCCGTAGTAAAAGACAGACTTGTAAACTTTCTAGAACAGATACATTTTTTCTTTAAATTCCAATTTGGATTCTTACAGCACAGAAGCAGTAGCACTTGATATAGTAAACCTATTATAAAAAACATTAGATAACAAACAAATTGCAGGTGGACTTTTCATTGACCTAAATAAAGCATTTGATACTGTCAATCAATAACTCCTCCTAAAAAAATGGGCACAGTCAGGAATAATAGGACTTGCCTTGAACTGGTTTAGAAGCTAACTCCTTAGAGCACAAAATGTCAGCCTAAACAATTATTCCAGCCCAATATTAACAGTAAAGCATGGAGTTCCACAAGGTACAGCATTAGGTCCAATTTTATTTCTTATCTTCATTAATGATATAGCAAATGTAGAACTAATAGATAAAATATTGCTATTTGCAGACGATATTTTTCTATTTTATGAAAATAAATCTGAATCGCAGGTAATGAAAGATATGCAAACTGACCTTACAACACTGCAGAATGGTTCACAAAAAACAACTTGATCCTTAATGCCAAAAAAAAAAAAAATATATGGTTTTTCATAAACTCTCTAGACCAATTACAAGTAATATGTCAATTAAGATCGAAGATAATGTTATAGAAAGAGTAAACAAATTGACATACCTGGGGCGTACACTAGACATGGACATACCATATTGAACACATTATGAGCAAAGCAAGCTCCATTGTTCGCATATTGCACAGCCTAAAAGATATCAGCTGTAAAAGAAGTCCTTATTTTGCACTCTTGCACCCCAATCTTGTGTATATGGTCCAATAATAATAAAGAACGGCTAAACTGTTTAGAAATACTACAAAAGAGAGCTATTAAAATACTTTATGGATTTAATATTTTAAAACCTTCTGTGGAAACAATTATACTGCCATTTTCCTTTCTCTGTAAATGTAGTGAATCTTCATTCATGTACAAAGCTGAAAATAACCTCAGCTATGTAGCAACTCAGTAATCAAACACAAAGAGATACTCACGCCTACAAAACTAGATCAGCCAATCACATAGTCTGTATAGAATCAGTTAACAACTCTACCGAATATGGAACAAAGTGCCACCAAAACATACAACAGTCTTCCACTTAACAATCAGCTAACTTATCCCAATTTAAAAACAAACTCTTCAAATACCTACTTGAGCAGTACTGTAATTCCTAAAAATTTGACAACAGAAAATCCCTATGGTGTTTCTTGAAATATTGCATTAAGTTTAATCACACACCCACACAAATTACAATAAAAAATATTGTATATATAAAATGTATACTTCTATACTCCTTTTTATGTGTGTTAATGTGATTTGTTCTTTGTATTTTGCTTACTGCCTCACTAAAGGGCAGTCCCTAGCTAGAGCAATATGCTCACTGGGACATTCTATGTAAATAAATAAAAATAAAATACATTATCTAAAATTAAGAGATGACAAATTTAACTATACTAGAATAAAAAATGGGTTTTCCATCACTTTTAAAAAAATCTTATGTGTTCCATTTATATGATTTTTTCTACATTTCTGCGACAAATTTTTGTTAAAAAACTTATTCTTCTATTTACTTCATGCTAATCGAGAAAATTTAGCTAAGTTTTTAAGAATATTTCTGCTAATGTTTATCTCCATTCTCATAAACTAGATAGAAGAATTGGTAATAATTCGTTACAGCGATGTAGAGAAAGTCATGTGAATGGAACACATGTGAGTATATGTAACTTGTTTGGCGGAAATATATTTTAAATTTATTTCCGAGTATCGAGGCTTCTTATAAGCATCACAGGTATAAGGGTATAGCCCTTACATTGAAATCTCTTTCGATACTAGAGTGGCGCGGGTTTCCCTGGCCGCTAGGCGAATGCTGGGAATGTTTCTGGCCTCTCATTTCATCTCACTTTTAATCTAGATGCTTTGTTTCCGGTTGTGCCAGCGATGGTTTCGACGTCTAATGTCCGTAAAATGGATCACTCCCAGCCCCCCCCCCCAGGGGGATGTAGTGAACCCACTTGCCATGTAAACAAACTGGTTTCTGTTTCATTATCAACAAACCTGTTCGTATTTCAGGTAAAGGAGCAAAAGGCAGTTACCTACTCTTGAATGACCATAAAATGGATCACTCCCAGCCCCCCTCCAGGAGGTTGTAGTGAAGCCACTTGCTATGTAAACAAACTGGTTTCTGTTTCATTATCAACAAACCTGTTCGTAAAATGGATCACCCCCGGCCCCCCTTCCCCAGGGGGTTGTAGTGAAGCCACTAGCCTTGTAAACAAACTGGTTTCTCCTTCATTATCAACAAACCTGTTTGTAAAGTGGATCACTCCCAGCCCCCCTTCCCCAGGGGGTTGTAGTGAAGCCACTTGCCATGTAAACAAACTGGTTTCTCTTACATTATCAACAAACCTGTTCGTAAAATGAATCACCCAGAGCGCCCCCCCCCCAGGGGGTTGTAGAGAAGCCACTAGCCATGTAAACAAACTGGTTTCTCTTACATTATCAACAACCCTGTTTGTAAAGTGGATCACTCCCAGCCCCCCTTCCCCAAGGGGTTGTAGTGAAGCCACTTGCCATGTAAACAAACTGGTTTCTCCTTCATTATCAACAAACCTGTTCGTAAAATGGATCACCCCCGGCCCCGCCCCCAGGGGGTTGTAGTGAAGCCACCTGCCATGTAAAAAAATTGATTTCTCCTTTATTATCAACAAATCTGTTCGTAAAATGGATCACCCCCAGCCCCCCATGGGGTTGTAGTTAAGCCACTTGCCATGTAAACAAACTGGTTTCTCCTTCATTATCAACAAACCTGTTCGTAAAATGGATCACCCCCGGCCCCGCCCCCAGGGGGTTGTAGTGAAGCCACTTGCCATGTAAAAAAACTGGTTTCTCCTTCATTATCAACAAACCTGTTCATATTTCAGGTAAAGGAGCAAAAGGCAGTTACCTACTCTTGAATGACCATAAAACGGATCACCCCCAGCCCCCCAGGGGGATGTAGTGAAACCACTTGCCATGTAAACAAACTGGTTTCTCTTACATTATCAACAACCCTGTTTGTAAAGTGGATCACTCCCAGCCCCCCTTCACCAAGGGGTTGTAGTGAAGCCACTTGCCATGTAAACAAACTGGTTTCTCCTTCATTATCAACAAACCTGTTCATATTTCAGGTAAAGGAGCAAAAGGCAGTTACCTACTCTTGAATGACCATAAAACGGATCACCCCCAGCCCCCCCAGGGGGTTGTAGTGAAGCCACCTGCCATGTAAAAAAATTGATTTCTCCTTTATTATCAACAAATCTGTTCGTAAAATGGATCACCCCCAGCCCCCCATGGGGTTGTAGTTAAGCCACTTGCCATGTAAACAAACTGGTTTCTCCTTCATTATCAACAAACCTCTTCGTAAAATGGATCACTCCCCCCAGGGGATTGTAGTGAAGCCACTTGCCATGTAAAAAAACTCGTTTCTCCTTCATTATCAACAAACTTGTTCGTATTTAAGGTAAAGGAGCAAAAGGCAGTTACTTACTCTTGAATGACCATAAAATGTATCACTCCAAGCCCCCCCCCCAGGAGGATGTAGTGAAACCACTTGCCATGTAAACAAACTGGTTTCTCCTTCATTATCAATAAACCTGTTCGTAAAGTGGATCACCCCCAGACCCCACCCCCAGGGGGATGTAGTGAAACCACTTGCCATGTAAACAAACTGGTTTCTCCTTCATTATCAATAAACCTGTTCGTAAAGTGGATCACCGCCAGACCCCACCCCCAGGGGGATGTAGTGAAACCACTTGACATGTAAACACACTGGTTTCTCTTTCATTATCAACAAACCTGTTCGTAAAGTGGATCACCCCCAGACCCCACCCCCAGGGGGATTTAGTGAAACCACTTGCCACGTAAACACACTGGTTTCTCTTTCATTATCAACAAACCTGTTCGTATTTTAGGTAAAGGAGCAAAAGGCAGTCACCTACTCTTAAATGACCATAAAATAGATCACCCCCAGCCACCCCAGGGGGTTGTAGTGATCCCACTTGCCATGTAAACAAACTGGTTTCTCCTTCATTATCAACAAACCTGTTCGTAAAGTGGATCACCCCCAGACCCCACCCCCAGGGGGATGTAGTGAAACCACTTGACATGTAAACAAACTGGTTTCTCTTTCATTATCAACAAACCTGTTCGTAAAGTGGATCACCCCCAGACCCCACCCCCAGGGGGATTTAGTGAAACCACTTGCCACGTAAACACACTGGTTTCTCTTTCATTATCAACAAACCTGTTCGTATTTTAGGTAAAGGAGCAAAAGGCAGTCACCTACTCTTAAATGACCATAAAATAGATCACCCCCAGCCACCCCAGGGGGTTGTAGTGATCCCACTTGCCATGTAAACAAACTGGTTTCTCCTTCATTATCAACAAACCTGTTCGTAAAATGGATCACCCCTAGCCCCCCTCCCCCAGGGGGATGTAGTGAAACCACTTGCCACGTAAACAAACTGGTTTCTCTTTCATTATCAGCAAACCTGTTCGTATTTCAGGTAAAGGAGCAAACGGCAGTTACCTACTCTTGAATGACAATAAAATGGATCACCCCCAGCCCCCCCAGGGGGATGTAGAGAAACCACTTGGCATGTAAACAAACTGGTTTCTCCTTCATTATCAACAAACCTGTTCGTATTTCAGTTAAAGGAGCAAAAGGCAGTTACCTACTCTTAAATGACCATAAAATGGATCACCCCCAGCCCCCCAGGGGGATGTAGTGAAACCACTTGCCATGTAAACAAACTGGTTTCTCTTTCATTATGAACAAACCTGTTCGTATTTCGGGTAAAGTAGCAAAAGTCAGTTACCCACTCTTAAGTCTAAAATAGCAATTTTGTCCTAACTACGAGTATGTTGTTTATAGTATAAAAATATCAACAAGAATTTGCTGTACACATTTTTCATAAAGACATAATCTTACTGTCTCACAGACTGGCAGCCAATCAGAGTGCTGCTGTCTTCACATTCCCGGGTAACTGGTGCACATTTGCATGCTCAGTGTGCGAGTGGGTGGGAAATATGGGTGTAGCGTCCTGGCAACGCACAGCACGATTACACATCTCATTTTCTGCAGAGTAGAACTCTTCCTATTTTAAAACATAATGGTGTTATAGCACAACTTATTTTCCAGTTAATTCCTTTTAAACGTTGTGTGTTATGCTTGAAATGTGTGTCTGAAGAATAAACAAATAACTAAGAGAGTGTGTTGGTTTATTATTAGCGCGATTTTGTAACACTAGGAGTCCTTTAATGTCGCTACCTTCCTGTTTTATCTCAGATACGCGGCTTTTCTCCTGGCCCACTTTCACCTTCTTGGGGTCACATGATCCGAGCAGCAACGTCCTGTATAACGAAACAACTGCTTCTGACTATGCTGTTGAATGAGAAAACAAGTGAATGTTACAAATGATCTACTTCTTACTAATCAAGATAAACATAAGCAGAATTAAAAAAAAAAGTAAATGGCGTTTTATTTATGGACGCTCTTTAACTGATGTTCTTAGCGTCCCATTCTATATTGGGTGTGAAAGACAGTTTAATTTTGTTCAGAGGCCTCTCTATCAGGCTTGAGGTTCTGTAACTGCTGTGGTTCTCAGCGTCCCATTCTATACTGAGCGTGAAAGACAGCTTAATTTTGTTCAGAGGCCTCTCTATCAGGCTTGAGGTTCTGTAACTGCTGTGGTTCTCAGCGTCCCATTCTATACTGAGCGTGAAAGACCACTTAATTTTGTTCAGAGGCCTCTCTATCAGGCTTGAGGTTCTTTAACTGCTGTGGTTCTCGGCGTCCCATTCTATACTGGGCGTGAAAGACAGCTTAATTTTGAACAGAGGCCTCTCTATCAGGCTTGAGGTTCTTTAACTGCTGTGGTTCTCAGCGTCCCATTTTATACTGGGCGTGAAAGACAGCTTAATTTTGCTCAGAGGCCTCTCTACCACGCTGGAGGTTCTGTAACTGCTGTGGTTCTCAGCGTCCCATTCTATGCTGGGCGTAAAAGACAGCCTAATTTTGAACAGAGGCCTCTCTATCAGGCTTGAGATTCTTTAACTGCTGTGGTTCTCAGCGTCCCATTCTATACTGGGCGTGAAAGTCCGCTTAATTTTGCTCAGAGGTCTCTCTATCAGGCTTGAGGTTCTTTAGCTGCTCTGGTTCTCACCGTCCCATTCTATACTGGGTATGAAAGACCGCTTAATTTTGCTCAGAGGCCTCTCTATCAGACTTGAGGTTCTTTAACTGTTGTGGTTCTCAGCGTCCCATTCTATACTGGGCGTGAAAGTCCGCTTAATTTTGCTCAGAGGCTTCTCTATCAGGCTTGAGGTTCTTTAACTGCTCTGGTTCTCACCGTCCCATTCTATACTGGGTGTGAAAGATCACTTAATTTTGTTCAGAGGCCTGTCTATCAGGCTTGAGGTTCTTTAACTGCTCTGGTTCTCACCGTCCCATTCTATACTGGGCGTGAAAGATAACTATATTTTGCCCAGAGGCCTCTCTATCAGGCTTGAGGTTCTTTAACTGCTCCGGTTCTCACCGTCCCATTCTATACCGGGTGTGTAAGATCGCTTAATTTTGTACAGAGGCCTGTCTATCAGACTGGAGGTTCTTTAACTGTTGCGATTCTAAGCGTCCCATTCTATACTGGGCGTGAAAGATCTCTTAATTTTGTTCAGAGGCCTCTCTATCAGGCTTGAGGTTCTTTAACTGCTGTGGTTCTCAGCGTCCCATTCTATAATGGGCGTTAAGGACCACTTAATTTTGCTCAGAGGCCTCTATATCAGGTTTGAGGTTCTGTAACTGCTGTGGTTCTCAGCGTCCCAATCTATACTGGGCTTGAAAGACAGCTTAATTTTGTTCACAGGCCTCTCTATCAGGGTTGAGGTTCTTTAACTGCTGTGGTTCTCAGCGTCCCATTCTATACTGAAGGTGAAAGACAGCTTAATTTTTTTCAGAGACCTCTCTATCTGGCTTGAGGTTCTTTAACTGCTGTGGTTCTAAGCGTCCCATTCTATACTGGGAGTGAAAGATCACTTAATTTTGCTCAGCGGCCTGTCTTTCAGGCTTGAGGTTATTTAACTGCTGTGGTTCTCAGCGTCCCATTCTATACAGGGCGTGAAAGGCCGCTTAATTTTGCTCAGAGGCCTCTCTGTCAGGCTTGAGGTTCTTTAACTGCTCTGGTTCTCACCGTCCCATTCTATACTGGGTGTGAAAGATCACTTAATTTTGTTCAGAGGCCTGTCTATCAGGGTTGAGGTTCTTTAACTGCTCTGGTTCTCACCGTCCCATTCTATATTAGGTGTGAAAGATCACTTAATTTTGCTCAGACGTCTCTCTATCAGGCTTGAGGTTCTTTAACTGCTGTGGTTCTCAGGGTCCCATTCTATATTGGGCGTGAAAGATAACTTAATTTTGCTCAGACGTCTCTCTATCAGGCTTGAGGTTCTTTAACTGCTCTGGTTCTCAGGGTCCCATTCTATATTGGGCGTGAAAGATCACTTAATTTTGCTCAGACGTCTCTCTATCAGGCTTGAGGTTCTTTAACTGCTGTGGTTCTCAGGGTCCCATTCTATATTGGGCGTGAAAGATCACTTAATTTTGCTCAGACGTCTCTCTATCAGGCTTGAGGTTCTTTAACTGCTCTGGTTCTCACCGTCCCATTCTATATTGGGCGTGAAAGATAACTTAATTTTGCTCAGACGTCTCTCTATCAGGCTTGAGGTTCTTTAACTGCTGTGGTTCTCAGGGTCCCATTCTATACTGGGCGTGTAAGACCGCTTAATTTTGCTCAGAGGCCTCTCTATCAGACTTGAGGTTCTTTAACTGTTGTGGTTCTCAGCGTCCCATTCTATACTGGGCGTGAAAGACCGCTTAATTTTGCTCAAGAGGCCTCTCTATCAGGCTTGAGGTTCTTTAACTGCTCTGGTTCTCACCGTCCCATTCTATACTGGGTGTGAAATATCACGATATTTTGTTCAGAGGCCTGTCTATCATGCTTGAGGTTCTTTAACTGCTCTGGGTCACACCGTCCCATTTTATACTGGGCGTGAAAGATAACTTTATTTTGCTCAGAGGCCTCTCTATCAGGCTTGAGGTTCTTTAACAGTTGTGGTTCTCACCGTCCCATTGTATACCGGGTGTAAAAGATCGCTTAATTTTGTACAGAGGCCTGTCTATCACACTGGAGGTTCTTTAACTGTTGTGATTCTAAGCGTCCCATTCTATACTGGGCGTGAAAGATCACTTAATTTTGTTCAGAGGCCTCTCGATCTGGTTGGAGGTTCTGTAACTGCTGTGGTTCTCAGTGTCCCATTCTAAACTGGGCGTGAAAGATCACTTAATTTTGCTCAGAGGCCTCTCTATCAGGCTTGAGGTTCTTTAACTGCTGTAGTTCTCAGTGTCCCATTCTATACTGGAAGTGTAAAACCGCTTAATTTTGCTCAGAGGCCTCTCAATCAGACTTGAGGTTCTTTAACTGTTGTGGTTCTCAGCGTCCCATTCTATACTGGGCGTGAAAGACCGCTTAATTTTGCTCAAGAGGCCTCTCTATTAGACTTGAGGTTCTTTAACTGCTCTGGTTCTCACCGTCCCATTCTATACTGGGCCTGAAAGATAACTTTATTTTGCTCAGAGGCCTCTCTATTAGGATTGAGGTTCTTTAACTGCTCCGGTTCTCACCGTCCCATTCTATACCGGGTGTGAAAGATCGCTTAATTTTGTACAGAGGCCTGTCTATCAGACTTGAGGTTCTTTAACTGCTCTGGTTCTCACCGTCCCATTCTATACCGGGTGTGAAAGATCGCTTAATTTTACTCAAGAGGCCTCTCTATCAGACTTGAGGTTCTTTAACTGCTCCGGTTCTCACCGTCCCATTCTATACCGGGTGTGAAAGATCGCTTAATTTTGTACAGAGGCCTGTCTATCAGGCTTGAGGTTCTTTAACTGCTCTGGTTCTCACCGTCCCATTCTATACTGGGCGTGAAAGATCACTTAATTTTGTTCAGAGGCCTCTATATCAGTCTTGAGGTTCTGTAACTGCTGTGGTTCTCAGCGTCCCATTCTATACTAGGCGTGAAGGACCACTTAATTTTGCTCAGAGGCCCCTCTATCAGGCTTGAGGTTCTTTCACTGCTGTGGTTCTCAGCGTCCCATTCTATAATGAGCGTGAAAGATCACTTAATTTTGCCCAGAGGCCTCTCTATCAGGCTTGAGGTTCTTTAACTACTGTGGTTCTCACCAGTGTACCATTCTATACTGGGCGTGAAGGACCGCTTAATATTGCTCAGAGACCTCTCTATCAGACTTGAGGTTCTTTATCTGCTCTGGTTCTCACCGTCCCATTCTATACTGGGCGTGAAAGATCACTTAATTTTGTTCAGAGGCCTCTATATCAGTCTTGAGGTTCTGTAACTGCTGTGGTTCTCAGCGTCCCATTCTATACTAGGCGTGAAGGACCACTTAATTTTGCTCAGAGGCCCCTCTATCAGGCTTGAGGTTCTTTCACTGCTGTGGTTCTCAGCGTCCCATTCTATAATGAGCGTGAAAGATCACTTAATTTTGCCCAGAGGCCTCTCTATCAGGCTTGAGGTTCTTTAACTACTGTGGTTCTCACCAGTGTACCATTCTATACTGGGCGTGAAGGACCGCTTAATATTGCTCAGAGACCTCTCTATCAGACTTGAGGTTCTTTAACTGCTGTGGTTCTCAGCGTCCCATTCTATACTGGGCGTGAAAGATCACTTAATTTTGCTCAGAGGCCTCTCTAACAGACTTGAGGTTATTTAACTGCTGTGGTCCTCAGCGTCCCATTCTATACTGGGCGTGAAAGATCACTTAATTTTCCTCAGAGGCCACTCTATCAGACTTGAGGTTATTTAACTGCTGTGGTCCTCAGCGTCCCATTCTATACTGGGCGTGAAAGACCACTTAATTTTGTTCAGAGGCCTCTCTATCAGGCTTGAGGCTCTTTAACTGCTGTGGTCCTCAGCGTCCCATTCTATACTGGGCGTGAAAGATCACTTAATTTTGCTCAGAGGCCTCTCTATCAGACTTGAGGTTATTTAACTGCTGTGGTCCTCAGCGTCCCATTCTATACTGGGCGTGAAAGATCACTTAATTTTGCTCAGAGGCCTCTCTATCAGACTTGAGGTTATTTAACTGCTGTGGTCCTCAGCGTCCCATTGTATACTGGGCGTGAAAGACCACTTAATTTTGTTCAGAGGCCTCTCTGTCAGGCTTGAGGCTCTTTAACTGTTGTGATTCTCAGCGTCCCATGATATACTGGGCGTGAAAGACAGCTTAATTTTGTTCAGAGGCCGCACTATCAGACTTGAGGTTCTTTAACTGCTGTGGTTCTCAGCGTCCCATTATATACTGGGCGTGAAAGACCACTTATTTTTGCTCAAGAGACCTCTCTCTCAGGCTTGAGGTTCTTTAACTGCTGTGGTTCTCAGCTTCCCATTCTATACTGGGTGTGAAAGACCACTTAATTTTGTTCAGAGGCCTCTCTATCAGGCTTGAGGTACTTTAACTGCTGTTGTTCTCACTGTCCCATTCTATACTGGGTGTGAAAGACCACTTAATTTTGCTCAAGTGGCCTCTCTCTCAGGCTTGAGGTTCTTTAACTGCTGTGGTTCTCAGCGTCCCATTCTATACTGGGCGTGAAAGACAGCTTAATTTTGCTCATATGCCTCTCTATTAGGCTTGAGGTTCTTTAACTGCTGTGGTTCTGTGTCCCATTCTATACTGGGTGTGAAATACCACTTTATTTTGCTCAAGAGGCCTCTCTCTCAGGCTTGAGGTTCTTTAACTGCTGTGGTTCTCAGCTTCCCATTCTATACTGGGTGTGAAAGACCACTTATTTTTGTTCAGAGGCATCTCTATCATGCTTGAGGTTCTTTAACTGCTGTGGTTCTCAGTGTCCTATTCTATACTGGGTGTGAAAGACCACTTAATTTGCTCAAGAGGCCTCTCTCTCAGGCTTGAGGTTCTTTAACTGCTGTGGTTCTCAGCGTCCCATTCTATACTGGGCGTGAAAGATCACTTAGTTTTGCTCAGAGACCTCTCTATCAGGCTTGAAGCTCTTTAACTGCTGTGATTCTGTGTCTCATTCTATACTGGGTGTGAAAGTCCACTTAATTTTGCTGAGAGGCCTCTCTATGAGGCTTGAGGTTCTCTAACTGCTGTGGTTCTCAGCGTCCCAATCTATACTGGCCGTGAAAGATCACTTAATTTTGGTCAGAGACCTCTCTATCTGGCTTGAGGTTCTTTAACTGCTGTGGTTCTCAGCGTCCCATTCTATACTGGGCGTGAAAGACAGCTTAATTTTGAACAGAGGCCTCTCTATCAGGCTTGAGGTTCTTTAACTGCTGTGGTCTCAGCGTCCCATTTTATACTGGGCGTGAAAGACAGCTTAATTTTGCTCAGAGGCCTCTCTACCACGCTTGAGGTTCTGTAACTGCTGTGGTTCTCAGCGTCCCATTCTATCCTGGGCGTAAAAGACAGCCTAATTTTGAACAGAGGCCTCTCTATCAGGCATGAGGTTCTTTAACTGCTGTGGTTCTCAGCGTCCCATTCTATACTGGGCGTGAAAGATCACTTAATTTTGCTCAGAGGCCTCTCTATCAGGCTGGAGGTTCTTTAGCTGCTCTGGTTCTCACCGTCCCATTCTATACTGGATATGAAAGACCGCTTAATTTTGCTCAGAGGCCTCTCTATCAGACTTGAGGTTCTTTAACTGTTGTGGTTCTCAGCGTCCCATTCTATACTGGGCGTGAAAGACCGCTTAATTTTGCTCAGAGGCTTCTCTATTAGGCTTGAGGTTCTTTAACTGCTCTGGTTCTCACCGTCCCATTCTATACTGGGTGTGAAAGATCACTTAATTTTGTTCAGAGGCCTGTCTATCAGGCTTGAGGTTCTTTAACTGCTCTGGTTCTCACCGTCCCATTCTATACTGAGCGTGAAAGATAACTATATTTTGCCCAGAGGCCTCTCTATCAGGCTTGAGGTTCTTTAACTGCTGTGGTTCTCAGCGTCCCATTCTATAATGGGCGTTAAGGACCACTTAATTTTGCTCAGAGGCCTCTATATCAGGTTTGAGGTTCTGTAACTGCTGTGGTTCTCAGCGTCCCATTCTATACTGGGCTTGAAAGACCGCTTAATTTTGCTCAGAGGCCTCTCTATCAGACTTGAGGTTCTTTAACTGTTGTGGTTCTCAGCGTCCCATTCTATACTGGGCGTGAAAGACCGCTTAATTTTTCTCAGAGGCTTCTCTATCAGGCTTGAGGTTCTTTAACTGCTCTGGTTCTCACCGTCCCATTCTATACCGGGTGTGTAAGATCGCTTAATTTTGTACAGAGGCCTGTCTATCAGACTGGAGGTTCTTTAACTGTTGCGATTCTAAGCGTCCCATTCTATACTGGGCGTGAAAGATCACTTAATTTTGTTCAGAGGCCTCTCTATCAAGCTTGAGGTTCTTTAACTGCTGTGGTTCTCAGCGTCCCATTCTATAATGGGCGTTAAGGACCACTTAATTTTGCTCAGAGGCCTCTATATCAGGTTTGAGGTTCTGTAACTGCTGTGGTTCTCAGCGTCCCATTCTATACTGGGCTTGAAAGACAGCTTAATTTTGTTCACAGGCCTCTCTATCAGGCTTGAGGTTCTTTAACTGCTGTGGTTCTCAGCGTCCCATTCTATACTGAAGGTGAAAGACAGCTTAATTTTTCTCAGAGACCTCTCTATCTGGCTTGAGGTTCTTTAACTGCTGTGGTTCTCAGCGTCCCATTCTATACTGGGAGTGAAAGATCACTTAATTTTGCTCAGCGGCCTGTCTTTCAGGCTTGAGGTTATTTAACTGCTGTGGTTCTCAGCGTCCCATTCTATACAGGGCGTGAAAGACCGTTTAATTTTGCTCAGAGGCCTCTCTGTCAGGCTTGAGGTTCTTTAACTGCTCTGGTTCTCACCGTCCCATTCTATACTGGGAGTGAAAAATCACTTAATTTTGTTCAGAGGCCTGTCTATCAGGGTTGAGGTTCTTTAACTGCTCTGGTTCTCACCGTCCCATTCTATATTGGGCGTGAAAGATAACTTAATTTTGCTCAGACGTCTCTCTATCAGGCTTGAGGTTCTTTAACTGCTGTGGTTCTCAGGGTCCCATTCTATACTGGGCGTGTAAGACCGCTTAATTTTGCTCAGAGGCCTCTCTTTCAGACTTGAGGTTCTTTAACTGTTGTGGTTCTCAGCGTCCCATTCTATACTGGGCGTGAAAGACCGCTTAATTTTGCTCAAGAGGCCTCTCTATCAGGCTTGAGGTTCTTTAACTGCTCTGGTTCTCACCGTCCCATTCTATACTGGGTGTGAAATATCACGCTATTTTGTTCAGAAGCCTGTCTATCAGGCTTGAGGTTCTTTAACTGCTCTGGGTCACACCGTCCCATTTTATACTGGGCGTGAAAGATAACTTTATTTTGCTCAGAGGCCTCTCTATCAGGCTTGAGGTTCTTTAACTGTTGTGGTTCTCACCGTCCCATTGTATACCGGGTGTAAAAGATCGCTTAATTTTGTACAGAGGCCTGTCTATCACACTGGAGGTTCTTTAACTGTTGTGATTCTAAGCGTCCCATTCTATACTGGGCGTGAAAGATCACTTAATTTTGTTCAGAGGCCTCTCGATCTGGCTGGAGGTTCTGTAACTGCTGTGGTTCTCAGTGTCCCATTCTAAACTGGGCGTGAAAGATCACTTAATTTTGCTCAGAGGCCTCTCTATCAGGCTTGAGGTTCTTTAACTGCTGTAGTTCTCAGTGTCCCATTCTATACTGGACGTGTAAAACCGCTTAATTTTGCTCAGAGGCCTCTCAATCGGACTTGAGGTTCTTTAACTGTTGTGGTTCTCAGCGTCCCATTCTATACTGGGCGTGAAAGACCGCTTAATTTTGCTCAAGAGGCCTCTCTATTAGACTTGAGGTTCTTTAACTGCTCTGGTTCTCACCGTCCCATTCTATACTGGGCGTGAAAGATAACTTTATTTTGCTCAGAGGCCTCTCTATAAGGCTTGAGGTTCTTTAACTGCTCCGGTTCTCACCGTCCCATTCTATACCGGGTGTGAAAGATCGCTTAATTTTGTACAGAGGCCTGTCTATCAGACTTGAGGTTCTTTAACTGCTCTGGTTATCACCGTCCCATTCTATACCGGGTGTGAAAGATCGCTTAATTTTGCTCAAGAGGCCTCTCTATCAGACTTGAGGTTCTTTATCTGCTCCGGTTCTCACCGTCCCATTCTATACCGGGTGTGAAAGATCGCTTAATTTTGTACAGAGGCCTGTCTATCAGGCTTGAGGTTCTTTAACTGCTCTGGTTCTCACCGTCCCATTCTATACTGGGCGTGAAAGATCACTTAATTTTGTTCAGAGGCCTCTATATCAGGCTTGAGGTTCTGTAACTGCTGTGGTTGTCAGCGTCCCATTCTATACTGGGCGTGAAGGACCACTTAATTTTGCTCAGAGGCCCCTCTATCAGGCTTGAGGTTCTTTCACTGCTGTGGTTCTCAGCGTCCCATTCTATAATGAGCGTGAAAGATCACTTAATTTTGCCCAAAGGCCTCTCTATCAGGCTTGAGGTTCTTTAAATACTGTGGTTCTCACCAGGGTACCATTCTATACTAGGCGTGAAGGACCACTTAATTTTGCTCAGAGGCCCCTCTATCAGGCTTGAGGTTCTTTCACTGCTGTGGTTCTCAGCGTCCCATTCTATAATGAGCGTGAAAGATCACTTAATTTTGCCCAGAGGCCTCTCTATCAGGCTTGAGGTTCTTTAACTACTGTGGTTCTCACCAGTGTACCATTCTATACTGGGCGTGAAGCACCGCTTAATATTGCTCAGAGACCTCTCTATCAGACTTGAGGTTCTTTAACTGCTGTGGTTCTCAGCGTCTCATTCTATACTGGGCGTGAAAGATCACTTAATTTTGCTCAGAGGCCTCTCTAACAGACTTGAGGTTATTTAACTGCTGTGGTCCTCAGCGTCCCATTCTATACTGGGCGTGAAAGACCACTTAATTTTGTTCAGAGGCCTCTCTATCAGGCTTGAGGCTCTTTAACTGTTGTGATTCTCAGCGTCCCATTATATACTGGGCGTGAAAGACAGCTTAATTTTGTTCAGAGGCCGCACTATCAGACTTGAGGTTGTTTAACTGCTGTGGTTCTCAGCGTCCCATTCTATACTGGGCGTGAAGGACCACTTAATTTTGCTCAGAGGCCCCTCTATCAGGCTTGAGGTTCTTTCACTGCTGTGGTTCTCAGCGTCCCATTCTATAATGAGCGTGAAAGATCACTTAATTTTGCCCAGAGGCCTCTCTATCAGGCTTGAGGTTCTTTAACTACTGTGGTTCTCACCAGGGTACCATTCTATACTGGGCGTGAAGGACCGCTTAATTTTGCTCAGAGACCTCTCTATCAGACTTGAGGTTCTTTAACTGCTGTGGTTCTCACCGTCCCATTCTATACTGGGCGTGAAAGATCACTTAATTTTGCTCAGAGGCCTCTCTATCAGACTTGAGGTTATTTAACTGCTGTGGTCCTCAGCGTCCCATTCTATACTGGGCGTGAAAGATCACTTAATTTTGCTCAGAGGCCTCTCTATCAGACTTGAGGTTATTTAACTGCTGTGGTCCTCAGCGTCCCATTCTATACTGGGCGTGAAAGATCACTTAATTTTGCTCAGAGGCCTCTCTATCAGACTTGAGGTTATTTAACTGCTGTGGTCCTCAGCGTCCCATTCTATACTGGGCGTGAAAGACCACTTAATTTTGTTCAGAGGCCTCTCTATCAGGCTTGAGGCTCTTTAACTGTTGTGATTCTCAGCGTCCCATTATATACTGGGCGTGAAAGACAGCTTAATTTTGTTCAGAGGCCGCACTATCAGACTTGAGGTTGTTTATCTGCTGTGGTTCTCAGCGTCCCATTATATACTGGGCGTGAAAGACCACTTAATTTTGCTCAAGAGGCCTCTCTCTCAGGCTTGAGGTACTTTAACTGCTGTGGTTCTCACTGTCCCATTCTATACTGGGTGTGAAAGACCACTTAATTTTGCTCAAGTGGCCTCTCTCTCAGGCTTGAGGTTCTTTAACTGCTGTGGTTCTCAGCGTCCCATTCTATACTGGGCGTGAAAGACAGCTTAATTTTGCTCATATGCCTCTCTATTAGGCTTGAGGTTCTTTAACTGCTGTGGTTCTGTGTCCCATTCTATACTGGGTGTGAAATACCACTTTATTTTGCTCAAGAGGCCTCTCTCTCAGGCTTGAGGTTCTTTAACTGCTGTGGTTCTCAGCGTCCCATTCTATACTGGGCGTGAAAGATCACTTAGTTTTGCTCAGAGACCTCTCTATCAGGCTTGAAGTTCTTTAACTGCTGTGATTCTGTGTCTCATTCTATACTGGGTGTGAAAGTCCACTTAATGTTGCTGAGGGGCCTCTCTATCAGGCTTGAGGTTCTCTAACTGCTGTGGTTCTCAGCGTCCCAATCTATACTGGCCGTGAAAGATCACTTAATTTTGGTCAGAGACCTCTCTATCAGGCTTGAGGTTCTTTAACTGCTGTGGTTCTCAGCGTCCCATTCTATACTGGGCGTGAAAGACCACTTAATTTTGCTCAGAGGCCTCTCTATCAGGGTTGAGGTTCTTTAACTGCTGGTGGTGTTCAGCATCCCATTCTATACTGGGTGTGAAAGACCACTTAATTTTGCTCATAGGCCTCTCTATCAGGCTTGAGGCTCTTTAACTGTTGTGATTCTCAGCGTCCCATTATATACTGGGCGTGAAAGACCGCTTAATTTTGCTCAAGAGGCCTCTCTATTAGACTTGAGGTTCTTTAACTGCTCTGGTTCTCACCGTCCCATTCTATACTGGGCCTGAAAGATAACTTTATTTTGCTCAGAGGCCTCTCTATTAGGCTTGAGGTTCTTTAACTGCTCCGGTTCTCACCGTCCCATTCTATACCGGGTGTGAAAGATCGCTTAATTTTGTACAGAGGCCTGTCTATCAGACTTGAGGTTCTTTAACTGCTCTGGTTCTCACCGTCCCATTCTATACCGGGTGTGAAAGATCGCTTAATTTTACTCAAGAGGCCTCTCTAACAGACTTGAGGTTCTTTAACTGCTCCGGTTCTCACCGTCCCATTCTATACCGGGTGTGAAAGATCGCTTAATTTTGTACAGAGGCCTGTCTATCAGGCTTGAGGTTCTTTAACTGCTCTGGTTCTCACCGTCCCATTCTATACTGGGCGTGAAAGATCACTTAATTTTGTTCAGAGGCCTCTATATCAGTCTTGAGGTTCTGTAACTGCTGTGGTTCTCAGCGTCCCATTCTATACTAGGCGTGAAGGACCACTTAATTTTGCTCAGAGGCCCCTCTATCAGGCTTGAGGTTCTTTCACTGCTGTGGTTCTCAGCGTCCCATTCTATAATGAGCGTGAAAGATCACTTAATTTTGCCCAGAGGCCTCTCTATCAGGCTTAAGGTTCTTTAACTACTGTGGTTCTCACCAGTGTACCATTCTATACTGGGCGTGAAGGACCGCTTAATATTGCTCAGAGACCTCTCTATCAGACTTGAGGTTCTTTAACTGCTGTGGTTCTCAGCGTCCCATTCTATACAGGGCGTGAAAGATCACTTAATTTTGCTCAGAGGCCTCTCTAACAGACTTGAGGTTATTTAACTGCTGTGGTCCTCAGCGTCCCATTCTATACTGGGCGTGAAAGATCACTTAATTTTCCTCAGAGGCCACTCTATCAGACTTGAAGTTATTTAACTGCTGTGGTCCTCAGCGTCCCATTCTATACTGGGCGTGAAAGACCACTTAATTTTGTTCAGAGGCCTCTCTATCAGGCTTGAGGCTCTTTAACTGCTGTGGTCCTCAGCGTCCCATTCTATACTGGGCGTGAAAGATCACTTAATTTTGCTCAGAGGCCTCTCTATCAGACTTGAGGTTATTTAACTGCTGTGGTCCTCAGCGTCCCATTCTATACTGGGCGTGAAAGATCACTTAATTTTGCTCAGAGGCCTCTCTATCAGACTTGAGGTTATTTAACTGCTGTGGTCCTCAGCGTCCCATTCTATACTGGGCGTGAAAGACCACTTAATTTTGTTCAGAGGCCTCTCTGTCAGGCTTGAGGCTCTTTAACTGTTGTGATTCTCAGCGTCCCATTATATACTGGGCGTGAAAGACAGCTTAATTTTGTTCAGAGGCCGCACTATCAGACTTGAGGTTCTTTAACTGCTGTGGTTCTCAGCGTCCCATTATATACTGGGCGTGAAAGACCACTTAATTTTGCTCAAGAGACCTCTCTCTCAGGCTTGAGGTTCTTTAACTGCTGTGGTTCTCAGCTTCCCATTCTATACTGGGTGTGAAAGACCACTTAATTTTGTTCAGAGGCCTCTCTATCAGGCTTGAGGTACTTTAACTGCTGTTGTTCTCACTGTCCCATTCTATACTGGGTGTGAAAGACCACTTAATTTTGCTCAAGTGGCCTCTCTCTCAGGCTTGTGGTTCTTTAACTGCTGTGGTTCTCAGCGTCCCATTCTATACTGGGCGTGAAAGACAGCTTAATTTTGCTCATATGCCTCTCTATTAGGCTTGAGGTTCTTTAACTGCTGTGGTTCTGTGTCCCATTCTATACTGGGTGTGAAATACCACTTTATTTTGCTCAAGAGGCCTCTCTCTCAGGCTTGAGGTTCTTTAACTGCTGTGGTTCTCAGCTTCCCATTCTATACTGGGTGTGAAAGACCACTTATTTTGGTTCAGAGGCCTCTCTATCATGCTTGAGGTTCTCTAACTGCTGTGGTTCTCAGTGTCCCATTCTATACTGGGTGTGAAAGACCACTTAATTTGCTCAAGAGGCCTCTCTCTCAGGCTTGAGGTTCTTTAACTGCTGTGGTTCTCAACGTCCCATTCTATACTGGGCGTGAAAGATCACTTAGTTTTGCTAGGAGACCTCTCTATCAGGCTTGAAGCTCTTTAACTGCTGTGATTCTGTGTCTCATTCTATACTGGGTGTGAAAGTCCACTTAATTTTGCTGAGAGGCCTCTCTATCAGACTTGAGGTTATTTAACTGCTGTGGTCCTCAGCGTCCCATTCTATACTGGGCGTGAAAGATCACTTAATTTTGCTCAGAGGCCTCTCTATCAGACTTGAGGTTATTTAACTGCTGTGGTCCTCAGCGTCCCATTCTATACTGGGCGTGAAAGACCACTTAATTTTGTTCAGAGGCCTCTCTATCAGGCTTGAGGCTCTTTAACTGTTGTGATTCTCAGCGTCCCATTATATACTGGGCGTGAAAGACAGCTTAATTTTGTTCAGAGGCCGCACTATCAGACTTGAGGTTGTTTATCTGCTGTGGTTCTCAGCGTCCCATTATATACTGGGCGTGAAAGACCACTTAATTTTGCTCAAGAGGCCTCTCTCTCAGGCTTGAGGTACTTTAACTGCTGTGGTTCTCACTGTCCCATTCTATACTGGGTGTGAAAGACCACTTAATTTTGCTCAAGTGGCCTCTCTCTCAGGCTTGAGGTTCTTTAACTGCTGTGGTTCTCAGCGTCCCATTCTATACTGGGCGTGAAAGACAGCTTAATTTTGCTCATATGCCTCTCTATTAGGCTTGAGGTTCTTTAACTGCTGTGGTTCTGTGTCCCATTCTATACTGGGTGTGAAATACCACTTTATTTTGCTCAAGAGGCCTCTCTCTCAGGCTTGAGGTTCTTTAACTGCTGTGGTTCTCAGCGTCCCATTCTATACTGGGCGTGAAAGATCACTTAGTTTTGCTCAGAGACCTCTCTATCAGGCTTGAAGCTCTTTAACTGCTGTGATTCTGTGTCTCATTCTATACTGGGTGTGAAAGTCCACTTAATTTTGCTGAGAGGCCTCTCTATGAGGCTTGAGGTTCTCTAACTGCTGTGGTTCTCAGCGTCCCAATCTATACTGGCCGTGAAAGATCACTTAATTTTGGTCAGAGACCTCTCTATCTGGCTTGAGGTTCTTTAACTGCTGTGGTTCTCAGCGTCCCATTCTATACTGGGCGTGAAAGACAGCTTAATTTTGAACAGAGGCCTCTCTATCAGGCTTGAGGTTCTTTAACTGCTGTGGTCTCAGCGTCCCATTTTATACTGGGCGTGAAAGACAGCTTAATTTTGCTCAGAGGCCTCTCTACCACGCTTGAGGTTCTGTAACTGCTGTGGTTCTCAGCGTCCCATTCTATCCTGGGCGTAAAAGACAGCCTAATTTTGAACAGAGGCCTCTCTATCAGGCTTGAGGTTCTTTAACTGCTGTGGTTCTCAGCGTCCCATTCTATACTGGGCGTGAAAGATCACTTAATTTTGCTCAGAGGCCTCTCTATCAGGCTGGAGGTTCTTTAGCTGCTCTGGTTCTCACCGTCCCATTCTATACTGGATATGAAAGACCGCTTAATTTTGCTCAGAGGCCTCTCTATCAGACTTGAGGTTCTTTAACTGTTGTGGTTCTCAGCGTCCCATTCTATACTGGGCGTGAAAGACCGCTTAATTTTGCTCAGAGGCTTCTCTATCAGGCTTGAGGTTCTTTAACTGCTCTGGTTCTCACCGTCCCATTCTATACTGGGTGTGAAAGATCACTTAATTTTGTTCAGAGGCCTGTCTATCAGGCTTGAGGTTCTTTAACTGCTCTGGTTCTCACCGTCCCATTCTATACTGAGCGTGAAAGATAACTATATTTTGCCCAGAGGCCTCTCTATCAGGCTTGAGGTTCTTTAACTGCTGTGGTTCTCAGCGTCCCATTCTATAATGGGCGTTAAGGACCACTTAATTTTGCTCAGAGGCCTCTATATCAGGTTTGAGGTTCTGTAACTGCTGTGGTTCTCAGCGTCCCATTCTATACTGGGCTTGAAAGACCGCTTAATTTTGCTCAGAGGCCTCTCTATCAGACTTGAGGTTCTTTAACTGTTGTGGTTCTCAGCGTCCCATTCTATACTGGGCGTGAAAGACCGCTTAATTTTTCTCAGAGGCTTCTCTATCAGGCTTGAGGTTCTTTAACTGCTCTGGTTCTCACCGTCCCATTCTATACCGGGTGTGTAAGATCGCTTAATTTTGTACAGAGGCCTGTCTATCAGACTGGAGGTTCTTTAACTGTTGCGATTCTAAGCGTCCCATTCTATACTGGGCGTGAAAGATCACTTAATTTTGTTCAGAGGCCTCTCTATCAGGCTTGAGGTTCTTTAACTGCTGCGGTTCTCAGCGTCCCATTCTATAATGGGCGTTAAGGACCACTTAATTTTGCTCAGAGGCCTCTATATCAGGTTTGAGGTTCTGTAACTGCTGTGGTTCTCAGCGTCCCATTCTATACTGGGCTTGAAAGACAGCTTAATTTTGTTCACAGGCCTCTCTATCAGGCTTGAGGTTCTTTAACTGCTGTGGTTCTCAGCGTCCCATTCTATACTGAAGGTGAAAGACAGCTTAATTTTTCTCAGAGACCTCTCTATCTGGCTTGAGGTTCTTTAACTGCTGTGGTTCTCAGCGTCCCATTCTATACTGGGAGTGAAAGATCACTTAATTTTGCTCAGCGGCCTGTCTTTCAGGCTTGAGGTTATTTAACTGCTGTGGTTCTCAGCGTCCCATTCTATACAGGGCGTGAAAGACCGTTTAATTTTGCTCAGAGGCCTCTCTGTCAGGCTTGAGGTTCTTTAACTGCTCTGGTTCTCACCGTCCCATTCTATACTGGGAGTGAAAGATCACTTAATTTTGTTCAGAGGCCTGTCTATCAGGGTTGAGGTTCTTTAACTGCTCTGGTTCTCACCGTCCCATTCTATATTGGGCGTGAAAGATAACTTAATTTTGCTCAGACGTCTCTCTATCAGGCTTGAGGTTCTTTAACTGCTGTGGTTCTCAGGGTCCCATTCTATACTGGGCGTGTAAGACCGCTTAATTTTGCTCAGAGGCCTCTCTTTCAGACTTGAGGTTCTTTAACTGTTGTGGTTCTCAGCGTCCCATTCTATACTGGGCGTGAAAGACCGCTTAATTTTGCTCAAGAGGCCTCTCTATCAGGCTTGAGGTTCTTTAACTGCTCTGGTTCTCACCGTCCCATTCTATACTGGGTGTGAAATATCACGATATTTTGTTCAGAAGCCTGTCTATCAGGCTTGAGGTTCTTTAACTGCTCTGGGTCACACCGTCCCATTTTATACTGGGCGTGAAAGATAACTTTATTTTGCTCAGAGGCCTCTCTATCAGGCTTGAGGTTCTTTAACTGTTGTGGTTCTCACCGTCCCATTGTATACCGGGTGTAAAAGATCGCTTAATTTTGTACAGAGGCCTGTCTATCACACTGGAGGTTCTTTAACTGTTGTGATTCTAAGCGTCCCATTCTATACTGGGCGTGAAAGTTCACTTAATTTTGTTCAGAGGCCTCTCGATCTGGCTGGAGGTTCTGTAACTGCTGTGGTTCTCAGTGTCCCATTCTAAACTGGGCGTGAAAGATCACTTAATTTTGCTCAGAGGCCTCTCTATCAGGCTTGAGGTTCTTTAACTGCTGTAGTTCTCAGTGTCCCATTCTATACTGGACGTGTAAAACCGCTTAATTTTGCTCAGAGGCCTCTCAATCGGACTTGAGGTTCTTTAACTGTTGTGGTTCTCAGCGTCCCATTCTATACTGGGCGTGAAAGACCGCTTAATTTTGCTCAAGAGGCCTCTCTATTAGACTTGAGGTTCTTTAACTGCTCTGGTTCTCACCGTCCCATTCTATACTGGGCGTGAAAGATAACTTTATTTTGCTCAGAGGCCTCTCTATTAGGCTTGAGGTTCTTTAACTGCTCCGGTTCTCACCGTCCCATTCTATACCGGGTGTGAAAGATCGCTTAATTTTGTACAGAGGCCTGTCTATCAGACTTGAGGTTCTTTAACTGCTCTGGTTATCACCGTCCCATTCTATACCGGGTGTGAAAGATCGCTTAATTTTGCTCAAGAGGCCTCTCTATCAGACTTGAGGTTCTTTATCTGCTCCGGTTCTCACCGTCCCATTCTATACCGGGTGTGAAAGATCGCTTAATTTTGTACAGAGGCCTGTCTATCAGGCTTGAGGTTCTTTAACTGCTCTGGTTCTCACCGTCCCATTCTATACTGGGCGTGAAAGATCACTTAATTTTGTTCAGAGGCCTCTATATCAGGCTTGAGGTTCTGTAACTGCTGTGGTTGTCAGCGTCCCATTCTATACTGGGCGTGAAGGACCACTTAATTTTGCTCAGAGGCCCCTCTATCAGGCTTGAGGTTCTTTCACTGCTGTGGTTCTCAGCGTCCCATTCTATAATGAGCGTGAAAGATCACTTAATTTTGCCCAGAGGCCTCTCTATCAGGCTTGAGGTTCTTTAACTACTGTGGTTCTCACCAGGGTACCATTCTATACTAGGCGTGAAGGACCACTTAATTTTGCTCAGAGGCCCCTCTATCAGGCTTGAGGTTCTTTCACTGCTGTGGTTCTCAGCGTCCCATTCTATAATGAGCGTGAAAGATCACTTAATTTTGCCCAGAGGCCTCTCTATCAGGCTTGAGGTTCTTTAACTACTGTGGTTCTCACCAGTGTACCATTCTATACTGGGCGTGAAGCACCGCTTAATATTGTTCAGAGACCTCTCTATCAGACTTGAGGTTCTTTAACTGCTGTGGTTCTCAGCGTCCCATTCTATACTGGGCGTGAAAGATCACTTAATTTTGCTCAGAGGCCTCTCTAACAGACTTGAGGTTATTTAACTGCTGTGGTCCTCAGCGTCCCATTCTATACTGGGCGTGAAAGACCACTTAATTTTGTTCAGAGGCCTCTCTATCAGGCTTGAGGCTCTTTAACTGTTGTGATTCTCAGCGTCCCATTATATACTGGGCGTGAAAGACAGCTTAATTTTGTTCAGAGGCCGCACTATCAGACTTGAGGTTGTTTAACTGCTGTGGTTCTCAGCGTCCCATTCTATACTGGGCGTGAAGGACCACTTAATTTTGCTCAGAGGCCCCTCTATCAGGCTTGAGGTTCTTTCACTGCTGTGGTTCTCAGCGTCCCATTCTATAATGAGCGTGAAAGATCACTTAATTTTGCCCAGAGGCCTCTCTATCAGGCTTGAGGTTCTTTAACTACTGTGGTTCTCACCAGGGTACCATTCTATACTGGGCGTGAAGGACCGCTTAATTTTGCTCAGAGACCTCTCTATCAGACTTGAGGTTCTTTAACTGCTGTGGTTCTCACCGTCCCATTCTATACTGGGCGTGAAAGATCACTTAATTTTGCTCAGAGGCCTCTCTATCAGACTTGAGGTTATTTAACTGCTGTGGTCCTCAGCGTCCCATTCTATACTGGGCGTGAAAGATCACTTAATTTTGCTCAGAGGCCTCTCTATCAGACTTGAGGTTATTTAACTGCTGTGGTCCTCAGCGTCCCATTCTATACTGGGCGTGAAAGATCACTTAATTTTGCTCAGAGGCCTCTCTATCAGACTTGAGGTTATTTAACTGCTGTGGTCCTCAGCGTCCCATTCTATACTGGGCGTGAAAGACCACTTAATTTTGCTCAGAGGCCTCTCTATCAGGGTTGAGGTTCTTTAACTGCTGGTGGTGTTCAGCATCCCATTCTATACTGGGTGTGAAAGACCACTTAATTTTGCTCATAGGCCTCTCTATCAGGCTTGAGGCTCTTTAACTGTTGTGATTCTCAGCGTCCCATTATATACTGGGCGTGAAAGACCGCTTAATTTTGCTCAAGAGGCCTCTCTATTAGACTTGAGGTTCTTTAACTGCTCTGGTTCTCACCGTCCCATTCTATACTGGGCCTGAAAGATAACTTTATTTTGCTCAGAGGCCTCTCTATTAGGCTTGAGGTTCTTTAACTGCTCCGGTTCTCACCGTCCCATTCTATACCGGGTGTGAAAGATCGCTTAATTTTGTACAGAGGCCTGTCTATCAGACTTGAGGTTCTTTAACTGCTCTGGTTCTCACCGTCCCATTCTATACCGGGTGTGAAAGATCGCTTAATTTTACTCAAGAGGCCTCTCTAACAGACTTGAGGTTCTTTAACTGCTCCGGTTCTCACCGTCCCATTCTATACCGGGTGTGAAAGATCGCTTAATTTTGTACAGAGGCCTGTCTATCAGGCTTGAGGTTCTTTAACTGCTCTGGTTCTCACCGTCCCATTCTATACTGGGCGTGAAAGATCACTTAATTTTGTTCAGAGGCCTCTATATCAGTCTTGAGGTTCTGTAACTGCTGTGGTTCTCAGCGTCCCATTCTATACTAGGCGTGAAGGACCACTTAATTTTGCTCAGAGGCCCCTCTATCAGGCTTGAGGTTCTTTCACTGCTGTGGTTCTCAGCGTCCCATTCTATAATGAGCGTGAAAGATCACTTAATTTTGCCCAGAGGCCTCTCTATCAGGCTTAAGGTTCTTTAACTACTGTGGTTCTCACCAGTGTACCATTCTATACTGGGCGTGAAGGACCGCTTAATATTGCTCAGAGACCTCTCTATCAGACTTGAGGTTCTTTAACTGCTGTGGTTCTCAGCGTCCCATTCTATACTGGGCGTGAAAGATCACTTAATTTTGCTCAGAGGCCTCTCTAACAGACTTGAGGTTATTTAACTGCTGTGGTCCTCAGCGTCCCATTCTATACTGGGCGTGAAAGATCACTTAATTTTCCTCAGAGGCCACTCTATCAGACTTGAAGTTATTTAACTGCTGTGGTCCTCAGCGTCCCATTCTATACTGGGCGTGAAAGACCACTTAATTTTGTTCAGAGGCCTCTCTATCAGGCTTGAGGCTCTTTAACTGCTGTGGTCCTCAGCGTCCCATTCTATACTGGGCGTGAAAGATCACTTAATTTTGCTCAGAGGCCTCTCTATCAGACTTGAGGTTATTTAACTGCTGTGGTCCTCAGCGTCCCATTCTATACTGGGCGTGAAAGATCACTTAATTTTGCTCAGAGGCCTCTCTATCAGACTTGAGGTTATTTAACTGCTGTGGTCCTCAGCGTCCCATTCTATACTGGGCGTGAAAGACCACTTAATTTTGTTCAGAGGCCTCTCTGTCAGGCTTGAGGCTCTTTAACTGTTGTGATTCTCAGCGTCCCATTATATACTGGGCGTGAAAGACAGCTTAATTTTGTTCAGAGGCCGCACTATCAGACTTGAGGTTCTTTAACTGCTGTGGTTCTCAGCGTCCCATTATATACTGGGCGTGAAAGACCACTTAATTTTGCTCAAGAGACCTCTCTCTCAGGCTTGAGGTTCTTTAACTGCTGTGGTTCTCAGCTTCCCATTCTATACTGGGTGTGAAAGACCACTTAATTTTGTTCAGAGGCCTCTCTATCAGGCTTGAGGTACTTTAACTGCTGTTGTTCTCACTGTCCCATTCTATACTGGGTGTGAAAGACCACTTAATTTTGCTCAAGTGGCCTCTCTCTCAGGCTTGTGGTTCTTTAACTGCTGTGGTTCTCAGCGTCCCATTCTATACTGGGCGTGAAAGACAGCTTAATTTTGCTCATATGCCTCTCTATTAGGCTTGAGGTTCTTTAACTGCTGTGGTTCTGTGTCCCATTCTATACTGGGTGTGAAATACCACTTTATTTTGCTCAAGAGGCCTCTCTCTCAGGCTTGAGGTTCTTTAACTGCTGTGGTTCTCAGCTTCCCATTCTATACTGGGTGTGAAAGACCACTTATTTTGGTTCAGAGGCCTCTCTATCATGCTTGAGGTTCTCTAACTGCTGTGGTTCTCAGTGTCCCATTCTATACTGGGTGTGAAAGACCACTTAATTTGCTCAAGAGGCCTCTCTCTCAGGCTTGAGGTTCTTTAACTGCTGTGGTTCTCAACGTCCCATTCTATACTGGGCGTGAAAGATCACTTAGTTTTGCTAGGAGACCTCTCTATCAGGCTTGAAGCTCTTTAACTGCTGTGATTCTGTGTCTCATTCTATACTGGGTGTGAAAGTCCACTTAATTTTGCTGAGAGGCCTCTCTATCAGACTTGAGGTTATTTAACTGCTGTGGTCCTCAGCGTCCCATTCTATACTGGGCGTGAAAGATCACTTAATTTTGCTCAGAGGCCTCTCTATCAGACTTGAGGTTATTTAACTGCTGTGGTCCTCAGCGTCCCATTCTATACTGGGCGTGAAAGACCACTTAATTTTGTTCAGAGGCCTCTCTATCAGGCTTGAGGCTCTTTAACTGTTGTGATTCTCAGCGTCCCATTATATACTGGGCGTGAAAGACAGCTTAATTTTGTTCAGAGGCCGCACTATCAGACTTGAGGTTGTTTATCTGCTGTGGTTCTCAGCGTCCCATTATATACTGGGCGTGAAAGACCACTTAATTTTGCTCAAGAGGCCTCTCTCTCAGGCTTGAGGTACTTTAACTGCTGTGGTTCTCACTGTCCCATTCTATACTGGGTGTGAAAGACCACTTAATTTTGCTCAAGTGGCCTCTCTCTCAGGCTTGAGGTTCTTTAACTGCTGTGGTTCTCAGCGTCCCATTCTATACTGGGCGTGAAAGACAGCTTAATTTTGCTCATATGCCTCTCTATTAGGCTTGAGGTTCTTTAACTGCTGTGGTTCTGTGTCCCATTCTATACTGGGTGTGAAATACCACTTTATTTTGCTCAAGAGGCCTCTCTCTCAGGCTTGAGGTTCTTTAACTGCTGTGGTTCTCAGCGTCCCATTCTATACTGGGCGTGAAAGATCACTTAGTTTTGCTCAGAGACCTCTCTATCAGGCTTGAAGCTCTTTAACTGCTGTGATTCTGTGTCTCATTCTATACTGGGTGTGAAAGTCCACTTAATTTTGCTGAGAGGCCTCTCTATGAGGCTTGAGGTTCTCTAACTGCTGTGGTTCTCAGCGTCCCAATCTATACTGGCCGTGAAAGATCACTTAATTTTGGTCAGAGACCTCTCTATCTGGCTTGAGGTTCTTTAACTGCTGTGGTTCTCAGCGTCCCATTCTATACTGGGCGTGAAAGACAGCTTAATTTTGAACAGAGGCCTCTCTATCAGGCTTGAGGTTCTTTAACTGCTGTGGTCTCAGCGTCCCATTTTATACTGGGCGTGAAAGACAGCTTAATTTTGCTCAGAGGCCTCTCTACCACGCTTGAGGTTCTGTAACTGCTGTGGTTCTCAGCGTCCCATTCTATCCTGGGCGTAAAAGACAGCCTAATTTTGAACAGAGGCCTCTCTATCAGGCTTGAGGTTCTTTAACTGCTGTGGTTCTCAGCGTCCCATTCTATACTGGGCGTGAAAGATCACTTAATTTTGCTCAGAGGCCTCTCTATCAGGCTGGAGGTTCTTTAGCTGCTCTGGTTCTCACCGTCCCATTCTATACTGGATATGAAAGACCGCTTAATTTTGCTCAGAGGCCTCTCTATCAGACTTGAGGTTCTTTAACTGTTGTGGTTCTCAGCGTCCCATTCTATACTGGGCGTGAAAGACCGCTTAATTTTGCTCAGAGGCTTCTCTATCAGGCTTGAGGTTCTTTAACTGCTCTGGTTCTCACCGTCCCATTCTATACTGGGTGTGAAAGATCACTTAATTTTGTTCAGAGGCCTGTCTATCAGGCTTGAGGTTCTTTAACTGCTCTGGTTCTCACCGTCCCATTCTATACTGAGCGTGAAAGATAACTATATTTTGCCCAGAGGCCTCTCTATCAGGCTTGAGGTTCTTTAACTGCTGTGGTTCTCAGCGTCCCATTCTATAATGGGCGTTAAGGACCACTTAATTTTGCTCAGAGGCCTCTATATCAGGTTTGAGGTTCTGTAACTGCTGTGGTTCTCAGCGTCCCATTCTATACTGGGCTTGAAAGACCGCTTAATTTTGCTCAGAGGCCTCTCTATCAGACTTGAGGTTCTTTAACTGTTGTGGTTCTCAGCGTCCCATTCTATACTGGGCGTGAAAGACCGCTTAATTTTTCTCAGAGGCTTCTCTATCAGGCTTGAGGTTCTTTAACTGCTCTGGTTCTCACCGTCCCATTCTATACCGGGTGTGTAAGATCGCTTAATTTTGTACAGAGGCCTGTCTATCAGACTGGAGGTTCTTTAACTGTTGCGATTCTAAGCGTCCCATTCTATACTGGGCGTGAAAGATCACTTAATTTTGTTCAGAGGCCTCTCTATCAGGCTTGAGGTTCTTTAACTGCTGCGGTTCTCAGCGTCCCATTCTATAATGGGCGTTAAGGACCACTTAATTTTGCTCAGAGGCCTCTATATCAGGTTTGAGGTTCTGTAACTGCTGTGGTTCTCAGCGTCCCATTCTATACTGGGCTTGAAAGACAGCTTAATTTTGTTCACAGGCCTCTCTATCAGGCTTGAGGTTCTTTAACTGCTGTGGTTCTCAGCGTCCCATTCTATACTGAAGGTGAAAGACAGCTTAATTTTTCTCAGAGACCTCTCTATCTGGCTTGAGGTTCTTTAACTGCTGTGGTTCTCAGCGTCCCATTCTATACTGGGAGTGAAAGATCACTTAATTTTGCTCAGCGGCCTGTCTTTCAGGCTTGAGGTTATTTAACTGCTGTGGTTCTCAGCGTCCCATTCTATACAGGGCGTGAAAGACCGTTTAATTTTGCTCAGAGGCCTCTCTGTCAGGCTTGAGGTTCTTTAACTGCTCTGGTTCTCACCGTCCCATTCTATACTGGGAGTGAAAGATCACTTAATTTTGTTCAGAGGCCTGTCTATCAGGGTTGAGGTTCTTTAACTGCTCTGGTTCTCACCGTCCCATTCTATATTGGGCGTGAAAGATAACTTAATTTTGCTCAGACGTCTCTCTATCAGGCTTGAGGTTCTTTAACTGCTGTGGTTCTCAGGGTCCCATTCTATACTGGGCGTGTAAGACCGCTTAATTTTGCTCAGAGGCCTCTCTTTCAGACTTGAGGTTCTTTAACTGTTGTGGTTCTCAGCGTCCCATTCTATACTGGGCGTGAAAGACCGCTTAATTTTGCTCAAGAGGCCTCTCTATCAGGCTTGAGGTTCTTTAACTGCTCTGGTTCTCACCGTCCCATTCTATACTGGGTGTGAAATATCACGATATTTTGTTCAGAAGCCTGTCTATCAGGCTTGAGGTTCTTTAACTGCTCTGGGTCACACCGTCCCATTTTATACTGGGCGTGAAAGATAACTTTATTTTGCTCAGAGGCCTCTCTATCAGGCTTGAGGTTCTTTAACTGTTGTGGTTCTCACCGTCCCATTGTATACCGGGTGTAAAAGATCGCTTAATTTTGTACAGAGGCCTGTCTATCACACTGGAGGTTCTTTAACTGTTGTGATTCTAAGCGTCCCATTCTATACTGGGCGTGAAAGATCACTTAATTTTGTTCAGAGGCCTCTCGATCTGGCTGGAGGTTCTGTAACTGCTGTGGTTCTCAGTGTCCCATTCTAAACTGGGCGTGAAAGATCACTTAATTTTGCTCAGAGGCCTCTCTATCAGGCTTGAGGTTCTTTAACTGCTGTAGTTCTCAGTGTCCCATTCTATACTGGACGTGTAAAACCGCTTAATTTTGCTCAGAGGCCTCTCAATCGGACTTGAGGTTCTTTAACTGTTGTGGTTCTCAGCGTCCCATTCTATACTGGGCGTGAAAGACCGCTTAATTTTGCTCAAGAGGCCTCTCTATTAGACTTGAGGTTCTTTAACTGCTCTGGTTCTCACCGTCCCATTCTATACTGGGCGTGAAAGATAACTTTATTTTGCTCAGAGGCCTCTCTATTAGGCTTGAGGTACTTTAACTGCTCCGGTTCTCACCGTCCCATTCTATACCGGGTGTGAAAGATCGCTTAATTTTGTACAGAGGCCTGTCTATCAGACTTGAGGTTCTTTAACTGCTCTGGTTATCACCGTCCCATTCTATACCGGGTGTGAAAGATCGCTTAATTTTGCTCAAGAGGCCTCTCTATCAGACTTGAGGTTCTTTATCTG
Organism: Hymenopus coronatus; assembly: GCA_030762935.1. NCBI lineage: Eukaryota > Metazoa > Arthropoda > Insecta > Mantodea > Hymenopodidae > Hymenopus > Hymenopus coronatus. The sequence continues at coordinate 186,499,965 of CM060882.1, read as the reverse complement.
CTCCGGTTCTCACCGTCCCATTCTATACCGGGTGTGAAAGATCGCTTAATTTTGTACAGAGGCCTGTCTATCAGGCTTGAGGTTCTTTAACTGCTCTGGTTCTCACCGTCCCATTCTATACTGGGCGTGAAAGATCACTTAATTTTGTTCAGAGGCCTCTATATCAGGCTTGAGGTTCTGTAACTGCTGTGGTTGTCAGCGTCCCATTCTATACTGGGCGTGAAGGACCACTTAATTTTGCTCAGAGGCCCCTCTATCAGGCTTGAGGTTCTTTCACTGCTGTGGTTCTCAGCGTCCCATTCTATAATGAGCGTGAAAGATCACTTAATTTTGCCCAGAGGCCTCTCTATCAGGCTTGAGGTTCTTTAACTACTGTGGTTCTCACCAGGGTACCATTCTATACTAGGCGTGAAGGACCACTTAATTTTGCTCAGAGGCCCCTCTATCAGGCTTGAGGTTCTTTCACGGCTGTGGTTCTCAGCGTCCCATTCTATAATGAGCGTGAAAGATCACTTAATTTTGCCCAGAGGCCTCTCTATCAGGCTTGAGGTTCTTTAACTACTGTGGTTCTCACCAGTGTACCATTCTATACTGGGCGTGAAGCACCGCTTAATATTGCTCAGAGACCTCTCTATCAGACTTGAGGTTCTTTAACTGCTGTGGTTCTCAGCGTCCCATTCTATACTGGGCGTGAAAGATCACTTAATTTTGCTCAGAGGCCTCTCTAACAGACTTGAGGTTATTTAACTGCTGTGGTCCTCAGCGTCCCATTCTATACTGGGCGTGAAAGACCACTTAATTTTGTTCAGAGGCCTCTCTATCAGGCTTGAGGCTCTTTAACTGTTGTGATTCTCAGCGTCCCATTATATACTGGGCGTGAAAGACAGCTTAATTTTGTTCAGAGGCCGCACTATCAGACTTGAGGTTGTTTAACTGCTGTGGTTCTCAGCGTCCCATTCTATACTGGGCGTGAAGGACCACTTAATTTTGCTCAGAGGCCCCTCTATCAGGCTTGAGGTTCTTTCACTGCTGTGGTTCTCAGCGTCCCATTCTATAATGAGCGTGAAAGATCACTTAATTTTGCCCAGAGGCCTCTCTATCAGGCTTGAGGTTCTTTAACTACTGTGGTTCTCACCAGGGTACCATTCTATACTGGGCGTGAAGGACCGCTTAATTTTGCTCAGAGACCTCTCTATCAGACTTGAGGTTCTTTAACTGCTGTGGTTCTCACCGTCCCATTCTATACTGGGCGTGAAAGATCACTTAATTTTGCTCAGAGGCCTCTCTATCAGACTTGAGGTTATTTAACTGCTGTGGTCCTCAGCGTCCCATTCTATACTGGGCGTGAAAGATCACTTAATTTTGCTCAGAGGCCTCTCTATCAGACTTGAGGTTATTTAACTGCTGTGGTCCTCAGCGTCCCATTCTATACTGGGCGTGAAAGATCACTTAATTTTGCTCAGAGGCCTCTCTATCAGACTTGAGGTTATTTAACTGCTGTGGTCCTCAGCGTCCCATTCTATACTGGGCGTGAAAGACCACTTAATTTTGTTCAGAGGCCTCTCTATCAGGCTTGAGGCTCTTTAACTGTTGTGATTCTCAGCGTCCCATTATATACTGGGCGTGAAAGACAGCTTAATTTTGTTCAGAGGCCGCACTATCAGACTTGAGGTTGTTTATCTGCTGTGGTTCTCAGCGTCCCATTATATACTGGGCGTGAAAGACCACTTAATTTTGCTCAAGAGGCCTCTCTCTCAGGCTTGAGGTACTTTAACTGCTGTGGTTCTCACTGTCCCATTCTATACTGGGTGTGAAAGACCACTTAATTTTGCTCAAGTGGCCTCTCTCTCAGGCTTGAGGTTCTTTAACTGCTGTGGTTCTCAGCGTCCCATTCTATACTGGGCGTGAAAGACAGCTTAATTTTGCTCATATGCCTCTCTATTAGGCTTGAGGTTCTTTAACTGCTGTGGTTCTGTGTCCCATTCTATACTGGGTGTGAAATACCACTTTATTTTGCTCAAGAGGCCTCTCTCTCAGGCTTGAGGTTCTTTAACTGCTGTGGTTCTCAGCGTCCCATTCTATACTGGGCGTGAAAGATCACTTAGTTTTGCTCAGAGACCTCTCTATCAGGCTTGAAGTTCTTTAACTGCTGTGATTCTGTGTCTCATTCTATACTGGGTGTGAAAGTCCACTTAATGTTGCTGAGGGGCCTCTCTATCAGGCTTGAGGTTCTCTAACTGCTGTGGTTCTCAGCGTCCCAATCTATACTGGCCGTGAAAGATCACTTAATTTTGGTCAGAGACCTCTCTATCAGGCTTGAGGTTCTTTAACTGCTGTGGTTCTCAGCGTCCCATTCTATACTGGGCGTGAAAGACCACTTAATTTTGCTCAGAGGCCTCTCTATCAGGGTTGAGGTTCTTTAACTGCTGGTGGTGTTCAGCATCCCATTCTATACTGGGTGTGAAAGACCACTTAATTTTGCTCATAGGCCTCTCTATCAGGCTTGAGGCTCTTTAACTGTTGTGATTCTCAGCGTCCCATTATATACTGGGCGTGAAAGACCGCTTAATTTTGCTCAAGAGGCCTCTCTATTAGACTTGAGGTTCTTTAACTGCTCTGGTTCCTACCGTCCCATTCTATACTGGGCCTGAAAGATAACTTTATTTTGCTCAGAGGCCTCTCTATTAGGCTTGAGGTTCTTTAACTGCTCCGGTTCTCACCGTCCCATTCTATACCGGGTGTGAAAGATCGCTTAATTTTGTACAGAGGCCTGTCTATCAGACTTGAGGTTCTTTAACTGCTCTGGTTCTCACCGTCCCATTCTATACCGGGTGTGAAAGATCGCTTAATTTTACTCAAGAGGCCTCTCTAACAGACTTGAGGTTCTTTAACTGCTCCGGTTCTCACCGTCCCATTCTATACCGGGTGTGAAAGATCGCTTAATTTTGTACAGAGGCCTGTCTATCAGGCTTGAGGTTCTTTAACTGCTCTGGTTCTCACCGTCCCATTCTATACTGGGCGTGAAAGATCACTTAATTTTGTTCAGAGGCCTCTATATCAGTCTTGAGGTTCTGTAACTGCTGTGGTTCTCAGCGTCCCATTCTATACTAGGCGTGAAGGACCACTTAATTTTGCTCAGAGGCCCCTCTATCAGGCTTGAGGTTCTTTCACTGCTGTGGTTCTCAGCGTCCCATTCTATAATGAGCGTGAAAGATCACTTAATTTTGCCCAGAGGCCTCTCTATCAGGCTTAAGGTTCTTTAACTACTGTGGTTCTCACCAGTGTACCATTCTATACTGGGCGTGAAGGACCGCTTAATATTGCTCAGAGACCTCTCTATCAGACTTGAGGTTCTTTAACTGCTGTGGTTCTCAGCGTCCGATTCTATACTGGGCGTGAAAGATCACTTAATTTTGCTCAGAGGCCTCTCTAACAGACTTGAGGTTATTTAACTGCTGTGGTCCTCAGCGTCCCATTCTATACTGGGCGTGAAAGATCACTTAATTTTCCTCAGAGGCCACTCTATCAGACTTGAAGTTATTTAACTGCTGTGGTCCTCAGCGTCCCATTCTATACTGGGCGTGAAAGACCACTTAATTTTGTTCAGAGGCCTCTCTATCAGGCTTGAGGCTCTTTAACTGCTGTGGTCCTCAGCGTCCCATTCTATACTGGGCGTGAAAGATCACTTAATTTTGCTCAGAGGCCTCTCTATCAGACTTGAGGTTATTTAACTGCTGTGGTCCTCAGCGTCCCATTCTATACTGGGCGTGAAAGATCACTTAATTTTGCTCAGAGGCCTCTCTATCAGACTTGAGGTTATTTAACTGCTGTGGTCCTCAGCGTCCCATTCTATACTGGGCGTGAAAGACCACTTAATTTTGTTCAGAGGCCTCTCTGTCAGGCTTGAGGCTCTTTAACTGTTGTGATTCTCAGCGTCCCATTATATACTGGGCGTGAAAGACAGCTTAATTTTGTTCAGAGGCCGCACTATCAGACTTGAGGTTCTTTAACTGCTGTGGTTCTCAGCGTCCCATTATATACTGGGCGTGAAAGACCACTTAATTTTGCTCAAGAGACCTCTCTCTCAGGCTTGAGGTTCTTTAACTGCTGTGGTTCTCAGCTTCCCATTCTATACTGGGTGTGAAAGACCACTTAATTTTGTTCAGAGGCCTCTCTATCAGGCTTGAGGTACTTTAACTGCTGTTGTTCTCACTGTCCCATTCTATACTGGGTGTGAAAGACCACTTAATTTTGCTCAAGTGGCCTCTCTCTCAGGCTTGAGGTTCTTTAACTGCTGTGGTTCTCAGCGTCCCATTCTATACTGGGCGTGAAAGACAGCTTAATTTTGCTCATATGCCTCTCTATTAGGCTTGAGGTTCTTTAACTGCTGTGGTTCTGTGTCCCATTCTATACTGGGTGTGAAATACCACTTTATTTTGCTCAAGAGGCCTCTCTCTCAGGCTTGAGGTTCTTTAACTGCTGTGGTTCTCAGCTTCCCATTCTATACTGGGTGTGAAAGACCACTTATTTTGGTTCAGAGGCCTCTCTATCATGCTTGAGGTTCTCTAACTGCTGTGGTTCTCAGTGTCCCATTCTATACTGGGTGTGAAAGACCACTTAATTTGCTCAAGAGGCCTCTCTCTCAGGCTTGAGGTTCTTTAACTGCTGTGGTTCTCAGCGTCCCATTCTATACTGGGCGTGAAAGATCACTTAGTTTTGCTAGGAGACCTCTCTATTAGGCTTGAAGCTCTTTAACTGCTGTGATTCTGTGTCTCATTCTATACTGGGTGTGAAAGTCCACTTAATTTTGCTGAGAGGCCTCTCTATGAGGCTTGAGGTTCTCTAACTGCTGTGGTTCTCAGCGTCCCAATCTATACTGGCCGTGAAAGATCACTTAATTTTGGTCAGAGACCTCTCTATCTGGCTTGAGGTTCTTTAACTGCTGTGGTTCTCAGCGTCCCATTCTATACTGGGCGTGAAAGACAGCTTAATTTTGAACAGAGGCCTCTCTATCAGGCTTGAGGTTCTTTAACTGCTGTGGTCTCAGCGTCCCATTTTATACTGGGCGTGAAAGACAGCTTAATTTTGCTCAGAGGCCTCTCTACCACGCTTGAGGTTCTGTAACTGCTGTGGTTCTCAGCGTCCCATTCTATCCTGGGCGTAAAAGACAGCCTAATTTTGAACAGAGGCCTCTCTATCAGGCTTGAGGTTCTTTAACTGCTGTGGTTCTCAGCGTCCCATTCTATACTGGGCGTGAAAGATCACTTAATTTTGCTCAGAGGCCTCTCTATCAGGCTTGAGGTTCTTTAGCTGCTCTGGTTCTCACCGTCCTATTCTATACTGGGTATGAAAGACCGCTTAATTTTGCTCAGAGGCCTCTCTATCAGACTTGAGGTTCTTTAACTGTTGTGGTTCTCAGCGTCCCATTCTATACTGGGCGTGAAAGACCGCTTAATTTTGCTCAGAGGCTTCTCTATCAGGCTTGAGGTTCTTTAACTGCTCTGGTTCTCACCGTCCCATTCTATACTGGGTGTGAAAGATCACTTAATTTTGTTCAGAGGCCTGTCTATCAGGCTTGAGGTTCTTTAACTGCTCTGGTTCTCACCGTCCCATTCTATACTGGGCGTGAAAGATAACTATATTTTGCCCAGAGGCCTCTCTATCAGGCTTGAGGTTCTTTAACTGCTGTGGTTCTCAGCGTCCCATTCTATAATGGGCGTTAAGGACCACTTAATTTTGCTCAGAGGCCTCTATATCAGGTTTGAGGTTCTGTAACTGCTGTGGTTCTCAGCGTCCCATTCTATACTGGGCTTGAAAGACCGCTTAATTTTGCTCAGAGGCCTCTCTATCAGACTTGAGGTTCTTTAACTGTTGTGGTTCTCAGCGTCCCATTCTATACTGGGCGTGAAAGACCGCTTAATTTTGCTCAGAGGCTTCTCTATCAGGCTTGAGGTTCTTTAACTGCTCTGGTTCTCACCGTCCCATTCTATACCGGGTGTGTAAGATCGCTTAATTTTGTACAGAGGCCTGTCTATCAGACTGGAGGTTCTTTAACTGTTGCGATTCTAAGCGTCCCATTCTATACTGGGCGTGAAAGATCACTTAATTTTGTTCAGAGGCCTCTCTATCAGGCTTGAGGTTCTTTAACTGCTGCGGTTCTCAGCGTCCCATTCTATAATGGGCGTTAAGGACCACTTAATTTTGCTCAGAGGCCTCTATATCAGGTTTGAGGTTCTGTAACTGCTGTGGTTCTCAGCGTCCCATTCTATACTGGGCTTGAAAGACAGCTTAATTTTGTTCACAGGCCTCTCTATCAGGCTTGAGGTTCTTTAACTGCTGTGGTTCTCAGCGTCCCATTCTATACTGAAGGTGAAAGACAGCTTAATTTTTCTCAGAGACCTCTCTATCTGGCTTGAGGTTCTTTAACTGCTGTGGTTCTCAGCGTCCCATTCTATACTGGGAGTGAAAGATCACTTAATTTTGCTCAGCGGCCTGTCTTTCAGGCTTGAGGTTATTTAACTGCTGTGGTTCTCAGCGTCCCATTCTATACAGGGCGTGAAAGACCGTTTAATTTTGCTCAGAGGCCTCTCTGTCAGGCTTGAGGTTCTTTAACTGCTCTGGTTCTCACCGTCCCATTCTATACTGGGTGTGAAAGATCACTTAATTTTGTTCAGAGGCCTGTCTATCAGGGTTGAGGTTCTTTAACTGCTCTGGTTCTCACCGTCCCATTCTATATTGGGCGTGAAAGATAACTTAATTTTGCTCAGACGTCTCTCTATCAGGCTTGAGGTTCTTTAACTGCTGTGGTTCTCAGGGTCCCATTCTATACTGGGCGTGTAAGACCGCTTAATTTTGCTCAGAGGCCTCTCTTTCAGACTTGAGGTTCTTTAACTGTTGTGGTTCTCAGCGTACCATTCTATACTGGGCGTGAAAGACCGCTTAATTTTGCTCAAGAGGCCTCTCTATCAGGCTTGAGGTTCTTTAACTGCTCTGGTTCTCACCGTCCCATTCTATACTGGGTGTGAAATATCACGATATTTTGTTCAGAGGCCTGTCTATCAGGCTTGAGGTTCTTTAACTGCTCTGGGTCACACCGTCCCATTTTATACTGGGCGTGAAAGATAACTTTATTTTGCTCAGAGGCCTCTCTATCAGGCTTGAGGTTCTTTAACTGTTGTGGTTCTCACCGTCCCATTGTATACCGGGTGTAAAAGATCGCTTAATTTTGTACAGAGGCCTGTCTATCACACTGGAGGTTCTTTAACTGTTGTGATTCTAAGCGTCCCATTCTATACTGGGCGTGAAAGATCACTTAATTTTGTTCAGAGGCCTCTCGATCTGGCTGGAGGTTCTGTAACTGCTGTGGTTCTCAGTGTCCCATTCTAAACTGGGCGTGAAAGATCACTTAATTTTGCTCAGAGGCCTCTCTATCAGGCTTGAGGTTCTGTAACTGCTGTAGTTCTCAGTGTCCCATTCTATACTGGACGTGTAAAACCGCTTAATTTTGCTCAGAGGCCTCTCAATCGGACTTGAGGTTCTTTAACTGTTGTGGTTCTCAGCGTCCCATTCTATACTGGGCGTGAAAGACCGCTTAATTTTGCTCAGGAGGCCTCTCTATTAGACTTGAGGTTCTTTAACTGCTCTGGTTCTCACCGTCCCATTCTATACTGGGCGTGAAAGATAACTTTATTTTGCTCAGAGGCCTCTCTATTAGGCTTGAGGTTCTTTAACTGCTCCGGTTCTCACCGTCCCATTCTATACCGGGTGTGAAAGATCACTTAATTTTGTACAGAGGCCTGTCTATCAGACTTGAGGTTCTTTAACTGCTCTTGTTATCACCGTCCCATTCTATACCGGGTGTGAAAGATCGCTTAATTTTGCTCAAGAGGCCTCTCTATCAGACTTGAGGTTCTTTATCTGCTCCGGTTCTCACCGTCCCATTCTATACCGGGTGTGAAAGATCGCTTAATTTTGTACAGAGGCCTGTCTATCAGGCTTGAGGTTCTTTAACTGCTCTGGTTCTCACCGTCCCATTCTATACTGGGCGTGAAAGATCACTTAATTTTGTTCAGAGGCCTCTATATCAGGCTTGAGGTTCTGTAACTGCTGTGGTTGTCAGCGTCCCATTCTATACTGGGCGTGAAGGACCACTTAATTTTGCTCAGAGGCCCCTCTATCAGGCTTGAGGTTCTTTCACTGCTGTGGTTCTCTGCGTCCCATTCTATAATGAGCGTGAAAGATCACTTAATTTTGCCCAGAGGCCTCTCTATCAGGCTTGAGGTTCTTTAACTACTGTGGTTCTCACCAGGGTACCATTCTATACTGGGCGTGAAGGACCGCTTAATTTTGCTCAGAGACCTCTCTATCAGACTTGAGGTTCTTTAACTGCTGTGGTTCTCACCGTCCCATTCTATACTGGGCGTGAAAGATCACTTAATTTTGCTCAGAGGCCTCTCTATCAGACTTGAGGTTATTTAACTGCTGTGGTCCTCAGCGTCCCATTCTATACTGGGCGTGAAAGATCACTTAATTTTGCTCAGAGGCCTCTCTATCAGACTTGAGGTTATTTAACTGCTGTGGTCCTCAGCGTCCCATTCTATACTGGGCGTGAAAGATCACTTAATTTTGCTCAGAGGCCTCTCTATCAGACTTGAGGTTATTTAACTGCTGTGGTCCTCAGCGTCCCATTCTATACTGGGCGTGAAAGATCACTTAATTTTGTTCAGAGGCCTCTCTATCAGGCTTGAGGCTCTTTAACTGTTGTGATTCTCAGCGTCCCATTATATACTGGGCGTGAAAGACAGCTTAATTTTGTTCAGAGGCCGCACTATCAGACTTGAGGTTGTTTAACTGCTGTGGTTCTCAGCGTCCCATTATATACTGGGCGTGAAAGACCACTTAATTTTGCTCAAGAGGCCTCTCTCTCAGGCTTGAGGTACTTTAACTGCTGTGGTTCTCACTGTCCCATTCTATACTGGGTGTGAAAGACCACTTAATTTTGCTCAAGTGGCCTCTCTCTCAGGCTTGAGGTTCTTTAACTGCTGTGGTTCTCAGCGTCCCATTCTATACTGGGCGTGAAAGACAGCTTAATTTTGCTCATATGCCTCTCTATTAGGCTTGAGGTTCTTTAACTGCTGTGGTTCTGTGTCCCATTCTATACTGGGTGTGAAATACCACTTTATTTTGCTCAAGAGGCCTCTCTCTCAGGCTTGAGGTTCTTTAACTGCTGTGGTTCTCAGCGTCCCATTCTATACTGGGCGTGAAAGATCACTTAGTTTTGCTCAGAGACCTCTCTATCAGGCTTGAAGTTCTTTAACTGCTGTGATTCTGTGTCTCATTCTATAATGGGTGTGAAAGTCCACTTAATGTTGCTGAGGGGCCTCTCTATCAGGCTTGAGGTTCTCTAACTGCTGTGGTTCTCAGCGTCCCAATCTATACTGGCCGTGAAAGATCACTTAATTTTGGTCAGAGACCTCTCTATCAGGCTTGAGGTTCTTTAACTGCTGTGGTTCTCAGCGTCCCATTCTATACTGGGCGTGAAAGACCACTTAATTTTGCTCAGAGGCCTCTCTATCAGGGTTGAGGTTCTTTAACTGCTGGTGGTGTTCAGCATCCCATTCTATACTGGGTGTGAAAGACCACTTAATTTTGCTCAGAGGCCTCTCTATCAGGCTTGAGGTTCTTTTACGTGCCGTAAATCTACGACACAGGACCAACAGCTTTACTTCCTTTCCGAAGGAAGCCATGTTAAGGATTTTTACACCCGAAAAAAATCCATCGTCCACTGCCGGGTTTGAACCCGCGACCTTGGGTAGCTGATGTTCGCATTGTAAGCATTACAATACGATCTTATGAATAGCGTCCTTGTAAGTAAAAGGGAGATAAGTTAATCACAGGCTAAAGCGATAGTCTCGTTCTTTAAAAGACGGTTGCTATGTGAAACAATTGAAATTCTGATCTCTTGATTTCCTGGAGTAAAGAAATAAGAGATGAGAAAAAAATCTGAAATGTTCCATTCACATGACTTTCTCTACTTCTGTGTAAAAATTATTGTTAATAAGCTTATTCTTCTATTTACTTCATGCTAATCAAGAAAAAATTAACAGAAATAGTCTTATTACTTACTTACTTGTAAGTAGAAGCGAAATAAGGGAGTATCATGGTTAAAGTGAAGTCAAAAGCTGGTTACTAGGTGACTAAAGTTCCTTTGTTTGAATGGAACCAAGTTGACAAATTCCTGTATGAGAAAAGTACAAGTTTTTCAAAGCTGAAAAAAAAACAAGGAATATCTCAAAAACGATCAACTCCTCGAAAAAATTGTATAACATAAATTGTGTGTTTTAAGGTGCTCTACATTTTTTGTGTGGTAAGTTTTTATCCATTTCTTACGGTTTAGTAATTATGTAAAATCCATCCAAAATAAAGTAGTCTTCAGAGGCTATTCCCAAAAAATTCAAGATATACATTTTATTTGTCACACAAATATCTTTAATATACGATATTTTAATCAAAATTGTTGGAATAATTTTTGAGAAAATCAACATCTTTGAAAAAAGTTCCATGTAAAGGGTAATTGGGGGTTAGGGGATTTTCTGGAATATCATCGAGTCGCATCCTTGGAAGATACCAAACCTAAATACCAAGTTTGGTATTTAACGGTCTTTTCGTTTTTGAGCTATGCTTTCCACAGACACACACGCACGCACGCATGCGGACCTTATTCCAAAATGTTTTTTTGTTATTCAGGGGGATCCAAAACATGTATATCCGGTGAAATCCCGGTATCGAATTTTTGGGTGCAATAGAATACTTTCTTTATACACTATGTATATAGTACGTGTAGAGAAAGTAAAAATCTGATGAGTAATATTCACATGACTTTCTCCATATCCCTGCAACAAATTATTCTTAAAAAGCTTATACTTTTATTTACTTTCTGCTAATCAGAAAAGAAATAGCAGAAATAGTCTAATTACTCGCTTTATTGTAAGTAGGAGCGAAATAAGGGACAACTGTAGGTTAAAGTGATAGTCAAAAGCTGGTTGCTAGGTCAATGAAGTTCCTTTGTTTATATGGATAGGAGTTGACAAGTTCCTGTATGAGAAAGGTTTACGTTTTTCATAGCAGAAACCAAAAATAAGGAATGTCACAAAAACGACGAACTCCACGAAAAAAATGTATATAACATAATTTGTGTGTTTTAATGTGCTCTACATTTTTTGTGTAGTAAGCTTTTGTCCATCTCTTATGGTTTAGTAGTTATTCAAAATTTAGTAAAATTCATCCAGAATAAACTACTCTTCAGAGACTATTCCCAGAAAATTCAAGATATACATTTTATTTGTCAAGTAAATATGTTTAATATGCAAAATTTTAATCAAAATCATTAGAGCTATTTTTGAGAGAATCAAAATTTTCGAAAAAAATTCCATGTAAAGGGTAGTTGAAGGTGGCGGAATTTTTCTCAAAATCTTCGTGTCGCATCCCTGGAAGATACTAAACTTAAATACCAAGTTTGGTATTTTACCTACTTTTCGTTTTTGAGTTATCGTGTTCACAGACACACGGACACACACACACACACACACACACACACACACGGACCTTTTTGTGAAAATGCTTTTTTTGGATATTGGGGACCCTAAAACATATATTTCCGGTGAAATCTCGGTATCGAATTTTTTGGTGGAGTGCAATACTTTCTCTATACACTATGTACATAGTGCGTATGGAGAAAGTAAAAATGTCTTACCGTTGGAGAAAAGTTTAAGTGGCCAAAATTGAAACCAATAATTCGGAATATCTCGAAAAGGTTAACTCAAAGAAAATGTATATAAAATGAACTGTGTGTTTTAATGATATCTACATTTATTGCGTAGTTGGTTTTTGTATATCTGTTACGGTTTACCAGCTATAAAGAACTCATCCAGAATGAGGACGGCAACTCCCACATACTTCAAGACACAAATTCCGTTTGTCAAAGAAATATTCTAAAGGTAACGTATTTTCATCAAATTCCTTACAGCCAGTTTTGAGAAGATAAGAATGTTGGAAAAGTGTTGCATGTAGTTACGGGTGGGTCGATTCTCTTGAAAAGCTTCGTGTCGCATCCTTGGAAGACACTAAATTTAAATACCAAGTTTGGTACTGAACAGTCTTTTCGTATGCTGTCCACAGACACACACGGACCTTTTTCAAAAAATGCTTTTTTGGATTCAGGGGCTGTTAAAACATGTATTTTCGGTGAAATCTCGGAATGGAATTTTTGGATGCAATACAGTACCTTCTCTTTACACTATGTGTATGGTACGTATAGAGAAAGTAAAAACGAAATGGAAAAGAAAACAGGTGTATGAGAACTGATGGAACTTGTAGAACCGGACGCGAACCCAGGACCTTGGCATCAAGGTCCGGTTGTGCGGATGTAACCTTGTAGAGACCTTGCCTTGACGCCATTTCCGATTGGCTTTAACCGTTCTTCCAAGGAAAACTGAACAAATCTGTTTTGTGTTCGCTTTGCAATGTGTGGGGCAAACACGAACAGGCCACGAGAACTTCCTGGAGTTATTGTCATACCAAACTCTTGTGTAAGCCTCATATTTGCTATGCACATATACAAATACCCAAGTTTTACTAAAAACCTGAAGTGTTACATTCATTTGACTTTCTCTACCTACTCCTTATAAAGCTTATTCTTCTATTACACTATAGTAATCCAGAAATGTTTTTATTTCATATTTGCTTGCAATTAGAAGGACACTGCTACATTAAAGTATTATAATATCCGGTCGCTCTGTGATGGCGTTGAAATGCATTCGCCTTGGATGAAATGAAGAAAACAAACAAGCAACGATTTACTATTTGAGAAATCTATAAAGAAATAACAAGAAATGGTTTAGTACCCAAGACGTATATCTGATATAAACTCTCTGGCTTAACATAATCTACATTAATTTTACTTTCTCTATACGTACTATGTACATAGTGTATAGAGAAGGTATTGTATTGTATCCAAAAATTCGATACCGAGATTTCACCGGAAATACAGGTTTTGAGACCACCTGAATAGAAAAAAATCTGATGTGTTCCATTCACATGACTTTCTCTACAACTCTGCAATAAATTGTTGTTAAAAAGCTCATGGTTCTATTTACTTCCTGCTAATCGAGAAAAAATTAGCAGGAATAGTCTTATTACTTACTTCCTTGCAAGTAGAAGCGAAATAAGGGAGTATCATACGTTAAAGTGACGGTCAAAAGCTGGTTGCTAGGTGACTGAAGTTCCTTTGTTTTTATGGACACTGGTTCACAAAGTCCTGTATGAGAAAAGTATGTTTTTCCTTTCTCCATACGCACTATGTACATAGTGTATAGAGAAAGTATTGCACTCCACCCGAAAATTCGATACCAATATTTCGCCGGAAGTATATGTTTTAGGTTCCCCAATATCCAAAAAAAGCATTTTCACAAAAAGGTCCGTGTGTGTGTGTGTGTGTGTGTGTGTGTTTGTGTGTGTGTCCGTGTGTCTGTGACCACGATAACTCAAAAACGAAAAGTCGGTAAAATACCAAACTTGGTATTTAAGTTTAGTATCTTCCAGGGATGCGACACGAAGATTTTGAGAAAAATCCCCCCACCCCCAACTACTCTTTACATGGAACTTTTTTCAAAAAGTTTGATTTTCTCAAAAGTGGCTCCAACAAATTTGATTAAAATATCGTATATTAAAGATATTTACCTGACAAATAAAATGTATATCTTGAATTATCTGGGAATAGCCTCTGAAGAGTAGTTTATTCTGGATGAATTTTACTAAATTAACTGCTAAACCGTAAGAGACGGACAAAAACGTACTCCACAAAAATGTAGAGCACATTAAAACACACAATTTATGTTATATACATCTTTCATGGAGTTCGTCGGTTTTGTGACATTCCTTATTTTTGGTCTCTGCTATGAAAAACTTATACTTTTCTCATACAGGAACTTGTCAACTCCTATCAACTTCATTGACATAGCAACCAGCTTTTGACTATCACTTTAACCTACGGTTGTCCCTTATTTCGCTCCTACTTACAAGGAAGCGAGTAATAAGACTATTTCTGCTATTTTACTTTCTCTATAGGCACTATGTACATACATAGTGTATACAGAATGTATTGCACTCCACCAAAAAAAAAAAAAGATACCGAGATTTCACCGGAAATATATGTTTTAGAGTCCCCTTTATCTAAAAAAGCATTTTCGGAAAAAGTTCCGTGTGTGTGTGTGTATGTGTGTGCGTGTGTGTGTGTCGGTGTGTCCGTGTAACTGTGAACACGATAACTCAAAAACGAAAAATAGCTAAAATACCAAACTTGGTATTTAAGTTTAGTATCTTCCAGGGATGCGACGCGAAGATTTTGAGAAAATTCCCCCCACCCCAACTACCCTTTATATGGAACTTTTTTTCGAAAATTTTGATTTCTCAAAAATGGCTTTAACGATTTTGATTAAAATTTCGTATATTAAAGATATTTACCTGACAAATAAAACGTATATCTTGAATTTTCTGGTAATTGCCTGCGAAGAGTAGTTTATTCTGGATGAATTTTAGTAAATTTTGAATAACTGCTAAACCGTAAGAGATGGACAAAAACTTACTACACAAAAAATGTAGAGCACGTTAAAACACACAATTTATGTCATATATACATTTTTTTCGTAGAGTTCCTCGTGTATGTGACGTTCCTTATTTTTGGTTTCTGCTATGAAAAACTTGTACATTTCTCATACAGGAATTTGTCAACTGCTGTCCATACAAACAAAGGAACTTCAGTGACATAGCAACCAGCGTTTGATTATCACTTTAACCTATGTACTCCCTTATTTCACCTCTACTTACAAGGAAGCAAGTAATATGGCTATTTCTGCTAATGTTTTACTGATTAGCATGAAGTAAATAGAAGTATAAGCTTTTTAAGAATAATTTGTTGCAGGGATATAGAGAAAATCATGTGAATGGTACACATCTGATTTTTACTTTCTCTATACGTAATATGTACATAATGCATAGAGAAGATATTGTAATGTACCCAAAAATTCGATACCGCGATTTCACCGGAAATATATTTTGAGACCTCCTGAATTAAAAAAAAAAACATTTTTAGAAAAATGTCCGTGTGTGTGTGTCTGTCAGTCTGTCTGTCGATCTATCAGTGTGTGTCTGTGGGTAGCATAGCTAAAAAAGGAAAAGTCCGTTAAATATCAAACTTAGCATTTAAGTTTAGTATCTTCCAAGGATGCGACACGAAGAGTTTTAAGAAAATCCACCTCACCCAAAACTACCATTTACATGGAAAAATTTTCGAAAAGTTTTATTTTCTCAAAAATGGCTCTAACGATTTTGATTAAAACATCGTATATTAAAGATATATATCTGACAAATTAAATGTATATGTTGAATTTTCTGGAAGTAGCCTCTGAGGACAGCTTTATTCTGAATGAATTTTAAGGAATTTTGCATAACTGGTAAACCGTAAAAGACAGACAAAAACTTACTTAACGGAAAATGTTGAGCTCATTAAAATACACAATTTATGTTAATCTTTTTCGTGGAGTTGATCGTTTTTTAAATATTCCTTGTTATTGGTTTCAGGTATAAGATACTTATACTTTTCTCATATGGGAATTTGTCAACTGCTGTCCATACAAACAAAGGAACTTCAATCACACAGCAACCAGCTTTTGAATACCACTTTAGCCTTTGGATATCCTTATTTCCCTTCTACTTACATGGAAGGAAGTAATAAGACGATTCTGCTAGTTTTTTTTCTAGATTAGTATGAGGTAAATAGACGAATAAGATTATTAACAAGCATTTTCTGTAGAGATGTAGAGAAAATCATGTGAATGGAACACATCAGATTTTTATACCTGAAACCAAAAACAAGGAATATTTCAAAAAGAATCAACTCCACGAAAAAAATGTGTATAACATAAATTGTGTGTTTTAAAGTGCTCTACATTTGTTATGTGGTAAGTTTTTGTCCATCTCATACGGTTTACTAGTTATGCAAAATTCCGTAAAATTGACTCAGAATAACGCAGCCTTCAGAGGCTATTTCAAGAAAATTCAAATTATACATTTTATTTGTCAGGTGAATATCTTTAATATACGATATTTTAATCAAAATCGTTAAAGCAATTTTTTAGAAAATATAATTTTTCGAAAAAAATTCCATGTAAAGGGTAGTTTGGGGTGGGGGGATTTTCTCAAAATCTTCGCATCGCAACCCAGGAAGATACTAAACTTAAATACCAATACCTTTCATATTTGAATTGTCGTGTTCACAGACACACGGACACACACGTACCTTTTTCTGAAAATACTTTTTTGGATTCAGGGGGACCTAAAACATATATTTCCGGTGAAATCTTGGTATCGATATTTTTGGTGGAGTGCAATACCTTCTCTATACACTATGTACATAATGCTTTCTCATTTTTGCTTTCTCTACACGTACTATGTACTTAGTATATAGAGAAGACATTGTAATGCACCCAAAAATTCGATATACCGGAATTTCACTGGAAATACATGTTTTGGGTCCCCTGAATCCAAAGAAAGCATTTTTGGAAAAAGGTCCGTACGTGTGTGCGTGTGTGTGTATGTGGACAACATAGCTCAAAAAACGAAAAGGGCGTTAAATACCAATCTTGGTATTTAATGTTGATATCTTCCAAGGATGCGACACGAAGATCTTCAAGAAAATCCCCCCAACCCCAACTCCCCTTTACATGGAACTTTTTTCGAAAATTCTGATTTTTTCAAAATGGCTGTAACGATTTTGATTAAAATATCGTATATTAAAGATATTTACCTGACAAATGATATGTATATCTTGAATTTTCTGGGAATAGCCTCTGAAGATTACTTTATTCGGATGAACTTTGCATAATCACTAAACCGTAAGAAATGGGTAAAAACTTACCACACAAAAAATGTTGAGCACCTTAAAACACACAATTTATGTTATATAAATTTTTTTTCGAGGAGTTGATCGATTTTGAGATATTCCTTGTTTTTGGTTTCAGCTTTGAAATACTTTCTCATACAGGAATTTGTCAACTCGTGTCCATACAAACAAAGGAACTTCAGTCACATAGCAACCAGCTTTTGACTATCACTTTAACCTATGGTACTCCCTTATTTCGCTTCTACTTACAAGGAAGCAAGTAATAAAACTATTTCTGCTAATTTTTTCTCGATTAGCATGAAGTAAATAGAAGATTAAGCTTATTAACAATAATGTGTTACACGGAAGTAGAGAAAGTCATGTGAATGGAACACATCAGATATTTTGAAAAAATGTCCCTTAATGTGCCTGTGTTTGTTTGCGTCTGTGTCGGTGTGTGTGTAGACAGCAAAGCTCAAAAACGAAAACTCCATTGAATACCAGACTTGGTATTTAGGTTTAGTATCATCTAAGTATGCGATACGAAGTTTTTCAAGAAAATACCCCCGCCCCCAAATACAATTACGTAGAACAATTTTCTCAAAAATGACTAACTGATTAAAATATCGAATATTAAAATATCGTATATTAAAATATCGTATATTAAAATATCGTATATTAAAATATCGTATATTAAAGATACGTACGTGACAAATAAAATGTATATCTTGCATAGCCTCTGAAGACAATTCTCGATGAATTTTACGAAATTTTGCATAACTGTTAAACCGCAAGAGATAGACAAAAACCTATGTAATAGAAAATGTAGAGCTCGTTAAAAACACAATTTATGTTATATACATTTTGTTCCTTGAGTTGACCGTGTTTTATATATCCCTTGTTTTAGGTTTCAGCTTTAAAAAAATTATACTTTTCTCTTATAGGAATTTGTCAACTGCTCTCCATACAAACAAAGGAACTTCAGTGATATGGCAACCAGCTTTTGACTATCACTTACTGCCTTATTCTAAAAAGCGTCCTACCTATCTATCTTATTATTTGGTTATTTACTATCAAAATGTTAAGTAATGCTGGAGAATTTATTACTTTATTATTTCGTGTGTTGAAAGGGTTGCAGAACTCGACGGGGTTATTTCGGATTAAAGCTGGCAAATGGAGAACTTGGTTTACTTGAAGTAAAAAAATACCAAGAAAAAAATCTGTTGTGTTCCATTCACATGACTTTCTCTAGCTACTCTACAAACTTCTTACAATAGATTTTTCCTTTCTCTACACAATGCTAATTGAGATAAACATTAGCAGAATGTTCTTATTACTTAGTTCCTTATAAGTAGAAGGTAACTAAAGGAGTGTGCTATGTTAAAGTGATAGTCAAATGTTCTTATTACTTAGTTCCTTATAAGTAGAAGGGAACTAAAAGAATGTGCTATGTTAAAGTGATAGTGAAATGTTTTAAAAGCCTTCGTTATGCGATTGTCATTGCAAATCACTTCTTTGCTTGGCCATGAGTAGAAAAAAATAGAAAAACGGACACTTCCAGCCTGAGAAAAGTTCAAGTACTTTACAACTGAAAGGAAATTTAAGGACTATCTCGGAAACGGTTACCTCTACGAAGAAAAATGTATGTTACATAAATTGTGTGTTTAACGAGTTGTACATTATTTGTGTGATAGGTATTTGCCTATCCATTACCGTTTAGCAGTTATGCAAAATTCTACAAAATACCACTACATGATTTCAGAGGCTATTCCCAGAAAATTAAAGATATACATTTTAATTTGTCATGTAAATATCTTACATAAAATTGATTTTTATCAAAATCACAAGAGACATTTTTGAGAAAATCAATTTTTTTATATTATTTCCATGTAAAGTATAATTGGGGCGGAGGGATTTTCTTGAAAATCGTCGTATCGCATCGTTAGAAGATTCTGAAGTTAAATACTAAATTTGGCATATAACGAACTTTTAGTTTTTGGGATTTGCTGCCCATAGACACACATACACACACAGGCAGACACATACACACACAAACATACAGACAGACACAGACACACAGACATACAGACACAATTACAGTCACACATACACACAGGCAGACGCATACACACAGACACACAGACACACACAGGCAGACACATACACACACAAACATACAGACAGACACACACATACACACAGACACACACATACACACAGAGACACAAACAGACACACACATACACACACACAGACACACACACATACACACAGACACACACATACACACACAGACACACACACATACACAAAGACAAACACATACACACACAGACACACACATACACACAGACACACACATATACACACACAGACACAAACAGACACACACATACACACACAGACACACACATACACACAGACACACACACATACACACCAGACACACACAGACACACACATACACACACAGACACACACATACACACAGACACACACACATACACACACAGATACAAACAGACACACACATACAAACACAGACACACACATACACACAGACACACACATACACACAGACACACACATACACACACAGACACACACATACACAAAGACAAACACATACACACACAGACACACACATACACACAGACACAATTACAGTCATACATACACACAGGCAGACAAATACACACACAGACACAGAGACAGTCACATACACACAGACACACATACACAAAGACACACACATACACACACAGACACAGAGGCAGACACATACACACATACACACAGACACAGAGACAGACACACATACACACATACACACAGACACAGAGACAGACACAGACACACAGACACACACACACATACACACAGACACAGAGACAGACACATACACACATACACACAGACACAGAGACAGACACATACACACAGACACAGAGACAGACACAGACACACAGACACATACACACAGAGACAGACACATACACAAATACACACACAGACACAGAGACAGACACATACACAAAGACACACACATACACACACAGACACAGAGGCAGACACATACACACATACACACAGACACACATACACAAAAACACACACATACACAAAGACACACACATACACACACAGACACAGAGGCAGACACATACACACATACACACAGACACACATACACAAAGACACACACATACACAGAGACAGACACATACACACACAGACACAGAGACAGACACATACACACACAGACACACACATACACACACATACACACACAGACACACACATACACACACATACACAGAGACAGACACATACACACACAGACACAGAGGCAGACACATACACACATACACAAAGACACACACATACACACACAGACACAGAGGCAGACACATACACACATACACACAGACACACATACACAAAGACACACACATACACAGAGACAGACACATACACACAGACACACATACACAAAGACACACACATACACACACAGACACACACATACACACAGACACAGAGACAGACACATACACACAGACACACATACACAAAGACAAACACATTAACACACAGACACACACATACACACAGACACAGAGACAGACACATACACACAGACACACATACACAAAGACAAACACATACACACACAGACACACACATACACAGACACAGAGACAGACACATACACACAGACACACATACACAAAGACAAACACATACACACACAGACACATACACATACACACACAGACACAAACAGACATAACACATACACACACAGACACACACATACACACATACACAAAGACAAACACATACACACACAGACACACACATACACACAGACACACACACATACACACACAGACACAAACAGACACACACATACACACACAGACACACACACATACACACAGACACACACATACACACACAGATACACACATACACAAAGACAAACACATACACACACAGACACACACATACAAACAGACACACAGACACAATTACAGTCACACATACACACAGGCAGACAAATACACACACAGACACAGAGACAGACACATACACACAGACACACATACACAAAGACACACACATACACAAAGACACACATACACACACAGACACACACACATACACACAGACACACACATACACACACAGACACACACACATACACAAAGACAAACACATACACACACAGACACACACATACACACATACACACAGACACAATTACAGTCACACATACACACAGGCAGACAAATACACACACAGACACAGAGACAGACACATACACACAGACACACATACACAAAGACACACACATACACACACAGACACAGAGACAGACACATACACACAGACACACAGACACACAGACACACATACACAAAGACACACACATACACACACAGACACAGAGACAGACACATACACACATACACACAGACACACATACACACACAGACACAGAGACAGACGCATACACACAGACACACAGACACACACACATACACAAAGACAAACACATACACACACAGACACACACATACACACATACACACAGACACAATTACAGTCACACATACACACAGGCAGACAAATACACACACAGACACAGAGACAGACACATACACACAGACACACATACACAAAGACACACACATACACACACAGACACAGAGGCAGACACATACACACAGACACACAGACACACTGACACACATACACAAAGACACACACATACACACACAGACACAGAGACAGACACATACACACAGACACACATACACAAAGACACACACATACACACACAGACACAGAGACAGACACATACACACAGACACACATACACAAAGACACACACATACACACATACACATAGACACATACATATATACACTTGGACACACAAACATACAGACACAATTACAGTCACACATACACACACATACACACAGACACAGAGACAGACACGTACACACAGACACACACATATACACAGACACACACATACACACAGACACACAGACACACAGGCAGACACATACACACAGACACAGAGACATACAGACCCAAATACAGTCACACATACACACACATACACACAGATGGACAGACACACACATACACACAGACTAACAGACACACACATACACACAGACACACACATACACACAGACACACACATACACACAGACACACACATACACAGACAAACAGACACACACATACACACAGACACAAAGACATACAGACACAATTACAGTCACACATACACAGGCAGACACATACACAAAAAGACACAGAGACAGACACATACACACAGACACACATACAGACAGGCACACATACAGTCAGACACACAGACACACAGCCACACACATACACAGACACAGACACACAGATTAATACATACACACAAGCAGACACATACAGACACAGACACAGAGACAGACACAGACACACATACAGACAAACACAATTACAGTCACACCTACACAAAGACACACATACACACAGACACACTGACACACACATACACACATACACAAGGGCAGACACATAAAAATAGACACAGAGTCAGACACAGACACACATACAGACAGACACTATTACAGTCACACATACACACAGACACACATACACACAGACACACATACACACACAGATACACATACACACACATACACACAGACACACATACACAAAGACACACAGACACACATAAACACAGACACACACATGCACGCATACACACATACAGACAGACACACACACATATACACACAGACACACATACTCACAGACACACATACACACAGACACACATACAGACAGACACACACATATACACACAGACACACATACACACAGACACACATACAGACAGACACACACATATACACACAGACACACATACACACAGACACACACATATACACACAAAGGCACATACACACAGACACACATACAGACAGACACACACATATACACACAGACACACATACACACAGACACACATACAGACAGACACACACATATACACACAGACACACATACACAAGGACACACATACACACAGACACACATCCACACAGACACACATACAGACAGACACACACATATACACACAGCCACACATAAACACAGCCACACATACAGACAGACACACACATATACACACAGACACACATACAGACAGACAAACACATATACACACAAACACACATACACACAGACACACATACACACAGACACACATACAGACAGACACACACATATACACACAGACACTCATACACACAGACGCACATACAGACAGACACAATTACAAACACACAAGACACACATACAGGCCCAATTACAGACACACAAAACACACATACAAACAGACACAATTACAGACACACAAGACACACATACAGACAGACACAAATACAGTCCCACAAGACACACATACAAAGAGACACAATTACAGTCACACACACATACAGACATACACAATTACAGTAACACAAGACACACAATTACAGACACACAAGACACACAATTACAGTCACACAAGACACACATACAGAGAGACACACAAGACACACAATTACAGTCACACAAGACACACATACAGACAGACACAATTACAGACAGACACAATTACAGGCACTCAAGACACACAATTACAGTCACACAAGACACACATACAGACAGACACAATTACAGTAACACAAGACACACAATTACAGTCACACAAGACACACATACAGACAGACACACATACAGACAGACACAATTACAGGCACTCAAGACACACAATTACAGTCACACAAGACACACATACAGACAGACACAATTACAGTAACACAAGACACACATACAAACACACACAATTACAGTCACACAAGACACACATAACGACAGACACAATTACAGACACACAAGACACACAATAACAGTCACACAAGACACACATACAGACAGACACAATTACAGTAACACAAGACACACATACAAACACACACAATTACAGTCACACAAGACACACATAACGACAGACACAATTACAGACACACAAGACACACAATTACAGTCACACAAGACACACATACAGACAGACACAATTACTGACACACAAGACACACAATTACAGTCAGACAAGACACACATACAGACAGACACAATTACAGACAGACAAGGCATACATACAGAGAGACACACCTAAAACAGACACAATTACAGACACACAAGACACACATACAGAGAGACACACCTAAAACAGACACAATTACAGACACACAAGACACACATACAGACAAACACACACACAGACAAGACACACATATACACACAGACACACATACACAAAGACACACAAATACACACACATACACACATACAGACAAACACACACATATGCACACAGACACACATACCTACAGTCACACATTAAGACAGACACAATTACAGTCACACAAGACACACATAAAAACAGACACACATACATACAGACACACCTACAGAGAGATACCATTACAGACACATAAGACACACATACAGGCACAATTACAGACACACAAGACACACATACAAACAGACACAATTACAGACACACAAGACACACATACAAACAGACACAATTACAGACACACAAGACACACATACAGACACACAAGTCACACTTAGAGACAGACAAGTCACACATACAGACACACAATTATAGTTAGACAAGCCACCGATACAGACAGACCCAAATACAGTCAGACAGGACACACATACAGACACACAATTACAGTCAGACTAGACACACATAAAGACAGAGAATTACAGACAGACAACACAAACATATAGACAAACAAATTTACAGACACACACAGACACAATTACTGACAAAGAAGACATACATACAGACAGACACAATTACAGACAGACAAGACACACATACAGCTAGACACAATTACAGACACACATACAGACACAATTACGGACAGACAAAGCACAGATACAGACACAATTACAAACACACAAAACACACTTACAGACAGACAAGACACACCAACAGACACAATTACAGACAGACAAGACACACATAGATACAGACACAATTACAGACAGACAAGACACACATACAGACACAACTACAGACACACTTGACACACATACAGACAGACACAATTACAGTCAGACAAGACACACATACAAACAGACAAAATTACAGACAGAGAAGACACACATACAGACAGACACAATAACACTCAGACAAGACACACAAACATACAGACACAATTACAGTCAGACAAGACACACATACAGACACAATTACAGTCAGACATGAAACACATACAGACATAATTACAGACTAACAACACAAACATACAGACATACACAATTACAGTCAGACAAGAAACACAGACAGACATAAACATTTACAGACAGACACAATTACAGTGAGACAAGACACACACATATAGAGACACAAATACAGTCAGACAAGACACACATACAGACACACACAATTACAGACAAGACACACATACAGCCACATTTACACACAGACACAATTACAGTCAGACAAGACCAAATTACAGATAGACAAAATTACAGTCAGACATGACACAATTACAGTCAGACAAGACACATTTACAGTCAGACAAGACAAACAGACAAGTACAGTCAGACAAGACACAATTACAAACAGACGCAATTACATACAGACACAAATACAGTCACACAAGACACAATTACAGACAGACAAGACGCACATACAAACGGACACAATTACAGTCAGACAAGACACACATACAGACACACAATTACAGTCAAACAAGACACCCATACAAACAGAAACAATTAGAGTGAGACAAGACACACATACAAGCAGACACAATTACAGTCAGACAAGATACACATACAAACAGACACAATTACAGTCAGACAAGACACACATACAAGCAGACACAATTACAGTCAGACAAGACACACATACAAGCAGACACAATTACAGTCAGACAAGACACACATACAAACAGACACAATTACAGTCAGACAAGACACACATACAAGCAGACACAATTACAGTCAGACAAGACACACATACAAACAGACACAATTACAGTCAGACAAGACACACATACAAACAGACACAATTACAGTCAGACAAGACACACATACAAGCAGACACAATTACAGTCAGACAAGACACACATACAAACAGACACAATTACAGTCAGACAAGACACACATACAAACAGACACAATTACAGTCAGACAAGACACACATACAAGCAGACACAATTACAGTCAGACAAGACACACATACAAACAGACACAATTACAGTCAGACAAGACACACATACAAGCAGACACAATTACAGTCAGACAAGGCACACATACAAGCAGACACAATTACAGTCAGACAAGACACACATACAAACAGACACAATTACAGTCAGACAAGGCACACATACAAGCAGACACAATTACAGTCAGACAAGACACATATACAAACAGAAACAATTAGAGTGAGACAAGACACACATACAAGCAGACAAAATTACTGTCAGACAAGACACGCATACAAACAGACACAATTACAGTCAGACAAGACACACATACAAAGAGACACAATTACAGACAGACACAATTTCACTCGGACAAGACACACATACAAACAGACACACATACAAACAGACATAATTACAGTCAGACAAGACACACATACACAAGGAAAATACTACAGACACAATTACAGACAGACAAGTCACACTTACAAACAGACAAAATTACAGTCACACAGACTCACATACAGACACAATTACAGACATACAAAACGTACATACAGACAAAATTACAGTCACACAAGACACACATACAAACAGACACAATTACAGACAAACAAGACACACGTACAAACAGACACAATTACATACAGACAAGTCACGCATACAGGCTGACACAATTACATACAGACAAGAAACACAAACAAACAGACACAATATCATACAGAAAAGACACAATTACAGTCACACAACACTCACATACAAACAGACACAATTACAGTCACACAAGACACACATACAAACAGACACCAATACAGTCACACAAGACACACATAAACAAGACACAATTACAGTCACACAAGACACACATAAACAAGACACAATTTCAGTCACACAATACACACATAAACAAGACACAATTACATACAGACAAGAAACACAAACAAACACACAAATTTCATACACACAAGACACACATACAGACAAGACACAACTACAGTCACACAAGACACACATACAGACAAGATACAATTACAGTCACACAAGACATACAAACAGACACAATTATAATCACACAGACACACCTAAAACAGACACAATTACAGACACATCAGACACACATACAAAAAGACACACATACAGACAAGACACAATTACGGTCACACAAGACACACATACAAACATACACAATTACAGTCACACAAGACACACATACAAACAGACACAATTATAATCACACAGACAAACCTACAAACAGACACAAATACAGACACACAAGACACACATACCAACAGACAAAATTACAGACACACACATACAAACAGACACAATTACAGACACACAAGACACATATACAAACAGACACAATTACAGACACACAGACAAACATAGAGACCGACATAATTACAGACACACAAGACACACATTCAAACAGACACAATTACAGACAGAAAAGACACACATACAAACAAAACACAGATACAAACAGACACAATTACGCACATACAAGACACACATAAACAACACACAGATACCCACAAGACACACATACAGACAGACTAAATTACACACATACACACAAGACACACATACAGACAGACACAATTACAGTCACACAAGACACACATATACACACAGACACACATACAGGCAGACACAAATACAGTCACACAAGACAGACATACAAACAGACACAATTACACTCACAAAAGACACACCCACAGACAGACACAATTACACTCACACAAGACACACATACAAACAGACACAATTACATTCACACAAGACACACACAGACACAATTACAGTCATACAAGACACACACAGACAGACACAATTTCACTCACACAAGACACACATACAGACAGACACAATTACACTCACACAAGACACACATACAAACAGACACAGTTACACTCACACAAGACACACATACAAACAGAGACAATTGCACTCACACAAGACACACATACAAACAGACACAATTACACTCACACAAGACACACATACAAACAGAGACAATTACAGTCACACAAGACACACATACAAACACACACAATTACACTCACACAAGACACACATACAAACAGAGACAATTACAATAACACAAGACACACATACAAACAGACACAATTACACTCACACAAGACACACATACAAACAGACACAATTACACTCACACAAGACACACATACAAACAGACACAATTACACTCACACAAGACACACATACAAACAGACACAATTACAGACAAACAAGACACACGTACAAACAGACACAATTACATACAGACAAGTCACGCATACAGACTGACACAATTACATACAGACAAGAAACACAAACAAACAGACACAATATCATACAGACAAGACACAATTACAGTCACACAACACTCACATACAAACAGACACAATTACAGTCACACAAGACACACATACAAACAGACACCAATACAGTCACACAAGACACACACACAGACAGACACAATTACAGTCACACAAGACATACACACAAACAGGCACAATTAGTAATACAAGACACACATACAAACTGACACAATTACACTCACACAAAACACACATACAAACAGACACAATTACATTCACACAAGACACACATACAAACAGACACAATTACAGTCACACAAGACACACATACAAACAGACACAATTAGTCACACAAGACACACATACAAACAGACACAATTAGTCACACAAGACACACATACAAACAGACACAATTACACTCACACAAGACACACATACAAACAGACACAATTACACTCACACAAGACACACATACAAACAGACACAATTAGTCACACAAGACACACACACAGACAGACACAATTACACTCACACAAGACACACATACAAACAGACAATTAGTCACACAAGACACACATACAAACAGACACAGTTACACTCACACAAGACACACACACAAACAGGCACAATTACACTCACACAAGAAACACATACAAACAGACACAGTTACACTCACACAAGACACACATACAAACAGACACAATTACACTCACAAAAGACACACATACAAACAGACACAATTACACTCACACAAGACACACATACAAACAGACACAATTACACTCACAAGAGAAACACACACAGACACAATTACACTCACACAAGACAGACATACAAACAGACACAATTACAGTCACACAAGACACACATACAAACAGACACCAATACAGTCACACAAGACACACACACAGACAGACACAATTACAGTCACACAAGACATACACACAAACAGGCACAATTACACTCACACAAGACACACACACAAACAGGCACAATTACAGTCACACAAGACACACACAAAAAGACACAATTACAGTCACACAAGACACACACACAAACAGACACAATTACAGTCACACAAGACACACACACAAACAGACACAATTACACTCACACAAGACACACACACAAACAGGCACATTTACACTCACACAAGACACACACACGCAAACAGGCACAAGTGCACTCACACAAGACACACACACAAACAGCCACAATTACACTCACACAAGACACACACACAAACAGACACAATTACAGTCACACAAGACACACATACAAACAGACACAATTACACTCACACAAGACACACATACAAACAGACACAATTACACTCACACAAGAAACACATACAGACACAATTACAGTCACACAAGACACACATACAAACAGACACAATTACACTCACACAAGGCACACATACAAACAGACACAATTACACTCACACAAGAAACACACACAGACACAATTACACTCACACAAGACACACATACAAACAGACACAATTACAGTCACACAAGACACACATACAAACAGACACCAATACAGTCACACAAGACACACACACAGACAGACACAATTACAGTCACACAAGACATACACACAAACAGGCACAATTACACTCACACAAGACACACACACAAACAGGCACAATTACAGTCACACAAGACACACACACAGACAGACACAATTACACTCACACAAGACATACACACAAACAGGCACAATTACACTCACACAAGACACACACACAAACAGGCACAATTACAGTCACACAAGACACACACAAACAGACACAATTACAGTCACACAAGACACACACACAAACAGGCACAATTACACTCACACAAGACACACACACAAACAGGCACAATTACAGTCACACAAGACACACACACAAACAGGCACAATTACAGTCACACAAGACACACACACAGACATACACAATTACACTCACACAAGACATACACACAAACAGGCACAATTACACTCACACAAGACACACACACAAACAGGCACAATTACAGTCACACAAGACACACACAAACAGACACAATTACAGTCACACAAGACACACATACAAACAGACACTATTACAGTCACACAAGACACACATACAAACAGACACAATTAGTCACACAAGACACACATACAAACAGACACAATTAGTCACACAAGACACACATACAAACAGACACAATTACAGTCACACAAGACACGCATACAAACAGACACAATTACAGTCAGACAAGACACACATACAAAGAGACACAATTACAGACAGACACAATTTCACTCGGACAAGACACACATACAAACAGACACACATACAAACAGACATAATTACAGTCAGACAAGACACACATACACACGGAAAATACTACAGACACAATTACAGACAGACAAGTCACACTTACAAACAGACAAAATTACAGTCACACAGACTCACATACAGACACAATTACAGTCACACAAGACACACATACAAACAGACACAATTACACTCACACAAGACACACATACAAACAGACACAATTACACTCACACAAGAAACACATACAGACACAATTACAGTCACACAAGACACACATACAAACAGACACAATTACACTCACACAAGGCACACATACAAACAGACACAATTACACTCACACAAGAAACACACACAGACACAATTACACTCACACAAGACACACATACAAACAGACACAATTACAGTCACACAAGACACACATACAAACAGACACCAATACAGTCACACAAGACACACACACAGACAGACACAATTACAGTCACACAAGACATACACACAAACAGGCACAATTACACTCACACAAGACACACAAACAAACAGGCACAATTACAGTCACACAAGACACACACACAGACAGACACAATTACACTCACACAAGACATACACACAAACAGGCACAATTACACTCACACAAGACACACACACAAACAGGCACAATTACAGTCACACAAGACACACACAAACAGACACAATTACAGTCACACAAGACACACACACAAACAGGCACATTTACACTCACACAAGACACACACACAAACAGGCACAGTTACAGTCACACAAGACACACACACAAACAGGCACAATTACAGTCACACAAGACACACACACAGACATACACAATTACACTCACACAAGACATACACACAAACAGGCACAATTACACTCACACAAGACACACACACAAACAGGCACAATTACAGTCACACAAGACACACACAAACAGACACAATTACAGTCACACAAGACACACATACAAACAGACACTATTAGAGTCACACAAGACACACATACAAACAGACACAATTAGTCACACAAGACACACATACAAACAGACACAATTAGTCACACAAGACACACATACAAACAGACACAATTACAGTCACACAAGACACGCATACAAACAGACACAATTACAGTCAGACAAGACACACATACAAAGAGACACAATTACAGACAGACACAATTTCACTCGGACAAGACACACATACAAACAGACACACATACAAACAGACATAATTACAGTCAGACAAGACACACACACACACGGAAAATACTACAGACACAATTACAGACAGACAAGTCACACTTACAAACAGACAAAATTACAGTCACACAGACTCACATACAGACACAATTACAGACATACAAAACGTACATACAGACAAAATTACAGTCACACAAGACACACATACAAACAGACACAATTACAGACAAACAAGACACACGTACAAACAGACACAATTACATACAGACAAGTCACGCATACAGACTGACACAATTACATACAGACAAGAAACACAAACAAACAGACACAATATCATACAGACAAGACACAATTACAGTCACACAACACTCACATACAAACAGACACAATTACAGTCACACAAGACACACATACAAACAGACACCAATACAGTCACACAAGACACACATAAACAAGACACAATTACAGTCACACAAGACACACATAAACAAGACACAATTTCAGTCACACAATACACACATAAACAAGACGCAATTACATACAGACAAGAAACACAAACAAACACACAAATTTCATACACACAAGACACACATACAGACAAGACACAACTACAGTCACACAAGACACACATACAGACAAGATACAATTACAGTCACACAAGACATACAAACAGACACAATTATAATCACACAGACACACCTAAAACAGACACAATTACAGACACATCAGACACACATACAAAAAGACACACATACAGACAAGACACAATTACGGTCACACAAGACACACATACAAACATACACAATTACAGTCACACAAGACACACATACAAACAGACACAATTATAATCACACAGACAAACCTACAAACAGACACAAATACAGACACACAAGACACACATACCAACAGACAAAATTACAGACACACACATACAAACAGACACAATTACAGACACACAAGACACATATACAAACAGACACAATTACAGACACACAGACAAACATAGAGACCGACATAATTACAGACACACAAGACACACATTCAAACAGACACAATTACAGACAGAAAAGACACACATACAAACAAAACACAGATACAAACAGACACAATTACGCACATACAAGACACACATAAACAACACACAGATACCCACAAGACACACATACAGACAGACTAAATTACACACATACACACAAGACACACATACAGACAGACACAATTACAGTCACACAAGACACACGTATACACACAGACACACATACAGGCAGACACAAATACAGTCACACAAGACAGACATACAAACAGACACAATTACACTCACAAAAGACACACCCACAGACAGACACAATTACACTCACACAAGACATACACACAAACAGGCACAATTACACTCACACAAGACACACACACAAACAGGCACAATTACAGTCACACAAGACACACACAAACAGACACAATTACAGTCACACAAGACACACACAAACAGGCACAATTACACTCACACAAGACACACACACAAACAGGCACAATTACAGTCACACAAGACACACACACAAACAGGCACAATTACAGTCACACAAGACACACACACAGACAGACACAATTACACTCACACAAGACATACACACAAACAGGCACAATTACACTCACACAAGACACACACACAAACAGGCACAATTACAGTCACACAAGACACACACAAACAGACACAATTACAGTCACACAAGACACACATACAAACAGACACTATTACAGTCACACAAGACACACATACAAACAGACACAATTAGTCACACAAGACACACATACAAACAGACACAATTAGTCACACAAGACACACATACAAACAGACACAATTACAGTCACACAAGACACACATACAAACAGACACAATAAAAGACACACAAGACACACAAGACTCACATACAAACAGACGCAATTACAGTCACACAAGACACACATACAAACAGACACAATAAAAGACACACAAGACACACATACTAACAGACACAATTACAGTCATACAAGACACAAATACAAACAGAACCAATTACTGTCACACAAGACACACATACAAACAGACACAATTACAGTCTCACAAGACACACATACAAACAGACACAATTACAGTCACCAAAGACACACATAGAAACAGACACAACTACAGTCACACAAGACACACACACAAACAGACACAAGACACACACACAAACAGACACAACTACAGTCACACAAGACACACACACAAACAGAGACAATTGCAGTCACACAAGACACACATACACACACAACTACAGTCACACAACACACACATACACACAAACAGACACAACTACAGTCACACAAGACACACACACAAACAGACACAATTACAGTCACACAAGACACACATACAAACAAACACAACTACAGTAACACAAGACACACACACAAACAGACACAACTACAGTCACACAAGACACACACAAACAGACACAACTACATTCACACAAAACACACATACAAACAGACACAACTACAGTCACACAAGACACACATACAGACACAATTACAGTTACTCATACAGAAACAATTACAGACAGACACACAGACAGACACAATTACAGATACACAGACAGACACAATTACATACATACAGACAGACACAATTACAGACATACAAACAGAAACAATTTCTGACACACAGACAGACACAATTACAGACACAGAAAGACACAATTACAGACATTCAAACAGACACAATTATAGACATACAAACAGGCACAATTACAGACTTACAAACAGACACAATTACAGACATACATATAGACGCAATTACAGACATACAAAAAGACTCAATTACAGACACACAGATAGACACAATTACAGACACACAGACTGACACAATTACAGACATACAAACAGACACAATTACAGATACACAAACAGACACATTTACAGACACAATTACATACACACACAATTACAGACAGACACAATTACAGACACACAGACAGACATACAAACAGACACAATTACAGACATACAAGACACACATACAAACAGACACACATAGAGACAGACACAATTACAGACATACAGACACATACAAACAGACACGATAACAGACACACAAGACACACATACAAACAGACACACAGACAGACATACAAACAGACACATACAGACAGACACACAAGACACACAGACAGACAGACACACATACAGACAGTCATACAAAAAGACAGACACACATAAAGACAGACACAATTACAGACACACAAGACACACAGGCAGACACACATATACACACAGACGCAACTACAGACACAGAAGACACACATACAGACAGACACAATTACAGACACACAAGACACACATACAGACAGACACACATATACACACAGACACACATAAATACAGACACAATTACAGACACACAAGGCACACATACAAACAGACATAATTACAGATACACAAGACACACATACAGACAGACACACATATACACACAGACACAATTACAGACACACAAGACACACATACAGACAGACAGAATTACAGACACACACAATTACAGACACACATACAGACAGACAGAATTACAGACACACACAATTACAGACACACATACAGACAGACAGAATTACAGACACACATTCCGACTCACACAATTACAGACACACATACAGACACACACAATTACAGACACACATACAGACACACACAATTACAGACACACATACAGACAGACAGAATTACAGACACACATACAGACAGAATTACAGACACACAGAATTACAGACACACACAATTACAGACACACATATACACACAGACACACATTCAGACAGACACAATTACAGACACACAAGACACACATACAGACAGACTTATATACAGACACACAGCCTCACATACAAACAGACACAATTACAGACACTTAAGATACAAATACACAAAGAGACAGACACACACAGACAAACATACAGAGACACACAATTACAGTCACACAAGACACACATACAGACATACAGACAGACACAATTACAGACTCACAAGACACACATACAAACAGACACACACATATACACACAGACACACATACAGACAGACACAATTACAGACACACACATACACACAGACACACATACAGACAGACACAATTCCATCACACAAGACACATACAGATAGACACAATTACAGTCACACAAAACAAACATACAGAAACACACATATACACAGACACGCACATACACACAGACACACACATACACACAGACACACATACAACCTTACACACAAAGACACACATGCACACAGGCACACAGGCACACACATACACACAGACATACATACACACGGACACAAATACACACAGACACACATACACCCAGACACACACAGACACTCAGACACACATACAGACAGACACAATTACAGACACACAAGATACACAGACATACAGAC
This sequence comes from Hymenopus coronatus, assembly GCA_030762935.1. Lineage (NCBI taxonomy): Eukaryota > Metazoa > Arthropoda > Insecta > Mantodea > Hymenopodidae > Hymenopus > Hymenopus coronatus. The sequence goes on along the minus strand of CM060882.1, from coordinate 186,463,430 downwards.
ACACATACAGAAAGACACAATTACAGACACACAAGACACACATACACACAGACACATATACAGACAGACACAAATACAGACACACATACACACAAGACACAAAGCCACACAGACACACAGACACACATACAGACACACAGACACACATACGGACAGACACAATTACAGACACACAAGACACACATACGCACATACAGACAGACACAATTACAGACACACATACACACAAGACACAGACACACATACAGATAGACCAATTACAGATACACAAGACACACATACAGACAGACACAATTACAGACACACATACACACAAATCACACAGACACACATACACGCAGACCCACATAAAGAAATACACAATTAGAGACACACATACACACATCCTTACAGACACACATATACACACAAACACATACATACAGACACACATACACACAGACAGACACATACACACACAGACACATACGGTTAAGTGTACTGCACACTTACCTCTCCAGTAGAGGCAATACTCCATGCTGGTGGTTGGATGTTCCCAGCAGGTGGTATTACTGCCACTTCTCCTGTAGCCCAAGCAAGGGGTTAAATGTACTGCACACTTACCAGTAGAGGCAATACTCCATGCTCGTTGATGGATGTTCCCAGCAGGTGGTATTACTGCCACTTCTCCTGCAGCCCAAGCAAGGGGTTAAATGTACTGCACACTTACCTCTCCAGTAGAGGCAATACTCCATGCTGGTTGTTGGATGTGCCCAGCAGGTGGTATTACTGCCACTTCTCCTGCAGCAGCCCAAGCAAGGGGTTAAATGTACTGCACACTTACCAGTAGAGGCAATACTCCATGCTGGTTGTTGGATGTTCCCAGCAGGTGGTATTACTGCCACTTCTCCTGCAGCCCAAGCAAGGGGTTAAATGTACTGCACACTTACCAGTAGAGGCAATACTCCATGCTCGTTGATGGATGTTCCCAGCAGGTGGTATTACTGCCACTTCTCCTGCAGCCCAAGCAAGGGGTTAAATGTACTGCACACTTACCAGTAGAGGCAATACTCCATGCTGGTTGTTGGATGTGCCCAGCAGGTGGTATTACTGCCACTTCTCCTGCAGCCCAAGCAAGGGGTTAAATGTACTGCACACTTACCAGTAGAGGCAATACTCCATGTTGGTGGTCTATGAGATTAAATACAACACTCTCTTTACTCTAAATGATACATTACTCCTAAAAGTTACTGATTTTATCTTCTCAGCATATAACTGAAATTGGTTTGATAAGACAAACAAAAAACCGGCTGACGTTAGTTGATCTTGTGTTTTTTAAAAACTTATTTTATTTTAAGCTTATTATCTTTATAATATACGTTCCTTTCTTTTAGCGATTCATGGCAGCAACAATTATGCAGGAAATGTAATTTTTACTTTCTCTACACGTACTATGTACATACTGTATAGAGAAGGTATTGCACTCCTCCCAAAAATTCGATACCGAGATTCCACTGGAAATATACGTTTTAGGGTCCCCCTGTATCCAAAAAAAGTATTTTCAGAAAAAGCTCCCTGTGTCTGTGAACACGATAACTTAAAAACGAAAAGTCGGTAAAATACCAAATTTGGTACTTAAGTTAAGTATCTTACAAGGATACGACAAGAAGATTTTTAGAAAAATCCGCTCACCCCAAACTACTCTTTATATGGAACTTTTTCAAACATTTTTATTTTCTAAGAAATGGCCCTAACTATTTTGATTAAAATATCATATATTAAAGATATTCACCTTAAAAACAAAATTTGTATCTTGAATTTTCTGTGAAAGCTTCTGAAGACTACTTATTCTGCATGAATTTTGCGGAATTTTGTATAACTGCTAAATCGTAAGAGGTGGAGAAAAACTTACCACACAAAAAATGGAGAGCACGTTAAAACACACCATTAATGTTATATACATTGTATTTCGTGGAGTTTATCGTTTTTGAGATATTCCTTGTTTTTGATTTCACCTTTAAAAAACATACTTTTCTCATACAGAAATTTGTCAACTTCTATACATACAAACAAAGGAACTTCAGTCACATAGCAACCAGCTTTTGGCTATCACTTTAACCTATGGTACTCCCTTATTTCACTTTTACTTACAAGGAAGCAAGTAATAAGACTATTTCTGGTATTTTTTTCTCGATTAGCATGAAGTAAATAGAAGCATAAGCTTTTTAACAATAATTTGTTGCAAAGACGTAGAGAAAGTCATGTGAATGGAACACATCAGATTTTTTATGCCAGATTATGCTCCTGAGGGTTTTTCTTTGTCACTTACAACTTTTAGTTGAAGATAATTAATTGTTTTTGTTATGATTTAAATTATTTTTGTAATATGTTATCGTGTGATCAACTGAAAATGCACACTTTGGTAAGCCTTTACTTTAGAAGGCTGTGAGTGTTGAACATTTAGAGAAACTGTCGTACATTGCCAATTTTCCTGTATAAGTTGAAATACTGTTTTTATTTTCCTTATTGAGCGTTTTTATAAATTTGATATGCGAATTGTTAGGAGTTAAATTTGTTTTGGGAACCATCCGCTTGCGTGCGTTAGTTCAGGTTACCTCACTTGGTTCTAACACTTTTCTGTATATTTATAGCTTTTAAATACAACTCAAGTTATAAGCAAACATATAAATTAAAATGTATAAATAATAAACAGAACACTAGTGAAAGTTGATCAGTGGCCATCAAGTAATATTTTAATTGTAAGTCTTCATTAGACCAGAGGCCGTTAAGCCTTTTGAAAAAACTCGGAGTAAATGAGCACTTTCCAAGCTGCTGCACGGTGTTTGCCAAGTGCTGCTGCTAATGTCAATGCTTTCACACAGACTTGCTGGAATCCTGCGCCCCCTGGATACTGTCGCAAAACAATGATTCCGACATGGCACGTTTTGGTCGTAGTTTTTGCCACTTGTACAACATTAGCAAAATTTCTGTCGAACCTTTACAGGCTGCTCCTAGAAAATCAAACATATAACGTTTATTTGTTACTAATAGTCTTAATATTTGCTATTTTAATCAAAATCGTTCAGGCCCTTTTTACTTTCTCTATACGCACTATGTACATAGTGAATAGAGAAAGTATTGCACTCCACCAAAAAATACGATACCGAGATTTCACCGGAAATATATGTTTTAGGGTCCCCTTTATCTAAAAAAAGCATTTTCACAAAAAAGGTCCGTGTGTGTGTGTGTCCGTGTGTCTGTGAACACGATAACTCAAAAACGAAAAGTCGGTAAAATACCAAATTTGGTATTGAAGTTTAGTATCTTCCAGGGATGCGACACGAAGATTTTGAGAAAAATCCCCCACCCCAAACTATCCTTTACATGGTACATTTTACGAAGCCTTTGATTTTCTAAAAAATGGCTCTAACGGTTTTGATTAAAATATCATATATTAAAGATATTTACCTGACAAATAAAATTTATATTTTGAATTTTCTGGGAATAGCCTCTGAAGTTTACTTTATTCTGGATGAATTTTGCATAACTACTAAACCGTAAGAGATGGACAAAAACTTAAAACATAAATAATGTAGAGCACATTAAATCACACAATTTATGTTGTATACATTTTTTCGTGGAGTTGATCGTTTTTGAGATATTCCTTTTTCTTGGTTTCAGATTTGAAAAACTTATACTTTTCTCATACAGGAATTTGTCAACTCCTGTCCACACAAACAAAGGAACATCAGTCACATAGCAACCAGCTTTTGGCTTTCACTTTAACCTATGATATTTCGCTTGTATTTACAATAAAGCAAGGAATAATACTATTTCTGCTAATTTTCCTCGATTAACATGAAATAAATAAAAGATAAGCTTATTAACAATAATTTGTTACAGAGAGATAGAGAAAGTCATGTGAATGGAACACATCAGATTTTTGTTAATGTGTCAAACATTTCCAAAAATGTTCAATGTAAACGTTACTTTTTGGACTGAGATTTCATACAAACGCTTCGTTTCGCTTTTAAAGACGTTCAACTTAAATACTAGGTTTGGTACATAACGGACTTTTCGCTTTTGAGTTTTGTTTTCTTTCTTTTTTTTAAATACAATTCCGGAGTCTGATCGGGACTCCGACGCTGTATACCCTACTTTTTATTTACCTAATGTGTTTACTTTGATTACTGAATTTCTGTTTTACTCACACATGCACAAACATATAACAGAGACGCTTTGGCGAGCGCGGCCAGGGGACCGGCTTGAGTTGAGCAATCAGAGAGAAAGTCTCTGGCATGACTTGAGATAAACAAAAATGTACATCTAGATAAAATGCAACATTTACACTAAATACTTCTTTTTTTGGGCGGAGGTAACCCTTCTTATTGGTTTCAATTTTTAAATTCTTGTTGCCCAAATGAGATATTATTATTATTATTCGCCTTTATTATTATTATTATTATTATTATTATTATTATTCACCTTTATTATTATTATTATTATTATTCACCTTTATTGCTTCTGGTCAAACAAACAGAACGAAATTTCAAGGCCATCACATAGCGGCCAGCTTCGAAATACTTTTGATCAACTCCTAAGCCTATTGTAATTGCTTATTTATTTGTATCTACAAGGTCACATGTAATAAAGTCATTAATGCAAAATCTGATAAGGGTTAACGTAAAGTTTATAAAATAATACTTCTTTAGAATACTTTATTGGATAATGAGCAGAGAAAGCCATATGAATGTAACGCGTTAGATTTTGGGAGCCTCAAAACATGTATTTCCGGTAGGATCACATCGAATTTTTGGGCTTACCTAATATAGGTAGGCAGTAGAAAACACACATATACACAAATATTTGTCAAAAAATGCTTTTTTTGGATACAGGAAGTCTGATAACATATATTTGCGGAATTGAATTGTTGTGTGCAATAGAATACCTTCTCTGTACACTATGTAGAAGTACGTGTAGAGAAATTAAAAGGATTTATACAACATTGATGTTACACTCTTTGTGTTGAAGAGCTGCAGGCAACTCTTGCTCCAAGGTTCGTTAATCCAGTGCCGAAACAGACTCAAGGTATTGTATTCCACCCAAACATTCCATACCGAGGTTTCACCGCAAATATATGTTTTGGGGTCCCGTGAGTCCGAAAAAAGTATTTTTAAAAAAAGATCCGTGTGTGTGTCTGAGTGTATGATTGTGGACAGCATAGCCCAAAAATTAAAAGAGCATTAAATACCAAACTTAGTATTTAGATTTAGTATCTTCCAAGGATGCGTCACGAATATTTTCAAAACAACCCCCCTATCTACCACAAAATACCGTTTACATGGAAAAAATTTCGAAAATGTTGATTTTCTTAAAAATGGCTCTAAAGATTTTGATTAAAATCCCGTATATTAAAGCTATTTATGTCCGAAATAAAATGTATATCTAGAAATTTTTGGGAATAGCCTCTGAAGACCTCTTTATTCTGGATGAATTTTCCCGAAGTTTTCTTAGTTGCTAAACGTAAGAGATAGAAAAAACTCACTACACATAAAATGTACATCACGACAAAACGCACAATTTATGTCCTTTACGTTTTTGTTGTGGAGGTAACCGTTTCCGAGATATTCCTTGTTATTGGTTTCAATTGTGAAGTAGTTAAACTTTTCTCAGACCGGAAGTGTCTGTTTTTCCTTTTTTCTGCTCCTGACCAAGCAAAGAAGCGATTTGCAATGACAGTCTCCTAACGTCAGCTTTTAAAACATTTGACTATCACTTTAACATAGCACATTCCTTTAGTTTCCTTCTACTTATAAGGAACTAAGTAATAAGAACATTCTGCTAATGTTTATCTCGATTAGCATTGTGTAGAGAGAAGAATAATCGTTTGTAGGAGGTTTGTAGAGCAGCTAGAGAAAGTCATGTGAGTCTAACACATCAGATTTTTCATTGTGTTTGGTGGAATGGCACACAAGCGCCTTCTATACGGCTCTGCAGGAATTACTAAGCTCTAAACTTGAATACTACAACACTGTTGTATTTTCCGTTGTCTACTTTATACATTGTATTACCCAACACACTATAGACCGATGCTACTGCAAGAATAAACAGGTAGCTGAAGAGTTTCATTAAAAGAATTTGCTGGGCCCCACCTCAGCAGTCGCCACTAATACTAAGTCTTTGACATTCAGAGAACAAAAAATTATAATTAACATTAATATACCCGTCGGATTAAACAGAATTCGGCAAAACAAGCTATCAGCTGGAGATTTTAGTGAAACAAAAGATGCAGAGATATACAGATGTGTGGAAATTAGTGATTAGCAGACACCACAACAAATGCCTGGAAGATGTCTTTAAAAGGAAGACGAACAACATGGTTACACAGAAATATGGTTGTGCAAAACGTGTCTAGAACCTGACACCACAGCCAATACCTGGAAGATGTCTCTAAAAGGAAGACGAACAACACGGTTACATAGAAATATGGTTGTGCAAACCGTGTCTAGAAACAGACACCACAGCAAATACCTGGAAGATGTCTCTAAAAAGAAGACGAACAACACGGTTACATAGAAATATGGTTGTGCAAACCGTGTCTAGAAACAGACACCACAGCAAATACCTGGAAGATGTCTCTACAAGGAAGACGAACAATATATTTACATAGAAATATAGTTGTGCAAACCGTGTCTAGAAACAGACACCACAACAAATGCCTAAAAGATGTCTCTAAAGGAAGACGAACAACACGGTTACATAGAAATATGGTTGTGCAAACCGTGTCTAGAAACAGACACCACAGCAAATACCTGGAAGATGTCTCTAAAAAGAAGACGAACAACACGGTTACATAGAAATATGGTTGTGCAAACCGTGTCTAGAAACAGACACCACAGCAAATACCTGGAAGATGTCTCTACAAGGAAGACGAACAATATATTTACATAGAAATATAGTTGTGCAAACCGTGTCTAGAAACAGACACCACAACAAATGCCTAAAAGATGTCTCTAAAGGAAGACGAACAACACGGTTACATAGAAATATGGTTGTGCAAACCGTGTCTGGAAACAGACACCACAGCAAATACCTGGAAGATGTCTTTAAAAGGAAGACGAACAACACGGTTACATAGAAATATGGTTGTGCAAACCGTGTCTGGAAACAGACACCACAGCAAATACCTGGAAGATGTCTTTAAAAAGAAGACGAACAACACGGTTAAATAGAAATATGGTTGTGCGAAGCGTGTCTAGAAACAGACAACATAGCAAATACCTGGAAGATGTCTCTAAAACGAAGACGAACAACATAGTTATATAGAAATATGGTTGTGCAAACCGTGTCTAGAACCTGACACCACAGCCAATACCTGGAAGATGTCTCTAAAAGGAAGACGAACAACATGGTTACATAGATATATGGTTGTGCAAACCGTGTCTAGAAACAGACACCACAACAAATGCCTGGAAGATGTCTCTAAAAGGAAAACGAACAACATAGTTACACAGAAAAATGGTTGTGTAAACCGTGTCTATAAACAGACACCACATCAAATACCTGCAAGATGTCTCTAAGAGGAAGATGAACAACATGGTTCCATAGAAATATGGCTGTGCAAACCGTGTCTAGAAACAGACACCACAACAAATGCCTGGAAGATGTCTCTAAAAGGAAGACGAACAACATGGTTACATAGAAATATGTTTGTGCAAATCGTGTCTAGAAACAGACACCACAACAAATACCTGAGAACTCTCTCTAAAAGGAAGACGAACTACATGGTTACCTAGCAATATGGTTGTGCAAACCGTGTCTAGAAACAGACACCACAACAAATACCTGGAAGGAGTCTCCAAAAGGTAGACGAACAACATGGTTACATAGAAATATGGTTGTGCAAACCATGTCTAGAGACAGACAAGTCAGCAAACACCTGGAATCTGTCATTAAAAAGAAGACGAACAATGATTACCTAGAAATATGGCTGTGCAAACCGTGTCTAGGAACAAACAACACAACAAATACCTGGAAGCTGTCTTTAAAAGAAAGACGAACAACATGGTTACATAGAAATATGGTTGTGCAAACCGTGTCTATAAGCAGGCACCACAAAAAAAACCTGAGAACTGTCTCTAAAAGGAAGACGAACAACATGGTTACATAGAAACATAGTTGTGCAAACCCTGTCTAGAAACAGGCACCACAACAAATACCTGAGAACTGTCTCTAAAAGGAAGACGAACAACATGGTTACATAGAAACATAGTTGTGCAAACCATGTCTTGAAACAGATAACACAACAAGTACCTGGAAACTGTCTTTAAAAGGAAGACGAACAGAATGGTTACACTGAAATATGGTTGTGCAAACTGTGTCTAGAAACAGACACCACAGCAAATACCTGGAAACTGTCTTTAAAAGGAAGAAGAACAACATGGTTACACAGAAATATGGTTGTGCAAACCGTGTCTAGAAACAGGCACCACAATAAGTACCTGAGAACTGTCCCTAAAAGGAGGTCGAACAACATGGTTACATACAAATGTGGTTGTGCAAACCGTGTGTAGAAACAGACAATACAACAAATACCTGGAAGATGTCTCTAAAAGGAAGACCAACAACATGGTTACATAGAAATATGGTTGTGCAAACCGTGTCTAGAAGCAGACACCACAATAAGTACCTGAGAACTGTCTAAAACGAAGAGGAACTACATGGTTACATAGCAATATGCTTGTGCAAACCGTGTCTAGAAACAGACACCACAACAAATACCTGGAAGGTGTCTCCAAAATGTAGACGAACAACATAGTTACATAGAAATATGGTTTTGGAAACCCTGTCTAGAAGCAGACAACACAGCATATACCTGGAAGCTGTCATTAAAAAGAAGACGAACAACATGATTACATAGAAATACGGTTGTGCAAACGGTGTCAAGAAAAAGACACCACAACAAATGCCTGGAAGTTGTCTCTAAAAGAAAGACGAAAAACATAGCTACAAAGAAAAATGTTTGTGCAAACCGACTCTAGAAACAGAAACCACATCAAATACTTGGAAGATGTCTCTAAAAGGAAGATGAACATCATGGTTACATAAAATACGGTTGTGCAAACCGTGTCTAGAAGCAGACACCACAACAAATGCCTGGAAGATGTCTTTAAAAGGAAGACGAACATATGGTTACATAGAAATATGGTTGTGCAAATCGTGTCTAGTAACAGACACCAAAACAAATGCCTGGAAGATGTCTTTAAAAGGAAGACGAACAGCATGGTTACATAGAAATGTGGTTGTGTAAACCCAGTCTAGAAACAGACACCACAAATACCTGGAAGCTGTCTTTAAAAGCAAGACGAACAAAATGGTTACATAGAAATATGGTTCCGCAAACCCTGTCTAGAAACAGACACCACAGCAAATACCTGGAAACTGTCTCTAAAAGGAAGACGAACAACATGGTTACATAGAAATATGGTTGTGCAAACCGTGTCTAGAAACAGACACCACAGCAAATACCAGGAAGATGGCTCTAAAAGGAAGAGGAACAACATGGTTACATAGAAATATGTTTGTACAACCCGTGTCTAGAAACAGACACCACAACAAATGCCTGGAAGATGTCTTTAAAAGAGAGACGAACAACATGGTTACATAGATATATGGTGGTGCAAATCGTGTCTAAAAACAGACACCACAGCAAATACCTGGAAACTGTCTTTAAAAGGAAGACGAACAACTTGGTTACACAGAAATATGGTTGTGCAAACTGTGTCTAGAAACAGACACCACAGCAAATACCTGGAAACTGTCTTAAAAAGGAAGACAAACAACATGGTTACACAGAAATATGGTTGTGCAAACCGTGTCTAGAAACAGACACCACAATAAATACCTGAGAACTGTCTCTAAAAGGAGGTCGAAGAACATGGTTACATAGAAATGTGGTTGTGCAAACCGTGTCTAGAAACAGACAACACAACAAATACCTGGAAGATGTCTCTAAAAGGAAGACGAACAACATGGTTACATAGAAATATGGTTGCGCAAACCGTGTCCAGAAACAGACACCACAATAAGTACCTGAGAACTGTCTCTAAAAGGAGGTCGAACTACATGGTTACATAGCAATATGGTTTAGCAAACCGTGTCTTGAAACTGACACCATAATAAGTACCTGAGAACTGTCTCTAAAAGGAAGACGAACTACATGGTTACATAGCAATATGGTTGTGCAAACCGTGTCTAGAAACAGACACCACAACAAATACCTGGAAGGTGTCTCTAAAAGGTAGACGAACACCATGGTTACATAGAAATATGGTTGTGCAAACCATGTCTAGAAACAGACAACTCAACAAATACCTGGAAGCTGTCACTAAAAAGAAGACGAACAACATGGTTACATACAAATATGGTTGTGCAAACCGTGTCTAGAAACAGAGAACACAACAAACTCCTGGAAAATGTCTCTAAATAAAGACGAACAACATGGTTACATAGAAATATGGTTTTGCAAATCGTGTCTAGACACAGACACCACAACAAATACCTGGAAGCTGTCTTTAAAAAGACGACCAACATGTTTACTTAGAAATTTGGTTGTGCAAATTGTGCCTAGAAACAGACACCACAACAAATACCTGAGAACTCTCTCTAAAAGGAAGACGAACTACATGGTTACATAGAAATATGGTTGTGTTAACCGTGTCTATAAACAGGCACCACATCAAATACCTGACAAATGTCTCTAAAAGGAAGACGAACAACATGGTTACATAGAAAGATAGTTGTGCAAACCGTGTCTAGAAACAGGCACCACAACAAATACCTGAGAACTGTCTCTAAAAGGAAGACGAACAACATGGTTACATAGAAATATGGTTGTGCAAATCGTGTCTAGACACAGACACCACAACAATTACCTGGAAGCTGTCTTTAAAAAGACGACCAACATGGTTACATAGAAATTTGGTTGTGCAAATTGTGCCTAGAAACAGACACCACAACAAATACCTGAGAACTCTCTCTAAAAGGAAGACGAACTACATGGTTACATAGAAATATGGTTGTGTTAACCGTGTCTATAAACAGGCACCACATCAAATACCTGACAAATGTCTCTAAAAGGAAGACGAACAACATGGTTACATAGAAAGATAGTTGTGCAAACCGTGTCTAGAAACAGGCACCACAACAAATACCTGAGAACTGTCTCTAAAAGGAAGACGAACAACATGGTTACATAGAAACATAGTTGTGCAAACCGTGTCTTGAAATAGATAACACAACAGGTACCTGGAAACTGTCTTTAAAAGGAGAACGAAGCCGATATACCAGGAAATATCAAACTGTGTCTAGAAACAGACACCACAGCAAATACCTGGAAACTGTCTTTAAAAGGAAGACGAACAACATGGTTACACAGAAATATGGTTGTGCAAACTGTGTCTAAAAACAGACACCACAGCAAATACCTGGAAACTGTCTTTAAAAGGAAGACGAACAACATGGTTACACAGAAATATGGTTGTGCAAACTGTGTCCAAAAACAGACACCACAGCAAATACCTGGAAACTGTCTTTAAAGGAAGACGAACAGCATGGTTACACAGAAATATTGTTGTGCAAACCGTGTCTAGAAACAGACACCACAATAAGTACCTGAGAACTGTCTCTAAAAGGATGTCGAAGAACATGGTTACATAGAAATGTGGTTGTGCAAACTGTGTCTAGAAACAGACAACACAAAAAATACCTGGAAGATGTCTCTAAGAGGAAGACGAACAACATGGTTACATAGAAATACGGTTGTGCACCCGCGTCTAGAAACAGACAACACAACAAATACCTCGAAGATGTCTCTAAAAGGAAGACGAACAACATGGTTACATAGAAATGTGGTTGTGCAAAGCGTGTCTAGAAACAGACAAGACAGCATATACCTGGAAGCTGTCGTTAAAAAGAAGACGAACAACATGGTTACATAGAAATATGGTTGTGCATACCGTGTCTAGAAACAGACAACACAACAAGTACCTGAGAACTGTCTCTAAAAAGAGGTCGAAGAACATGGTTAACAGATAATGGTTGTGCAAACCGTGTCTAGAAACAGACAACACAACAAATACCTGAGAACTGTCTCTAAAAGGAGGTGGAAGAACATGGTTACACAGAAATATGATTGTGCAAACCGTGTCTAGAAACAGACAACACAACAAATACCTGAGAACTGTCTCTAAAAGGAAGACGAAGAACATGGTTACATAGAAATGTGGTTGTGCAAACCGTGTCTAGAAACAGACAACACAACAAATACTTGAGAACTCTCTCTAAAAAGAGGTCGAAGAACATGGTTACACAGAAATATGGTTGTGCAAACCGTGTCTAGAAACAGGAATATCGTTTTTGAGATATTCCTTGTTTTTGGTTTCAGCTATGAAAAACTTACTTTTCTTCTATAGGAATTTGTCAACTCCTATCCATATAAACAAAGAAACTTCAGTCACATAACAACCAGCTTTTGACTATCACTTTAACCTATGGTTTGCTTCTACTTACAAGGAAACAAGACTATTTCTGTTAATTTGTTCTCCAGTAGCATGAAGTAAATAGAGGCATAATTTTTTTAAGAATAATTTGTTACAGATGTGTTGAGAAAGTCATGTGAATGGAACACCTCAGATTTTTTCTATAATGTTGGAAATATATTTGTATATATGAAAATGTATGATATTGAATAGTGGGGTAAATAAAAATAATTTGTTAGATCATGTTTTTGTCAGTTTTTGTGGATAAGGCATTATTTGGAAATGTTTAGGCCGCTTTGAGCACTTTTCCATAATACTGTGGGGTTGTTTGTGTTTAATTGAGGGTTATTTCAGTGTCGCACAGGCGCTTGTCGGACAGGAGTTGGAGAGGTGGAATCAGACTGAAGAAAGAAGAAGGTGATAGACAAGAACAGCGATACACAACTGGGCGCAACATTTTTCTCTTGAGTTAAACGCAGGCTTACTTTTAGTTGCTTCCGTTCAAGTAGAGGAGTTTATAAATGAGTATTAGCAGACAAAAGACAGTCAGTTTCGTTTCATAATCTCCGCGCAGTTTTGATTCTGAAGTGCAATTCCAAATTGTAAAAGTGAGCTGAAGTCCATCTTCTACAACAAAAGCTACCGTAACTTGTTTTTAAAGTACATTTATGTTTACACAGTAAATGTTTCATGAGCACAACGATAGTTCAAATTTTCTTTTATATTGTGTTATATTTTATGTAACTAAGTAGCCAGGTAGTAGCCAGGTGAATGTTTCATGAGCACAACGATAATTCAAATTTTCTTTTATATTGTGTTATATTTTATGTAACTAAGTAGCCAGGTGAATGTTTAAATCGCATTTTTACTGTTAACTCCTTGCTCTTTATTTGACAGTTTTTAAATGTTTTGGTTATTTTTAGTTGTTAATGCATATTTTATCAAATTGTAGGTCATTAAATGCTTTGCCCTAATTACAGTAATAATAATAACAACAATATAATCATAGTAATAATAACACCTCATTTATTTATTCCTTAAAGGCCAAGTGTGAAAATTTCACTTTTGAAACTTAATTTAATGTATTTATTTGTCTGTGTCGGAACATTTGTTTTTGCTTGCGCACACACGCCTCGAGATAATTCGGCAACTGCGTGCTTTGAGTTGTGCCGCAAGAGCATTACGCGCATCGTTGTTCATCACTTTAAAGGTGTTTGTGATTCACCAACTTTTTACGCTACCTGTCAGGTACAGAGTAAGTATTGTTTCCACCCAAAACTGTAATGTCGAGGTTTCACTGGAAGTGGCGTGTGTGTGAGTGAGTGAGATGAGCATAATTCAAAAACGAAAAGTTCATTAAATACCAAACAACTGCCTTTTCCCAACTATTATTTGTTTCAAACCTTCGATTTCTTCTTCTTCCTCTCCTTAGTTACTGAGGCATTTTGCTTCTTTTGAATGTTTTTCTTGTTTCTCTTGCCAGCAGGTTCAGTTGGTATTCTTGTATCATCGCACAGGAATCCATAAATAAAACCACAATTAAGTATTTTGTTCTTATTTTTCCCCGTTTACATAACTACTTATTGCTGTATGCAGAACTTCTTGTTTCGTTGTTATATGTATTTTTTATGTCTTAAATAGATTTATAACTTTTATTGCATTTTAACTAATTAAAACTTCCCATAATTATAAGATCACTTTTGTTAATTAGCGTTTCATTTTAACATATTCATATCGCGTATGAATTAGCAACAAAATTTGGTGATGTTAATACTTACCTTGAATCACTGATATTCTACCACTTATATTCTTTCCGAACTACAACCATTCTTTTTACTTTTGGATGAACCTTTTGTAAATCTCCTTCAAAAATGTTGATCCTTTCCAATTTTTAAGATATCTCTTTAAGCCATTTTGTTCTTGTCCATTTGGTTTGTGGCTCTGTAGTATTCTTTATGGTTCTTTTTACTTTCTCTACACGTACTGTGTATCTACATAGTGTATAGAGAAGGCACTGTAAAGCACCCAAAAATTCGGTACCGAGATTCCAATGCAAATATATGTTTTGGGTCCCCCTGAATCCAAAAAAAAGCATTTCTGGAAAAAAGGTCCGTGTGTCTGTGTGTGTGTGTCTGTGGACAGCATAGCCCAAAAACGAAAACACCATTAAATACCAAACTTGGTATTTAAGTTCAGTATCTTCCAAGAATACGACATGAAGATTTTCAAGAAAATCCCCATACCCCCAGGTACCCCTTATACTTCTTTCAAAACATTTTATTTTGATTTTCTTAAAAATGGCTCTAACGCTTTGATTAAAATGTCGTCAAATATAATGTATATCTTGAATGTTCTGGGACTGCTTCTGAAGACTATTCTGGATCAATTTACGAATTTTGTACAACTGCTAAACCATAAGAGATAGTCAAAATCTTACCACACAACAAATGTAGAGCTTATTAAAACACACAATTTATGTTACATACTTTTTTTCGTGGAGTTGATCGTTTTTGAGATATTCCTTGTTTTTGTTTTCAGGTTTGAAAAACTTATACTTTTCTCATACAGGAATTTGTCAACTCGTGTCCATACAAACAAAGGAACTTCAGTCTCATAGCAACCAGCTTTTGACTATCACTTTAACCTATGCTACTCCCTTATTTCACTTTTACTTACAAGAAAGCAAGTAGTAAGACTATTTCTGCTATTTTTTTACTTTCTCTATATTCTCTATGTACTTAGTGTATAGAGAATGTATTCCACTCCACCAAAAAAGTCGATACCGAGATTTCACCGGAAATATATGTTTTAGGGTCCCCTGTATCAAAAAAAAAGTATTTTCAGAAAAAAGTCCGTGTGTGTGTCCGTATGTCAGTGTGTCCGTGTGTCTGTGAACAAGATAATTCAAAAACGAAAAGTCGCTAAAATACCAAACTTGGTATTTAAGTTTAGTATCTTCCAGGGATGCGACACGAAGATTTTGAGAAAAATCCCCCACCCAAACTACCCTTTACATGGAACCTTTTTCGAAAATTTTGATTTTCTAAAAAATGCCAGTAACGATTTTGATTAAAATATCGTATACTAAAGTTATTTACGTGACAAATAAAATTTTTATTTTGAATTTTCTGGGAATAGCCTCTGAAGGCTACTTTATTCTGGATAAATGTTTCATAACTACTAAACCGTTAGAAATGGACAAAATCTTAACCCACAAAAATGTAGAGCACGTTAAAACACACAATTTATGTTATATACATTTTTTTCGTGGAGATGATCGTTTTTGAGATATTCCTTTTTCTTGGTTTCAGCTTAGAAAAACTTATACTTTTCTCATACAGGAATTTGTCAACTCCAGTCCATACAAACAAAGGAACATCAGTCACATAGCAACCAGCTTTTGGCTTTCACTTTAACCTATGGTACTCCCTTATTTCGCGTCTACTTACAATAAAGCAAGAAATAGGACTATTTCTGCTAATTTTTCTCGATTAGCATGAAATGAATAAAAGATAAGCTTATTAACACTAATAATTTACAGAGTTATAGAGAAAGTCATGTGAATGGAACACATCATATTTTTTTTTTTTTTCTTGATTAGTATGAAGTAAATGGAAACAAACATTTTTTAACAATAATTTGTTGCAGAGATGTAGAGAAAGTCATGTGAACACATCATATTTTTGAGCTATGATGTTCACAGAGGAATATATACCTCTAAATACAGAGATTTTTTTCTAAAAATGCTTTTTTTTATTTTTTTATTCGGATACTTCAAAACTTACATCTCCGGTTAAATCTTGACAAGGAATTTTGTGTGGAATACAATACTTCCTACTTCGTTTACGTAGTGGCTAAAGTAGAACTAATAATTAAATGAGTTTAAAAAACATCGTTGTTTTGTACGAGAGAGAGAGAGAGAGAGAGAGAGAGAGAGGGAGAGAGAGAGACATCTATATCTATATACACAAATAGTTGTGAGGTTTCCTTAAATGTTGTGTTCACTTAGAGACACTACACCTGATGGGCACTAAAAGTTGAGAAGCCCTGGGGCGTACTTTGCTAACCGTCTGGTAGAATGTCGAGAGTGAATCTTCTGCACGTAACGTCCTTGTACACACTTCCTGGTACAGTCAGTCCTGCCAACCACACTCCCAAACATGCAAGTACATTACGATAACTCCAGGAGTGTTTGCTTCTATGCAATAATGTGAGTGTAACTTACAAGGCTGTAATATATTTACTAATGTCATGGCATACAATCTCCGAAACTGCTTAAGAGATGATAGGTGATGAAATAAGCATTCCTTGAGTAAAAGGCCAACATCTCTTAAGTTATAACAGAGAAGCTTACCAAATGTCATATGAATGTTTATTAGTATACGTCACTTATAAAGGTTATGTATAGAGGATATTTATTATAAATAAGCTGTATTTATCTTCAGTTCGTGTCTTCAATAATATAACTTTATGATGGTTTCTGGGAACAAGTATCAATGACCAACTTTGACATTTAGTGTAAAGATTTACAGTAATCTGTTCTTTATGTTTTGTCTGTGTGTAAGTGCCTATGTGTGTATATGTGTGTACGTGTGCGTGTGAGAGTGTGTCTGTGTGTGTCTGTGTGTGTCTGTGTGTGTCTATGTGTGTCTGTGTGTGTCTGTGTATGTCTGTGTGTGTCTGTTTATGTCTGTGTGTGTCCGTGTGTGTCTGTGTGTGAGAGTCTGTAAGTAAGAGTGTCTGTGTGTGTCTGTGTGTGACTGTGTGTAAGTGTGAGTGTGCCTGTGTGTGTCTGTGTGTGAGTGTGTGTAAGTGTGAGTGTCTGTGTGTGTCTGTTTGTGTCTGTGTGTGTCCGTGTGTGTCTGTGTGTGTCTGTGTGTGTCTGTGTGTGTCTGTGTGTGTCTACGTGTGTCTGTGTGTGTATATGTGTGTCTGTGTGTGTCTACGTGTGTCTGTGTGTGTGAGAGTGTGTCTGTGTGTGTCTGTGTGTATCTGTGTATGTCTGTTGTGTCTGTGTATGTCTATGTGTGTGAGAGTGTGTCTGTGTGTGTCTGTGTGTATCTGTGTATGTCTGTGTGTGTCTGTGTATGTCTGTGTGTGTCTGTGTGTGTCTATGTGTGTCTGTGTGTGTCTGTGTCTGTGTGCGTCTGTGTGTGTGTCTGTGTGTGTCTGTGTGTGTCTGTGTATGTCTGTGTGTGTCTATGTGAGTCTGTGTGTGTCTGTGTGTGTCTGTGTGTGTCTGTGTATGTCTGTGTGTGTCTCTGTGTGTCTCTGTGTGTCTGTGTGTGTCTGTGTGTGTCTGTGTATATCTGTGTGTGTCTGTGTGTGTCTGTGTGTGTCTGTGTGTGTCTGTGTGTGTCCATGTGTGTCTGTGTGTGTCTGTGTGTGTCTGTGTGTGTCTGTGTGTGTCTGTGTGTGTCTATGTGTGTCTGTGTGTGTATGTTTGTGTCTGTGTGTGTCTGTGTATGTCTGTGTGTGTCTGTGTGTGTCTCTGTGTGTCTCTGTGTGTCTGTGTGTGTCTGTGTGTGTCTGTGTGTATGTGCCTAAGTGTGTATATGTGTGTCCGTGTGCGTGTGAGAGTGTGTCTGTGTGTGTCCGTGTGTGTCTGTGTGTGTCTGTGTATGTCTGTGTGTGTCTATGTGTGTCTGTGTATGTCTGTGTGTGTCTGTGTGTATCTGTGTATGTCTGTGTGTCTGTGTGTGTATGTGTGTATCTGTGTATGTCCATGTGTGTCTGTGTGTGTCTGTGTGTGTCTGTGTATGTCTATGTGTGTCTGTGTGTGTCTGTGTGTGTCTGTGTGTATCTGTGTATGTCTGTGTGTGTCTGTGTATGTCTGTGTGTGTCTGTGTGTGTCTGTGTGTGTCTATGTGTGTCTGTGTATGTCTGTGTGTGTCTGTGTGTCTGTGTGTATATGTGTGTCCGTGTGCGTGTGAGAGTGTATCTGTGTGTGTCTATGTGTGTCTGTGTATGTCTGTGTGTGTCTGTGTGTGTCTGTGTGTGTCCGTGTGTGTCTGTGTGTGTCTGTGTGACTGTGTGTGTTTGTGTGTGTCTGTGTGTGTCTATGTGTGTCTGTGTGTGTCCGTGTGTGTCTCTGTATGTCTGTGTGTGTCCGTGTGTGTATGTGTGTGTCCGTGTGTGTCTGTATGTATATCTGTGTGTGTCTGTGTGTGAGTGTGTGTCTGTGTGTGAGAGTGTGCCTGTGTGTGTCTGTGTGTGAGTGTGTGTAACAGTGAGTGTCTGTGTGTGTCTGTGTGTATGTGTGTGTCTGTGTGTGTCCGTGTGTGTCTATGTGTGTCTGTGTGTGTCTGTGTCTGTCCGTGTGTGTCTGTATGTGTCCGTGTGTGTCCGTGTGTGTCTGTGTGTGTCCGTGTGTCTGTGTGTGTCCGTGTGTGTCTGTGTGTGTTTGTGTGTCCGTGTGTGTCTGTGTGTGTCTGTATGTACATCTGTGTGTATCTGTGTGTGTCCGTGTGTGTCTGTGTGTGCGAGTGTGTGTCTGTGTGTGAGAGTGTGCCTGTGTGTGAGTGTGTGTAAGTGTGAGTGTCTGAGTGTGTCTGTGTGTGAGTGTGTGTCTGTGTCTGTGTGTGAGTGTGTGTGTCAGTGTGTGAGTATGTGTATGTGTGTGAGTGTGTGTGTCTGTGTGTGTATGTGAGTGTGTGTAAGTGTGAGTGTCTGGGTGTGTCTGTGTGTGAGTGTGTGTCTGTGTCTGTGTGTGAGTGTGTGTGTCAGTGTGTGAGTATGTGTATGTGTGTGAGTGTGTGTGTCTGTGTGTGTATGTGAGTGTGTGTGTGAGTGTGTGTGTCTGTGTGTGAGTGTGTGTCTGTGTGTGTATGTGTGTGTATGTGAGTGTGTGTGTCTGTGTGTGAGTGTGTGTCTGTGTGTATGTGTGTGAGTGTGTATCTGTGTGTGAGTGTGTGTGTCTGTGTGTATGTGTGTATGTGTGTGAGTGTGTGTGTCTGTGTGTGAGTGTGTGTCTGTGTGTGTATGTGAGTGTGTGTGTGAGTGTGTGTGTCTGTGTGTGAGTGTGTGTCTGTGTGTATGTGTGTGAGTGTGTATCTGTGTGTGAGTGTGTGTCTGTGTGTGTCTGTGTGTGTCTGTGTGTGAGTGTGTGTATGTATGTGAGTGTCTGTGTGTGTCTGTGTGTGTCTGTGTGTGTCTGTGTGTGTCTGTGTGTGTCTGTGTGTGAGTGTGTGTATGTATGTGAGTGTGTATCTGTGTGTGAGTGTGTGTCCGTGTGTGTCTGTGTGTGAGTGTTTGTATGTGTGTGAGTGTGTGTGTGTCTGTGTGTATCTGTGTGTCTGTGTGTGTCTGTGTGTGAGTGTGTGTATGTGTGTGAGTGTGTATCTGTGTGTGAGTGTGTGTCTGTGTGTGTCTGTGTGTGAGTGTGTGAATGTGTGTGTCTGTGTGTGAGAGTGTGCCTGTGTGTGTCTATGTGTGAGTGTGTGTGTCTGTGTGTGAGTGTGTGTCTGTGTGTGTCTGTGTGTCTGCGTGTGAGAGTGTGCCTGTGTGTGTCTATGTGTGAGTGTGTATGAGTGTGTGTGTCTGTGTGTGAGTGTGTGTATGTGTGTGTGTCTGTGTGTCTGCGTGTGAGAGTCTGCCTGTGTGTGTCTATGTGTGAGTGTGTATGAGTGTGTGTCTGAGTGTCTGTGTGTGAGTGTGTGTCTGTGTGTGAGTGTGTGTGTGAGAGTGTGCCTGTGTGTGAGTGTGTGTGTGAGTGTGTGTCTGAGTGTCTGTGTGTGAGTGTGTGTGTGAGAGTGTGTGTGTGAGTGTGTGTGTGAGTGTGTGTGTAAGTGTGTGTGTCTGAGTGTCTGTGTGAGTGTGTGTGTCTGAGTGTCTGTGTGAGTGTGTGTGTCTGAGTGTCTGTGTGTGAGTGTGTGTGTGGGAGTGTGTGTGTGAGTGTGTGTGTGAGTGTGTGTGTGAGTGTGTGTGTCTGAGTGTCTGTGTGAGTGTGTGTGTCTGAGTGTCTGTGTGTGAGTGTGTGTGTGAGAGTGTGTGTCTGAGTGTCTGTGTGAGTGTGTGTCTGAGTGTCTGTGTGTGAGTGTGTGTCTGAGTGTCTATGTGTGAGTGTCTGTGTGTGAGTGTGTGTGTGAGAGTGTGTGTCTGAGTGTCTGTGTGTGAGTGTGTGTGTGAGAGTGTGTGTCTGAGTGTCTGTGTGTGAGTGTCTGTGTGAGTGTGTGTGTGAGAGTGTGTGTCTGAGTGTCTGTGTGAGTGTGTGTGTCTGAGTGTCTGTGTGTGAGTGTGTGTGTGAGTGTGTGTGTCTGAGTGTCTGTGTGTGAGTGTCTGTGTGAGTGTGTGTGAGTGTGTGTGTCTGAGTGTCTGTGTGAGTGTGTGTGTCTGAGTGTCTGTGTGAGAGTGTGTGTGTCTGAGTGTGTGTGTGAGTGTGTGTGTGAGAGTGTGTGTCTGAGTGTCTGTGTGAGTGTGTGTGTCTGAGTGTCTGTGTGTGAGTGTGTGTGTGAGAGTGTGTGTGTGTGTGAGTGTGTGTGAGTGTGTGTGTGAGTGTGTGTGTCTGAGTGTGTGTGTGAGAGTGTTTGTCTGAGTGTCTGTGTGAGTGTGTGTGTCTGAGTGTCTGTGTGTGAGTGTGTGTGTGTGAGGGTGTGTGTGTGTGTGAGTGTGTGTGAGTGTGTGTTTGAGTGTGTGTGTGTGAGAGTGTGTGTCTGAGTGTCTGTGTGAGTGTGTGTGTCTGAGTGTCTGTGTGTGAGTGTGTGTGCGAGTGTGTGTGTGTGTGTGGGTGTGTGTGTGTCTGAGTGTGTGTGAGAGTGTGTGTCTGAGTGTCTGTGTGTGAGTGTCTGTGTGTGAGTGTGTGTGTGAGAGTGTGTGTCTGAGTGTCTGTGTGTGTGTCTGTGTGTGAGTGTGTGTGTGAGAGTGTGTGACTGAGTGTCTGTGTGTAAGTGTCTGTGTGAGTGTGTGTGTGAGAGTGTGTGTCTGAGTGTCTGTGTGAGTGTGTGTGTCTGAGTGTCTGTGTGTGAGTGTCTGTGTGTGAGTGTGTGTGTCTGAGTGTGTGAGTGTGTGTGTCTGAGTGTCTGTGTGTGAGTGTGTGTGAGTGTGTGTGTCTGAGTGTCTGTGTGTGAGTGTCTGTGTGAGAGTGTGTGTGAGTGTGTGTGAGTGTGTGTGTCTGAGTGTCTGTATGAGTGTGTGTGTCTGAGTGTCTGTGTGAGAGTGCGTGTATCTGAGTGTGTGTGTGTGTGAGTGTGTGTGTGTGAGTGTGTGTGTGAGTGTGTGTGTGACAGTGTGTGTCTGAGTGTCTGTGTGAGTGTGTGTGTCTGAGTGTCTGTGTGTGAGTGTGTGTGAGAGTGTGTGTGAGAGTGTGTGTCTGAGTGTGTGTGTGAGTGTGTGTGTGAGTGTGTGTGTCTGTGTGTGTGAGTGTGTGTGTGAGTGTGTGTGTGAGTGTGTGTGTGAGCGTGTGTGTGAGTGTGTGTGTGTCTGAGTGTGTGTGTGAGTGTGTGTGTGAGTGTGTGTGTGAATGTGTGTGTCTGAGTGTGTGTGTGAGTGTGTGTGTGAGTGTGTGTCTGAGTGTGTGTGTGAGTGTGTGTGTGAGTGTGTGTGTCTGAGTGTGTGTGTGAGTGTGTGTGTGAGTGTCTGTGTCTGAGTGTCTGTGTGAGTGTCTGTGTGTGAGTGTGTGTGTGAGAGTGTGCGTGTGTGAGTGTGTGTGTGAGTGTGTGTGTCTGAGTGTGTGTGTGAGAGTGTGTGTCTGAGTGTCTGTGTGAGTGTGTGTGTCTGAGTCTGTGTGTGAGTGTGTGTGTGAGAGTGTGTGTGTGAGTGTGTGTATGAGTGTGTGTGTGTGTGCCTGTGTGTGTCTGAGTGTCTGTGTGAGTGTGTGTGTCTTTGTGTGTGTGTGTGTGAGTGTGTGTGTGTGCCTGTGTGTGTCTGAGTGTCTGTATGAGTGTGTGTGTCTTTGTGTGTGTGTGTGTGTCTTTGTGTGTCTGAGTGTCTGTGTGAGTGTGTGTGACTTTGTGTGTGTGAGTGTCTGTGTGAGTGTGTGTGTGTGCCTGTGTGTGTCTGAGTGTCTGTGTGAGTGTGTGTGTCTTTGTGTGTGTGTGTCTTTGTGTGTCTGAGTGTCTGTGTGTGTGTGTCTTTGTGTGTCTGAGTGTCTGTGTGAGTGTGTGTGTCTTTGTGTGTGTGTGTGTCTTTGTGTGTCTGAGTGTCTGTGTGAGTGTGTGTGTCTGAGTGTCTGTGTGAGTGTGTGTGTGTCTGTGTGAGTGTGTGTGTGTCTTTGTGTGTGTGTGTCTTTGTGTGTGAGTGTGTGTCTGAGTGTCTGTGTGAGTGTGTGTGTCTGAGTGTCTGTGTGAGTGTGTGTGTCTGAGTGTCTGTGTGAGTGTGTGTGTCTGAGTGTGTGTGTGCCTGTGTGTGTCTGAGTGTCTGTGTGAGTGTGTGTGTCTTTGTGTGTGTGTGTCTGAGTGTCTGTGTGAGTGTGTGTGTGTCTGAGTGTCTGTGTGAGTGTGTGTGTCTGAGTGTCTGTGTGAGTGTGTGTGTCTTTGTGTGTGTGTCTGAGTGTCTGTGTGAGTGTGTGTGTGAGTGTGTGTGTCTGAGTGTCTGTGTGAGTGTGTGTGTCTGAGTGTCTGTGTGAGTGTGTGTGTGTGAGTGTGTGTGTCTGAGTGTCTGTGTGAGTGTGTGTGTCTGAGTGTCTGTGTGAGTGTGTGTGTCTGAGTGTCTGTGTGAGTGTGTGTGTGTCTGAGTGTCTGTGTGAGTGTGTGTGTCTGAGTGTCTGTGTGAGTGTGTGTGTCTGAGTG
Organism: Hymenopus coronatus; assembly: GCA_030762935.1. Taxonomy (NCBI): domain Eukaryota; kingdom Metazoa; phylum Arthropoda; class Insecta; order Mantodea; family Hymenopodidae; genus Hymenopus; species Hymenopus coronatus. The sequence continues at coordinate 186,440,188 of CM060882.1, read as the reverse complement.
TCTGTGTGAGTGTGTGTGTCTTTGTGTGTCTGAGTGTCTGTGTGAGTGTGTGTGTCTGAGTGTCTGTGTGAGTGTGTGTGTCTGAGTGTCTGTGTGAGTGTGTGTGTGTGAGTGTGTGTGTCTGAGTGTCTGTGTGAGTGTGTGTGTCTGAGTGTCTGTGTGAGTGTGTGTGTGTCTGAGTGTCTGTGTGAGTGTGTGTGTCTGAGTGTCTGTGTGAGTATGTGTGTCTGAGTGTCTGTGTGAGTGTGTGTGTCTGAGTGTCTGTGCGAGTGTGTGTGTCTGAGTGTCTGTGTGTGTCTTTGTGTGTCTGAGTGTCTGAGTGTGTGTCTTTGTGTGTCTGAGTGTCTGTGTGAGTGTGTGTGTCTGAGTGTCTGTGTGAACGTGTGTGTCTGAGTGTCTGTGTGTGTGTCTGAGTGTCTGTGTGAGTGTGTGTGTCTGAGTGTCTGTGTGAGTGTGTGTGTCTTTGTGTGTCTGTGTCTTTGTGTGTGTGTGAGTGTGTGTGTGAGTGTGTGTGTGAGTGTGTGTGAGAGTGTGTGTCTGAGTGTCTGTGTGAGTGTGTGTGTGAGTGTGTGTGAGTGTGTGTCTGAGTGTCTGTGTGAGTGTGTGTGTGTGAGTGTGTGTGTGTGCCTGTGTGAGTGTCTGTGTGAGTGTGTGTGTCTTTGTGTGTGTGTGTGTGTCTGAGTGTCTGTGTGAGTGTGTGTGTCTTTGTGTGTGTGTGTGCCTGTGTGTGTCAGAGTGTCTGTGTGAGTGTGTGTGTCTTTGTGTGTGTGTGTCTGAGTGTCTGTGTGAGTGTGTGTGTCTTTGTGTGTGTGTGTGTGTCTTTGTGTGTCTGAGTGTCTGTGTGAGTGTGTGTGTCTGAGTGTCTGTGTGAGTGTGTGTGTCTTTGTGTGAGTGTGTGTGTGTCTTTGTGTGTGTGAGTGTGTGTGTCTTTGTGTGCCTGTGTGTGTCTGAGTGTCTGTGTGAGTGTGTGTGTCTTTGTGTGTGTGTGTGTCTTTGTGTGTCTGAGTGTCTGTGTGAGTGTGTGTGTCTGAGTGTCTGTGTGAGTGTGTGTGTCTTTGTGTGTGTGTGTGTGTCTTTGTGTGTCTGTGTGAGTGTGTGTGTGAGTGTGTGTGTGAGTGTGTGTGTCTTTGTGTATGTGTGTGAGTGTGTGTGTCTTTGTGTGTGTGTCTGTGTGTGAGTGTGTGTATGTGTGTGAGTGTGTATCTGTGTGTGAGTGTGTGTCTGTGTGTGTCTGTGTGTGAGTGTGTGAATGTGTGTGTCTGTGTGTGAGAGTGTGCCTGTGTGTGTCTATGTGTGAGTGTGTGTGTCTGTGTGTGAGTGTGTGTATGTGTGTGTGTCTGTGTGTCTGCGTGTGAGATTGTGCCTGTGTGTGTCTATGTGTGAGTGTGTATGAGTGTGTGTGTCTGTGTGTGAGTGTGTGTATGTGTGTGTGTCTGTGTGTCTGCGTGTGAGAGTCTGCCTGTGTGTGTCTATGTGTGAGTGTGTATGAGTGTGTGTCTGAGTGTCTGTGTGTGAGTGTGTGTCTGTGTGTGAGTGTGTGTGTGAGAGTGTGCCTGTGTGTGAGTGTGTGTGTGAGTGTGTGTCTGAGTGTCTGTGTGTGAGTGTGTGTGTGAGAGTGTGTGTGTGAGTGTGTGTGTGAGTGTGTGTGTCTGAGTGTCTGTGTGAGTGTGTATGTCTGAGTGTCTGTGTGAGTGTGTGTGCCTGAATGTCTGTGTGTGAGTGTGTGTGTGTGAGTGTGTGTGTGTGAGTGTGTGTGTGAGTGTGTGTGTCTGAGTGTCTGTTTGAGTGTGTGTGTCTGAGTGTCTGTGTCTGAGTGTGTGTGTGTGAGAGTGTGTGTCTGAGTGTCTGTGTGAGTGTGTGTCTGAGTGTCTGTGTGTGAGTGTGTGTGTGAGTGTCTGTGTGTGAGTGTGTGTGTGAGTGTGATTGTGAGAGTGTGTGTCTGAGTGTCTGTGTGTGTGTCTGTGTGTGAGTGTGTGTGTGAGAGTGTGTGTCTGAGTGTCTGTGTGTGAGTGTCTGTGTGAGTGTGTGTGTGAGAGTGTGTGTCTGAGTGTCTGTGTGAGTGTGTGTGTCTGAGTGTCTGTGTGTGAGTGTGTGTGTGTGAGTGTGTGTGTCTGAGTGTCTGTGTGTGAGTGTCTGTGTGAGTGTGTGTGTGAGTGTGTGTGTCTGAGTGTCTGTGTGAGTGTGTGTGTCTGAGTGTCTGTGTGAGAGTGTGTGTGTCTGAGTGTGTGTGTGAGTGTGAGTGTGAGAGTGTGTGTCTGAGTGTCTGTGTGAGTGTGTGTGTCTGAGTGTCTGTGTGTGAGTGTCTGTGTGTGAGTGTGTGTGTGAGAGTGTGTGTGTGTGTGTGAGTGTGTGTGTGAGTGTGTGTGTGAGTGTGTGTGTCTGAGTGTGTGTGTGAGAGTGTGTGTCTGAGTGTCTGTTTGAGTGTGTGTGTCTGAGTGTCTGTGTGTGAGTGTGATTGTGAGAGTGTGTGTGTGTGTGAGTGTGTGTGTGTGAGTGTGTGTGTGAGTGTGTGTGTCTGAGTGTGTGTGTGAGAGTGTGTGTCTGAGTGTCTGTGTGAGTGTGTGTGTCTGAGTGTCTGTGTGTGAGTGTGTGTGTGAGAGTGTGTGTGTGTGAGTGTGTGTGTCTGAGTGTGTGTGTGAGAGTGTGTGTCTGAGTGTCTGTGTGTGAGTGTCTGTGTGTGAGTGTGTGTGTGAGAGTGTGTGTCTGAGTGTCTGTGTGTGTCTGTGTGTGAGTGTGTGTGTGAGAGTGTGTGACTGAGTGTCTGTGTGTGAGTGTCTGTGTGAGTGTGTGTGTGAGATTGTGTGTCTGAGTGTCTGTGTGAGTGTGTGTGTCTGAGTGTCTGTGTGTGAGTGTCTGTGTGTGAGTGTGTGTGTCTGAGTGTCTGTGTGTGAGTGTGTGTGTCTGGGTGTCTGTGTGTGAGTGTGTGAGTGTGTGTGTCTGAGTGTCTGTGTGTGAGTGTCTGTGTGAGTGTGTATGAGTGTGTGTGAGTGTGTGTGTCTGAGTGTCTGTGTGAGTGTGTGTGTCTGAGTGTCTGTGTGAGAGTGTGTGTGTCTGAGTGTGTGTGTGTGTGTGAGTGTGTGTGTGTGAGTGTGTGTGTGTGAGTCTGTGTGTGACAGTGTGTGTCTGAGTGTCTGTGTGAGTGTGTGTGTCTGAGTGTCTGTGTGTGAGTGTGTGTGAGAGTGTGTGTGAGTGTGTGTGTCTGAGTGTGTGTGTGAGTGTGTGTGTGAGTGTGTGTGTCTGTGTGTGTGAGTGTGTGTGTGAGTGTGTGTGTGAGTGTGTGTGTGAGCGTGTGTGTGAGTGTGTGTGTCTGAGTGTGTGTGTGAGTGTGTGTGTGAGTGTGTGTGTCTGAGTGTGTGTGTGAGTGTGTGTGTGAGTGTGTGTCTCAGTGTGTGTGAGTGTGTGTGTGAGTGTGTGTGTCTGAGTGTGTGTGTGAGTGTGTGTGAGTGTCTGTGTCTGAGTGTCTGTGTGAGTGTCTGTGTGTGAGTGTGTGTGTGTGAGAGTGTGTGTGTGTGTGAGTGTGTGTGTGAGTGTGTGTGTCTGAGTGTGTGTGTGAGAGTGTGTGTTTGAGTGTCGTTGTGAGTGTGTGTGTCTGAGTGTCTGTGTGTGAGTGTGTGTGTGAGAGTGTGTGTGTGTGAGTGTGTGTGTGAGTGTGTGTGTGTGCCTGTGTGTGTCTGAGTGTCTGTGTGAGTGTGTGTGTCTTTGTGTGTGTGTGTGTGAGTGTGTATGTGTGCCTGTTTGTGTCTGAGTGTCTGTGTGAGTGTGTGTGTCTTTGTGTGTGTGTGTGTGTGTGTCTTTGTGTGTCTGAGTGTCTGTGTGAGTGTGTGTGTCTTTGTGTGTGTGAGTGTCTGTGTGAGTGTGTGTGTGCCTGTGTATGTGTGAGTGTCTGTGTGAGTGTGTGTGTCTTTGTGTGTGTGTGTGTCTTTGTGTGTCTGAGTGTCTCTGTGTGTGTGTGTCTTTGTGTGTCTGAGTGTCCGTGTGAGTGTGTGTGTCTTTGTGTGTGTGTGTCTTTGTGTGTCCGAGTGTCTGTGTGAGTGTGTGTGTCTGAGTGTCTGTGTGAGTGTGTGTGTGTCTGTGTGAGTGTGTGTGTGTCTTAGTGTGTGTGTGTGTCTTTGTGTGTGAGTGTGTGTCTGAGTGTCTGTGTGAGTGTGTGTGTCTGAGTGTCTGTGTGAGTGTGTGTGTCTGAGTGTCTGTGTGAGTGTGTGTGTCTGAGTGTGTGTGTGTGCCTGTGTGTGTCTGAGTGTCTGTGTGAGTGTGTGTGTCTTTGTGTGTGTGTGTCTGAGTGTCTGTGTGAGTGTGTGTGTCTGAGTGTCTGTGTGAGTGTGTGTGTCTGAGTGTCTGTGTGAGTGTGTGTGTCTTTGTGTGTGTGTGTCTGAGTGTCTGTGTGAGTGTGTGTGTCTGAGTGTCTGTGTGAGTGTGTGTGTCTGAGTGTCTGTGTGAGTGTGTGTGTGTGTGTGTGTGTCTGAGTGTCTGTGTGAGTGTGTGTGTCTGAGTGTCTGTGTGAGTGTGTGTGTGAGTGTGTGTGTCTGAGTGTCTGTGTGAGTGTGTGTGTGAGTGTGTGTGTCTGAGTGTCTGTGTGAGTGTGTGTGTCTGAGTGTCTGTGTGAGTGTGGGTGTCTTTGTGTGTCTGAGTGTCTGTGTGAGTGTGTGTGTCTGAGTGTCTGTGTGAGTGTGTGTGTCTGAATGTCTGTGTGAGTATGTGTGTCTGAGTGAGTGTGTGTGTCTGAGTGTCTGTGCGAGTGTGTGTGTCTGAGGGTCTGTGTGTGTGTCTTTGTGTGTCTGAGTGTCTGTGTGAGTGTGTGTGTCTGAGTGTCTGTGTGAGTGTGTGTGTCTGAGTGTCTGTGTGTGTGTCTTTGTGTGTCTGAGTGTCTGTGTGAGTGTGTGTGTCTGAGTGTCTGTGTGAGTGTGTGTGTCTTTGTGTGTGTGTGTGTCTTTGTGTGTGTGTTTGAGTGTGTGTGTGAGTGTGTGTGAGAGTGTGTGTCTGAGTGTCTGTGTGTGTATGTTTGTGTCTGTGTGTGTCTGTGTATGTCTGTGTGTGTCTGTGTGTGTCTCTGTGTGTCTCTGTGTGTCTGTGTGTGTCTGTGTGTGTCTGTGTGTATGTGCCTAAGTGTGTATATGTGTGTCCGTGTGCGTGTGAGAGTGTGTCTGTGTGTGTCCGTGTGTGTCTGTGTGTGTCTGTGTATGTCTGTGTGTGTCTATGTGTGTCTGTGTATGTCTGTGTGTGTCTGTGTGTATCTGTGTATGTCTGTGTGTCTGTGTGTGTATGTGTGTATCTGTGTATGTCCATGTGTGTCTGTGTGTGTCTGTGTGTGTCTGTGTATGTCTATGTGTGTCTGTGTGTGTCTGTGTGTGTCTGTGTGTATCTGTGTATGTCTGTGTGTGTCTGTGTATGTCTGTGTGTGTCTGTGTGTGTCTGTGTGTGTCTATGTGTGTCTGTGTATGTCTGTGTGTGTCTGTGTGTCTGTGTGTATATGTGTGTCCGTGTGCGTGTGAGAGTGTATCTGTGTGTGTCTATGTGTGTCTGTGTATGTCTGTGTGTGTCTGTGTGTGTCTGTGTGTGTCCGTGTGTGTCTGTGTGTGTCTGTGTGACTGTGTGTGTTTGTGTGTGTCTGTGTGTGTCTATGTGTGTCTGTGTGTGTCCGTGTGTGTCTCTGTATGTCTGTGTGTGTCCGTGTGTGTATGTGTGTGTCCGTGTGTGTCTGTATGTATATCTGTGTGTGTCTGTGTGTGAGTGTGTGTCTGTGTGTGAGAGTGTGCCTGTGTGTGTCTGTGTGTGAGTGTGTGTAACAGTGAGTGTCTGTGTGTGTCTGTGTGTATGTGTGTGTCTGTGTGTGTCCGTGTGTGTCTATGTGTGTCTGTGTGTGTCTGTGTCTGTCCGTGTGTGTCTGTATGTGTCCGTGTGTGTCCGTGTGTGTCTGTGTGTGTCCGTGTGTCTGTGTGTGTCCGTGTGTGTCTGTGTGTGTTTGTGTGTCCGTGTGTGTCTGTGTGTGTCTGTATGTACATCTGTGTGTATCTGTGTGTGTCCGTGTGTGTCTGTGTGTGCGAGTGTGTGTCTGTGTGTGAGAGTGTGCCTGTGTGTGAGTGTGTGTAAGTGTGAGTGTCTGAGTGTGTCTGTGTGTGAGTGTGTGTCTGTGTCTGTGTGTGAGTGTGTGTGTCAGTGTGTGAGTATGTGTATGTGTGTGAGTGTGTGTGTCTGTGTGTGTATGTGAGTGTGTGTAAGTGTGAGTGTCTGGGTGTGTCTGTGTGTGAGTGTGTGTCTGTGTCTGTGTGTGAGTGTGTGTGTCAGTGTGTGAGTATGTGTATGTGTGTGAGTGTGTGTGTCTGTGTGTGTATGTGAGTGTGTGTGTGAGTGTGTGTGTCTGTGTGTGAGTGTGTGTCTGTGTGTGTATGTGTGTGTATGTGAGTGTGTGTGTCTGTGTGTGAGTGTGTGTCTGTGTGTATGTGTGTGAGTGTGTATCTGTGTGTGAGTGTGTGTGTCTGTGTGTATGTGTGTATGTGTGTGAGTGTGTGTGTCTGTGTGTGAGTGTGTGTCTGTGTGTGTATGTGAGTGTGTGTGTGAGTGTGTGTGTCTGTGTGTGAGTGTGTGTCTGTGTGTATGTGTGTGAGTGTGTATCTGTGTGTGAGTGTGTGTCTGTGTGTGTCTGTGTGTGTCTGTGTGTGAGTGTGTGTATGTATGTGAGTGTCTGTGTGTGTCTGTGTGTGTCTGTGTGTGTCTGTGTGTGTCTGTGTGTGTCTGTGTGTGAGTGTGTGTATGTATGTGAGTGTGTATCTGTGTGTGAGTGTGTGTCCGTGTGTGTCTGTGTGTGAGTGTTTGTATGTGTGTGAGTGTGTGTGTGTCTGTGTGTATCTGTGTGTCTGTGTGTGTCTGTGTGTGAGTGTGTGTATGTGTGTGAGTGTGTATCTGTGTGTGAGTGTGTGTCTGTGTGTGTCTGTGTGTGAGTGTGTGAATGTGTGTGTCTGTGTGTGAGAGTGTGCCTGTGTGTGTCTATGTGTGAGTGTGTGTGTCTGTGTGTGAGTGTGTGTCTGTGTGTGTCTGTGTGTCTGCGTGTGAGAGTGTGCCTGTGTGTGTCTATGTGTGAGTGTGTATGAGTGTGTGTGTCTGTGTGTGAGTGTGTGTATGTGTGTGTGTCTGTGTGTCTGCGTGTGAGAGTCTGCCTGTGTGTGTCTATGTGTGAGTGTGTATGAGTGTGTGTCTGAGTGTCTGTGTGTGAGTGTGTGTCTGTGTGTGAGTGTGTGTGTGAGAGTGTGCCTGTGTGTGAGTGTGTGTGTGAGTGTGTGTCTGAGTGTCTGTGTGTGAGTGTGTGTGTGAGAGTGTGTGTGTGAGTGTGTGTGTGAGTGTGTGTGTAAGTGTGTGTGTCTGAGTGTCTGTGTGAGTGTGTGTGTCTGAGTGTCTGTGTGAGTGTGTGTGTCTGAGTGTCTGTGTGTGAGTGTGTGTGTGGGAGTGTGTGTGTGAGTGTGTGTGTGAGTGTGTGTGTGAGTGTGTGTGTCTGAGTGTCTGTGTGAGTGTGTGTGTCTGAGTGTCTGTGTGTGAGTGTGTGTGTGAGAGTGTGTGTCTGAGTGTCTGTGTGAGTGTGTGTCTGAGTGTCTGTGTGTGAGTGTGTGTCTGAGTGTCTATGTGTGAGTGTCTGTGTGTGAGTGTGTGTGTGAGAGTGTGTGTCTGAGTGTCTGTGTGTGAGTGTGTGTGTGAGAGTGTGTGTCTGAGTGTCTGTGTGTGAGTGTCTGTGTGAGTGTGTGTGTGAGAGTGTGTGTCTGAGTGTCTGTGTGAGTGTGTGTGTCTGAGTGTCTGTGTGTGAGTGTGTGTGTGAGTGTGTGTGTCTGAGTGTCTGTGTGTGAGTGTCTGTGTGAGTGTGTGTGAGTGTGTGTGTCTGAGTGTCTGTGTGAGTGTGTGTGTCTGAGTGTCTGTGTGAGAGTGTGTGTGTCTGAGTGTGTGTGTGAGTGTGTGTGTGAGAGTGTGTGTCTGAGTGTCTGTGTGAGTGTGTGTGTCTGAGTGTCTGTGTGTGAGTGTGTGTGTGAGAGTGTGTGTGTGTGTGAGTGTGTGTGAGTGTGTGTGTGAGTGTGTGTGTCTGAGTGTGTGTGTGAGAGTGTTTGTCTGAGTGTCTGTGTGAGTGTGTGTGTCTGAGTGTCTGTGTGTGAGTGTGTGTGTGTGAGGGTGTGTGTGTGTGTGAGTGTGTGTGAGTGTGTGTTTGAGTGTGTGTGTGTGAGAGTGTGTGTCTGAGTGTCTGTGTGAGTGTGTGTGTCTGAGTGTCTGTGTGTGAGTGTGTGTGCGAGTGTGTGTGTGTGTGTGGGTGTGTGTGTGTCTGAGTGTGTGTGAGAGTGTGTGTCTGAGTGTCTGTGTGTGAGTGTCTGTGTGTGAGTGTGTGTGTGAGAGTGTGTGTCTGAGTGTCTGTGTGTGTGTCTGTGTGTGAGTGTGTGTGTGAGAGTGTGTGACTGAGTGTCTGTGTGTAAGTGTCTGTGTGAGTGTGTGTGTGAGAGTGTGTGTCTGAGTGTCTGTGTGAGTGTGTGTGTCTGAGTGTCTGTGTGTGAGTGTCTGTGTGTGAGTGTGTGTGTCTGAGTGTGTGAGTGTGTGTGTCTGAGTGTCTGTGTGTGAGTGTGTGTGAGTGTGTGTGTCTGAGTGTCTGTGTGTGAGTGTCTGTGTGAGAGTGTGTGTGAGTGTGTGTGAGTGTGTGTGTCTGAGTGTCTGTATGAGTGTGTGTGTCTGAGTGTCTGTGTGAGAGTGCGTGTATCTGAGTGTGTGTGTGTGTGAGTGTGTGTGTGTGAGTGTGTGTGTGAGTGTGTGTGTGACAGTGTGTGTCTGAGTGTCTGTGTGAGTGTGTGTGTCTGAGTGTCTGTGTGTGAGTGTGTGTGAGAGTGTGTGTGAGAGTGTGTGTCTGAGTGTGTGTGTGAGTGTGTGTGTGAGTGTGTGTGTCTGTGTGTGTGAGTGTGTGTGTGAGTGTGTGTGTGAGTGTGTGTGTGAGCGTGTGTGTGAGTGTGTGTGTGTCTGAGTGTGTGTGTGAGTGTGTGTGTGAGTGTGTGTGTGAATGTGTGTGTCTGAGTGTGTGTGTGAGTGTGTGTGTGAGTGTGTGTCTGAGTGTGTGTGTGAGTGTGTGTGTGAGTGTGTGTGTCTGAGTGTGTGTGTGAGTGTGTGTGTGAGTGTCTGTGTCTGAGTGTCTGTGTGAGTGTCTGTGTGTGAGTGTGTGTGTGAGAGTGTGCGTGTGTGAGTGTGTGTGTGAGTGTGTGTGTCTGAGTGTGTGTGTGAGAGTGTGTGTCTGAGTGTCTGTGTGAGTGTGTGTGTCTGAGTCTGTGTGTGAGTGTGTGTGTGAGAGTGTGTGTGTGAGTGTGTGTATGAGTGTGTGTGTGTGTGCCTGTGTGTGTCTGAGTGTCTGTGTGAGTGTGTGTGTCTTTGTGTGTGTGTGTGTGAGTGTGTGTGTGTGCCTGTGTGTGTCTGAGTGTCTGTATGAGTGTGTGTGTCTTTGTGTGTGTGTGTGTGTCTTTGTGTGTCTGAGTGTCTGTGTGAGTGTGTGTGACTTTGTGTGTGTGAGTGTCTGTGTGAGTGTGTGTGTGTGCCTGTGTGTGTCTGAGTGTCTGTGTGAGTGTGTGTGTCTTTGTGTGTGTGTGTCTTTGTGTGTCTGAGTGTCTGTGTGTGTGTGTCTTTGTGTGTCTGAGTGTCTGTGTGAGTGTGTGTGTCTTTGTGTGTGTGTGTGTCTTTGTGTGTCTGAGTGTCTGTGTGAGTGTGTGTGTCTGAGTGTCTGTGTGAGTGTGTGTGTGTCTGTGTGAGTGTGTGTGTGTCTTTGTGTGTGTGTGTCTTTGTGTGTGAGTGTGTGTCTGAGTGTCTGTGTGAGTGTGTGTGTCTGAGTGTCTGTGTGAGTGTGTGTGTCTGAGTGTCTGTGTGAGTGTGTGTGTCTGAGTGTGTGTGTGCCTGTGTGTGTCTGAGTGTCTGTGTGAGTGTGTGTGTCTTTGTGTGTGTGTGTCTGAGTGTCTGTGTGAGTGTGTGTGTGTCTGAGTGTCTGTGTGAGTGTGTGTGTCTGAGTGTCTGTGTGAGTGTGTGTGTCTTTGTGTGTGTGTCTGAGTGTCTGTGTGAGTGTGTGTGTGAGTGTGTGTGTCTGAGTGTCTGTGTGAGTGTGTGTGTCTGAGTGTCTGTGTGAGTGTGTGTGTGTGAGTGTGTGTGTCTGAGTGTCTGTGTGAGTGTGTGTGTCTGAGTGTCTGTGTGAGTGTGTGTGTCTGAGTGTCTGTGTGAGTGTGTGTGTGTCTGAGTGTCTGTGTGAGTGTGTGTGTCTGAGTGTCTGTGTGAGTGTGTGTGTCTGAGTGTCTGTGTGAGTGTGTGTGTCTTTGTGTGTCTGAGTGTCTGTGTGAGTGTGTGTGTCTGAGTGTCTGTGTGAGTGTGTGTGTCTGAGTGTCTGTGTGAGTGTGTGTGTGTGAGTGTGTGTGTCTGAGTGTCTGTGTGAGTGTGTGTGTCTGAGTGTCTGTGTGAGTGTGTGTGTGTCTGAGTGTCTGTGTGAGTGTGTGTGTCTGAGTGTCTGTGTGAGTATGTGTGTCTGAGTGTCTGTGTGAGTGTGTGTGTCTGAGTGTCTGTGCGAGTGTGTGTGTCTGAGTGTCTGTGTGTGTCTTTGTGTGTCTGAGTGTCTGAGTGTGTGTCTTTGTGTGTCTGAGTGTCTGTGTGAGTGTGTGTGTCTGAGTGTCTGTGTGAACGTGTGTGTCTGAGTGTCTGTGTGTGTGTCTGAGTGTCTGTGTGAGTGTGTGTGTCTGAGTGTCTGTGTGAGTGTGTGTGTCTTTGTGTGTCTGTGTCTTTGTGTGTGTGTGAGTGTGTGTGTGAGTGTGTGTGTGAGTGTGTGTGAGAGTGTGTGTCTGAGTGTCTGTGTGAGTGTGTGTGTGAGTGTGTGTGAGTGTGTGTCTGAGTGTCTGTGTGAGTGTGTGTGTGTGAGTGTGTGTGTGTGCCTGTGTGAGTGTCTGTGTGAGTGTGTGTGTCTTTGTGTGTGTGTGTGTGTCTGAGTGTCTGTGTGAGTGTGTGTGTCTTTGTGTGTGTGTGTGCCTGTGTGTGTCAGAGTGTCTGTGTGAGTGTGTGTGTCTTTGTGTGTGTGTGTCTGAGTGTCTGTGTGAGTGTGTGTGTCTTTGTGTGTGTGTGTGTCTTTGTGTGTCTGAGTGTCTGTGTGAGTGTGTGTGTCTGAGTGTCTGTGTGAGTGTGTGTGTCTTTGTGTGAGTGTGTGTGTGTCTTTGTGTGTGTGAGTGTGTGTGTCTTTGTGTGCCTGTGTGTGTCTGAGTGTCTGTGTGAGTGTGTGTGTCTTTGTGTGTGTGTGTGTGTCTTTGTGTGTCTGAGTGTCTGTGTGAGTGTGTGTGTCTGAGTGTCTGTGTGAGTGTGTGTGTCTTTGTGTGTGTGTGTGTGTCTTTGTGTGTCTGTGTGAGTGTGTGTGTGAGTGTGTGTGTGAGTGTGTGTGTCTTTGTGTATGTGTGTGAGTGTGTGTGTCTTTGTGTGTGTGTCTGTGTGTGAGTGTGTGTATGTGTGTGAGTGTGTATCTGTGTGTGAGTGTGTGTCTGTGTGTGTCTGTGTGTGAGTGTGTGAATGTGTGTGTCTGTGTGTGAGAGTGTGCCTGTGTGTGTCTATGTGTGAGTGTGTGTGTCTGTGTGTGAGTGTGTGTATGTGTGTGTGTCTGTGTGTCTGCGTGTGAGATTGTGCCTGTGTGTGTCTATGTGTGAGTGTGTATGAGTGTGTGTGTCTGTGTGTGAGTGTGTGTATGTGTGTGTGTCTGTGTGTCTGCGTGTGAGAGTCTGCCTGTGTGTGTCTATGTGTGAGTGTGTATGAGTGTGTGTCTGAGTGTCTGTGTGTGAGTGTGTGTCTGTGTGTGAGTGTGTGTGTGAGAGTGTGCCTGTGTGTGAGTGTGTGTGTGAGTGTGTGTCTGAGTGTCTGTGTGTGAGTGTGTGTGTGAGAGTGTGTGTGTGAGTGTGTGTGTGAGTGTGTGTGTCTGAGTGTCTGTGTGAGTGTGTATGTCTGAGTGTCTGTGTGAGTGTGTGTGCCTGAATGTCTGTGTGTGAGTGTGTGTGTGTGAGTGTGTGTGTGTGAGTGTGTGTGTGAGTGTGTGTGTCTGAGTGTCTGTTTGAGTGTGTGTGTCTGAGTGTCTGTGTCTGAGTGTGTGTGTGTGAGAGTGTGTGTCTGAGTGTCTGTGTGAGTGTGTGTCTGAGTGTCTGTGTGTGAGTGTGTGTGTGAGTGTCTGTGTGTGAGTGTGTGTGTGAGTGTGATTGTGAGAGTGTGTGTCTGAGTGTCTGTGTGTGTGTCTGTGTGTGAGTGTGTGTGTGAGAGTGTGTGTCTGAGTGTCTGTGTGTGAGTGTCTGTGTGAGTGTGTGTGTGAGAGTGTGTGTCTGAGTGTCTGTGTGAGTGTGTGTGTCTGAGTGTCTGTGTGTGAGTGTGTGTGTGTGAGTGTGTGTGTCTGAGTGTCTGTGTGTGAGTGTCTGTGTGAGTGTGTGTGTGAGTGTGTGTGTCTGAGTGTCTGTGTGAGTGTGTGTGTCTGAGTGTCTGTGTGAGAGTGTGTGTGTCTGAGTGTGTGTGTGAGTGTGAGTGTGAGAGTGTGTGTCTGAGTGTCTGTGTGAGTGTGTGTGTCTGAGTGTCTGTGTGTGAGTGTCTGTGTGTGAGTGTGTGTGTGAGAGTGTGTGTGTGTGTGTGAGTGTGTGTGTGAGTGTGTGTGTGAGTGTGTGTGTCTGAGTGTGTGTGTGAGAGTGTGTGTCTGAGTGTCTGTTTGAGTGTGTGTGTCTGAGTGTCTGTGTGTGAGTGTGATTGTGAGAGTGTGTGTGTGTGTGAGTGTGTGTGTGTGAGTGTGTGTGTGAGTGTGTGTGTCTGAGTGTGTGTGTGAGAGTGTGTGTCTGAGTGTCTGTGTGAGTGTGTGTGTCTGAGTGTCTGTGTGTGAGTGTGTGTGTGAGAGTGTGTGTGTGTGAGTGTGTGTGTCTGAGTGTGTGTGTGAGAGTGTGTGTCTGAGTGTCTGTGTGTGAGTGTCTGTGTGTGAGTGTGTGTGTGAGAGTGTGTGTCTGAGTGTCTGTGTGTGTCTGTGTGTGAGTGTGTGTGTGAGAGTGTGTGACTGAGTGTCTGTGTGTGAGTGTCTGTGTGAGTGTGTGTGTGAGATTGTGTGTCTGAGTGTCTGTGTGAGTGTGTGTGTCTGAGTGTCTGTGTGTGAGTGTCTGTGTGTGAGTGTGTGTGTCTGAGTGTCTGTGTGTGAGTGTGTGTGTCTGGGTGTCTGTGTGTGAGTGTGTGAGTGTGTGTGTCTGAGTGTCTGTGTGTGAGTGTCTGTGTGAGTGTGTATGAGTGTGTGTGAGTGTGTGTGTCTGAGTGTCTGTGTGAGTGTGTGTGTCTGAGTGTCTGTGTGAGAGTGTGTGTGTCTGAGTGTGTGTGTGTGTGTGAGTGTGTGTGTGTGAGTGTGTGTGTGTGAGTCTGTGTGTGACAGTGTGTGTCTGAGTGTCTGTGTGAGTGTGTGTGTCTGAGTGTCTGTGTGTGAGTGTGTGTGAGAGTGTGTGTGAGTGTGTGTGTCTGAGTGTGTGTGTGAGTGTGTGTGTGAGTGTGTGTGTCTGTGTGTGTGAGTGTGTGTGTGAGTGTGTGTGTGAGTGTGTGTGTGAGCGTGTGTGTGAGTGTGTGTGTCTGAGTGTGTGTGTGAGTGTGTGTGTGAGTGTGTGTGTCTGAGTGTGTGTGTGAGTGTGTGTGTGAGTGTGTGTCTCAGTGTGTGTGAGTGTGTGTGTGAGTGTGTGTGTCTGAGTGTGTGTGTGAGTGTGTGTGAGTGTCTGTGTCTGAGTGTCTGTGTGAGTGTCTGTGTGTGAGTGTGTGTGTGTGAGAGTGTGTGTGTGTGTGAGTGTGTGTGTGAGTGTGTGTGTCTGAGTGTGTGTGTGAGAGTGTGTGTTTGAGTGTCGTTGTGAGTGTGTGTGTCTGAGTGTCTGTGTGTGAGTGTGTGTGTGAGAGTGTGTGTGTGTGAGTGTGTGTGTGAGTGTGTGTGTGTGCCTGTGTGTGTCTGAGTGTCTGTGTGAGTGTGTGTGTCTTTGTGTGTGTGTGTGTGAGTGTGTATGTGTGCCTGTTTGTGTCTGAGTGTCTGTGTGAGTGTGTGTGTCTTTGTGTGTGTGTGTGTGTGTGTCTTTGTGTGTCTGAGTGTCTGTGTGAGTGTGTGTGTCTTTGTGTGTGTGAGTGTCTGTGTGAGTGTGTGTGTGCCTGTGTATGTGTGAGTGTCTGTGTGAGTGTGTGTGTCTTTGTGTGTGTGTGTGTCTTTGTGTGTCTGAGTGTCTCTGTGTGTGTGTGTCTTTGTGTGTCTGAGTGTCCGTGTGAGTGTGTGTGTCTTTGTGTGTGTGTGTCTTTGTGTGTCCGAGTGTCTGTGTGAGTGTGTGTGTCTGAGTGTCTGTGTGAGTGTGTGTGTGTCTGTGTGAGTGTGTGTGTGTCTTAGTGTGTGTGTGTGTCTTTGTGTGTGAGTGTGTGTCTGAGTGTCTGTGTGAGTGTGTGTGTCTGAGTGTCTGTGTGAGTGTGTGTGTCTGAGTGTCTGTGTGAGTGTGTGTGTCTGAGTGTGTGTGTGTGCCTGTGTGTGTCTGAGTGTCTGTGTGAGTGTGTGTGTCTTTGTGTGTGTGTGTCTGAGTGTCTGTGTGAGTGTGTGTGTCTGAGTGTCTGTGTGAGTGTGTGTGTCTGAGTGTCTGTGTGAGTGTGTGTGTCTTTGTGTGTGTGTGTCTGAGTGTCTGTGTGAGTGTGTGTGTCTGAGTGTCTGTGTGAGTGTGTGTGTCTGAGTGTCTGTGTGAGTGTGTGTGTGTGTGTGTGTGTCTGAGTGTCTGTGTGAGTGTGTGTGTCTGAGTGTCTGTGTGAGTGTGTGTGTGAGTGTGTGTGTCTGAGTGTCTGTGTGAGTGTGTGTGTGAGTGTGTGTGTCTGAGTGTCTGTGTGAGTGTGTGTGTCTGAGTGTCTGTGTGAGTGTGGGTGTCTTTGTGTGTCTGAGTGTCTGTGTGAGTGTGTGTGTCTGAGTGTCTGTGTGAGTGTGTGTGTCTGAATGTCTGTGTGAGTATGTGTGTCTGAGTGAGTGTGTGTGTCTGAGTGTCTGTGCGAGTGTGTGTGTCTGAGGGTCTGTGTGTGTGTCTTTGTGTGTCTGAGTGTCTGTGTGAGTGTGTGTGTCTGAGTGTCTGTGTGAGTGTGTGTGTCTGAGTGTCTGTGTGTGTGTCTTTGTGTGTCTGAGTGTCTGTGTGAGTGTGTGTGTCTGAGTGTCTGTGTGAGTGTGTGTGTCTTTGTGTGTGTGTGTGTCTTTGTGTGTGTGTTTGAGTGTGTGTGTGAGTGTGTGTGAGAGTGTGTGTCTGAGTGTCTGTGTGAGTGTGTGTGTGAGTGTGTGTGAGTGTGTGTCTGAGTGTCTGTGTGAGTGTGTGTGTCTGAGTGTGTGTGTGAGTGTGTGTGTGTGTGCCTGTGTGAGTGTCTGTGTGAGTGTGTGTGTCTTTGTGTGTGTGTGTGTGTCTGAGTGTCTGTGTGAGTGTGTGTGTCTTTGTGTGTGTGTGCCTGTGTGTGTCAGAGTGTCTGTGTGAGTGTGTGTGTCTTTGTGTGTGTGTCTGAGTGTCTGTGTGAGTGTGTGTGTCTTTGTGTGTGTGTGTGTGTCTTTGTGTGTCTGAGTGTCTGTGTGAGTGTGTGTGTCTGAGTGTCTGTGTGAGTGTGTGTGTCTTTGTGTGAGTGTGTGTGTCTTTGTGTGTGTGTGAGTGCGTGTGTCTTTGTGTGCCTGTGTGTGTCTGAGTGTCTGTGTGAGTGTGTGTGTCTTTGTGTGTGTGTGTGTGTGTGTCTTTGTGTGTCTGAGTGTCTGTGTGAGTGTGTGTGTCTGAGTGTCTGTGTGAGTGTGTGTGTCTTTGTGTGTGTGTGTGTGTCTTTGTGTGTCTGTGTGAGTGTGTGTGTGAGTGTGTGTCTTTGTGTGTGTGTGTGAGTGTGTGTGTCTTTGTGTGTGTGTCTTTGTGTGTCTGTGTGCCTGTGTGTGTCTGAGTGTCTGTGTGAGTGTGTGTGTCTTTGTGTGTGTGTGTGTCTGAGTGTCTGTGTGAGTGTGTGTGTGTCTTTGTGTGCCTGTGTGTGTCTGAGTGTCTGTGTGAGTGTGTGTGTCTTTGTGTGTGTGTGTGTGAGTGTGTGTGTGTGCCTGTGTGTGTCTGAGTGTCTGTGTGAGTGTGTGTGTCTTTGTGTGTGTGTGTCTTTGTGTGTCTGTGTGTCTTTGTGTGTGTGATTGTGTGTCTGAGTGTCTGTGTGAGTGTGTGTGTGAGTGTGTGTGTGTGTCTGTGTGAGTGTGTGTGTCTTTGTGTGTGTGTGTGTGTGTGAGTGTGTGTGTGTGTGCCTGTGTGTGTCTGAGTGTCTGTGTGAGTGTGTGTGTCTTTGTGTGTGTGTGTGTCTTTGTGTGCCTGTGTGTGTCTGAGTGTCTCTGTGAGTGTGTGTGTCTTTGTGTGTGTGTGTGTGAGTGTGTGTGTGTGTCCGAGTGTCTGTGTGAGTGTGTGTGTCTTTGTGTGTGTGTGTGAGTGTGTGTGTGTGTGTCTGAGTGTCTGTGTGAGTGTGTGTGTCTTTGTGTGTGTGTGAGTTTGTGTGTTTGCCTGTGTGTGTCTGAGTGTCTGTGTGAGTGTGTGTGTCTTTGTATGTGTGTGTGTCTTTGTGTGTCTGAGTGTCTGTGTGAGTGTGTGTGTCTTTGTGTGTGTGTGTGTGTCTGAGTGTCTGTGTGAGTGTGTGTGTCTTTGTGTGTGTGTGTGTCTTTGTGTGCCTGTGTGTGTCTGAGTGTCTGTGAAAGTGTGTGTGTGAGTGTGTGTGTGTGTGTCTTTGTGTGTCTGAGTGTCTGTGTGAGTGTGTGTGTCTTTGTGTGTGTGTGTGTGTCTGAGTGTCTGTGTGAGTGTGTGTGTCTTTGTGTGTGTGTGTGAGTGTGTGTGTGTGTGTGTGTCTGAGTGTCTGTGTGAGTGTGTGTGTCTTTGTGTGTGTGTGTGTGAGTGTGTGTGTGTGTCTGAGTGTCTGTGTGAGTGTGTGTGTCTTTGAGTGTGTGTCTTTGTGTGTGTGTGTGTGAGTGTGTGTGTCTTTGTGTGTGTGTGTGTGTCTTTGTGTGCCTGTGTGTGTGTCTTTGTGTGTGTGTGTGTCTTTGTGTGTGTGTGTGTCTTTGTGTGTGTGTGTGTGAGTGTGTGTGTCTTTGTGTGTGTGTGTGTGTCTTTGTGTGCCTGTGTGTGTCTGAGTGTCTGTGTGAGTGTGTGTGTCTTTGTGTGTGTGTGTGTGTGTGAGTGTGTGTGTGTGTGTGTGTCTGAGTGTGTGTGTGTGTGTGTGTCTGAGTGTCTGTGTGAGTGTGTGTGTCTTTGTGTGTGTGTGTCTTTGTGTGTGTGTGTCTGTGTGAGTGTGTGTGTCTTTGTGTGTGTCTGAGTGTCTGTGTGAGTGTGTGTGTCTTTGTGTGTGTGTGTGTCTTTGTGTGTGTGTGTGTCTTTGTGTGTGTGTGTGTCTGTGTGAGTGTGTGTGTCTTTGTGTGTGTCTGAGTGTCTGTGTGAGTGTGTGTGTGTTTGTGTGTCTGAGTGTCTGTGTGAGTGTGTGTGTGTCTGAGTGTCTGTGTGAGTGTGTGTGTGTCTGTGTGAGTGTGTGTGTGTGAGTGTGTGTGTGAGTGTGTGTGTCTGAGTGTCTGTGTGAGTGTGTGTGTCTTTGTGTGAGTGTGTGTGTCTTTGTGTGTGTGTGTGAGTGTGTGTGTCTTTGTGTGCCTGAGTGTCTGTGTGAGTGTGTGTGTGTCTGAGTGTCTGTGTGAGTGTGTGTGTGTCTGTGTGAGTGTGTGTGTCTGTGTGAGTGTGTGTGTCTTTGTGTGTCTGAGTGTCTGTGTGAGTGTGTGTGTGTCTGAGTGTCTGTGTGAGTGTGTGTGTGTCTGTGTGAGTGTGTGTGTGTGTGAGTGTGTGTGTGAGTGTGTGTGTGTCTGAGTGTCTGTGTGAGTGTGTGTGTCTTTGTGTGTGTGTGTGTCTTTGTGTGAGTGTGTGTGTCTTTGTGTGTGTGTGTGTGTCTTTGTGTGAGTGTGTGTGTCTTTGTGTGAGTGTGTGTGTCTTTGTGTGAGTGTGTGTGTCTTTGTGTGAGTGTGTGTGTCTTTGTGTGAGTGTGTGTGTCTTTGTGTGAGTGTGTGTGTCTTTGTGTGAGTGTGTGTGTCTTTGTGTGAGTGTGTGTGTCTTTGTGTGAGTGTGTGTGTCTTTGTGTGAGTGTGTGTGTCTTTGTGTGCCTGAGTGTCTGTGTGAGTGTGTGTGTCTTTGTGTGTGTGTGTGTGTCTTTGTGTGAGTGTGTGTGTCTTTGTGTGAGTGTGTGTGTCTTTGTGTGAGTGTGTGTGTCTTTGTGTGAGTGTGTGTGTCTTTGTGTGAGTGTGTGTGTCTTTGTGTGTGTGTGTGAGTGTGTGTGTCTGTGTGTGCCTGAGTGTCTGTGTGAGTGTGTGTGTCTTTGTGTGTGTGTGTGAGTGTGTGTGTCTTTGTGTGCCTGAGTGTCTGTGTGAGTGTGTGTGTCTTTGTGTGTGTGTGTGTGTCTTTGTGTGAGTGTGTGTGTCTTTGTGTGAGTGTGTGTGTCTTTGTGTGAGTGTGTGTGTCTTTGTGTGAGTGTGTGTGTCTTTGTGTGAGTGTGTGTGTCTTTGTGTGTGTGTGTGAGTGTGTGTGTCTGTGTGTGCCTGAGTGTCTGTGTGAGTGTGTGTGTCTTTGTGTGTGTGTGTGAGTGTGTGTGTCTTTGTGTGTCTGAGTGTCTGTGTGAGTGTGTGTGTCTTTGTGTGTGTGTGTGAGTGTGTGTGTCTTTGTGTGTCTGAGTGTCTGTGTGAGTGTGTGTGTCTTTGTGTGTGTGTGTGTCCTTGTGTGTCTGAGTGTCTGTGTGAGTGTGTGTGTCTGAGTGTCTGTGTGAGTGTGTGTGTCTGAGTGTCTGTGTGAGTGTGTGTGTCTTTGTGTGAGTGTGTGTGTCTTTGTGTGTGTGTGTGAGTGTGTGTGTCTTTGTGTGCCTGAGTGTCTGTGTGAGTGTGTGTGTCTTTGTGTGTGTGTGTGAGTGTGTGTGTCTTTGTGTGTGTGTGTGAGTGTGTGTGTCTTTGTGTGTCTGAGTGTCTGTGTGAGTGTGTGTGTCTTTGTGTGTGTGTGTGTGTCCTTGTGTGTCTGAGTGTCTGTGTGAGTGTGTGTGTCTGAGTGTCTGTGTGAGTGTGTGTGTCTTTGTGTGTGTGTGTGTCTTTGTGTGTCTGTGTGAGTGTGTGTGTGAGTGTGTGTGTGAGTGTGTGTGTGAGTGTGTGTGTGAGTGTGTGTGTCTTTGTGTGTCTGTGTGCCTGTGTGTGTGTGAGTGTGTGTGTGAGTGTGTGTGTGTCTGAGTGTCTGTGTGAGTGTGTGTGTCTTTGTGTGTGTGTGTGTGTCTGAGTGTCTGTGTGAGTGTGTGTGTGAGTGTGTGTGTGTGTGTCTTTGTGTGCCTGTGTGCTTGAAAGTCTGTGTGAGTGTGTGTGTCTTTGTGTGTGTGTGAGTGTGTGTGTGTGCCTGTGTGTGTCTGAGTGTCTGTGTGAGTGTGTGTGTCTTTGTGTGTGTGTGTGTCTTTGTGTGTCTGTGTGTCTTTGTGTGTGTGTGTGTCTGAGTGTCTGTGTGAGTGTGTGTGTGAGTGTGTGTGTGTGTGTCTTTGTGTGTGTGTGTGTGTCTGAGTGTCTGTGTGAGTGTGTGTGTCTTTGTGTGTGTGTGTGAGTGTGTGTGTGTGCCTGTGTGTGTCTGAGTGTCTGTGTGAGTGTGTGTGTCTTTGTGTGTGTGTGAGTGTGTGTGTGTGCCTGTGTGTGTCTGAGTGTCTGTGTGAGTGTGTGTGTCTTTGTGTGTGTGTGAGTGTGTGTGTGTTTGTCTGAGTGTCTGTGTGAGTGTGTGTGTCTTTGTGTGTGTGTGTGTGTGAGTGTGTGTGTATGTGTGTCTGAGAGTCTGTGTGAGTGTGTGTGTCTTTGTGTGTGTGTGAGTGTGTGTGTCTTTGTGTGTGTGTGTGTGTCTTTGTGTGCCTGTGTGTATCTGAGTGTCTGTGTGAGTGTGTGTGTCTTTGTGTGTGTGAGTGTGTGTGTTTGCCTGTGTGTGTCTGAGTGTCTGTGTGAGTGTGTGTGTCTTTGTGTGTGTGTGTCTTTGTGTGTCTGAGTGTCTGTGTGAGTGTGTGTGTCTTTGTGTGTGTGTGTGTGTGTCTGAGTGTCTGAGTGAGTGTGTGTGTGTGTGAGTGTGTGTGTGTGTGAGTGTGTGTGTGTGCCTGTGTGTGTCTGAGTGGCTGTGTGAGTGTGTGTGTCTTTGTGTGTGTCTTTGTGTGTGAGTGTGTGTGTGTGTGTCTTTGTGTGTCTGAGTGTCTGTGTGAGTGTGTGTGTGTGTCTTTGTGTGTCTGAGTGTCTGTGTGAGTGTGTGTGTCTTTGTGTGTGTGTGTGTCTTTGTGTGTCTGAGTGTCTGTGTGAGTGTGTGTGTCTTTGTGTGTGTGT